>OZ016468.1:11297025-11897025 GCA_963966625.1 Caenorhabditis zanzibari
CATCTACACATAAATTTTCAGTTTGTCGACTCTATTTCAAGAATCAATGTTCCATGGAGTTTTGTGAAAAAATTTTCAAAAAATTTTCAATTTCGGCTAAACTCACCAGAACTGGTAAAATTACGTATTTCGTCTCATCTCTATTTCTCAATGAAACTGTCTTCATATTCTCTTGAATTTTGGCAGTTGCATCACATTCTAGAGACCGCCCTTTGAAGTTTTTCCAGAAAGCTGTTTCATTCTCTTTAGTGTCCATGAACTTGCTTTGAGCACACTCGTGCCATTTCAAGAAGTAATCAGGGAAGTCGATCTGAAAAAAAGCATCTGGATTTTCCTAATTCATGAATTATTAATAAAGATACAGTACCGTGTAGTGAGATACATTTATGTACGTCTTGACTATTTTCAGTTGAAGAAGGCTAATTTCAAGGGTCTGAAAAGTGATTTTGCATTCCACTCCACCTAACTGATTAAGGTAGAGTCTTATGAAACATTTCTCAGAACATAGGGTTTCCTGATACATTTATGAAATTTCAGAGATTGGACTCCTAGAAACCATTTTTCAGACCCTCTAAGTAAGTTGACCTTTTTACACAGTGATTAGAAATTTAATAATTTAAAATCTGGATTTCTAGCTTACCGTCTCAGGGTCCTCGTTATCAATCGGAGTCTCAAAATTTGTCCCCTCAATTTCTTCTATTTCAGTGTTGGCTTTAACCACTGGAATTTCCAAATTCAAACTCTTTCTAGCTTCATATTTTTCTTTCCAATCGGATAATACAAAAATAGATGCCCCAATGAAAACGAGTAGTAAGAAATATCTCGCGAAAAGTGAATTTATCTGAAACCTAATTTTGGAAGAAACTGATTTTTCGAGATACTATTCGTACCCGTGAAAGTATCGAAAATTTCAAACTTGTCATTTTAAAAGTCAATAGTAGAGATCCAAATAATTTGATAGAAAGACAGTGACATATCTCTATTAACTCTTTATATATTTCCTAATTATAATAACAAATGATTACACGAATAGAAATTATCATACAATGTAAATTTGCGTTATTGAAAATGTGGTAATTTACAGAATGTACTGAAAGATCATTAAATAGTTGAGCCAATCAGTGTCGTAAATGGGCTCCGCGACATTTCGAAAGGGTGACGTTTCGCAAGTGTGACGTTTCGAAAGTGTGACGTTTCGCAAGTGTGACATTTCGACACTTCCTTGATACTTCACTATTGTTTTGTAAATTTGGATTTTTTGTGCAAACACAGATACGCAAAAAACACACTTTTGCTCTCGAAACGTCGCACTTGCAAAATGTCACACTTTCGAAACGTCGCACTTGCGAAATGTCACACTTTCGAAACGTCGCACTTGCGAAATGTCACACTTTCGAAACGTTGCACTTGCGAAATGTCACACTTTCGAAACGTCGCACTTGCGAAATGTCACACTTTCGAAACGTCGCACTTGCGAAATGTCACACTTTCGAAACGTCGCACTTGCGAATTGTCGCGGAGTCGCTAATTTGAGATATTCTGATTCTAGCCACGCCCCCGTACTAACACAAAGTACCATCTGCAAGAGATCAAAAATTTCGATCTTCCAAATAAATTTTTTGCCAGACTTTTGAAGCAACATTCGTATTTTGTTCGTATTTTTTCATAACTTTTGAAACGTGTCCGATGGAGCGCGATTGCAAGTTTTTTTTGACGAGATAATCATCAGTTTCCTTCAACACAGTTCAGATCATTCAATTTCCACTTCAAATCACTTCCGATCCCTGATCGAATTACATTTTGAACCATTTCAATTACTTCGTTCTTCTTTGTCTCCTCCCCAAAAAATGTACGCATCTCTTATCATGATCACACAACTATTTTATACACCCCATTGTTCTCTTTTCTTCCCTTTTTCTCTTCTTTTTTTGAGAACACCATCACTAAAAAAGATTGGGTCTCGTGTCATTAGAGGAATGCCATTTTCTTAAGTATGTGTGATTTGAATCATCTAATTGGATTACTGTATTCATGTTCCTTTCTATAACCGGAAATTAGTCAAAAACTGGTAAAGTTTTTTGGATGGAATTCACTTTTTGGAAAACGTCACTTTTTGTCGAATGCTCATTATCAGTGTGCATACTTTTATAAAATATTAGTTTTAATACCGGGGGCTTTTCGTTTTTTTTCTTTTCTGGAGTTGACAAACTTGACTTTTTGTGGGAGTTTTTTGTGAAGTGGGAGGAAAGGAATCGTCATAAAATGTTGGGTTTTTTTTTAAATTTTTCAAAAAAGTTATGAACATTTTAAATATTGAAATTGGGGGTCCTAAGATTGTGTCTATTCGAAATTCCGAAATTCTGTTATTCTAAAAAATTGATATTTTTTGATTCCAAAGAATTCCAAAATCCCGAAATCCTTAAATCCAAATTCTCTGATAGTGAGTCTCCGAGATTTCGAATTCTTGAACGTCTTGACAAATTTGAGTCTCTGAAAAATAGAAAATTAGAGATTTCAAGATTCCTAGAACCCGGAAATTCTGTAATTCAGATATTTTGGGACCTATTGAAGTTTCAAAGATTCTGAAAATTTAACCTCCAAGTTCTCAAAGTTCCGGTAATTTAAACTCAAAATCGCGGTTTCATTCTCAAAATTGACCGAAAAACTTGAATTCTAATGCAAATTTCGTGCAAAAAATTATTTTTATTAAAATAGACCAAAAATAATCGAAAAATTCAATTTTCGGGCTAAAATAAGCTAAGCGGCTAAAAAGTGGTTCAAAACGGACAAGAGCAAAAAATCAAAGTTTGGGACAAAAAAATTATAAAAAAATCTCAATTTTTAAAGAAAAAATAATCCAAAAATCATTAAAAATGAGCCCAAAGTATCCATAATTCGGATTTAGGCTCAAAAATTGACCCAAAAATGACTAGGACCGTTTTGAGATAGAAATTAAGGTTTTGAGCCCAAAATTGACCAAAAAGCTCAAATTTCAATCAAATTAATTTTCCAATTTTTGTAAATTTCACTAATTTTTGTTCTCGTTTCCCAAAATTGAGAACGTTGCTGTCATTCTAAAATCCAAACTTCCAGAAATTCTGTTCGCAAAAGTGCATGTGAATCCCTTTGATCTTTTTCAAAATATTTCAAAAATGGCTTCCCTCAAAATTCAAAAGTTCAGAACTTTGCTTCGTTCAATTTTCCATAATATCGAATTGCATCAAAATGTCATATTCGTATGTTGTATAAATATATTGACTCAATTAATTGCAACTTCTTCTTTTTTCGCTCTTATCAATATATCAGTGGCAGTATAGGTCAGTTTTATCAATTTTCGCTTCTATAGAAAATGAATTTCGCTCAAAAACCTGTACACTTTTCTGAACACAAAAAAGAATTTCTCATGTCTTCCAGCTACCAGTCCACACGGGAACTGTTAGAAGAGAGAGAGAGAGAGAGAGAGAGAGAGAGAGAGAGAGAGAGGAGACGGAGACAGTTAGAGAAATTGAAAATACAGAAGAGAAGAGATCGATGTGTGTGTGTATGTATGCATGTGTATTTCTTTTTCCATCAAAAAACGAGACCGTCTCTTTTCTTTTTTTCTTTTTATTTCAATTCAAAAATTCTCGCGCACTGACCTTCTGATTCGGTTGAGATCTATTTCTTTTGTTTCAATTTCACAATAACTGGTTTCCATTTCCGTTGGTCACTTGTTTCTCGAGATTCCATTTTTTTTGTTTCGCTTTTGTACACTTTTTTATTTTTCTCTGATTCTCTACCTTCCTGTTTGATCTATTTGCAAATAAATGATCCAAAATCTTCGGGGGGTTTTCGTAAATATTTTGAGTTTTTGCATGATATTTTTTATGAGATGGTATAGTTTTAAAAAAATCGTCATTGCTGGAAAATAAGTTATACAAATTCTATAAATCGGAAATCGGGATATTTATTAATTTCTAAAAATCAAAAGAATTGGAAGTAGTGGAACTTTGGGAAAACTTGAGTTTCCATGATTGTCTTTGATTTTTTTTAAAGTGAATGAGTTATTTTATGGAATACAATGTTTTTGACTCTCCATATCTCATGTTGCGTTGATAATCGATCCTTATTTTTTTCACTGTGCTTTAGAATCTCGAATGAGGCAATTTTCAGTAGTTTTCAGTGCTCAGTATTAAAGGTGATGGGACATCAAAACTGCATTTTTTTCTGAAACTCTTGTAAGCAGAGCTATAGATAGTGTGAGCGAATTCTGAGCCAACTGTTCTATTTTGGTTCATTTCCGTACGAAGTTGGGCCTAAAATATGAACTATCGTAAGGTTTGGCGCATGGTACGCAAACACTACAACTGACACGCTCACGAAAAAATGCAGAATTTCCCTGCAATTTCCCCCAAAAAATTCTGTCTTGTCACCTTTAAAATAGTATCCCTGGCCACAAAAACCACTTTTTTCCTATTTTGTAGTGCCAACATGTACTATTCCAAATTGATCTCGTTCTTCTGTTCTTTTCATGATTCTACTCCATTTTTGATAACTGGTTTTTATTTTCAAAACGGGTGGAATCGAATTTTTTTTTGTTTTGGTGGATGAGAAAGGGACTAATTAATTGGACTTTTAGAGATCTATTCAAAAATAGACATTTTGAATTTCAGGATTTTGAAAACAAGATACTTGTTGACCATCGTAGAAAAATACAAAGTGAGTGCATGTGCGCGCCAATGATAAATTTGTTTTCGGATAATTCGGGGTTCTTGGAGGTCTACAGATTTTTGTGACCGCGACATTTCGAAAGTGTGACGTTTCGCAAGTGCGACAGTCCACCTCTACTCCGCTTCAAAAAGTCACACTTTCGTAATGTCTGCTTTCGAAATGTCGCGGATTCATTTTTATTGATTTCAGTGGTTCCAGATTTTTAGATTTTCTACGATTTCAAGGTTATCAATTACTGAAATTAGTTTTTTGTATGCTTTGATTCACAGTTTTAGAGACTTCTAGGTTTCTAGAATTTCGGATTTTTAAGAACCTCCGATTTTCACTATTTTTGATTCATTACCTTTCCGTTATTTTCCTCCTTCAAAACCACATGTGTTTCTCCATTTCCGTAAATATTCAATAACACACATCTCTCCATCCAAACAATAGCAAAAAACCATAAGATTTCTGTATTTTCCCCACCTGCGATTTCCATCTCCTTCTCTCCATTCTTTTTTCATAAGAACCGATAAAAGTTTATGATTCTCTCGTAAAATTGTCATTTGTTCATTCCACTCCTCCCTTTTCTTCTTCACCTTTTTTCTCTTTCTCGCCCCGAGAGAAGAAACAGTTTCAGCACGGTTTTCTTCACAAGATTCGTTCCTTTTCTTCTTCTGAAAACCAGCAACCGTTTTATTGCAAAGAAGACGAATCATCAATCCTCCTCTTGCTTTTTTATCGCTTTTCGAGATGAGATTTTTTGCTGCTTGTTTTTGAGTTTGCAGAATGGTTGCCTGGGGAAATGCGCACTAGAATCCCAAATCATGAAAATTTAGTCCATAAGACACAGATTTTTGGTTAGAGTTATTTTTGTAGTTTTCTTCAAGTTTGGTGGTATTTGAAATGATAATACAGTATTTCTTAATAGTAAGAAACATTCTGATTGATTTTTGAGGTTTTCAATCTTGTGAAATCGCGGGAAAATTCTGTGCATTTTTGCGTGAGCGTGTCAGTTGTAGTGTCTGCGTACCATGCATCAAACCTTACGACAGTTCATATTTTGTTCCTGTTTTTGGACGGCAATCAATCGAAATTGATCAGTCGGCATATCGAAATCCGCGTACACTATCTATAGTTTTAGTTCACAGGAGTTTCAGAAATATTACAATTTTGCTGTACCACCACATTTAAGCTTACCAATTTTGAGCATTGGATTTGGTAGATTTGGTATAAGTATGCCTTTTGAGCCAGATGATATTCAAACAGTTCTCGATTTGAATTCTAAAATTTTGATCGATTTTCGGGAGTTTTTTTGGATTTCTAAATCACTCAACTTAATTTTTTTCACAATTCCTACTATCTTCGTCAGTAGATATTTGTTGAATATTTTTTTCTACTTCCGAAATTTCAGAATCTTGAAACTCTAAATCTCCAAAAATTTTGGATTATTTACCAAGTAAAATCAATCGGTTCCAATTTTGACGAGATTTCCTTTTTTCATAACATTTTTTGAAATTCCTGGTTTTGCTCCACAGCATTCCCTTTTTCCTTATTTTTGTACAATATTTTTCCATGTTTGGAACAGTTTTTTTCAACTTCTAAACCTTACCAATCACCGTTGGAGCGCATTTGCACCCACCGATTTTCTCAGATTTTCGTTAGAGCAAATTCGCATAATCTCTTCATCTCTTGCCTCCCAAAAAAAAACTCTCAATTTTTCATTTTTCTTCAATTCCAGAATTCAACCATCTCTCCAAGATCCACGATCTTCACAAGATCGAAACTTCGCGTTATTTGGACAGCATTGAATGCTAGAGGCGATTTACGCCAAGGTTTGTCTTTCTTTTTCGATTTCCAAGAATTTCCGTCAGTAGCATTAGAAGGAAAAACTGATAACATTTTTAGGGAAGTGAAGACATTTCTTCTTATTCTTTTTGTCTTGATTCCTTCTACTGATAATACTATAATCCGTGTGGCTCCTCGTTGTGCTCTTTTTCTCTCATTTCGTATCGAGTTGACAAGAAAAATGACCTGAAAAATGGAAAAGAAATAAGAATTTGTTAGGGTTATTAGGTCATAATGTTCATTCATCAGACTAGAATTCTAGGAGTGATAATTCTAGGAGACCGCACTAAAACAGTAATCTGGGTTGAAAAGTGGAGCAAAAAAGTGTGAAATTTTTTTGGAAAATTTTGTGAACAAAAATTTGTAAATATGAGAGGTTGGAGGTGCAAAGATTGATAATTCTGTGGACTTTCTAGTTTGAAAAATATGGAATTTTGTTGAAGAAAAAATGGTTTTTGACAATTTTAAAGTCTCAAATTTCGAGATAATGAAAAGTGGAGATCGGGATAATCACAAAGTCTTGGAGTTTCTTAAAGTCTTTGGAGTTTCTTAAAGTCTTTGGAGTTTCTTAAAGTCTTAGATAACGAGTTCCAGATTCCAAGTTATTTTGGATATTGGCACTCTTCAGACTCTTGAAAATCTGAGATTTCGAGGTTTTTAGATTCTCAGATTTTGAATGTTCTGGAAACAGTTACTCACTGAAACTTTGGGGTCAAAAAGATTTTTGAGATTCTGACTTTCTGAAAATCTATGAGTCTATGACCATGACTCCAGATTTTAAGACTTTCCGATTCAAATTTCCAATTTTACTCTTTTAGATAATGGGAGTCGGATCAAGTCGACATGACAAACGACAAGGATGCTGGTCATGGGGAGAGTGAGTTTTTTTGTCAATACAAAACAATCTGAAATTCTTCATACCCCCTTCTTTGTACCTGAAACTACAAAGAAAACCGAAATGTTTCCATGGTTTTTTGTTAGTTTTGTTATTACCTGCCTCAAAAGGAAACTTTTTTTCAGAATTTGAATCATTTTCAGATCACCAAACGGAGAAATGAAGCGACCAAAGAAACTACCATCAAAGTTGAGATTGAAGTGAGTTTATGATTTTGAAAAATGCGTAAAAATAATGAGTCAAAACAGGAAAAAAACATACCAGACAAACTGGCATGGAAATGTTTTTTTCTGTGCGAGCATGAGGGGATTTTGTTATGTAAAAAAGAGAGAAGAGAAGGAAAAGAAAAAAGATGATACATTTACGTATATATATACTACATCTATATGGATAGATGTTCACTGAAAACTTATATTTCCGTTAGTAGATGAAGGCTTTATTTATTAATTTTTTGATTAGATTTTCTCTGTTAATTTTGAAAACAAAATAGAGAGGATAATAATTTTGAAAGTCGACAATGTTTTTGGGGTTTTTTAAAAATTTTGTTTTATAGAATAGATTCCAATTATCGTAAATTAGCTGTTTTTAATATGTAAATATCTGAATTATCAGAAAATTCTGATTTTTCATGTACTCCTATGAAATTTTTTGAATTTAGAAGTTTTAAAATTATATTTTTAAGATTGTAGAGCTCAGATTTTGAATAATTTGTAAGATTTCAAAGATTTTGATCTAGAAATTTCATAGCTTCTCGATTCCTAGTTTCCGAGATTCTGAAAACGCCAAAGTTTTACTGGATTTAGGCTTCCCTCGATTTCCAAAATAAGATTCTGACAATTTGAATGTTGATAACTTTCGAAATTCTGAGTTCTGGAAAATTTCTGATTTCCAATTTTTAGGATTTCATGATTACCTAGTTTTTTCTAGTTTTTTTAAATTTGAAATTTCGAAAATCATTTCAAAAATCACTGTTTTTTTGTGTTTTAGTTCCCCTTCCATCCTCGTGGTCATTTCTTTTCCTACATACACTTTTAAGTCGAAAAGTTTCTCTTCATCGAAAAAAAACCCTCAACCTTGAAAACAAATGATTCCAGTTCTTCCCGACAGTCCCTCATTCCATACAGTTTTTCGGTTTTGATTTTATTTTTCATCTTCTTCTTTTCATTTTTTTATTTTTTCGTCTGCAAGACTGTTTGTATTGAAAAAAGACCGCAATAAAACTCGGTGTTAGCAGTTTGTAATGCTGTTTTTTTTTATTTGTAATTATGAAATGATGTGGGGGCGAAAGGCGATGATACTACAACATTCCAGTTTGTTTTTGAAGTTTTGAACTGGAAGGAAAAGTAGAAAACAACATAAAAATAACGTATGGTTTAATGAACCATAGACTGTAATTTGAAAGAAAAAAATTTCGAAAAGAAGTCGTGAATAGTACGAAACGTTGAAACTTCGGGAAATCGGATAGAAAAATTCAAGAAATACGACTGGGAACTCGAGTGGGTAGATGAAAAATTGGGTTCGAATTTTACGCGCTAAAAAATATAAGGATATTTGAGATCCAACTTGGAAAAATTCAGAGGTTTTTCGGGATCCAGAACTCTTGGAATCCCATATTCTGATATTCTGAGATTCTGAATCTGGAAAATCTGATGGAATGTTGACAAATGAAATTCATTCTCTGATTCTGAATTTTGAAAGGATTTTGAGCTTCCAGAATTTCGAGATTCTGATATTTGGAAATTTTCTGATTCTGAGTTTCTAAAGGATTCTGAGTTTCCAAACTTTCCGCTGACTGAGGTTTTGCGATATGGAAATCTTGATTTTTTTGAAATTTTGATTAGAATTTTTGAAAATCAACATTCACTGGTTCCGCGATTTTGAATAGTTTTTAGTTTCCAAGATTTTCAGATTTTTTGATTTGGAAATTCGAGATTTTCTGATTCTAATACTTCTAGATATAACAATTTCGAGATTCCTAGATTGTCAATGGTTCTGAGTTTCCAGGATTTTTAGATTTTGTGATTCTGACACACAGAAAGTTGAAAATGCCGAGATTGCGACATTTTTTCGAACTTGGTTTTGTATTTTTTTTAATTCCCAAACCTTTCCAATTCCAAGTTTCCAGAATAAGCGGAAATCAGCGTCGTCGTCGCGAGGACACGTTCGTAGTGTGGGAGGAAATACCGACGCCGTCGGTATGCGATCATCGCGACACGATGAATTCCGAGGCGTCGTCGAGTCCCCCGTCGGCCCCAACACAAGAGAGACTTATGCAGGTGAGCCGTTTAGACTTTGGAAAGGGTCCGGGGGCATAAGAAATTGAATCGAAATTCTCCTAGTGGGTTCTACTAGGGATATTTTTACCGTCGGTCGCAACTACAGCGCAAACCGAGTCTAAAGGCTCACAGGGTCGCAAATATAGGACATGAAAGAGTTTAAAGGCGCATAAAGACTTCGGTCCTGTGTGCCTTCAAGCTTGACTGTAGTGCAGACAAGCGCGATACGCCTGTAAAACATCCCTAATTCCAATGAGCAACAGTTGCACTGTAGTCCCTTATTCCCCAAAAACCCCGGTCAAAATTTTCTCAATTTCCGTCACAATGTTCACTTCTATTCTTCTTTTTTTATTATTTCGTACCCGAAACCCATCAAATTTGCACCCCCAATAACTATTGTTCCCTTTCTTTCATCAAAATTCTCACACCTTTTTTCCAATTTCTTATCAATTCCCACTGTCCAAAACCCGAAAAAACTGTCCCGTTTTGCGTCACACAAAAACTGGTGAGAGCCCATTTTCTCTGGAAAAAAGAAAGGTGTTGATAAGAAAAGAGAAAACGAGAGCAGCTCAAAACGTGAGCGGGTTGAAAGAGCGTTTTGCACGAAACACTGATTAGAATTGTTGAAGGGTTTTGGAATCACACGAAAACTATTCATAGACATGAATTGGGAAATTTTGTATAGATGAATTATCAGACTTGAAGATCCCCAAAAAAACTTGAAAAATTCTAGATTTCCAACTAAGGAAACCTCGACCACATGGAAGATAAAACACAAAAAAATTAGATGATTGGACTCAAAAACCATAAGACTCGGAGTTCAGAGTGTCAAGTTTGCATGTACACACCTGATTATGACTATTACTGAAATTCAGAGATTGAAAAGACAAAAATAGAAATTGTAGTCGTAAATATGTACCAAATAGTCATTTCCGCTGAAACTTATGGGTTTTTGAGTTTTAGACTTTTGGTGGTCTGGGAGTTTGGTAATTTACCTCTTTTGACTATTTATCAAAAGTTTGTTACAATGTAAATTGCTGGTGTTTGTAAGTACGCTTCATTGACAATCAAGTTTTATTTGATTTTCAGTTTCACAACTGAGAATTTCAATTTTTAAAATTTATCCATTTAGCAGTCGATTCAAAGAGTGTTTCTATTAATAAATTAAAAGTGGTGGGACAGCAAAATTTAAAACTTTCTGAATTTCCTCTAAACTGATAGATAGTCTGAACGGATTCTTATATCTCAAATGTTCTATTTTGGTTAATTTCCGAAGATGCACAAGTCTGAAAACGGTTCCCATATTTTAAAGCCCTGAAAATTCCCTGCAAAACTTTGTAAAAATCATAAAGTTTGCTTAAGTTTGTAAGAAGTTATGAGCCTTTAAAATTGACACGGGCTGCGAGAGACGCGGACGACGAGATGACTCTCGCTTCTCTGCGTCTCTCGTTCAAAACTACAGAGAAACAGTGAGTTAGTCCCTCTTGACTAGAAAACGAGAGGACGGCGAGTTCAAAGCATCCAAGGAAAATTTAAAAATAGAAACTCTCTATTCTGAGTTTATTACAGTCATAACTACGAAATAGGTGTTAGGTTCTTTTATTGGTTTCCGCTAAAGCATAAGACTGTTTTTGAGATTTGAACTTATTTAGTACTCAAAATGGACTATAACAGAAATAGCTTGAATACTGTACTTACTTTAATTGTATGGCACTAACGTGGGCTCAAAAATAGCATTTCCTCGGATTTCTGGGCTACTGTGATTTGTTTGAAAGCTCAAGTACTTATCTTTCTAGCTTTCTAGTTTTGTAGTGAACTTTTTCTCACATTTTGATAGTTCTGACCTACATTTTTCGTTTCCAGACGCACCTGTTATAATCTGTTTTGGTTATTGTGCTGGCATTTTGAAACCCGCATAATCTTGCAAGCCCAATCTCCGATAATGAGCATTTTGACCTACTGATAAGACAATTAGGTAATTTTGGAATTGGTGGGAAACTTTAAAATTTCCATGACAGTTCAGCTTGTAAACTGATTTATTCGCTGCGTAGCAATGCTAAAATGATACAGCACAATTCTACAAAATGGTGACCTGGAGATCTTACTTTGAGCAAGAACCCGCAAAAAATTGAAATTCAGAATGTGATTACAGACAGGAGATCGTGACATAATTTTGTTTTTTTGTGACATTTTTTTCGCTCCAAACCACACTGTCTAACATTTTCAGTTCCCCTTGTAATTTTTATAATTCGTGCACCCGAAACGCTGATAAACTTTCGAATTTCCACAACTACCGTCTCATTTCCCTGATAATGTCACATCTTCAGGTCATACCCGAAACCCCCTACCGATGACAAACTGTTTTATGAAACCATCAACATTTTCTCTGATAATACGTAGCTCTCAGTATGTCATTGTGACCCGAATTGTGTTTTCTGCGAAACCTCGTCATAGAAACAGCTCAAGGAAAAAAGGGCGTGATGACCAAACCAACGCGGATCAAAACCTGTATGTAAACAAAACGGGCTTGTTTTTGTTTGGGAGGGCTCGCCGAGCAAAACCTCATTGTTACGTGATGTTTTGTTCTTTTGGTGGAGGATTACGGTAGAATTACAATAGCTAGAGGCTTTTGGTCAGCCCAGAACAGGGAACTCGAGTTTCCTTAGAAAACCAAAACCGTATCCGACCCCCAACCCATTCTCCATCTCCATCAACAGTTTTTGTTGATTGACTTTGATTCGAGTTGAACTGATAATTTTCCCTCAATACACGTGATAAGATTGTTGAGGACAAACTAGGTGAGAGCATGTTTCTATCTACAAACTCATGACACTTTTTGAGACAAAGAGAAAACATGAGTACTCATCTAGTGATGTATGGAAAACCGAAGAAGGTTGAAAGTGCGCTCCATTGTGAAGAAGATAGCGAAAGTGTAGGATTTGACTTTCGAGATGCATCGTGCCTCCGATCTCGCTCGGTTTTCCCCACTTTCATAAGTGCAATCGCGCACACTAATCTAATTTCCCCCTTGGCGCACTAGGTAAAGCGCGCACACCGGGCGAGTGGTCACAGGTCGTGGGCAGTGATACGCATAATGGGTCTCATCCATATCCGGCGCACAATGGAGCGGATGTGTCTCATTTGGGTCCATTATGCGCCGTATATGGGTGTAAACCATTATGCGTATCACTGCCCACGACCTGTGGTCGCGGGTTCGAACCCCCGAAGGGGGCACAAGCGTTTTTCTTCTTGGTTTCTATGCATGCGGCGAGAAGAAATTGTTTCTACTTGATAGTCCCTCTTTCCTTTTTTTTTCTTTTTCCTGAAATGTATTACTCTATCTGAATATCAGTTTTTGTCCAACACCATTCCTCGTGATGCAATGCCATTGGTATTCCCCAATTTCTGTCACATGTTATGTTTCAAAAACCGGACTCTCAAAAATGTGGATTTTCTGAACCTTGATTCCAAAACTGACTGACTGAAATCTTCATTCAACAAAAACATTTAATTCGCCTAGACGCTAGTAATAGAGCACTTAATCAAATCAATGGGGCACGTTCCCCCAACAGAGAACAGGTTTTTTTTGAGGAAATAATGGCAACAAGAGTGTTTTTACATTAAGAAATACTACACAGAGAACGATGAGTAATCGAAGTCTAGAATTTTTAAAAGGGGAACATGTGAATCATACTTTCATCTTGCGGTACTTGCGGTGGGGGCGACAGTACTTTTCTAGGAAGAGGAAAGAGAAAAGTGTTGATATTATGATAATGAGAATGTTGATTATGATAATAACGATTATCATGAGACGGAGAGAAAGAGAATTGTGGGACTAGAGGGAAAAATTTTTCCGATTGGAGGTTACTCATTGATGCTGGTTTATTTGTACTAGATTCTGGCACTATAGGATGAGCAATGAAGTTTGTTAAGTTTGTAAGTTTCCGGAAGGATTCTGTGTTCGAAAATACAAAGATTCGTTTGTTTTAAAATTCGGAAGGATTCGCGGATTCTCATATTCTCCTTCTAGGGTATCTGAAATTCTTAGTCTCAGGGTTTCTTACAAAGATTAGATTCTGAAGAATTCGAATATTTGGGAGCTTTTGGAATTTGAAGTTTTGAGACTCTGAGATTTAGGTTGATTTCTATTATTATGCGATTTGGAAAAAATGGGATTCTGAAAATCTCTCAAATTTTCTTGAGGTGATGAGATGTTTCAAGGTACCTGGATTCTGAGATTTTCCCATTTGTATTATAGGGGTTTCGAATTTCCTAAATTCAAGTGTTTTTAAATTCTAAAATTTGCCTGGATTCTGTGATTATGATTTTTTTTCGCAAGCTAAAACTCAAAATTTCCGTACTTCAAGTTCAAATATCGTCATTCATAAAATCCAATTGATAAAAAAGTGTCCTCAATTTCCTCTCCCTCTCTGTCAATGAACTTATTATCAGTCTAATGACGGAAATAGAAACAGGGGAATACCAATAACTCTTCTTCTGAAAACAAGCAGGAATTATTTATGCGTGGGTTACTTTTCTAAAGAATACCGACGATGCTCTCTCACGAGAATCGGAAGCACTCAAAGTGACGTCTTATCAATCAAGAGGGTAATTGTAAATGATAATAAAACCATTTTGTGGTCACAATCTTTAGAAGCCGCTTCTTCTCGAGGACTACAAAGCACGAGATATTTGGAGTTGTGAATTGAAAAAATGTGAAGTGTACAAACTACGAGCAGTCTCGAAGCATGAAAATAACCAAAATGTGCTCTATTGATAAGCGTGTTTTGTAGGAAAGTTGAAAGTTCGAAATGGCTCGAAATATTCGAAAAAAACATTTTTTTGGGAAAATCCAAGTATGGGAAACCAGAGGAGTTAGAATTGTTTAAAAACGCCAAAGGCACACCAGTTGGATAAAAAATTGTGTTCTTACAATTAGGGTTACGGTAGTGATAGGAAAGTTCTAGAAAAATTATTAATGATTTTTTTTTGGATATTTTTTTTCGGAAATTTTTTTTAATTTTTAGGAAAATTCGTTTTTAAAAGCTTATCTTTCGTGGGTTCAGCCGCCTTGTAGTTTAGATTTTCCGTTTTCTCCCCAAAAATTTCTCGCATTTTCTAGTTTATTCAAATATTTGGCTCTTTGCCAATTTTGTTTGCTTATTCAAATTTCTTCGAAAATTTTTTTCAAAGGAACGAAAAAAAAATGACGGCATTTTCCGGAGACCCATTTCAGAACCTGTGACATGTCATTCACCCAAAATGATTACGGTTTTTCCATATTTTTTGTTTCTCATTTTCGTCTCGACCCAGTTTGACGTACTTGTCCAGAAAAATCAGGTCAATTTTTGCAAATTTCATCATTTGGTGTGTTTACAAACAAGACCGCTCGAGATGACTATAATTACTGTCACGTCATCAGATTCAGATTCTGATTCAGAATCTTGATGACGTGGAAACTCAAATGGAAAGGAATTTTTGCCATAAAGGAATACTGTAATTGTTGATATTTCAAACTTCCGTAAATTAGATAACTCCTTTTTTCTTTCTCTTCGACAAAATTCCCGTTCCTGTTGCCGTCACTTTTTCATTCTTTCAACACGTCGGGAGAGACTAGGTGGCGAGAGAACACTCTAAAACGAGAGACGCAGAGAAAACAGTCGGCATAGGCTCCGCCCACTTTTTTGGGGAGGTTTGCGTGCGGCGTGCGACGAGGACGCAGCATTATCAGCAGCTTTTTACACCTTACTTATAGTCAGAGAACTGCCGAAGACTACTTCTACTGAATTCCTATTTATTAATTTTAAAAGCTTTTATTCATGACAACACTATTCGAAAAGTTGGCCGAACTCATGTTGTTGGATACAAATAGTGACAAGTACTCTCCGCAGAAGAGTATTTTGCTCAAACGAATGGCGGCTAATGTTAGTTTTTTGAAAGAAAATTGAACTGAAAATGTGTAAAATCAAATTCTCTTTCGATTGGTGTAATTTTGAATCTTCTCGGTAAATTTTGAGCCGAGTTACGGTAGAAAAATAGTAGGCCTAGAAAATGCGTTCTATAGATTGGTTATAAAATTGGAAATGCCCTAATTTTGTACTGACTAAATGTAAAATTTAATTTTCTTTTGATTGATATAATTTTCAAAAATTTTCGTTAAGTTTGAGCAAAGTTATGTGTCCAAACCCGAAAAAAGAAAATTTTTTCAAAAAAAAAAATCATCTTGAAAGTTGATTCTAAATTTCCTAGGTTTAAAATGTCATTTTCTCCCACTTTTCATATAAAACGTTTTTTTTAAATTTATTAACTCTGAAATTATTAAACCCTATCTTCTATTTTTCGATTCAATTTTTACTTTTTTTAACTCAAACCTCCTTATTCTCCGTACCATTCTCTTTAGAGCGCACTTTCTTCATATCCGCGTACAATTTACCACAATTACATCATCAAAAAATCAAACTATACAAACTTGAGTCACACTTAAGTAAAACAGTTCTACAAAAAACCCTCTCGCTCATAAAATAAAAATCACCATCTTTCCCCCTTACCAACACCCTAAAGATAAGGTACTTAGGGAGGGAACTTCGAACCCCTTCACATAAAAAATGACACAACTTCTTATTCCAATGTCATAATTTTCCAGATAATCAGCTGCTTTCCCTACCCGACGACGCGTCCGGCGAGCCCACAGTGTCCGCCGAAACCATCGCCAGAGTCCTGTGAGCATCGTGCGTTTTGTGATGCGTTCGGGAAACTTGTCCAGGTTAGTTTTTTAGTCATGTTTTAAAATTTTTACTCAAATGATTTTCCCCATTCCAGTATTTACGAAATTGACAATATTTTTCAATAAAAATCGTTAAAACTTGAGAAAATCGATTTTCAAATCGCGAACAGACATTTTTTCTAGCCTATTTCAAAAAATGTAGAATTTTTCGCTGATTCGAATGCGCCTAATATCACTGCCCAAAACGCATTTTGAAGCGAGTTATGAGCTTTTGAAGTTTCAGTGAAAGAGACGCAGAGAAAGCAGACACTCTCGCTGTCCAAGAGACGCAGAGAAAAGGGACAGTGTCTGCGTCTCTCACGAAAACTTTAAAATCTCATAACTCGCTTCAAAATGGTCCGTTTCGACTCGTTTTTGCGGTAGAAAACATTTTAAAGCTCAAAATTTCAATACAAAAAATAAAATATAAACTTGACTAAAAAGTTTTCTACAGTGTTTTGAGCTGCTAAATTAGGCGCGTTCGAATCAGCGAAAAATTCTACATTTTTTGAAAATAGGTTAGAAAAATTTAAGTTCATAGTTTTAAGATCGATTTTCTCGAGTTTTATCGACTTTTATGGGAAGATATTGTCATTTTGAATGTAGCCCGCTAAATTTGGATTTTTGGGTAATAATGCAAGTCCGCTCTGTTGCACTCAAAATTTGAAAACACTTGTTTGCTCAGGATCTTCTCTTATGACTCAGTTTGCAAGATGTCTTTTAGTAGAAAAAATCGAAATAGTCAAAGTTATAGTGATGCAAGTTTGCTCTACGGTAATTCACTAAAAATCAATTTTTATTTTGAAAAGAAAAATGCTCTATTGGAATTTTAAAAAACTATCCAAATTTTCAATTGAGAATTTTTAGAAGTTTATATTTTTCATCTTCTATTCTTGCATGTCCTTGACAAGTTTTAAAAAAAATCCATCCGAAATTCCATTATTTTCCAAATCCATTATCTTTCTCAAATCAATTTTTGTTCTCGATCCTTGCTCCATTTCGAAAAAAATTTCTCTTCTTCTTTCTTCCAAATTTTCGTTTTTTTCCTTCTCAAACAAACAAAAAGTGGGCGGTTTTGCTCTTAACCGGGGTAAATAGTTAGACTATCCTCGACCTAAGGTCATTTTCACTTTTTTGTTTCTCTGCGTCTCCTTGGTTTTCCGTACTCTCTCATTTCCGTTGTTTTCAGTTTTTAAGAATTCCTTACTAGGTTTTAAGATCGTTCGCTCCGTATCTTTACGATTCTCTGTGATTCATACTAAAAAATACGAAAAGAAAAACTCAAACATTCCACACCGTCTTATCGTGTACACGCGACAGCAGGTGAAAAGTGGGCGGAGCCTAGCTTTTATTTCGTTATCATAAGAGAGCACTCACCAATCAATCTTCTTATACTTCGATTCCCCTCCTGACTAGAACTCGAAAAAAAAGTAATTGATATTATTACTACTATTTTCTGTAACAAGAAATGAGTGCTCCTCAACACCGTCAGCTTCGCCGAGCCGCCCATATCACGAAAATCGCCTCGATTGATTTGTGTAGTCTGGAAGAAGAGGATTCAGAAGATCTGGTTCTCGAAGAATCCGTTTCTTCTAGTCATTCTCATTGTAACAATCAAAATGAGAAGCCATCAAATCGTCCACCGTACTCGACACTGATTCGAAAACGGAGTGGAAAGGCTTTGCGATTTGTGAGACCAAAGCTAGCGGATATCTGGCATAGTCGGTATCATGAGGCTAGTTTTGATTTGGGAAGACGGCTGGGAATTGGAAGACGGACACAGTCGTGTTGTGAAGATGTGTGTGATGATCAGGTAAAGATTCGGTATTTTTTGGAAAATTTTGGACTCGATTTCGGATTTTCTTGTCTTTCTAAGTAGCCTAATTTTTTTGAAATTCCACTTGATCCTGTTCGAGTTTCAATTTCCTCTCGATGGGTCTAGTTTTCATCATTCTGTGACTATTTTGAGTCGAGATAGTGTTCAGAATAATATTTGGGATTTAGAGTCTCTACTCAAAAATGTTCCGACTGAAACATTTTGGAATTTTAATTTGTTAGATGCAAAATTTGATTTCCTCTCGATTGCTATTTGTTTCACTTTTGTACGGCCATTTTGAGCCTAGTCATCCCTCAAACATCCTTGAGACCGACTCATAGGGACTTTTTGATCAGGCTCTACTTGAAAATTTTTCAACTAAAACTTTTTTGAAATTGCATCAGTTAAATGTGAAATTTGGTTTCCTTTCGATTGCTATACTTTTCACTTTTATACGACAATTTTGAGCCGAGTTATTCCCCGAAAACCATGACGATCCTTGTTTTTGACAAGCGCGCTCTATTGAGAATCCAGATCGTTTTGTGGATATCCATAGAGCAATCCTTCTATTTTTTCCAACCTCTACTATACATTTTTTTTTTCTATCAAAATTGAAGTCAATTTCCGAATGACGTACTTCCCCATGTCACTCTCTTTCCAAAAATGTCTCGTGCCTTTGATATTTTTGTCCTTATTTCTAATCGGATTGTTTAAAAAACCATAAAAGCTTATTAATTAATTTGGTAATGTTTCCATAAACGGATTAGGAGAAGAAAGAAACCTGCTGATGAGAGTGACGAGAGTAAATGCGCTCTAGGGGTCGAGATTCAAATGGAAATAGTAAACGCGCTCCACTGGAAAATTTCCTTCCAATTAGTCCATTTTTGAGCCAATTTATATCCCATAAACTCCAAAAAACACCACATTCCAAACTCGCTCCATTGAACTCCTCCCTATTCCAGGTATCCGTGGAAACCATGGCAATCACAGCGCTTCCAATGGATGTTTGGCTCAAAGAACGACTCAAGAAATGGGTGCAGTTATCAGGGCATGAAGGTAACGGAGACACGAACCGGAACGAGAAAAAAAGTGACATGGGTTTCCTTCTTTCCAGGTAGCATAGTGCCAGCCACACCTCACACGTTATACAAGAAGCAGTGTGCGAATTGTGGAGAGGGACGGGCTTATAAGAATATTTCAAAGGATGCGGCGTTGAATGGATTCACACCCAAATACTATAATGAATTGGAGAAGAATGAAGAACGTGAGTAAACCTGGATAGAGAAAAGGATATTCTGAAACTTGAAAAAAGCGGTTTCCGGGTACCCGACTTTTTTGAAATTTTGCGGGTGTATAAAGCAAATCAAGAACACTATTTCTGTAGTTGACACCTTTTTTATAGGGCCACGTTCCAGTTAGTTCAAAATGAGTGAAATTACAGTCCACTTGGCCTAACTAACTGGATTGCAGTCCTATAAAAAAGTTGTCAACTACAAAAATAGAGTTCTTGCATTGCTCTATACATCCACGAAATTTTAGAATAATCGGATATCTGCAAACCACTTTTTCAGACCCTCAAAGTTGACCTACATGTTTACAGTGAAAATATTTTTTGGCCAGTACTGTATTTTGTTTTCTTCTCAAAGTTTCAGCTTCTGGGCATATTTAGAAAGTTTCTGAGCCTTTTTCAAAAAAATACAGACAATTTTCTGAACGTACCCCCAAAAAACTATACCATCTATAATTTATTATAAAGGAGATACATACTTGAGATTCTGAAATTTTTGATGATTTCAATTTTGAAGTCTTTTTTGGCTAAAGTTGAACGTTCTAAGATCTTGTAGCACATCTACGTTCCTACCATTCAAAAGCACATAAAAAATTTCATAAAACCCAATTTCCCAACCATAGTTTATTTCAGATTTCATCGAAATCGAAGACCTCCTCCAACAATTCGCCGATCCCACAAAAACCGCCATCATGGACATCAAAATCGGAACGCGGACGTTTTTGGAATCAGAAGTTTCGAACACTAAAAAACGAGCAGATTTGTATGAAAAAATGGTTGCTATCGATAATGATGAGCCAACGGAAGAGGAGAGAAAATGTGGAGCGATTACGAAATTGAGATACATGCAGTTCAGAGAACGAGAAAGTAGTACGGCACAGCTGGGATTCAGAATCGAGGCGGCGAAGGTGAGAGACTTGGATAAATATTCTCAGATTTCAACTCTTAACATTTTCAGAGACTCGAGGGCGCCCTGGAAAAGAACTTCAAAAAAGTGCGAACAGTCGAAGACGTGACGACAACATTCATGGACTTCTTTGGAACTCAAAGAAGCCGAGTACGGCAGCAACTCATCGATCGTCTCAAATCGATGCGAAAAGCCATTGAACACTCCACATTCTTCAATACACACGAAGTCGTCGGTAGCAGTATTCTTATCGTTTTCGATACGGAAAAAGTTGGATGCTGGATGATCGACTTTGCCAAAAGCTCACCGGTACCGAATGGACGGACACTGAATCATAGGACGAATTGGGTTCCAGGGAATAATGAGGACGGGTACCTGATAGGAATCGATAATTTGGTTAAGGTGAGTGTAACAAAAAGAAAAAAAGAAATGGTTGGACTGGGGGTCGAACCCATGACCCCTTGCACAAAAAACGGGCGCGCAACCAGCACTTTCGTGTCAGGTGTGTGTCAGCGGATAAATACAACTCGCCTACACATTGAAGTGCCGCTTCCTCATGACAAAAAATTGCATTCCTCCAATAATCGAAATTCTAAAATTTCATATTTCAGATCCTCGAGGAACTTCCCGAATACGGAGAGCATCCAGATGACCAACTGATGGTCACCGAGGAAGTGATAGCCCGAATGAAAAACTCCAAGGCGTGAATTTTGGATCACTTTTTTTCCAATCTTTTCCATTTTTTCTCAATTGTGCAAAAAACTCTCTTGATTCGCCATAATAACGTTTTCCCATTGTGATTCCCTCCCATATTGTTTCCTCTCTTCCTCATCGTGTACAATTTTCAAAATTCTTGAAAAATTCAAAATTTTGAAATTTTCCCTCTGACTTCATAGCCAGTTTCAGATGCCCCAGAATCCAGAAGCTTCCCATTTTTGACCATTGCATAATCTAGAATTTGATAACCAGCTCACTTTCAGTTTTCAATTTTTCCTTTTTTTTCTGGGTACAACAAATCTGTGTATATTCTCACTGATTCGTAGTGAAAACAACAAAAAAAAAACCATGTGATGATGATGAAAAAATGAATTATTCCATTTGAAATTGTTTTTGTCATTGGAGCGCGTTTACAGAGTTCAGGTTCAGGAATGAGGAAGAAAAAGGAGACGTTGAGAAACTTTAAACGCTGGCCATTTTCGAATAATCCTCCGAAAATCCCCATTGAAAGAATAGTAGGAGAAGTCATTCGGCAAACTATTTCAACATTTCTCATCTTCTTTTCGATTTTGAAATATTGATTCAGATGACGTTAGAGTTTCAGAATCTCCAATGGGGATTTTAGGGTAAATTGTATACTCTGTTTGTGCAAAAAGGGCTCACAGACCAGACAATATTCTACTTTCGACTGTTTGTATCGGAAAATTCTCGATTTTCTCCAAAATAGCTCATTTATCAATAGAGCATATTTGCAACAGGATACTGTAGAATTGGCTTCAAAATCTCATATAAATATTCAGAAAAGAGAAAATGCATATTTCTAGTAACAATCCATTCTTAGACTACAAATGAATCTAAAAAACCATGATTTCCTAATTTCGACATTTCGAAAGTGTGACGTTTCGAAAGCAAAAATTTCAAACCATTCTGGGAAAAATATCTCTGAGCAGAGTTACGGTTTGAATGGTTTGAAATTTTTGCTTTCGAAACATCGAGCTTGCGAAACGTCACAATTTCGAAATGTCACGAAGCCCAAATTTCAGTTCCAAAAAATGCACAACACCGAGTATCGAAAATACAACGTGGACGATTACGACCCTGCTCAGTTTATCGATAATCATGAAGGTAAGTTATATTTGGAAAACGTAAGTCCAAATTTTCAGTAATTTCCAGATTCAGACGCTCCATATTCGGGCCCAGATGAAGCAAAAGTTCGTGAATTTTTAGAGTCAAATCAGTTGGAGAATGCGCTGAAAGAAGCATTAATGTCAGCGCCACTGGGACATGCTGAACAGGTTGGGGATTGAGAAGGTTTTAATTTTGATTGGGTGGCCTAGAAATCACCCATAAAGGATTTTCTAGACCTTACATTTTGATGTTAGCTTACAACATGAATTCGAAACCAGTGGCCTAGAAAACATATCCGCATTTCCTAGCTCGGCAAATCTTGCCAAGTCTTGTACCAATGTTGGGGTATACAAGTCTTGGCTACACCTTTCACAAGTATAGGACTCAGCTGCCACAAGTCTTGTACAATAATAGCGCGCACAACACAGTTTGTCAAGGATCACACAAGTCTTGGCCCAACTATGGAAGTTTGGGCGTCCAAAACAACTCCCACAAGTCTTGGCCAAGAATCAGCTTATTGATTTCGCAATCACCGATGCGTTCATTTTTCATTTTCCCCTTCGTTTTTTTGTCTATTTTTTTACATTTCGACCCCAATTTTCTTACTTATTTTTGGAAATTGCTCAGATAATTGTTTTCATCTTCACTAGTTTCCAGAAATGACATCAGTTATCATGGAAAGAACACCGACACTCCGAAGTTTTCGATGAGCCGGATTAAAAGTGGAAAACAGGCGAAGTATATCGAACGGTATAAAAATAGTGAGTTTAATGAACCGATTTCCGATTACATGACTTAATCATAATTTTTCAGGAAAAAATTATCCGATTTTCGACAATCATAATGTTCTGACAACAATATCGAAACAACGACATTACTTTCTCCAGAACAACTACGCCATTTTCGGAATCGGACGGAAGGAATTTTTAAATTTTTCTTTGTTTTTTGTCTTTTTTCTGTAATTTAGGTAGTTCTTTTTGATAAAATTGACTGAATAATGTGTTTTTGCATCATAAAACAAATTTCGAAATTGAAAACAGAAGGAAGGGCTGCCGCCGGTTTTTCCAGCTGATCCACAAGTCTTGCACAAACTTCCCACAACTATTGGACTGTGCGTACGTAACAATTGCGGGAGGCTTGTGCAAGACTTGTGGTGAGTCTGTACAAAACTTGGCGAGAGTAGCCGAGAGCTCATCTTGTCTATTTTCCAGAACCTCAAAGACCGTTCCACCCTCTTGGTGTCCCATGTTCTTCACTCCATCAAAACCCCCGATATCCCAGAAATCGTAGAAAATCTGAGCATAGATGAAAGTGATATTCTGATGAAATACATCTACAAAGGATTTCAAATGTCATCGGATACCTCTACGTGTCAATCGTTGTTGATTTGGCATGCGAATTTGGTCGAGAAATTCGGACATGGAGGAATTATTCGAGTCATGGCTGGAAGGCAGAGATTGTAAAATGATATTTTTAATGTTGTCTATTTTTCAATGTACAGTTTCCGAAATAAAATAAAAAATTTAAACTTACAAAAATCTTACAAAAAAAAGTAACATTCCGCACCCAAATGAAAGGAACATTTTTCACCTCAAAAAAATTTTTTTCAAAAAATTTTTTTTTCAAAGTTTTTTCTCAAAATTTGTTTTTCCAAAAAAGTATAGGATGATGTTATATATTTAATTTTGAGTCCAAAACAAAAAACTAGACATTATGAAAGTGATTTTGAGCGGAGATATGAACCCTCAAAGTACCTCAATATTAGTGTTGGCTGCAACTTTGAGGGCTCAAATCTTGAGTTTCGTGAACATTTAGCCACTTTTTATTGCAGATTTGGGCTTTTCAAGGTCAATTTGGTCCAGGAACAGAGTTTCAGAAAAAAAATCAACTCAAAACATCCAAAAAGTTGAAGTTTCAGTTTCAGATGCCCTAGTTCCCTTTGTGCCCCAGTTTTCTGGTTCATTTGAAAGTGTGCCCATCTTCAGCCGACGTGGATTTTCGTTGGAAAAACTATTCCTTGTTATTTCCTTCACAGACAATCAAAAAAATGAAACGAATTTTGTGGAATAAAAAATCCAAGCCGTTCTTTTTTCGAATCCTTATCTATGGAGTTCTCTTTCAACTTTTCATTATTCTCTTCTTATTAAAACAGGATACGAAGCCCGAAGGTACGGTAATCTATCCATTTCTGACCCTAAACTGTAAAATATTTTCAGCACCAACATTCCAAGAATACGATGCAACAAACAACTACATGAATGTGTGCGCGCTTCCAGTTTATGATTTCTGGCATCCGAAAGTGATGAGACACGTGGATTATGATTTCGATCCGACGAAAAGTTGTAATAGGAAATTCAAGCCGTATACGGAATTAGTGAATGGAACATGGAATATTGTGGAGGAGAGGAAGGGAGCGAATTGTTCGGCGAGGTGGGTTTTTTGGATGTAATTGCGCTCCACGGGACTCTTTGGAATGAGAATTTGAGACAACTTCAAAAAAACATCTTTCTAGGACTACTGTAAGACAAGATATAAGCATTTGAAGATGGGAGAGACGCAGATAATGAGATCGCTCTCGTCGTCTGCGTCTCTCACTTTTCGACTTCAAACGTCTATAACTTGGCGCACAGTACTTCTAGAAAGTTGCTTCCTTTTTTGTTGGGTAGAAAGTTTCT
Source organism: Caenorhabditis zanzibari (assembly GCA_963966625.1). NCBI lineage: Eukaryota > Metazoa > Nematoda > Chromadorea > Rhabditida > Rhabditidae > Caenorhabditis > Caenorhabditis zanzibari. The sequence goes on from OZ016468.1 coordinate 11,322,028, forward strand.
CAAAGAAGATTTTCTATTTTCGAATTTTTCATTTAAAAAAAAATTCGAAAAACAACTTTTTTCCGAAAGTAAAATAGATTTGATTTTTCGGAACATTTTGATTCAAAAGTTAACTTTCTATGACTACTGTAGGCCGAGTTATTACGATTAAAAGTTGGGAGATACGAGACGCAGACGACGATGGTGTCTGCATCTCGCTTTCTCTTCCTCTAACTTTGAATGACTATGACTCGGCGTACGGTAATCCATAGACTTTGATTTGTATTTAGTTTTATAGGAAATTTTCTGAAGATTATTTTTAGTTTTTGAATTTTTTAAGTTTTTGGATTACAACCGATTTTAGCGCTAAAATAAATATATCACGTGATTTTCAGATGCATCGAAGGAGTCGATGATTGGAATGTTCGAATTTTCGATTGGATCCAACCGGGACCAGTGGATTGTGAATTTCTGGAAGCTGTTTGTTGGGAAGGAGAGCGAGAAGTTTATGGATACATTCATACTCAGATTATACCGAAGTAAGGGTTTCTGTAGAGTTTCTAAATATTTTGAGATCAATTTTTTTTCAAAATTTTCAGAATACCCTCCACTGCAACTCCAGAACCTTCCACTGATCCTCCCAGCGTTTTCGTGTTTCTGTTCGATTCGTTGGGCACTGGAATAGCTAAACGGTACGAAATATGTTCTGGCATTTTCTCAATGGAGCGAGGTTTGCCTTCAGAAAAAATACTAATAAATGTTTCAGTGACTTCTCGAAAACCCTTTCCCTTCTCTCTTCTCGTCTGGAATCCGTCGAATTCCCATTCATAAATAAAGTTGGTGAGAATAGTATGCCGAATGGAATTGCTCTCTGGTTTGGTGAGTCTTCATTTCTCTGTTTATCCGAATGTCCTTAAATTTCAGGGAAACTAATCGAACCGATTATCGCAGAACAGTATGGAGGACAAAATATCAGCGTGGATTGGGAGAAGAGCACTTATTGTGGCACCCATTTGAATAGTTCGATATTTGAGGATTTCAAGGAGAAAGGGTATATGGTAGGTTGCAAATTTGCTCTAATGAACTTTAGTACAATAAAATTTTTAGACACTTGACATTGACGATTGGAGACAACAAATGGTACTGTACCCGAGCTGCGCGGGATTCAAAGATGCTCCAACTCATCACTATATGCACCCGTTTTATCAAATTTACGAGAACTCGGGAATGAGTATTACCAAGAAGCATTTGAAGGGAAAATTGTGTAGAGAGCCGAGACACGCAGCATTTGAGTACTTTCAGCAATTTGTGGACGCTTATAAAGGTTAGTATTGACTTGAGATACTGAAAAAATAGGAAATTTTCAAACAAATTAAAGTAGGATTACACTTTTTTGTTTTATTTGTTCAAATGATTGTCCCAATTCCAGTATTTACGAAAATGACAATATTTTGCACGAAAATTGTAAAAACTCGAGACAATTGATTTTCAAAATCGCGAACTTATAGTTTCTCTAACCTATTTCAAAAAATGTAGAATTTTTCGCTGATTCGAACCCACCTAATATCGATGTTAAAAACGCATTTTGAAGTGAGTTATGAGCGTTTAAAGTTCTCGCGAGACACGCAGACACTGCCTAGTTTCTCTGCGTCTCTTCGACAGCGAGAGTGTCTGCTTTCTCTGCGTCTCTTTCACCGAAACATCAAACGCTCATAACTCGCTTCAAAATGCGTTTTGAGCCGCGAGATTAGGTGCATTCGAATCAGCAAAAATTCTGAATTTTTTGAAACAGGTCTGAAAAATGTAAGTTTACGCTTTGAAAATCGATTTTTTCGAGTTTTAACTATTTTGTGCAAAAATATTGTTATTTTCGTAAATGTTAGAATTGAGATGATAAAATGAGTACAAACAAAAAATAACAGTAATTCTACTTTTAAAAAATTGAAAGTTTCGATCCAAATTGTCACAACAAACTATATTTTTTTCAATTTCCAGATAAACCAATGTTCACTTGGACATGGATCAACACTGTGGGTCATGATGAATTCAATGGATTCATGAGAGCTGATCATGAAATGGTCGAATTAATAGAAAAGAATCTGGAAACGGTACCCCCAACTCCAAATTTTTTTCGAATTCTGATTTGATTTTCAGTTCGAAAACTCGTTCTTCATCTTCATGGGTGATCATGGATTCCGAATGGGAGTGAAACATTTTCTAGAAACTGATATTGGAAATTTGGAAATGCATAATCCATATTTATCCATCTCGATTCCTAAGAAATTGAGAAAAGATCGAGGAATTCTGGAGGTTTTGAAACACAACTCGCTGAAACTTCAGACTCATTTCGATACGAGAGCCACGCTTTTGGATGTTGTAAAGGTATAGAGAACTATGGAAAAAGTTAGGCCATCAAACAATTTCAGTACCAACCAGAATCCTCGTTTTCTGACCGAACTACACTGAATATTATTGGAGAAAAGGGTCACTCTTATTTGCGTCGTCAGCCAGAGTTCAACCGGACATGTGGAAGTCTTCCGATTCCACCGGAGTACTGTATTTGTCAAATTGGGAAGATGAATGTGGAGGAGTGAGTTTCGGGAGAGATGGGGGAAATGTGCTTTATTGAAATTTCAGTAGAGCGTATTTTCTGAAATGAAGATTATTCATGGCGTTTAAAAGACCCGGCGGGGCCGAAAGCAAAAATTCTGGGCCCGGGCGCGAGGAAAAATTTCGATCAACATTTTTCGGTCTACACTTCTAATTTCCAATTTAAGTCGCTATTTGATGCATAAAAGTTCGAAGGATTTCTATGACACACTTTTTTTGAAGTTTCGAGAAAATTTGAAATTTTTCAAAAAATTTTCGAAGTGGACCGGGACGACTTCTACGCTCCAATGAAGATCTTAATATATATTTTTCCAGCGAAAACATCCGCGAACGATTCGGCAAGCTTCTCATAGATCATATTCATGACATGTTGGACCTTGCAAACTTTACTTCAAAGTGTGAAAAGTTCAAGTTTCGGGAGGTAGGTACAGTACTGGCGTATCAGTTGAAATAGGTCAACTTTGAGGATCTGAAAAAGTGGTTTCCATATACCTGATTTGTCTGAAATTTTGTGGATGTATTAAACAACTCAAAAACTCTATTTTTGTTTTTGACAAATTGTTCATAGAGTCACGATTCAGTTAGTTAGATCGCGAGGCCCAAAATGAGACGAAATTTGAGGTGTCGTAAATCAACTTGACCTAACTGACTGAATTGCAATCATATGAAAAATTGGTCAACTAAAGAATTAGAGTTCTTGACTTGTTTTATACATCCACAAAATTTCAGAAAAATCTAATATCTGGGAACCACTTTTTTAGACCCTCAAAGTTGACTGATTTTCACTGAAAACAGGCCAATACTTATGAAATTTCACCCTATTACACAAACTCAACGCTTTTTCAGACCACCTCACTCCTTCATTACGGTCACACGAATTACTCTGCACCCTCGCATCGTTACGAAATCGCGGTAATTGTTGAATCGCCAAGTTATGCTCAATTCAAGACAATCTTTACTCATGATATGAGAACGAGTGATGTTTCTTTTGGAAACATTGTTCGTCTGGATTCATATCGAGATACAGGAGACTGTACGAATGATAGTAAATTTGAGAAGATGTGCTTTTGTAAGAGCTTGACATGGACGGAGAGATGGACGTATTATATCGATAAGAGATTGAGAGAGTTGGATGATGTACTACGGTATTACTTGTGATTGTGAATATATGAATTTTTGTTCTTTTGAGTTTTGTTTTTGTGAACATGCATACAATAAGTCTGACATAATTTTGATCAGAGTGAACTGTGAAAAAACTTTTTTCAGACAAATCGGGTAAAAATACGATCAACAAGAAAATTGTTTTTTATTTGAAAAGCTATCTAATGGTTAATAAATTGTCAATTTTCATCAAAAATTAACAAGTTACGCCTTGTGCCGCCAAAGGCAATTTCGGCAACAGAGAGCGTTCAAAAGGTGTAACTCTGTTAATTTTTCATGAAATTCAACGGTTTTTTAACCAATCGATGACTGTTTTAATAAGGAACATTTTTCTGTTGACCATATCTTCACCCAGTTCCCCTGAAAAAAATTATCCACAATCAGAATGTACCGAACTTTCTCATTTCCCCTCAAGTTGGATGATACTCAAAATGAACTTTGTATCAACCTGATCACATCATCGTTTTTTAAATAAGTTCTTGATTGTTAGCCTCTCCAATTCCTGACGTCGTCGTGTTAACAGTAAGCAGTCATTTCCCCTTCTCTCATGGGTCAGGGCAATTTAAACGAATCAAAGTGAGAGAAAGATTGGCAAGTTAATACATTCCTACTACCTGATGACGACAAAGAAGAATAAGAAAAAGTTGAAGATGTTTAGAAGAGAAAAGAAGACGTGACGGAGAAGGGGGCGTTGTTGAAGAGAAAAAAACGAAGATGCGCACGATCATTTTTGAGTCGAGAAACCCTGATGAACTGCATCATCTTGTTACTATCTCTGTTTTTCGTGGGAACTCTTGGAGCAAAAATAGCTCTGTTCCCATCGACGGGATGTTTCAGTCACGATGTCATGATGAAACAGGTTCGTTTTTTCGAAAATCTTATCTTATCATGAGAGAAATGAAAACGGTTTCTGCCAAATAGCCTTGGCAGAGGAAACAGTTTTGCATTGTTCGATTTCTTATAGAAAAAACAGTAGCTGAACTGTTTCATTGGTGATTCTCGTTATTTTTCGGTTTTTCTTTGGTGTTTGGTTTTGATTTGGAAAAACAGCTAGGAATTTTGGAAGATGTTTGAGAATTGGAACTATTGAAAAATTTTAGTTTTGAGATCACCGAATTTTTCAGAATCTTTGCTCTTTTTTATGTTCAGAAACTTAGCATCTTCCGAATCTCAAAACTAGATATTCTAGGTATCTTGAAATCTCAAAATTTCTGAACTTCTGAATCTCAAAATGTTAGGGTTTCGGAATTTCAGGTTTTTCATATCTAAAAAGTTTAACAATAAAATAAACGAATCGCAAAATTAAATATTTAGAATATCTCACAATTATAGAAATCTCAAAAATACAAATCTATAGATAGGCACCGCAACGATTTTTTCAAACTCAACCATTTCTCTCATTTTTTATACCAAAACGTTCAGAAAAAAATTCTAAGTACTCTCCTAAATTTTCAAGAGAAACGCTTCGCTAGGAGCCGAGTAAAAAGCATTTGAAAATCAGAAAAATCGGCGATTTTCTCCGCGCGAAGGAAACCAAAAGAGTGGTGGACGCCGACCGGAGGCGAACATCCACCGCGCGTGCGGCGTTCCTATGCGTAACCCACTCGGCTAAAAGGGCAAGTCGTCGCGGCGCCTAGAGGGTAGTGATAAGAGTGTGTGGGCGACCGGTCTCATTCTCTCGGTAGGGGCACAATTTTCTACGAAATTTTGCCATTTTTTCTTCAGAAAAAGTGCTGTAAAAAATTTCGGCTAATTAGTGTCCAAAAACTAAAAAAAGGTTCGGATAGAGAATTTTATGTAGAATCTGATAATGAAGAGAAAATAACCGACTTCGGCCTCTGTGCCTCTCAAAACTTTGAAAAACTAGTAAAATCTTGAAGTGTGGAATTTTCAGAGAAGAAAAAAAGTGACTTAACGGTGTCAGATCGACTTCAAACTGCGAAGTCAAGTAGTTATAGAGTTCATCTAACTGTTTATCCTTTAAATTAGTGAGTCATCGCTGAAAAGGTTTCATAACTATTCCTTGAAGTTTGACCAGATGCTACAAATTTCGGCTAATTATGGGCTATATTTCGTCTACTTGGTCTTATTAAGCATCTCCTCAATTATCTAAAACACTAATAAAATTTGCCGACTTCAATATTTACAGTACATTTTTGACCATTTTTTGTGATCCGACCCCTCTTTTTTGAAAATTTCTCGAAAACTATAGCTTTTTATTAAAAACCGTTAGCGCTATTCGATTCTACGTAGTCGATTACGTAACGACACCAAATTTCGTATAAATTGGTTCATCCAGTCTCGAGTTCTACGCCTTCAAACATGCCAGGTACCCCCGCGGAGAAAGTTTTTGATGCGCCTCCCCCCTCGCGTTGCGGTGCCTATCTATAGATTCTTCTACTGAATTTTTTTTCAAAATCTTGAATCCAAATTTTGTTGTTTTTACCGGTCACTTAAATCAGAGAGAGCGGGTTTCCAATTTTTCCTAAATTTATGACACGATTTGTTTTAGTTTTTTTTCAACTTTTTTGTTCTAGTCTTGGGTTGTAAAATAGTTCAATTAGAACGCTGTACTTGATTGGGTAATAGGATTTTCTCATTTTCAAAATTTGATTGATAAGACTGCGGTGTTTGCAATAAGTAGTACGGTTTTGACCTACCTTGTCGCCTAAAATATGAACTGTCGTAAGATTTGACGCATGGTACGCATACACCACAACTGACACGCAAAGTTGAACTATGTCAGCTGAAAACGCCAGTTGTGGCCAGTACTGTATTCGATTTCCAAAATGTTGCCCTTTTTCACTTATCGAAAATTCAAAATCTTGTGAGCATTACTGTACTTTCTAATGCTTCAACTATTATTGGAAAATCAATTTTTTTCAAAAATAAATTTTTAATTTGTTCACCATTTTCTACAATCTCTCAAAATTCCAGGTGGGCTCTCAACTCGACGAAAATGGCAACAACATCACGTGGATCCAAACGTATCTCTATGATTTTGGCTTTGGCGAAATGCCACTTCCAGATCATTGGAACCGAATGTCAATAGTTGGAATTGATGAGAGAGGTAAGCCTTTTTTAATGTATTACACACATTGTCGTTGTGATTTGGAAAAAAGTTTTCTGATTTCTGGTTTAGACAATAGCATATATGGACACTTTCCGGCGGGGGTACAAGGTCGCGAATGTATTTAGTTTGGAAAGCGAAAACAGTTCCGAATTAAAAATTGAATGAATGATTTGGTTCCGTTTCCTCTTATCAATTCGTTATTTTCACGGTCATTCATTCACCAATTTGCACGCATTTGTGAATTTCAAAGATTGTTCATTGTGTCAACGTGTTTTACTAAAAAAGATAAAACTGTCCTTGTACTTATTCGATCTATCATTGTCTGGTCACATCTACTATTTCATAGCCAACTATCTACAAGAGAACACGGGAAGATTGATATGGAGACAGAATGTGCCCTTCGATTTCGATAGACCTTTTAACATTCAGGGGATCAAGGATTTTGTGGTGTAAGTTTTGTATGGAAATGCACTCCATTGAAAAATTGGCTTTCAGAATGCTACAACGCCACCAGGAGTACTGTACAGTTATGATGGATGATCGGAGATATCAGAGACTTCGAAGCGAGAATGTATCGGTCGCAGTGTTGGATCACTTTTTGCAGGTATTCTGATGTTTGATCTTTTATTTGGAAATGGGTTTGTTTGGGGTACTCTCTGGTGACGTAGAAGAGAACCTATAAAACGAACAGATTGTCTGACCTAAACAATGTGATCTGATAGGTTAGGTCAGAGATCGTCAGGGTTTGATGTATGTAGGATAGTTTAGAACCCGATGAAGATAGATACAAACAACAAATTATAGTGGGGGCAAGAGGGGTCAAAAGATCATAAATTAGTTTGGGTTCAGTACTGGCAAAATTGAATAACGTTTTCTTTTTGAAAATGAAATGGAAAACTTTTCAAAGGAATGGAGCACTGGCGGTTTCAGTGGAAATAGGTCAACTTTGAGGGTCTGAAAAAGTGGTTTCCAGAATTCAATTTTTTCTGAAATTCTGCGGATGTATAGAGCAACTCAAGAACTCTATTTTTGTAATTGATAACTTTTTATAGGATTTCAATCTAGTTAGTTAGGACAAGTTGACTGACGTTTCCTCGAATTTGGTCTCATCTTGGAGTCTTTTGGCTTCCAGACGGCCTAACTAACTGGATCGTGACCTTATGGAAAAGAAGTCAACAACAAAATTAGAGTTCCAGAGTTGCTCTATAAATCCGCAAAATTTCAGAAAAATTGGATATCTGGAAGCAACATTTTCAAACACTCAAAGGTGGCCCATATCCAGATTTCCACAGTAGGGACTAGTTTCCCATACAATGGTTTTCTAGACCATCTTTTTTTCTAAATTTTCTCGTCTAGGAATGCATGGGTGGTCTTGCTCATCTCCTCAACGCCTCCGTCATTCAATTCTCTAACTGGCCACTCGCCGATGGATACGTTACCTCTCTAAACCTTCCAGCATCACCAGCATCAGTTCCAAAAACTGGTTAGTGTACAGTACTCCAGACGAAAAGGTTTCAAGTATTCTGTTTTTCAGGTACTCGTCTCTCAAGTAACACAATGAACTTTCTCCAGAGGTGTCAAAATGTACTATTTCATATTGCCATTCTGGTTACTCGTTTTGTTCAAATGAACACACTTGATACCATGTTTGCCAAGCGAAATTATCCGTGGGTAAGTGGGAAATTCTTTTTCTAGATGGCATGTTTTGAGGGAAAAATGGAAGGGAAACGAATAGAGTTGAACTTGTTCTGAAACCCTGGTCCTGGACTAAATTGACCACATAAATTGAGATACATTGAGGGCCCATATCTCAGCTCGAAATCACTTTCAGAATGTCTCCAGGTACCTAAATCGAGGGCTCGTATCTCAAGATACGTTAACAACGGACTGATTTTTATTGTAGAATTGAGCTTTTCAGGGTCAAGTTAGATTAGGACAAAAGTTTCAGAAAAATAGCGACTCGAGTTTTCAAGGAAGTCCCTTGTTACATTCGAACATTCTAGATCCAAGTTGAACTAAACGAAGCTCAACGTCCCATCTTCGCCAGTAGAGCCGAGATGATCTTCGAACCAATCCGTCCCATCAACAACCGAATCAAATTCTTCGGAGCGGCCTCCACAATGGCTCCAGAAAACTACATCAGCTCATCCGATCACTTCCACATCCACCCAGCTACCGTATCCTTCTCCGACTCCGTAATCCTTCAAAACAATATTTCCAACATCTCCGCGGAGTGTGCCACGTGTCATCGTCCGGCATCAAAACTTAGACGACGTTCCTGGATGTTCAATATGGTCACGGATCGTACTGTAGTTTATGAGAGGCAATTGGAAATGAGAGAGAAGTATCCGACAATTGATTGGGATAGAGTACACAATGAGAAGTTTGTCCTTGTCACTTTCGGAAGTGTAGCTCAAGTGGATAAAATGCATTTTGAATTGCTTCAATCTCTTCTGGAAACGTTTTCGAAACAACCTGGACTCATTATTTGGCAATCAAACTTATCTAAAGAAGAAATCAAGGAAATCCACAATTTGACAGTGCCAGACAACGTAATGGTCAGCTCATGGGTCCCAATTAAAGAGCTCTTGGCACATGACAACATTGAATTCTTGATTTGTCATGGAGGAATCAATACCGTCAATGAGTTGGGATTATTTGGAGTTCCAGTACTTGGAGTACCTTTACAAGGAGATCAGGCATCGAATCTAGCGAGAGTGGTGGATATGGGAGCCGCTGAATTGATGACGATTATTGAGTTGAATGATGGAAAATTGGATGAGATGATGGACAAGATGAGACAGAACTTGTCAAGGTGAGAAAATTTTTTGTACAAACTTACATTTTTTATGAACTATTCCAACAAAATGTAGAATTGCAATAGAAAAATTGGATTTGTTATTTTTCCATATATTTTTTGTATTGAAATTTAGAAAGTCGCTTTAAAACGTTGTCTACAGCCAAAACAAGTCGATACGGACCATTTTGGAGCGAGTTATTAGCGCTGGAAGTGTCAGTAAGAGAGACGCAGAGAAAGCAGACACTCTCGCTTTTGAAGAGACGCAGAGAAACGAGACAGTGTTTGCGTCTCTCGTGAAAACTTCAAACGTTCATAACTCGCTTTAAAGTGGTCCGTTTTGACTCGTTTTTGGACTATTTTGTAGTGGCAATTATGCATTATTAGATGCATTAAAAAGTAATATAATTTTTTGAACAGCAATTTTTTAAAAATGCTTTTATATTACTTTCCATTAATGCATTCAATAACGCATGCTTTCCCCTTTATAATGGTCAAAAAAGAATCAAAACGGACCATTTTGAAGCGAGTTATGAGCGTTGGAAGTTTTCGTGAGAGACGCAGACACTGTCTCGTTTCTCTGCGTCTCTTCGGCAACGAGAGTATCTGCTTTCTCTGCGTCTCTTACTGAAACTTCAAAAGCTTATAACTCGTTTCAAAATGGTTCGTTTGGACTCATTTTTGCTGTGGAAAACGTTTTTAAGCAACTTCTTCAAATATCAGTACAAAAATAAGACAACTTGTCAAAAATAATGAAGTCATTCTTTATTTGTACTCAAAATGACTGTAATCCTACTTTAAAATTCCATGTCAATTTTCTCATTTCAGATACTGGTCTCGAAGCGAGAAGCTAGCCAAGATGCTTGCCCAACATCGCGAATTCCACACCGGTTATCAGAAATTCTGGCTCAACTGGGTCGCCCGTCATGGAAAACAAATCGAAAATAAGAGATTTGTCAGATATGAATACCTTGGAAACATTGATAATCGTCTCTGGATGACCATATTCGGATCTATTTTCCTTATAGTTCTTCTAGTTTCTTTCTGAAATCCCTGGAATCTTTCATATTTATGTTCTTGATCTCAATTGATTTTTTGATTTTGCTTTATTTTCAGTGTCCAAAGTGATGAATAAATGAGGATGAATAGACTGGGAGGTGACTGCAAATTTTTAATTTAAAATTGAAGAGAAATCAGATAAATAAATGGAAGAAAGATGATAGAATATTGTGTAAGTATATACAAACATTTTGGTTGGAATGGAAAGTAATTACAGAAATGGAGATTATTCAATTTTAGTAGGTTGATTGATGACTGGAAGCACTGGAACTGGAGCTGGCTCCGGTGTGGGAGTTGGCTCCAGAATATCTGCAGTATCACTGATAACTTCCACATCATCTTTCATGTCGATTTTGACGAGGGCGATTGGATGTGGACTCGGATGATGATTGAGCTCTTCTGGTGGGATTGGAGATGGAAGTTGGCTCGAGTTGACGGAGAGTTCGGGTCCTGGAAATTAGGGATTTTGAAAGTTTAGAGGAAACTTCGATACTGAAACGTTTGGAAAACTGCTAACTAAGAAGGATATGTCTTTCTATTGTTCAACCTTTTCAAAGTGAAAATTTGAATTTCACAAAAGTATCCAGTACTAATTTTTGAGCAGCAACTCATAACGTTTTTCATATCGATCATAGTCCATTTTTGACAAGGAATCGAGTGAAACTACTTTCAGATGCGCAGAAGTCTGAGAAAGTGCTCTTTTCGGGCTCACTTGTGATCCGACCCTATTACAACCCCCTATCACAAATTTGAATATTGGTTACCTTCGTTAGAGATAACAGATTCAATATCAGCGGCTGGATGTTGAAGATGAGCAAGTTCTCCGTCGATTTTAACACTGGCCAACGAGGCATCCTTAGGTGTTCTGAAAACAAACAAATTTTTAAGTATCCGTATTTGAATTTGAATTTTGAAACAATGCACAAAATTTGACGACAATTATAGTATCTTATCTTGAAAAAATGCGATTTTCTGTTGAATATAAACTGAAAAATCAAATTGTCGTCAAATTTCGAACGTTGTCTGCAAACACAAGCAGAAAAGAATTTGAGTGACCCATTGTTTTTTAAAAGTACAATATAACTACAGTACTCTAAATAAACATAATTCTACCACAGCCTTTTAAGGTACAGTACTGGCCAAAAAGAATGCGCGCACTGAAGCATTCCGTGGAAATAGGTCAACTTTGAAAGCCTGAAAAAATAGTTTCCAGATGTCCGATTTTTCAGAACTTTTGTGAATGTATAGAACAACTCTAGAACTCTATTTTTATAGTTAACAACTTTTTCATAGGATCACAATCCAGTTAGTTAGGCCAAGTTGACTGGAATTTTGTCTTTTTTTGGAGCCTTTTGGCTTCTATGCGATCTAACTAATTAAATATTGGTCCTATGAAAAAGTTGTCAACTACAGAAATAGAGATCTAGAGTTGCTTGTTACATCCACAAAATTTCAAAGAAATCGGATGTTTGGAAACCACTTTTTAGACCTTCAAAGCTGGCCTATTTTTTTTAGAACGCGTATTTTTTAAAAATCAGTGCGCTCATTCATTTTGGCCAGTACTCCATGAAGTCTTTAGAAATTTCCTAATTTTTTCACTAATTAACTCTCTTTTTTATTCGAGTTTCCAGGATCCCCCAATTCCCTTATTCACGAACCCATTCTGAACAGGAACCTCCACAGCGACCACCGGCGCTGCTCCAACCACAGCCACCTCCTCGTTCGTGTTCACCAACACAACTTCGTCATTTCTGAAAAACAGCTGTTCCTTCTCAATTTCACTCATGTGATATGACTTGTTGACATTTCTAGGTAAAAACAAAGTAATGAGAAGACAACGAACTTGAACCAGAGCTCCTCTTCGTGTTTTGCGTGTTGCTCATTATCCGTCCAGTAGATGTCGTCTGAAATCGAAACTTGAACTCTAAAATAACACGATCCCCTACTTTTATGAAGAGAGTACTGCGTTTTGAAATGTTTAATACAATCATTGACTCTCGACTGGGCTTCCCTTCCACGAAACACAAGAATCATCCAGGCATCATCTAGTTGTCTGCGCTTCTCTCCTTTCAACAGATTCGACTTCTGAAGAAACAAAAGAGAGTGGGGGTTTAGTTGGAAGAGAAAGGGATAGAGTCCCCGGTTTTTCAATTACATCTATCATTTCCTGAGTCGGTCGGAGTAGCTTCATGTGTACTGGCAGGAGGTGCCGATCTTCGAGTGCCGCCATCAGTTTGCCTGTTAGTGCACGTGTCAACACGTTTTGTGTGCACACGATGAACACCTGGAATTTTGAAATTAGAAGATGAGAAGACAATGATAGTTTGAATGGTGTTGACTTTTGGTTTCAATGTTTTCGGGGTCTCAACGTTCAGAAATATTTCAGTTAGATTTTGGACACGTACGACGTTCTTCTCGAAGTTATGGCTTACTTTTGACAACTATTTAATTTTTTGAACTAATATTTCAAAAAGTCGCTTTTGAAATGTTCTTTACCGCAAAAACAAGTCAAAACGAACCATTTTGAAGCGAGCTATAAGCTTGGGAAGTTTTTGTGAGAGGCGCAGACACTCTCTTTCTCGTTTCTCTGCGTCTCTTCGACGGCGAGAGTGGCTGATTTCTCTGCGTCTGTCTTACTGAAACTTCTTACGCTCATAAATCGCTTCAAAATGAACCGTTTGAACTCGTTTTTTCGGTAGAAAACAGTTCAAAACGACTTCTTAAAATTTCAATGCAAAAATTAAAATAATTGTTACCGAAAGAACAGTTTTTAAATAAAAATCGCTAAAAATCACATTTCAAATCGCGATCTTAAATTTTTTAAAACCTGTTTCAAAAAATATAGAATTTTTCGTTGAATGACAAAAAAAAATTGAAAAGAATGAAATCTTCCCACAAACTTTTTTTAGAAATTTCAAAATAAATATTTTAATTTCGAAAAAAAAGTTTGAATTTTCCAGATTTCTTCTCACTTTCCTGACATCTTTACTTCGCTAAGTTCCTAGAAATTATTGTTATTCCATTGTTGTCACTTTTTACCAAGTTTTTCGAATGAATTTTCAAGAATCAATCACAAGGGAATCCGACGGCAGAGGACAATATTTGTATTTTTTTTGGTTCAAATTATAGAGTTTCGGACTATACAAAACTTTGGGCTTGGCTCATTGCCAAGAATATTTCAAAAACAAGAAGCCTTTCAATGCTCCAATCTTACTGGATCGTTTTCAAACCAAAAATAAGACCAATTTCCAAAAAACCAAGCCAAACTCACATTCTTCAACTGCGCCTTCCCGATAACCTCGTCATTCGAATCGGCAACTTGTCCACTTCTCCCACAACAACATATCGAACGAAACATCATCACAATGATTCGGTCACCGCGGTCAATGCTCATGGAGCAAGAAGAAAAGGACTCTTTCGAGTTGGAAAGCGCTAAACGAAGAGACAAGGAAACACCTGCAAAGGACACCAATTTTAGTCGTGGGAAACTTTTGATCAAGCAGACGGACTAGTACATTTTCTTATAAGGAGGTCATGACCTAGTAGGTACTCGGAAACAAGACTGACATGAAAGAGTGACAAGGGGTCAATGGGTGGAGAGATTTGGTGAGCTCTAAAAGAGCAAAAGAGCCAAAACGGAAATTGGAGAATTTTGAAATAAAGGGGATTAGGTTGGATACATATTCGAGGACTACAGGAAATTGGAAAATGTGACAGATTTAAATGGGAATTTGGAATAAAGGAATGATGACAATGGATTTTCAGACGTTTTGATGCGCTGACGTCGTTGTATTTCTAAACAATGGAAAGCGAGAAAAGGTTCAGACGTATGTGTGTTGGTGAAAGGATTCTTTTGAGCTTGAAGGAAAAGAGGAAGTCGTCAGAATTGGAGTGATCAAAGATAGGGGATTCAGAGTTCAAGGGAAAGAGCGCGTGAGGAAATGAGAGGGAGCAGAGAAACGAGAGTGTCTAGTTTTTCTGCGTCTCTAATTCGCTAGCGAAAACTTTGAGAAAATGTAACGTGGCTCAAACTGGACAGTTTTGGCTCATTTTTGGACATTTTAGAGAGCAAATTAACCAGAAACGTTCAATGTTATTTTGAGAACATACATGGCATTAGATTTGACGCAATATGACCTTTCTCATTTTTTCAGGAACAACCGTTTTCTAGGAAAGCTGAACTTCAGACTTCAAATTTCAAACGAACCACGAAAAATCTGGTTTTGGGCTCAAAAAGGTGTCTATACTTTTCAAAGTTTTCTGACATTTTTCTCTACTCCAAATTCCACTAGACACTGACGAACTTTTGAAAATCACGTTCATCCCCGTTTATGCTTCAAATGGAAAAAAAATTCTGCTTAAAAATATCAAATTTACAAGATTTTGAGAAAGAGAAATGTCCAAAAATTTTAAAAATCAAACTCTGGACAATACCGAAAATTTTGCGTCGCGAAATTTCGAAAGATGACGTTTCAAAAGTACGACATTTCGAAAGCAACAATTTCTAACCGTTATGTGGAAAAATACGTCAAACTTTCGAAACGGCACACTTTCAAAACGTCTGTTTTCGGAACATCGCGGAGCCAAATTTCAGTACCTAGGATTGAAAAAATTATTGATAATTTCAAAAAAAAAAAAGTTAGTTTCTAAAATTTTTCAACTCTTTTCTAGAAGAAGTAATGTTTTCTGATTACTGGCATTTCCAAAAATAACAGATTCGCGAAAACGAAAACAAAACATTGGGAACGAAGGGAATATTTCAGCCGTCTATACGACTACACATCTCTTTTTATACAAAATCTTTCAAGATTTTGTACAGTAGTCCTTCACATCATCATGCTACAAAAAACTGATGAATATTGTACCTATTCTTGACGCAAGTTGATACATCAAGTATCAAGAAGAAAGAAAGTGACGGAATTTTGAGGAAAATAGGGAAAAGAATAGAGCTCTGGGGAGAAAGATGTATTCTTCTCACCCGTTCTCTCCCTATTCTGATATTTCTAATTCATATTTACATCTGCCTCAATTTCTCTATCCCTCCTCCTCTACTGCGATGGTTTCCATAGTAAGGCACAGAGTTTTGCAGGGCTTCAGGATCCCGTTTAGGAGGGAAATGGGGACCCCATGTGATGAAGAAGAACTAATCCCTATTCTATTCTTGTGGATTATGTGCACATGTATACATATTGGTCAACGGTGATTTGTACAAAGACTTTTTATTTTATTCCAAGATTGAAGATCTTGACAATTTAGAAGACAATGAAAAAGAAAGGTGTTCATTTATAAAAAAGAATTGGCGATGGTCCAGTCAACGCAACGGGATGAACAGCACGGAGATTGACGATCAGCGCTGAAAAAGCCGAATTGGGCATGTTTTGAGAAAGAAAGCAGCGCAGCGGACTCGAACCTGCGAGCGGTGTACTGTGGGTGCGGTGCGCTACCAGCTGCGCCACAGAGATGCAAGGAAGGGAAAGGCGTTGAGAGCGTATATAAGGATGTAAGTAACGCGACACCCCATAGCAATGCGTTCGCAGGCCGATTCCCTATGATTAACCTCACTCACTTAAAAAAAGGAATTGTTGTTGTGTGTTGGATGTTTAGTCAGACTCTCCGGCCATAAGCTCCCAGAACTCTTCGAACTCAATCTTTCCGGAACCGTCCTCGTCGATCTCGTCGACGGCCTCCTCGAGTTGTTGGTCGGTGAGATCGTCGGCGATTTCCTTGAGAAGCGCCTTCAGGGTTGGTCGAGAGATGTATCCGTTACCCTGGAATTCAAATAGTTAATAAATGGGGTCCTTTCTTTATGGCATTACCTCCTTGTCGAAAAGACGGAAGGCCTCGCGAAGTTCCTTCTCCAGCGTCTCCTTGTCCACCGTGTTGGCGACGGTGTAAACGAGCGCGCAGAATTCGTCGAACTCGAGCTTTCCGGAACCGTCGGCGTCGAATTTGCGGATCAGCTTGCGAAGGGTCTAGAATATGAGGAAGTTGAGCTTTTTTTCAAAAGCCAGGGAGGCGAATTCTTCATTTGATAGAGCCTAGAATCTATTCCAAATTTTCAAGGCTCAAATAAAAGTAAAACGAATTCTCAAGAGCTCATGTTATTCGTAGAAGAAGAAAAAGCCCGAGCCGCCAGTTGCCGTTGTAACAAAGCGGGGTGTAAGGATAACAAGACATAGGAAATCTCGGTGACCTAGAATTCCAAGTTAGAGATTTCTCGGCCACCAATAGAATCAAAGTAATGGTATTCTAGTAAGCTAGTTAGGCCAAGGCTCCCGCGGCCGGCCGCGGCCCTGGCCGTGGTGGAATCCGGCAGCTCTTTGGAACAAAAAAAGCTCAGAGCCGCACGGCCGGCCGCCGTGGGTTTCCATGATCCCTAACCAGAAGGCCGCGGGCGGCCGCGACACAGCCTTGCTCTCGAGAGCAACAAAAATATCCCCGAGCCGTCAGTTGCCAGTGTAACAAAGCGGGGGTGTAAGGATAACAAGACATATGAAATCTCGGTGACCTAGAATTCCAAGTAAGGGATGTCTAGGCCATCAATAGAATCAAAGTAATGTTACTTTAATAGCTAGTTAGGCCAAGGCTCCCGCGGCCGCAGAAGTACCCTAACCAGAAAGCCGCGGCCGGCCGTGCGGAAGCCTTAGTGCGCCGGAAATGTACATGGTTTGAAAATAGCTAGGGATCTAGAAAAATCGATAGATGATCACAAATCAGAGAATCTTCGGTAAATAAAAAAATTGGCGACAAGGAACCTAAACTCCCGGAACCCTTCCCTCTAGGTCCTAGGGGCCGTAAAGAATCTCAAGATTTCTAGGCTACAGTACTTTCCCCTGTATAATAGTTTATCAAGATCGCTGGGATACTGTACTAAAGGAAAGTCCTAAAATGTTACCTAGGCCTAGTAACTTCCCCGAATCCCTCACCTTCTCATCGAAATCCTGCTCCATTCCGTGCATGATCTGACCGATCTGAGTGGCCATGATGTATCCTTGCTTTCCTCTGTCGAAGGCATCGAAGAACTTTTGGTATTCTGAAAATAGAAATTGAGGACCAAAAAAGGTATTTAGGCGACTCACCCTCGATCTGGGATCCGTCGATCTCAGCAAGAATCTCTTCGATATCCTCAGCCTAGAAAACGGAAACAAAAGTTATTATAACAAGGAAAAAGAGAGGAAGGCAAATGCCGGCGACTCACCATGATAACTTTGTTGTGCTATGAAGAAGAAGATTCTCTCAGGAAGAGCCGGAGCTTCGAGTAGGCGGGGGAGGCCCGAGGGCGGGCTCTTCTTCTTTTCTGAATCTCTAAACACATTGTTACACACTGTTTGGAGCATCACGACAGATGCTCCGAGGCTCTTGGCTGAGGAGGAGATGGAGAAATAGTATGCGGAAAGGAGAGACACAGAGAAAGAAGAGCTCGCTGTGGGAGATAGCTGACGGTGATGGGTTTTAGTGGAAAAGTGAGGGAAAGAGATAACCAAGGATCAGAAGAGAGACGTCGGCAAAGTTCAGGGAATGAAGGAAGAAAAAAATACAAAGATGAAATGTAAAAATGTTGGGACAAGTACAAGAGACCACTAACTATGTACAGGTTCCCTATTTATGGAAGTTTCAGAAAATGTACTATTCTAATAAGACGATAATACATTTGTAGTAATGTTATAAGAGTGTGTAACAATTTCTAAAGAAATGTGAAGCACATGTTGTGACGGAGACGAGAAACAAGTGGGGGTGGATAGACGGGACTAATGAACTTTTTGTTTGGGCTGAAAACTTCTGGAGCGTTCGGGAGGATTCTAGAAGATTGTTTGAGTTTGGATTGTTTTCAAGGATTCTAGCGAATTCTCAAAATTGGGACCGAAACTTAAAGCCAATTTTTTGTATAGTTAATAGAGTGGGTGACGCATTTGGGACCACCTGAATTAGTTAACGATAATTCGCTAATTAAAAGGACAAACAAAGAGGAAGTTGTCTGGGTCTGAAAGCGCTGAAAACACGGGAGAGAACTAGGAGAACTGCATTTTTGATAGAGGGAAAATTTCTTGTTTTTGGCTTTAATTTTTTGGGCTTATTGCTTGAGCTTGTTGAACGTTCAGCCTCTTTTTCTATTCTCTATTAACATTGCTCAATTTCAAAAAAGTTACAGTACTTTCTCTAATAACTTGCTAAAAATAAAAATTCGAATTCCTCAACAGAACTTATAACTTTTTTAGCAATTCAGGATATTCTTCGTTTTGAGCCTAGTCTGTTTCTGTAGAGGAATAGATTAAAACAGTTTTGAGTTAATAACTTAAGTCCAATAAAATGCTCTTTTTGAACACGGAAACGAATTTCGGCAAGCTTATTCAAATGTGAATAACTTTTTTCAGGAAGATCGGTTAAAAATACGGTCAACAGAAAAAAGGTTCCTTATTTAAAAAGCTATCGATTGGTTAAAAAAACGTCAAATTTTATCGAAAGTTAACAGAGTTACGCCTTGTGTTGCCGAATTTGCACAAACACAAGGCGTAACTTTGTTAATTTTTTATGAAATTTGACGATTTTTCAAGCTTTCAATACAATACAAAAACTTCATTTACAACAAAAAACCATTTACACACAAAAAATAGATTCAGTTGATATCGCAAACTCCTGGAACCACCAGCTCACTTCTCACTAGCTTTCGATGTTGACAAGGAGAGAGAAGTCGTCTCACGACTGTCCAATGGCATCGATGGAGAGGTGCTCTTTTTGGTTTTTCTCACCTTCAAACTTCCTTTTGACGACTTTTCACTCATGTCCGATTTCTCAGAGGATCTGGCTGGGGATTTTTTGATGGAGGAGTTAGAGGTGGATTTGGAGGCGGCTTTCGATTTCTCCACGTCGCTCATTGAGGTCGAGGGGGCTGAAATAAGGAAGTGGGCTTTTTTTCGATTCTGGCAGTCTCTCTACAACCCCAAACTAACCCTTCAACTGTGGCTTCTCCACTTCCGCCGCTCCCTTATTCTTATTCTTCTTACACGGAACCTTGAGCACCGTCTGTCGGAACCACAACGCCACCACGACGGCGACGATGTTCACAAAAGTAATGCACGCCAATCCGAGCCATGCGCCAGCGGATTGTTTGTCGAAAATCATGTAGATGAGCCAGTAGATTTCACACGAGGCAGTCACCAGTTGGAAACTGATGTACACTGCGATCCAAACTGGAAATGGTTGGTTTTTTAGTGTTAGAAGTAGGATTTCAGTATTTGTATGCACCAATTCTAGTATTTACGAAACTAACAATATTTTTGCATAAAACTCGAGAAAATCGAATTTCAAACCGCGAACATACATTTTTTTTCTAACCTATTTCAAAAAGTGCAGAATTTTTTGCTGATTCGAATGCACCTAATATTCCCAAAACACATTTTGAAGCGAGTTATGAGCGTTTGAAGTTTCAGTAAGAGAAACGCAGAGAAAGCAGACACTCTCGTTGTCGAAGAGACGCAGAGAAAAGAGACAGTGTCTGCGTATCTCACGAAAACTTCCAAAGACCATAACTCGCTTCAAAGGCCGTTTGGACTCGTTTTTGAACCATTTTGAAGAGGAAATTATGTATTATTCGATGCATTGATGAGAATGATACAATTTTTTGAACATAATTTTTTTAAATACTCACAAATAAAAACGAACTAAAAAGTTTTTATACCGTTTTGAGCAGCGAAATTACACGCTTTCGAATCAACAAATAAAAGATGTAAGTTCGCGATTTGAAAATCGATTTTCTCTGTTTTTTATCAGTTTTTATGCAAAAATATTGTTTATTTCGTAAATACTGTAATTAGGACAATTGAGTAAAAACAAAATACGACTGAAATCCCAGTTATAGCATACAGTGCGCGTCATAAAGATAGGACACCCCCTTAAAATACATGTTATGAAAAAACGAAAAAGTTATTGGAATTCTGTGACTGTAGGTTTTTTCGTATGCTGAACAAAACTGCATTCACAGAATTCCAATAACTTTTTTTCGTTTTTTCATAACATGTATTTTAAGGGGGTGTCCTATCTTTATGACGCGCACTGTAGTTGTAACCATTCTTCGAAAGATTCCCCCTTGCTTACTACACATCTTCTGAAACCTTGGTTCCCCCCATCGCTTACTATTTCCCTGAAGCGCAATGTAGACAATGCCGGGAATGGCGACGAGTACTTGAAGAAGAGCCATGAGATAATGAGAAGCCACCGGATAGCCAAACGCGATGCCGATGGTGGTGAGAACGGTGATGGAGAAGCTGAGACCGAATTGAAGAAAGATGACTGCTTGTAGAACGGTCACTGAACTCGGCGCTTCTTTTTTGAGTGACATTTTTCCTCCCTGTATTTGTTTTAGAGTTTTGGAGGGATGTTGAAGAGGGACACTAACTTCAGAAAGCTATGATGCAGATGGAAGTCGTCGGGTAAAGAATCTGGGGATTGATTTGAGTGTGGATTCGGGTTTTTGTTGAGATTTGAGCCACGTGGAGACAAAAACAGTTTCTAAAAAAATTGAGGGTTCACGTTAAGTTTTAAATAAAAATGCATGAGTTTGAGCGTTATTGTTTTCAGATCCAGGTCTTTGAAAATCCAGATTTTTTTGACATCTTGAAAGTAGACATTTCGAAAGTGTGACGTTTCCAAAGCAAACATTTAGAACAAAAATTGTTTAAATTTTTCACTTTCGAAACGTCACACTTTCGTAATGTCACATTTTCAAAACATCGTTCTTCCGAAATTCCGTTCAAATGAGTTAGTATCATAAAAAAAATGTTTAGATCCAGATCATTGAAAATCCAGAGTTTTCGCAGCTCCGCGACATCTCGAAAGCATACATTTCGAAAGTGCGACATTTGAAAGGCAAAAATTCAAAGTGCTACGTTCCGAAAGCAAAAATTCGAACTATTTTGGACATGGGAAACGGAGAATTTTCGAAACGCCACACTTTCGAAACGTCACGAAAATCAATTAGTCTAGAACCCCGAATTTGAGATTTCTAGGCCACAAACTTCGAATGGTCATAACTCAGCTTAAAATCAAAATTTTACGGACCCGAAAACTGATTGAGAATTAGAATCGTCTGCAAATTTGCAAACTCGTAAAAAATTCTGAATTTTTTTAAAAACATCAAACTTTCGAAATGTCTAAAAATGGAACAAACATTTATTCCAACAAATAAGTTAGTAAACATTATCAAATTATGTATATTTTTCCAAAAACTCGTCGGGCACAAAATCGCACTCCTCCACCGGCACCCGTCTCATTTGAATCCCCTTCTGCAGTCCCATCTCACTTCGATACTCCACAATACACGCCTCTCCGTCTCTCTCCAGACAATTCAAAATCCACGTGAATATTGTCGAAGTGAATTCGAAGCAAGCTCGGAAGTTCCATGATCCCCGTTGAGGCATGTCTCTTGCTCGAAGAGCCGTGAGTGATTTGACGTGACCTTCATGGGTACGGTGTCCGACAATGATGTTGTCGACGTTGACGAGAGAGGATTGGAGCCACCATTTCAACGATTTCGCGGATTTCCAGAAACCTCCGTGGAGCTCTCCTTTCTGCGTCTTCAACTCCACCATATTCCCGTACTTGTCCAGACAATCCACTTCCCCAGAATAGAAGATTCCAATGAATCTCCGTTCGGGATGAAGACGTGGGTCTGTCAGAAGATCATTGCGAAATACAACTCCGTATTCTTCTTTAGTTGTTACAGGGGAAGAGGTTTCGGGTTCTTCCTGGAAATTTGAAATTACAGTAGGGTTACAGTAATTATTCTCTCAAATGATCTTCCAGTATTTACGAAAAATAACAATATTTTGCACAAAAATCGTTAAAACTCGAGAAGATCGATTTTCAAAAGTCAACTTTCCAAACATTTTCAGACGATTTTTAATTTTTTTGAACTTTTCTTTTGAACATGAACAATTCGCTTAAAAATGTTTTCTACTGAAAAATGAGTCCAAACGGACCATTTTAAAGCAAGTTACGAGCGTTTGAAGTTTCCGTAAGAGAGACGCAGAGAAAGCAGACACTCTCGTTGTCGAAGAGACGCAGAGAAACGAGACAGTCTGCGTCTCTAACGAAAACTTCCAAAGCTTATAACTCGCTTCAAAATGGTCCGTTTTGGCTCGTTCTTGGACTATTTTGAAGAGCAAATTATGCATTATTAGATGCATTAATGAAAATAATATAATTTTCTGAACAAAAGTTTCAAAAATAATAATTCGAAAATAAAAATCGAAAAAAAAATTTTGTTGCGTTTTGAACAGCGATATTAAGTGCATTCGAATCAGCAAAAAATTCTACATTTTTTGAAATAAAATTAAAAAATTTAAGTTCGCGATTTGAACAACGATTTTTATGAAAATATATTGTTATTTTCGTAAATACTGAAATTGGGTCGATTATTTTCGGGGCTTACATCTTCATCATTTTTCGTCACATATTGTTCGAATTTATGTCCCCAGTAGCTCATTCGTTTCTCCATATCTGTCTGATTGAGTTCTCTCTGCTTCGCTTGCTCCGTTTTCTCCTCCATCAAAAAAATGACACCTTTCCTTCGAATCGCCTTCACTTTCCATCCATCATCCTTATTATAAATCGTCGCTGAAATCTTGGTCAACAAGCCCCGCCAACACACAAAATCCGCCTCATGAATCACTTTTCGAAGACGTCCACCTTCTGGAGACATTTGACGGATCCATTCCAAAAGCATTGTTAACTTCTCATTGCCTTCTTTGGGGTCGAAAGTGTCGTAGCCGTGATTTAAGTCGAAGGAGAATGAGTTGGGTCGACTGAAGAGATGCTTGTCGTGGAGACGTTTCGCTCGCATCCGACCGAGTTGCAGTTTTCTGGAAAAAATGTTGATTTTTGTGTAGGGACCGCAACGTGAAGGGGCGGGGCTTAAATTTCTTTCTCTTGGATCCCTTCTGACTACTTTGGATCGCTGAAACTCAGCTCTAGATGTATCAAATATAATGAAAGTTAGTGTACTGACGTAATCGACTGCGTAGATTCCGAATATGTAACCTGTTTCATCCTAACTTCTCCCGTTTCACAGATACCAACAAAAAAAGTGAAATTTCTCTTAGTTTTGGCTTTATATCGGAGAAACTAACCGGATTGACACATAATTTTTTTTGATGATCTGACAAATGAATAGATTTTACAGCTTTTCTGAAGATTTCAAAAAATTTTATTCGTGCCGGACCATAATAATCTAGGTCAAACTTCAGTCATCATTTTTTGTTGACTGGAATGAGATGAGTCAACTTTTTTACTCAGATATGATTGAACAACGTCTCAGTAGTCTCCTCCCAAAATTTCAGAAGTTTTAAGCAACTTTGAGCTTAATTTTACAAACTCGGAAGAAGCAGTAGTCAGCGGCCGAGTCGGTTTTTTACAATTTTGAGGTATTTGCAACCGGCTTGACACATCTTTTTTTTAACAGATTCGGATTCTACGTGAAATTTGGGTCAAGATGATAGTTGAAAATCGAAAATCCACTCGTGCCGAAAAAAGTTATGTTTGTTTCTGCGATTTGTAGCAAAAAAGCTCTTTCCATGAAAAAATCCTCTAATCAGAAAAAAAGAGACAACCTCAACTACGTGTAAACTTTTTTAAAAATTTCCACCCAGGTTCGACTCCACTCGAAAACTTTTGTTTTTTGAAATAAAATTTCACGTGGAATTAAATCAAAAATTGTATGCGGCGATATTGCAACTTTTGACCCCGCCTTCAAAACCGTGCCGTATGCAACTCCTTCAAGAGAAAATATACAGGGAGGATCCGCCAGTAAAATGGCTATAACTCGAGAACGAGTAGACGTAATGAGCTGAAATTTGAACGGGAGTCTTATGTCAAAGAGTAGAACATTCTCAGATAAAGAAAACTTGAAATGATAGCGTTTGAAAATTATGTTGCGGTCCCTATTTTTGTGGATTATTTTGAAGTAGTAATTTTTAATTTTACCCTTAATATAGTCCCAGTTCCAGTAATTACGAAAGTTACAATATTTTTTTTTCATAAAATCGTTAAACTCGAGAAAATCGATTTTCAAATCGCAAACTTACATTTTTCCGGCCAATTGCAAAAAATGTAGTATTTTCGCTGACTCGAATGCACATAATATCACTGCTCACAACACATTTTGAATCGAGTTATAAGCTTTGGAAGTTTACGTGAGAGACGCAGACACTGTCTCTTTGCTCTGCGTCTCTTCGACAGCGAGAGTGTCTGCTTTCTCTGCGTCTCTCTTACTGAAACTTCAAACGCTCATAACTCGCTTCGAAATGTGTTTTGAGCGTCGATATTATGTGCATTCGAATCAGCGAAAAATTCTACATTTTTTGAAATAGGTTTTTTAAAAATTGAGTAAAAAATTTGAAAATCGATTTTCTCGAGTTCTAACGATTTTTACGAAAAAAATATTGTTATTTTCGTAAATACTGTAATTAGGGCGATCATTTTAGAAAAAAAGACTGTAATCCTATTTTAATTTTCTAAAAAGTGGGAGTGGCCTAATTAGCCTTCTACAGTACCTATCATAAGTGATACAGTATTCTGAAATGAATTTCGCTTGCTTTTCGAATTTCGGCGCATTTTTCGAATTGTAGATTTGATTATCAAATGGAATATGAACTTCGTCTGAAAATTCAGATTTTTTTTAATTCAGAAAAAAACAACGGAAAAACTCACTTGGCAAAGGTTTTTTGGAGATCGGCTGATTCATCTGTATTTTTAAATTCAAATTTCTTGCTGAATTCTAATCGACGAGTAAATAGTTTGGAAGTCTGTTGGTGTACATTGAATTATTATGCTACAGTTACTCATTATTGAATCTTTCATTCGACAAAAACGAGTAAAAGGTAATTAGGAATTACAGAAATTATTCTACGAGTAATGTCATGTTAGGTGATATACAAATAAAAGTACAAATAAATTTAGAAAAAAGACACGTCGGCTTTTTGAGGATCGTCTGGTGTAAAATGGGCGCTAGTCTTGAGAAAGTTTGTAGGGCAATCTTCAATATGAATAAAAATATAAACATGAAAGAAAAGATAAAATCAAAAATACGCGCTTGGGATCTCCTCCTGATTCTTCTTCGCGAGCCACTCTCTTCTCAGATCGTACATCTTCTTTCGCGGAACGACATAATGATGCATCTTCCAGTCTTCCGAGTGCATTCCCATCATTTGAAGATTCTTATCGTAGATACATTCCAGTTTGTGTTCGAAGATCTTCAAGTGGTTGGCGGTAATGAATCCAGTCATAATCCGGGATTTCCAATCAGCTGAGGTGGTTCCGGGACGACAGCCGACGGTTGAGAGATAGCTGAAAAATGTAAAATTTGAAAAAAAGGGGTTTTCAGCTATTCAAAGCGATAAAAACCGAAAACTCATTCAAATGTGAACAACTTTTTCCAGGGGGATCGGGTAAAATACGGTCAACAAACAGAATGTTCCTTATTAAAAAAGCTACGTTTGTTCCTTATTTAAAAAAAGCTCCTGGACGTTATAACAACTCACTGTCTCAACAGAATATCATAAAGTTCCGATTTGGCCTGTGGGAAGAAGAACTCGCAGAATCCCGGAATCGGACGTCCATCGAGATCAGCGTCCGGAGCGCCCACAACGTGATCCGGATTCTTCCGTCTCGGTTTTGCGATCGACTCTTTGACTACGACATTTGCCAATCTTGTATTCCAGATATGCTTCTGCTTCTCAGTTATCGGAATCTTCACCACAGACATCTCGCTTCCAGGAATACGATATCCCGGAGGAATGACTTTCTGAAAAAAAGCTTGTGAAAGTTGTTTCAAAATTATTTGCCGAACCCTCTTTCTGAATCTTAATGCGAGTTCAGTCATCAATTCGGGATTATTAAGTACAAAAGTTTCCTTTCTCTTCCCCGAACCGCCTTCTTCTTCATCATCCGATTCAACAGCATCTGCATTCAAACGTGGTACAAACTTTCCGAGTCTGAATATGTAACTTTTTGAAACAACAAATTCGAATAATTTAATACCTTTGTCGATGAATGACTTTACGGAAAGAAGTGTGTCCATTCGATTGAACAAAGTCTAATCCATAACACTTTCGATTTCCGGGAGTTCTGTTTCTGGTTTGAGATGGCCTGGGTACAACAGTTTCCTCTGTTTCACAATATTCATCTTCTTCATCTCCGTCCTTTCTTGCGCTCCTCGAAATTGCCATAGTTCGATTATACGGTTTCTTGAAGTATGTCCAGTCTTTAATATGTGTAATCTTGTTGCCCTCGTCGAAATAACTCTCGATTTGCTTCATAGTGTTGTTGGAGCTCTCATCAACCTCCGGTGAGATCCGATAGAATGGAAAACGGGCTTTAGCACGGACTTGTATCCTATAATAAAAACATTTCATTATCTCTTTTTCTCTTTTTGTAAAAGTGAAAAAAGTTAAACTAACCGGTGGATTATAGCCTTTTCGTCAGTCTCATCTGCAAATGCTTTGGATTTCGATGGTGAAACCGGTGTGGCTTCTAATATTGACTTGATGTTCTCGGAAGAGAATTCAAAGATGATTCGGAAAAGTTGAGAATCCTGAAAAATAACAACAATAGTGAGCATAGAAGTATTTACATTTTACCTGATTATTTGAATTGAGTTCGTGGAGGGAAACAAGATTGGAAGCGTTTTTCATCCAACCCGTCAGGTTTTCCGGATTCTTTTCAGCACTCAGCATACTCTGAGCGGGACTGTCATTCTGGGAACTGAAATCTTGAGATATTTTTAAAAAATCAGTTTCCACTTATACTCACACAAGAATCATCCTCCGAACACCATCAATCAGCTTCTGTGGTTTTCCCTTCTCATACAGTCGAATGCAGCCAATTCCAACTTCTTGTTTCAGCGTTGCCGGATCCAAAATACTTCCATTTCCTTCTTTGCCAGTTGTCGAATGCCTCGATCCGCGTTTTTCCGACATCGAAGTCATTCTGCGGACCACGGTAGCGTAGTAAATGTACTTGGCGCTGTTCAACTCTTCACTAGTCACAGCGACGCTTTTCATGTTTTGGTTGTCTCTCAACGATTGTGACAGTGTTCGCTCTTTCAGAGACACACTTGCCAGTCCTCCTCCAATGATTGTTACCTTATTTTGGTGGTCCACGATCACGGTATAGCATTGGACAGCTGCGGCGTCTGTGGCAACTGGAAAAAAGTCATTCTGACCGTGGGAAGATGAGCAAAGCATACATGTGATCTGGGTCTTTTTGAGTCTTTGTAGGCTTCAGATTAAAAATTTTTTTTGGTCAATCTTCATACCAAAATGTGGAACTCGGTGAGATCTATGAAATGGTACTGAAATCACAATGATCGCATGTCTCAGTTTTTGTCTAGAACTTGTAGAACACCCGGGCGAGGCATTTTCGGCCCGTGTATTCTACAAGTTCTAGACAAAAACTGAGACAGGCAATCTTTGTGAGTTGAGTATCATTTCATAGATCTCATCGAGTTCTACATTTTGGTATAAAGATTGACCAAAAAATTCAAGTTTGAAGCGAAGAAAATCGACTGCCCGCGGCTCAAAAAGGTCAGGCTCACATTTATGGAGCAAAACTTACAGTTTGAAGAATCTGCTGGGGTCGACCAACAGAGCACCTTTGTGAAGTTCACTGTGCACAACTCATGGAATTGCTCGGTCTGAAATTTCGAAACTTAATCTTCGTCTGTGTTTCCGCAAACGAACCAGTTTTTCGAACAGGGGTTCCGCTGATGTTGTAATCGACTGCGACTTCCGTGGCCTGATTCTGATCCTTCCCTCTCGAGCTCCTTGGCTTTCCAAAACATTCCTAATAAGAAATTTGCGATTCGCTATGATTTGTTCCTCGTGATCCTTGTAGTAAATAAGTATCCCGTCTGAAAAAAGAAAAATTACATTGAATTAAACTTGACAGTTTACTTACTTGTGTTAGTGTTTAGAGGCAATTGTTTCTCGAGATTACACAGGTTCAGCGGTTTCGTCTGTTTCCGTCTGTTAGTGTATCCGTTGGCAGGCGAGACGCGAGAACTTCCAGCAGTCGACGATTCGGGAGTGGAATTGAGTGATTGCGTTTTCGAACGATTCTCCTTTCCCTCTTCCTTCCGTGTGGACTTGGCTCGTTTGGCGGGCGGCACTGTTCCGTCATTCTTTCGTTTCTTGCCTCCAGCCGGCTCTCTCGAAGTCGTCTTCGCCGGTGCCATCTCGTCGCCTGAAAGAGCATAAGGTGGAGAAGGGTAAGAGCTTGAAGAAATGCAAAAAAAAGGAACTTTGTATTAGGCATGTTCATCGACTGAACGGTATGAACGTAACATTCTCAAGTGCGTACAAAATGATTCATCTCAGTTTTTTTTTTTTGAAACGAAGAGCACGGCAGCGCTAAAGAATTGACAAATCAATAAACGAAAAAGGAGCGACGCCAGAAAAGAGAAGGTCGATGAAGAGAGGCTCGACGACGTCGCCAGAGAACTTGAATTATAATATGGATACTAGAAAAGGGAGGAAGAAAAAAGAGGCAGCGAGTAATGGAATGAGAAGGATTTTCTCACTTAGTCTAATAGAATTGAGAAGGGAAATTACACCGATTTTTTTCAGAACATGTATAGAGCTTCCAGACTTGACAGTCTAATTTGCAGGTTCAATAGAAGATGCAACTCTGCTGAATTTTTCAAAAAACAAATGTTTTTAAGCTTGTTTTTTTAGTTAGAAAGGGAGAATCAGAGATAAAATAATACAAACCCTAACTCAAAAACGAAGATCCAAAAAAGACAGCTCTCAATAAGTTTTTTTCTTTCCCACTAGCGATCAATACATAGCGTTCGACACTGACAGAAATAGACAAGCAGGGGTCACACACTAGTATAGTGTGCGTAAAATGATGGAGACCGTAGCGAGAAAACAGCAGACGTCTGATTGAGAAGGCGATGACTATGAAGAGGGGTAAACAGTGTGAGAGGGGAAGAAGAGCAATAAAGAACAGTTTATTGAGGTTTTGAGGTTTGAACTGAAATGGAGGAAGAAGATGGCCCGACCATAGTTTTCTCTATCTAAAATAAATGATTTTCTTATCAAATTTTATACCAAAATGTAGATCTCAATGAGATCTACAAAATGAAGTATAAAACAGTAAAATTAACTGGATGAATAAGTTGCTGGCTTTCGTAAAACACCCATGTTGCCGGACCGGGTGTTTCAGGGATGTCAGCAACTTATTCAGAAGGTAATTATTATTAGCTTATACATCATTTTGTAGATCGCATTGAGCTCTACACTTTGGTATAAAATTTGATAAGAAAATCATGTTTTTAGATGGAGAAAACTGCTGGCTCGTCCTGGATCTGTCTTAGCCTCTGAAAAAGCTGGAGAATCGTTATTTCTCACACCCAACATCACTCGTATATCCGCTGAATCTGCAAATCAAGATTTCCAAAAATAGCTTATTCTTCACGTCCCCAGCGCTCCCTCTCCCCGTTCCCCGTCCCCGCCAACAGCTTCTTCTCAAGCCAAACAAGCTCTCTCTCTCTCACTTCGCACACTGCCTTCGGCTTTTTCTGGTTGTCATGGACACGAAACTCGCAGAAGGGACATTCTGAGTTGCCATTCTCGTTATTTCGCCGTCGAAATGAATGCGTTACTGAATATTAAGGAAGGCGAATTCACAAGCACTATCTATACATTGGTAAGTAAAAAAAGCTACTTTTTCACATATTAACTTATGGTTTAGAACTAAAAAAATTAATGCAAAATTAAGGACTTTTTCAGATAAACGAGCATAAATTCAACGATGCCATTCGAATTCTTCAGTATCAACACGAAAGAAACCCGAAAGTGAGTGAAATAATTATCAATTTTTTAGTTTTTTTTGTCGACAAAGAAAACGGCAGCGAACAAGCGAAAAATTCGAAGAAAAATTGAAAAAAAGACACCAACTTTTTTGCAGCGAATTTTCAGAAGATTTTTCCTTGTTTCTTGGTGAATATTCATTTAAAAAAATTAATTTTCTATTTTTCTAAAAAATAAAATCACTTTTTCGAGAAAAAAGTGAAGAAAACAATCTAAAAATGAGAAAAAAATATGGAAAAAATGTATTTTTTTCCAAAAAAAAAAATTTCGCAGTGGTTCGGTGGAGCGCGCTTGCACACTTGTGACGTCATCAAGAGACCCTACCGATTCCGGGGAAGAGAAACTCCGGGGAAACGAACTCCGGGGAAAAGGCGGGATCTATTTGCAACTGCCGCACGAAATCACCCCAAGTAAACAAGTAAACAACCAATCAGTGTTGTTGTTTACTACATTAAGCCCCGCCTTTTCCCCGGAATCGGTAGGGTCTCGTCATCAAAAATTTTGGAGTGCGATTCTGGAGCAAAATGAACGGTTTAAAAAGGAAATATTAGATAGAGAATTGCACAGAAAACATCCCAAATACATTTAATATTCAAAATCAGTGCAAAAACCCCGGGGACACAACCTTTTCAGAACCTCGCCGCGTTGTCCCTCCTTGCCTACTGTCACTACTACACTCAGGATTTTCAAAGCGCAGCCGACTGCTATTCTCAGTTGGCATACAACTTTCCGAATCACCCGCAATACAGATTGTATCATGCACAGGCGCTGTACCACGCGTTTCGGCCTGCCGAGGCCTTGGGCGTGGTTTCACAGGTAGGCGGAGGAAATGAGGATTCTGGATTCAGAAATAGTCTTCAGATCAACGACGAGGACCTTCTCAACGAGAGTATCAAACTGGAAGCCGCCATAAAATACCAAGAAGACGATCTAGTGAATTGCAGAATTCTAGTGGAGCAATTGCCTACAGATGATGCTACCGTACTCATTAATACAGCTTGTATTGATTATAAAGTGAATTGGAATGTTTTAGAAATTCTGAGAATTCAAAAAGTTTTCAGGAAGGAAACTACGATGAGGCTCTACAGAAATTCAATCAGGCAACGGAATTTTCTGGGTATCAGGTGAGAGTTTGGAGCTGAATAACTTTTTCCAGGGGGGCCGGGTAAAAACGAAATCAACAAAGAAAATGTTCATTATCGAAAGAGCTATCGAGTGGTTAAAAAATCATCAAATTTGACTAAAAATTAACAGAGTTACGCTTGTTTTGCCGAAAAGTTTCTGAAATTGCCAAAATCCGTAATTTTTTAGCAACACAAGGCGTAACTCTGTTAATTTTTGTTGAAATTTGACAATCTTTTTACCGATTGATAGGTTTTTTAATAAAGAACATTTCTCCTGTTGACCATATTTGGACCCAATCCCTCTGAAAAAAGTTATTCACATTTGAATGAGTTGCCGAAATTTATTGCCACCCAGCCCTGATCAGAAATATAGGAGAGACGCAGACAACGAGAGTTCTCTCGTTGTCTGCGTCGCCCTATACATACCAGTATGCTCCATTGTGACGCCATTCTCCTCCATATTCTTTCCTTCTCCATTCATTTCTCCGTTATTATCCATTTTGGTATCTTCGCGAGGTAGAAGAGAATTTGATGACGTCGAGACTTCAGAAAAATCAGAATTGTCAGAAGGCATTGTAGCTTGTAGTGATTAGAAGGTTTCCGGACTGCAAATTGGAATTGTTTTGGAAATGACATGTAACCGAAGATAAGAATCAAAAGAGCTCAAATGCAAAATAACCAACAAAATGTCACTGGATAGAAAGTAAGAACCCAAATGAGAAGGTGAGAGCAGACGTCTCCGACTCCACCCATCTGCGTATTATTAGCAAGCACGTGACTGCATTTGAAGGAAGAAATGAGAGGATAATTATGTTTTTCGAGAAGATTTCGTACTTGGAATTGTGGTCTGACTAACATTAGAGTCCCAAAATGAGTCACAAAGTGCACAACAAATCCACACAAAATGTTCAATAATAATTGAGGATTTCTGTATGACACAGTCTTTACGTTGAAAGTAATATCTCGACTGCCAGTAGGTGAATCTTTATGAATAAAATTCTGTATTAGAATTTTAAACTCATTCGGTATTTCAAGCTTTAGAAACCATCTTATTTAACACAAGAGTCTACAATCTTGAGAAGCTTCGAATTCTTCTGAAACTCTCAATCTGTAATTCCTGAACTTCAAAAGTTCAAATAGAAGGGCTCCCCGATAAGCACATTGTTGAAATTCAAGCGGATTGAAATTAGTCTTATTAGAGTTCTCGTCAAAAGTTGACTCACAAAATATGTTTCAAATCAGATGTTATGATCCATTTTGATAATTCAGAAAGTTTTTTAGGTGCTGGAAAATAGATAAGCATGCCCTTCTAATACAGCTTTTACTGTAACTGGAATACTGTAGATTATTGAGAATATTACTGTAGACAGTCTGTAGACTTCAGGAAAGAGGGTAAACTTTCGACTGAAAACCAAGACATCCCTGAATTGTTAGAAGTCCTAAACCTTTCTAGAAATCTCAAAGTCAAGGCAACTACTTCTGCAAAATTCTGACTCGAAGTTTCCTTCAAGGTAACCTTTTTGCGGTAGTGTACGCTATCTCCAAGATCAAGCAGATGTCAACTGCCATGATCTTATCTCTATTTCTATCGCTTTTCTCTCACAGAAAGCAACACTTTTTGATGAATGCGTGTCTATGAGAGAAGACAGAAAGAACATTGTGTTACACCGCTTGTTAGCACAATGTTTTGGGATTCTATATCGGAAGAAAAGTATATCGGAAGAAAACAAAGGAGATTAGAAGATGTTTATGGTTATAGAAGGACCCCTAAAGTAATAAAAAGTACCCTTTAGAAAGATATTTTATGGGTCTACTCTTGGGAAAAAGAACACTATACAATGACTCCAACTACTTTTTTTGAGAAATAAATTAATCAGTGAGCACTGACCAAAGGGAGTTGGTTACAATGACCATGACCAATTCACCGATAATGAATAAGAAGAGGAAATTTTCAAAAGTGAGAGAGAGAGAGTCAGAGAGACACCAGAGACGTTTCGATATGGCGCGCGTTTTTTTCTTTTTGAATTTCATGTAGAATCGGAGAGGAGGAGAAGAGAAAAAGAGGGAAACGGGGTTGCAGATGGGAATTGGAAGGAAAAATGTTAGAACGTTTATTGGAATGTGAATCGATATAGACACAGGTCGTCCGCAGACGATCCGTTACGGATGCACCGACGCTAGCAAACGGACCACATTGGTATGGAAAACGAGCCTCGTTACGGATCCGTATTTCATCCGCACGGCTCTACTGCGATTCACTAGCCCGCGGGCTTTTGGTTAGCATACGGTCCGCGTGCGATGTTTTTTTTTGTGTGAACAGAAAATTAGGATTTTTCCAACATATTTATTTCCATTTAACATTAAATAAAACAATGAAACAAAACAACAGTAACAAATACCTAGACCATTATTCTAGAGATACATAGGAAACCTTTTAAAAAAACTTGAAATAGCATCTTTCAAATCAGAAAAAAAACTATGAATAGAAGGAAACAACATAAAGTGGGTTGGTTAGATATGAAGATTTCGAAAATTATGATGATTTATAGGCAAAATGACCGATTTTTCTTTATTGCTTGTACTGACTGGCCGCACCGAACAACATCATCTGGCGCTTTTTGTAGTTGATCTTCGTATCCTGAAAAAACGGAATTTTGTTGAGTAAAAATATTCGCACACATACGTAATTTTCTCCACATTATTTCCTCTCGACATCGCCAATTATTAAATTTAGATCTCGTTCACTGAAGTTGTTATTATGAGCGATCGCCTGATATCCACATTTCGAAGACTCTGAAAAAGCGATTCAAATCCCAACATCGGAAAAAACTGTATTTTTTACCTTTATTTCATGTCATCTTTCTGCAGGGGAATTTGCAAGTTCGAGAAGTCATTCGATTTCATTGTTGAGATGAGGTTGACAGAAAGAATAGCGGAAATAAAACAAAAATTGAAAAACGAAAAAACAATTCGAAACAGTATATGGAAGAACTTTTGCATCAGGCGCCGCCTCGACCATCTGTATACGGTCCGTATGCGGGTAGACTTCCTTGTAATACTGTCGTATCCCACCCGTGCGCGGACGAGTTACCGTGATATTAGTCAGTGTGCTAGCCACACTCATGCGGTCCGTTCGCGGATGAAATGAGCCAGCCGTGCGCGGACGAGTCTTCGGAAAACTAGTCTTTACGGATCCGTAACGATACTTTTCGCGAGTCGCATCCGTAACGCGTCGACTCGCCAACTACCTGTGGAATCTGAAAATGACGAAATGTCAGAACCTGAAAATCATCATTTGAAAATTCCTGAATTTCGAAAGTTCTGACTTTTAGATTCCTTGAATCTCAGAATCGAAAAATGTCGAAAACTCAGAAGTTGTATAATTGCAAAATCTCTGAATTTCAAAAGTTCCCGATTATTAGACTTCTCAAATTTTTAAAGCTGAAAATGTAGAATTATCATAAACTGCAAAACTCAGAATACCAAAACCTCAGAATCTGACTGTCTGAAATCCTCGAAATCTCACAATGAGATCTCTGGATGTCTCGAATTGAATTTTTTCCTATAGTTTAGGTAAAACTTAAACTTTATGAGGTCATTACTCGACTCTATTTCAGATTCTCAGAATCCCCAAAAATCAAAAAAAATTCAGAATCTCAAAAACTATCGAGTTTTATCATTTCTAATTCTTGGAATATGCTCTCCTCTACAAAATCGCGCGGGCAAAATTTGTTCTGATTTGAAGCTCATGTTTTCGCTACTTTCTCGAAGGGTCTGAAGATGCGGCATCTTCATCTTTGAAAAGGGCTCGAAAAAATGAGTTTCAAATTGCCAAAATCGCGGATTGCTTTGTATAGAGGATACTTGAATTACCGACACTCAGAATTAGAGAGTTTGAAAATCTGAAGTTCTTGAAATCTCAAAATCCTAGAATCTAGAAATCTGAAAAGTTTCGGTTTTCAAAACTTCAAAACCTCAGAACGGTTGAATTCAAAAATCCACAACATTTTCATACCTGAAATTGACACTTCTGAATTTTTCAAAACCTGAGAATCTGAAAATTTAAAGAAACCAGTATTTTAGAAACCATCAAAACCTCAGGGTCCTACCATCTAAAATATTGCCTTCAAATCTTTCAGAATCTCAACATCGTAAATTCTCCAAACAACGTCTATGCGCCAATGTTTGATTGTCTTGATTTTTATAGTTCTTACAGTAATCAGCAAGAAGATAGCTTCAAAATGAGCCAAAACACGACTAGTTTCGGTAGAGTCTCAAAATTTTGGACTCATTGGTTCTCGCCGCTACAGTAATCCTGAAAACCAACTCCCTCTCTCTTTTTCAGTCCGGCCTCGCCTACTCCATCGCTCTCTGCCACTATCGTCGTGGCGACTATGACAGCGCTCTCAAGCTGATCTCTGAAATCATTAATCTCGGTATCAAAGAGCATCCAGGTATCCCTCCAGGTGGCTTTCCCAGTCCTAAACCTTCCCTTTTCCAGAATTCAACATCGGAATGGTCACCGAAGGGTTGGATGTGGGCTTGATTCAAAACTCCATGACTCTTCATGAGTCTGCACTAATTGAAGCGTTCAATTTGAAGTTCGCGATTTATTACAGAACCAAGGATTGTAAGTTTTTCACTTTTTTTTTTGAAAAATCAAATAAATTTCAGTCAAAGCAGCAAAGGAGTGTCTGACGGATATGCCGCCAAGAAATGAGCATGATTTCGATCCGGTCACTTTGCATAATAATGTGAGTTTGTAATTTTTATCTAGAATAAACTTTTATAGTTTTTAACGTAATGAGAAAGAAAAGAGCTTCAAAATAAGCCCAAGCACGACTAGTTTTGGCGGAGTTTTAAAGAATTCGACTCACTGAGTCTTGCCGCGGCTTTAAAGGCGCATGGGGTCGCTACAGTAATGAAAATTTCCAGGCAATCTCTTGTGCGAACACTGACTTTGGTGACAGCTCCGCCAAACTTCAATTCCTCCTCGGAAGCAATCCATTCCCCCAAGAAACCTTTGCGAATCTTCTATTCCTCTACTGTAAAAATGACTATTTTGGATTGGCAGCCGATGTTTTGGCTGAAAATCCACATCAATCCTTCTACTGTCTCAATGAGGTGAGCCTTCCAAATTCTCTAGACATTTTTCCACTTTTTGAATTTTCAGTACCAATTCAATCTTCTCGAGGCCCTAATCTACATGCCAACGAATCCAGAAGAGAGTTTGAAAAAGTTGGATAAGTTGGATAAAGAGTGTATGGATCGATTGAGGAAAATTGCGACGGAGATTCAAATTAAGAAGGAGCAAAGATCATCGGAGAATGATAACTCGTTGGAGATGAGAAATCTAATTGAGTCGTATGACGATTCATTAGAACTGTATCTTCCTGTTCTGATGACTTATGCAAAGTATTATTGGGATAAGAGGGACTATTTGGCTGTGGAGAAGTTGTTCAGGTAAGAAAGAAGTTAAAAATCAAAAAATGAGTTTCCGTTCAGAGCCTCCAATGACTACTGCAAAGAGCACGATATCTGGAAGCTCAATGTCGGCCATACCATTTTTATGCAGGAGAAAAAATACAAGGAAGCCGCGGCGTTCTACGAGCCGATTGTTCATAAGAAATATGATGAGGGGATCCTCGAAGTCCCTGCCATGATCTTGGCGAATCTCGTGGTGTGTTACATCATGACCAATCAAACCGACGAAGCCGAATCGATTCTGAAGGTTGTGGAGAGTGAGGAAGAGGCGGCTCTGGCACAGAGACCAAATGAGAAGTTCTTCCATAACTCGATTATCAGTTTGGTTATTGGAAGTTTGTATTGTAGTAAGGTAAGGGGTCTTGGCGGTTTGTCTATATTGTAGGCTACCAGACATGTTACGTGCCGGGCCGGGCTTTTTTGATAAGACTAACGACCCGACCCAGAAAGCCCGCGTCTGTCTACCACCATTTTTTGATCCTGATATTGAACCCATAATTTTTCAAAAAAAAAAATCGTGTTCCAAAGTCTGTGAACTACTGTGACATCATAGTTGACTTTAAGGAAGGATTTTGAAAAAAAAATTATAAATTTTCTCGTTCAAAGTTTTTCAAATATCACTCAAGTAGTACATAGCGGGATTTCTGGGCCGGGCCAGGTTTTCAAAAATGATTTTAAAAAACACGGCTTGTATTTTTACATGTCCGTAGGCTACAGTAAAGGGATCATCAAAGCATGGGCGCGTTTCCGGTTCGAATATAAAAAGGAGCTTCAACTTTGAGGGTCTTAAAAAAGGTTTCCAGATATCAGATTTTTCTGAAATTTTGCGGATGTATAGAGCAACTCAAGAACTCTGTTTTTGTAGTTGACAACATGTTCATAGGACTACGATCCAGTTAGTTAGGTCACGAGGAAGTCAAAAGGCTCCAAAATGAGACGAAATTTGAGATGACGTCATTCAACTTGGCCTATCTGACAGGATCGTGGTCTTATGAAAAAGTTGTCAACTGCAAAATTAGAGTTCTTGAGTTGCTCTATAAATTTGCACAATTTCAGAAAAATCTGAGGTCCGGAAACTACTTTTTCACACCCTCAAAGTTGATATAGTTCAACTGAAAACGAAATATCATTTTGGCCAGTACGGTAGTTCCTACAAACTTCACAAAACCCCCTCTTTTTTTTCAGGGAAACTTTGAATTCGGAATCTCTCGTGTTATCAAAGCCCTCGAGCCACCGGAGAAGAAACTCGGCGTCGACACGTGGTATTATGCAAAACGATGCATCGTCGCCGCAATCGAAATGATGGCCAAGAATCTTTTGGTGATTCGTGATTCTGTTGTGATGGAGTTGATTCAGTTTCTGGCCAGTTGTGAGATTCCGGGAAGAAATATCTACACGATTCCGGATGATTTATTTGAGCAGGCGGGAGAGTCGAAGGTCAAGTGTAATGTCACTTATGAGGCGAGGATGTTGAAGGCGGCGTTGATGTTGGTGTTTCATGGATAAGACTGAAATTGAAATTTTGAATTCGAGGCGTTCGTTCTGTATTTTGAACCCCTTTTAGTCTGATGTTGCTGTCTGAAATTTCGATACATTTTTCTGTACTTTTTAAATTACTAACGATACTCTTATTTTTCCCTAAGATAAACTGATAAACTGTACATTTCCATTTCTTTTTTCTATTTCTAAAAATATTTTTTCGGAAAAAAAAACTTTATGAGCAATTTTTCACTTTGTCGCGCTCGCTGCTGTCGATTCATAAATTGACTGAAAATTGTTCTATGGTGTTTTGAGCAGCGATATTACGGACATACCAATCAACAAAACAATTCTACATTTTCTGAGAAAAAAAAATGTAAGTTCGCGATTTGAAAATCGATTTTCTCAGGTTTTATCAGTTTTTATGCAAAAATATTGTTATTTTTGTAAATACTGGAATCTCAAACTTTTGAGATTTGACCTCAATTACCCAGTTCCTTGTCTATTTTCTCCACAAAATATCTATTTCCTAATTGTTTCCCCCTCCTTCTAATCCATCTGTCTATATACACTTCCCATGACGTTTTCATGAATACTAAAGCTTTCCGTTTTTTTCTTCTAAAGGGACCCTAGTTGTATGCGGTCTCCAAGTGTCTCCACGGATACACTCCCATCGTCATGGTTCCTCCGAAAAAGAAGAGAAAAAAGGGGACCGGAAAGAAAGAGAACATAACAAACAAAAAAGAGGAGCCTTCATTCTTTGTTGAATCTTCACGTATACAAACAACATTCATGGGCTCTTCTCCATCAAAGCGATCGGATCCGGTGGAGGACATTCGGAAGGTGAGAAATTCAGATTCTAACCTTCTAAAGATTATTTGAGAGCATGGGACTTGAGATTTTTGAAGTTTCAGATTTGTAGGGAAATTCTCAGATTCTAAGGTTCTGGGTCTCCGAGATTTCAAGATTATTACTTTTGAAAATGATCTTCAGAAATCCAAAAACATTTGTTTCTGATTCTCAGGTTTCTAGATACTGTAGTTGAGATACTCAGATTTTGAAGTATGTCAAGTTTCTGAGATTTTAAGATTTTCAGAATCTTATAGTTTCTAAATCAGAATTCGGGTTCCCAGATACTTGAATTTCCTGAAAGACAGGAAATCTGAAAATGTTTACTCCAAATTCGACTATTATTTCCAGGAAAAACCAGGTCCAGTTGAGAAATGGGCGGAGCACGTGGATCGTAAGCCAGCCGACGAGTTGGACGTGAAAGACGAGATTCCGAAGAAAGGAGGAGGTAAGGAATCTTGAAGTATGATTGCATTTGGCAATTCTTTTCACTTTTAATGAAATTTAGAAAAGTCGTTTTGAAACACTTTCTACTCCAAAAACGACTCAAAACGGACCATTTTGAAGCGAGTTATGATCGTTGGAAGTTTTCGTGAGAGACGCAGACACTATCTCGTTTCTCTGCATCTCTTCGACAACGAGAGTGTCTGCTTTCTCTGCGTCTCTCTCACGAAAACTTCCAACGGTCTTAATTCGCTTCAAAATAATCCGATTTGACTCGTTAGAATCTCATAAGCTTCTGTAGCGCTCGCCGCTGCGGACAAAAAATTGACTCAAAAGTTTCTACATCGCTTTGAGCAGCGACTTTAGATACGTTCGAATTAGCGAGCTTCGGAATACCGTAATCTAGAAATTTAGCAACCAGAAATTGCAGGAAAACGCCAAGCCAAAGTGGTGCCAACATCGGACCCAGTCACACCGAAAGGAGGAAAACTGAAGCTAACCGAGGGTGTTGTCCAGGATTATATAAATATCGAGAAAGCGATAAATCGTCTGGAACGGAAGAATGTTTTGAAGAAATTTGAATCGCAAACAATTTACGCGGATAACTTGAAGAATACGGTAGAGCAGTTGGAGGCGGTGTTGAAGGAGCTGAAGAAGCAAACGTAATGTTTTGGGGAACCTCGCTCCAATGAACAAAATTTTTCCAGGGAACGCGAAAGAACCGATCTCAAGAACATCGAGCAACCATCGGTTCGAGATTTTCTAAAACAACAAGGACAATGGGATGAGCGTTATACGAAGGAGAAGGCAGAATATGAGGATGCAATGGTTCGACAGGAAACTGTTCAGAAGGAATTGAATATCGCCAGAGTCAACTATGATAATGCGGTGAAGATTCAGGAGATTTATAAGCAACAGACGGATAATTTGAATGGGTTGTATGAGGAACAGGATAAGATGTTGGAGGCGATCTTTGGGACGGATTACGCGTCGGAAAAGGAGAATGTTCTGGAAGGGGAGGTAGGTTAGGTATAGCGAAGCAAAAATTTAGACATCGTAGATGTATAGAGCAGTGGGATGGAGGCGTTGTCTAAGATTTCTCGAGGACAACTTGATTCACTGTCGTTTTCTGTGAAAATATGTAAAAAACAACGGCAATTCGTTTTGGCCACTACTGTAACTTTATCCATTTTGACTTGTCATATTCAAAGTTCAGGTCGATGACATGGTTGACTGGCAACAACGCGTCTCCCTGGCAATGTTCAAATGGGCAAACGGAAGAGTCCTATTGGTCCATGCCCTGACACAACTCACCTTCGGTATCAACAGATGGCAAGATGTTCAGAAAATTGAGAAGGAGTGAGTCTCAATGACCTAAAATCCACTCAAGCATTCCTCTTCCAGAAACGAACGAGCCCGATACTTTGCTGCTGCGGAAGCCCGAAACAACTTCGTCGCCGCCGCGCAAAACGTTCAATCCTGTAGAATGTATTTGAACAAAGTGGACTTCCCATATGGTACTGAAAAAGAGATCGCGCTTCTGGAAGACACAGTCAACAAGGCATTCCGTCATGTGGATAACGATTCGGAGATGAAGAAGGTGGGGGAAAGAAATTGATACAGTAATCTGTACGATTTTACAGGCTCTGAAAGTGTTCCAAGAGACTCAACAAAAGGTGGCGTCGTTGATTCAGTGGTTTGATAAAGTGATCAATGATACGATTCGGAAGGATTTAGATCAGGCGAACAATGAATTGATTAAGAAGCAGAAGGCTTTGAGGGAGGAGAGATTGACGTTGATGAAGAAATTGGTATGGACTAGAGCCGCACAGCCTCAAATAAATTCCTCTAATTTCAGGCCAAGGCTCAACTCGACGTCGACATGAAGATTGACTACGATGACGTGGCGGATGATGAGTTGGAACGGGAGCTCAAAGAACTCGAACGTCAAGCTCTTCGCGACGTCGAGAAGCTCAAAGAAGCCGACGTTCAAGGAATTCTGGACCTTAGCAAACAGGGTGGTAACGTAGTGACCCCGTTGAACAAGTTGGCTCCCCTTCCCTCGAAGGATGCACTTTTTGGAGACGTCAAACAGAAACTTGATGAGTATGACGAGACGAGGAAACAATTCGAGAGGCGGAATAATTTGCAAAGGGAGAAACAGGCGATGGCGTTACAGGAGAAATTGAAGTTAAGGCAGCAGAAGAATAGAAGGAATCGGAAGGAGAGAAGAGATAGTATTGGAGCACCCCCAGTGGAGACGACGGGGACGGAGAAGCCGAGAAAGAAGAAAACGTCTTCGGCGCATCATTGATTCTGGAGATGGGATGAAGATGTAAATAATGATATTCTTGGGATAAATTGTGAACTTTTGGGATTCTTTGGTAATAAATTTGTGGTATTTTCATCAGTAGCGATTCTGGAAATCGGGAAATTTGAGAATCGTAATTCCAATATTCAAAAATTTCCAG
Source organism: Caenorhabditis zanzibari (assembly GCA_963966625.1). Lineage (NCBI taxonomy): Eukaryota > Metazoa > Nematoda > Chromadorea > Rhabditida > Rhabditidae > Caenorhabditis > Caenorhabditis zanzibari. The sequence continues at coordinate 11,364,423 of OZ016468.1, forward strand.
AAACAAAGTATTTGAAATGTCGTTACATTTCGAAAGCAGACATTCCGAATGTTTGACGTTTCGAAGGTGTGACGTTTCGCAAGTGTGACTTAGGCAAGTGTGAAGTTTCGAAAATGCGAATTTTTGTTCAGAAAAGTTCAGAATTCTTCGATTTTTTTCTTTTGAAACGTCGCACTTTTGAAACGTCGCACATTCGAAATGTCAATCAAAAAATGCATAATTTTTAGGCGATTCGAATGGTGCAATTTTCAATTCTTAAAGCCTTCCAGAACTCGATTTTCAGCCACTTTTCCAAAAATTTTCTTTTAAAAAATTTAATTTACAAATTGGAGCGAAATCTCAAAAATCTCAAAAAAAATTTGCTTTCGAAACGCCACACTTTCGAAATGTCGCAGAGCCAAAACTCGAGAATTACAGAGTCTGAGAAGAATGTTGTAAATTGGAATCACAGAATCTCGGAAAATTCTAGAACTACCAAACCTTCAGAATCCTAGTTGAGCTTTGATCATGTTTTCAAGAACCATTAATGTTTTTCTGGTTCTAGAAATTCCACTAACCTAAAAATCAAAAAACTTTTTTTTTGATCTCTGAAATGTTTTCTCTCCCAAAAAAAGCAACAAGAAACTAATGAAAAATCGAGTTCATGCTTCACTAGATTTCATGTTTTCTTCATAAAATTTCCGGTGGTTTTCTCAGTTTTCATAACTTTTTCTCCTGAAAAAATGTATTCGAATACTATGAGTTCTGAAGAGTTGAGAGATTCTAGAAGATACGCAAGGGCTATAATTTCAGCATCTTTTATTGCATCGTTGAGACATGTTCAGGTAAGGAATTATGATTTGAAGAATTTCAGAAAATTTTCAGACCCTTCAAAATTTCGATGAAAAAGTGGAAACTGTCCGAAGCAAACTCTCGAAACCAAGAATCACTAATAATGATTCTCTGGATTCCTCCATTTCCACAACTTCCACGACTCCCAGGTGGCCTAGAATTCTCTTATTTTCCAAAACTAGTTCTTCATTCAGAATAAAAGTAATGACAGTTTCCAAAGAGCATCGCTCAAAAACACTCGACGAACCGATTCGTCCAAAGAATTGGTCTCCGATAGCAGATGGCAAAAGAGCAATAATTGCAATGATTGATCAAGTATGTTTAATTTTTAGAATCATAATTGAATCATTTTTTAAGATGTGGAATGTGCCATATGCTCCGTGCCAGTATGTTGTGCAGTTCTTGTGCACTGTTACATTGACAACTGTTCAGAGGTGAGTCGGTGAGATTCCAGACTTTGCCCCATTTATATTTGGCAAGACGCCTACCCCCTTGGTTTTGGTGTGTGGCGCATTGGGTTAGGAGCGCGTACTATGAAAGGTTGGAATAGGTTTTTTTGGTTATTTAAAAGAGGGAGCCTAGTGTGAGCCTAGTGTTTTGAAGCATTCTCAAAAGAGCGCGTTACTCGAATTTTGAAATTCTATTTTCATTTATAAGAAAAATTTTCAGACACAAATACTGCGTCCGTTTCCAAAATGGTCGTCGATCTGCCATGTTCTATGTGAATATCGATGAAACCAAGTGGGAAACGAACGTTTGGGTCAACTTTCCGGGCGAAACCAAATCTCATCGGTGAGTTTGAAAATGAGCTCTATTGAGAAGAAGTTTAGTTTTTTGAATTACACACACTCTTTTTTAACAAAAGATTCCGCATTATATTGGCCTTCAAACTCCCAAAAAACCTTCCAAAAACCGTAGAAAACCCTCTCTCCTCCCCCACAAGGATCGCTAAGCCCCGCCCACTTTGCACACAAAACATGGCGGTCGGCGGAACCTGTGAGACGTCCGTACACACGATACCCCTACCCCCTCTCGCCGACGACTCATAAACTTACCTGGCTGGGAGTCATTCCGTGATCATGAAGACGGAATCTCCATGGCGAGGCCTATCCATTGCACTTTCGGATGGGCTGACCTGTGTGGCAGTCTCGAGTTGAGATTCGCCAACAGCTTAATTTTTGCGTAACGGGGCTGCGTTCGCGCGGCCCTGAAAATAGAGAAATCGTCGAACTTGAAGACGCGCAGAGGACTGACTTGGCTGTAATATTCTTTATTTGCTGGTAAAAGTTTCAGTCAACAAAGCCACTTGCCTCAGCTACAAAACGCACTAAATATGATCTTCGGAACGTTGAGGATATTTTCAAAATAAGTCTTACTTACTTGTTGGGCTCTTACGGTTTTTTATTGGCAATAAGGATGGAAAGTTTCGGAATGTTGAATCTTACTGTCATCATTCGGAATAGTAAAATCCAAGATCCTTGCTTGCTTTCCTCAAAACCTCAATCTCATTTTCCCCTCCTAATGTCACTTGTCATTCAAATCACATATCTCAATACATATCACTTCCCATCCCATTCGCATTCCCCTCAAAATGACACTCTCCAATAGGCTATTTGATGATGCATAATGTATTCCCATTCTCTTTCATTACATTTCAATTCCCTCTCTTTTGATTCCTAATGCACTTTTCCTCTCTCTCTCTCTCTGTCCGGAAAAGGGACGCGGGAAATGAGTAGGGATAGCTCACCTGCGCAAATGCACATAATACCTTCTGCTATTTGGGAAAGAGGAAAAGGTAGCATACAATAACAATAATAATCTAAAGGGGAAAATGTTTAAAGAGGCCAAAATGTTGGAGTAAATGTGCTCTAATGAAGATGGTGAGAATCCAAAATTACAAAATACCAAAATTTTGGTGATCTGAATGAAAGTTCTTGCCTTTGTGAGTCTCTTAGATTCAACGGAACGAAAATTCTGGGGACAAAATGGGGATTCTGAGATTATCACAAATTCTAAAAACATATTAGGTTGTCTCATAAGTTTTCTACCATAAATGAATTCGTCCTCCTGGCAAGGGATGAGGGGGTGCTGGGTTAGTTTTGTATGGCTTTTGTAGCCAGTATAATAAGCATTATGTGTGCAAAACTTCAACCCATCAGTGCTTCTTACTCCCGAGATACGCCGCAAAAACCGAAATGGCTCATTTTTCGATTTTGAGACCAAAAGAGTGTCGAAATATTTTAAAGAGTTGATGGAATGTCTTTTTATTTTTCGTCAAGCAAGGTGAGATATTATTCTGTAAATTTGCGAAAAGGCTTACAGTTTTGTCAACGATGAAAAGTTTTAGAAGAGCTAAAGTAAAAATCTTTCGATTTTGAAATTTGCCAAAAAATCGATTTTTTCTTATAACTTTTTAAAAAAGTGACTGCTTAGCTTCTTTTTTTGGCAGAAAGTTGTTAATATAAGTAAAAGTATAATACCGGAGCCTGGCCCCCAGATTTCACCTAACGCTCAAAAACACTAATTTTTCCGTTTTTCTCATATTTTCGTTCAAAAAACTGTGGTAACCAATTCTCGAGTTTCATAATGCCAAGTTTATGAAAGAAGAAGAGTTGGGTAATAACATACTAAAAACCCATCTCATAAAACTTCTTCCAAAGCAAGATACAAGTATGCCCAAATATAAGAATTAAAATCTCAAATTGGACCTGTTCAAAAAGTTATCTCGTTTTTCCCAACAAAGAGGTCCAAGGTACCTTGAATACCATAGGTGATAGTAGAAACTTATCTGGTACCTACTACCTAAAGGACTTTACCTGATAAAACCCATGAAAAAAATTAGATGCAAAAACATTTATGGTAGAAAACTTATGAGACAACCTAATAGATTACCGAAGATTCGGTGATCCTAAAACAGTGGAATTCAAAGATTGTGAGATTTTGAAATTTCAAGATTCTGGAGCTTCCAAATTTCGAGCTAATTTTGAGCTTCCAGCTTTTTCCAAGCTTTTAAACTTTTTCCAAACTTACATAAAAAGTTTGATTGTTCTTCAGTTATTCCAAATACCAAAATCAAGATCTAAACATTAAAAAACCTGAAATCTAACTTAAAGGTTCTATTTCCAATTCTTCCCCTGAAAAATTCAAAAATTTCTATCCAAAAAGCAAGAATACAAAATGAGCGCGGGAAATTGAAAATCCAAAAGGATTACACTAAAACATCTGCTCTTTTCGGCTCCTTCTGTCATAATCATCTTTTCCTAATTATTTTTTTTTCATTACAGCCCCGATACTTCGGCAGCCAATTTCCAACGCTTCCTGCACCGCAACCTCTTCTGAAGCAGTCCCCAACGACGACGACGTCTTAATCATGTTTTTCACTCCTTTCTAATACCATATGCCACTCTTCTCTACTGCCTCTCTAATTAATGCACTATTTCTCATTTCATTCGTGTGTATGCTAATCCGGGCGGTCCCTGCCTCCTGTGCTCTCTCTCTCCCCTTGTTTAGCATTCATTTGTTGTTTATTATGGTTTTGGAGAAGAAGAGATGGAATGAGGAGGGCAAGAAGAACCTCCGTTCCATAAATGAAGATGTCTTGGGTTCTTTTTCTTATTTCTGGGTCATAGATTTTTTTTGGATTTCATAATTTTTTAGATTCTGAACTTTGTATTCTAGTATTTGTCTACAGTGTCTAGATCTAGATCGAAAATGAAAATTTTCTATGAAAAGTGCTTCCTATTTGAAGATTTTGAAGATTTCAAGTTTATAAATTTTCTGAAATTCTAGAATATGAAAATCGGTGAGATTCTCGATTTTCTGTATTCCAGTACAGTCATTTCTAAGCCGTTTACCACCAAACATCCTACGAAACGAAAATTTTTGCTTTCAAAATCTCGCATTCCAAAATGAATTCTTATATCCGTAGAAACGTCGCACTTTCGAAATGTCGCAGATCCGAGTTTAAGCTACGTCAGTGTTTGAAGTTTTGAAAATTTTCATGTTTGATTCTTGAATTTTCAAGGCTTTTTGAGTTCTTGGGATTCTGAAGTTCTCAGGTTTGGAAGTTCCGAGATACTAAGGTTCCTAGATTTTGAAATGCATTACCATTTATTAATTCTGAGAAAGTTTCGAAACCAACTTTCAGATTTCGAAACTTCCGGGCCCCAACTCTCATGTGTTCTCCCCAAAAATGCCACCGACAAAAAGATGCGGAATTTTTTTTCCATTTGATACTGATATGTTACATGTACACTTACTAAACAATACTATCGGTAGGAGATGGACAAAAAAATATAAAAAATGAGTCACTTTGAAAAAAGAGAAGAAGATGTGTGGTATTTTTGGATTTTAGTCATCAGTACCAGGTTTAGAATTCTGGGATTTCAGAATCTGAGGTTTTGAAATTTTAGCTTCAGGAATATCAAACTTGGAATCTAAGAACCTCAGAAACTAAATTACTCAAACTTTAAAAAAAATTCTTGAATTTCACTTTCTCCATATTTTTCACTAATTAGTCACTTTCCCAATGAATAATTGTCCTTGAACCCAAAACTTTTTTCCAACAACTTTTCGATATTTCCTTGTTCTTTTCACCCGCAACAATACCCGTTTTTGTATCTCTGTTTCTTTGCCTATTTTCTCTCTTTGGGTTCTATGCGAAAACTTATGGCATTCGCATACATTTGGGGATACTGTCTGTGTTCTCGATTCCTTGTATATATTATTCTGTCTTTCGTTTCTATGTATTCCCTTTTCGTTTTCTGTGTTCGATTTCTATGTTCTATTCGAAGAATGACTTTTTCCGACGCGTTCGCATGCGTTGTTTCGTGGAGAAGCGCTAGGAAGACAGTTGGCAGTTTTGAGTTAATTTCATTGAGTTCTACGGAAGAATTCATAAAACAATTCTAGCTTGAGAGATTTGGAAGGGTTTGAGGTTTTTGAAGGTTATGAGTTCTCTAGTCGAGTTGGACGACTTCGGAAGCTAATATGTTTCGAATTAGCGTCTCTTGAATTTTCGCGTTTTTGATTGACACTAAAGTGATATCCTGAAAATGGCTGAAACATGCTGAAATCCACTTCTTGCCAAATAAAATTTTGGTTTCACAAAAATTGTGTTTTTGTCAGAGGATTTTGAAAATTTGAGATCCTAAGGTAAGATTAAAGGATTCTAAATTTGAAAAGAGGTAGTGACTGGGGTTTGACTTTTTACGCCGAGAAATTCAAAGATTCAGAGATTCGTAGTTTCTGATAATTGTGCAGAGACAATTTGTAGACTGTCCGATTTTCTTCTCGTTTTTTTTTTTTTTGAGATTCTGAGATTCTAACATACTGCATGTTCACAACTCTGAATTGTTTCAAATTCTGGACTCTGAATTCGTCTAAAAACTATTTTTACAACTCTAAAAAGCTTTCAAGACTCTGAGATTTTGAGATTGAGAAACTCATTCAGATTCAGAAACGATTCAAAAAATACATTTTTTTCTTCTGAGTTTCTAGATGCTAATTTGTGCAAGCTTTGAAAACGAATTTCAGCAAAAAGTGATTTTGAAAAACAAGCAAACCTACAAATTGCAAATACGAAACCTATGCTTCTCCCATTAGATAAAAATAGTACTCATCCTTCATCCCACCAAAACCCTCTTTTTGTACCTTCTCTGACGCACACACGTCAAAACAGTTGTTTTGCGACATTCATCATTTGCTCCGAATGTCAAAAAATTAGCGGTGTTACAACCTCTCTTCTTCTTCTTCATATTCTTCTTTCCCACCACTGACCACCATCTTTTTCTTCTACTTATTCTACTGCTAATCTCCAACCGGGCGGCCCATTTGTTTCCACCCAAAGGTCACTTTTCTCTTCTTTATTTTCCGCTTCTGTTATTCTTCTTCTTCTCAGCGCCCTTCCTCTCCTTTCTTTCATTAATTGTTCTTGATCTGTCTGCGTCTCTCTGATCTTCGTACTCTCTCATCATTTCTTCTCGCATCGTCACAATATTATTACTGCAAGGATATCTAGAGATGAACAAGAATTAGAAAACCAAGTGAAAGCGCGAAGAATAACATTTTAATTTCAGTTTGTATGGGAATTTGAATTCGCACCGTTATTCTAATTTCGATCTGCTTTCTATTATTGTTTTTTGAAATTTTGTTCTTTTTTACTATTGTGATGGATTCTGAGTTTGAAGTTCTGAGATTTTTGAAAATTGTATTCAAAATTCTGGTGGGTTCTAGATTCTGTGAGATTCTCATTCCCTTTAAAGGTTTTTGGTAGATTTTGGAGTTTTCGAAGTTTTTGAATTGTTGAATCTCAAAAATTTAGACTTTTCAATTTGATAATTTCTGAAAATCCAATTTTTCGTGATTCTCAGATGCTAATAGCCAGAACAAGTAGAATTTGAATTCTCAAGATTCTAAAAAATTGACAAATATTGAAAACTTGTTTTTCTGAAAACCTTTGGATTAATTGATATGAATTGGATTGATTCTGAACTTTGGAAATTTTGAAATTTTAAGAATTTCAGATTCCGAAACTATGAGATTTTGAGTTTTCTGGAGATCTTGAAGTTAAGTAAAACAAGTTGAAACTTTCAGATTGTGACATTCTTAGATTTTCAGTTTCTGAAATTTTTGAAAATCAAAATTTTGAGGTTCTAAGATTCTGAATTTCTAGGCTCTGATGATTCTTTTCTTTTGTAATTTTGTATAATCTGAAAACCAGAGTTTTCAACATTTAATATTCATTTCAACAGAAAAAAACACTTTATGAATCCAGAGAGGATTTGTAGTCTAGATTCATGAAGTTCAAGATTTCCAAAAAAAGCCCCTTTTATAAAATATTTTTTTAAAAGTTCTATTTTTTGGAAATAAAATCAAATTTGAAACTGAAATATTCAAAAATGGCCAAAAATTATTTTCATTGAAACAGAACCTCCATATTTTCAGACGATTTTATTTTCGATTCTGATAGTTTTCATCAAAAACAATCACTTCTGAAACCCTCCAATAAAAATACCAACGTATCATTCTACTAGAGCGCGATTCCCCACCCCCTCCTGAAAGTTCCCCAGTGTGGCGCAATCCCAATTCCATTCCAATTTACACCTTCCATTCCATTCCAAACTCTCCGTCTTCTTTCTCTCTCTTTTCTTCCACTCCTCAATTTGTCACAATTTGTTTAGAAATCTTCCCACTTTTCTCTTCTTTTCCCACCACACCGACAAGAATACACCCCCAGAAAATCTCTCTTCACTTTTTTCGGGAAATTTTTTGCTTCTTCCAAATATAAGCAACACCCTTTTCTTACTCTTCCTCTGCCATCTTCTTTTGCCCATCAAAAAAGATTATAAATACTCGAAAAGAAGCACGCGACATTTTGTCTCCTGAAGACGTCCCTCTTCTATTTTCAGAAGACGTCTGGATTCTGGAGCACCTCTTCTTCTTGTTTTTGTCTCCTTCAGCTCATTTTCAGAGTATGTGTTTTTCTTTCGTTTTTTTGCCCACTATCCAGAAGCTTTTTGACAAATTAAATTACGCTAGACGGCGTACTTTAGGAGACTCTCTTTTTTGATACGATTTTTTTTGGAGAACACAAAAAAGTGAATATGAAATTCGTTGCAGAAAAAAAAGAGGAGAAAGAGATTTATGAATAATTGCCAAGTTTTATGAGAAGATCTTCTAGAAGGAATAGAATCGTAAAGAATTGAGATTTTGTAAAGACAGAGGAATAAGAAAACTATCGTAAGCTCAAATAAAGAGATTTAGAGACTTTTTTCCAGATTTAGAATCGAAAAACTCTGGAGAATCTTACCGAAGCTTTGGATTCTGAATTTTTGTATTCGAAAGTCTCAGAAACAAAATCCAACAGAATCTCAGTAACTGAATCTCAGAATCTCAAAATTTCTGGGAATAGAAATTTTTCGGATATTCTAGGAGATTTCTGGAATTTCCTACAGTCTACAAATACCAGACAGAATTCTAGAATTTCAGAATCTCGGAATCAAGATCCTCCAATTCAATGTATCGGAGAGTCTCATGAGCCAGAATTTCTGGGATTTCCAGATTCCTAGAATCTGAAAATATCAGAATCTTAAAACCTCCGATTCCTAGAACATCAAAATCAAGGAATTTGTAATCGCAAAATTTCAGATTTTCGAACCATTTATAATTTGAGACGCATAGATTCCTAGAACTTTTCTGAATCTGAAAAACGTAGATTTTCAAATTCTGAAAAGCGTAGATTTTCAAATCCTGAAATTTGGAATCCCTCGAATTTTTAGGTTCCTAGAATCTGGAAAACCCAGAATATCGAAATCTCAAAATCCTAGAACATCAGGATCTCGGAATCCAGGGCTTCCAAAACAAGGAATCTGTGAATCTTATTTTTTTCAAACTTTCATACTTTTCAGAACCTCTACTAAAATTTAAAATTCTTTCAGAACCTTCTAGAACACTTCAAAACCTTCCAGACCCCTGACTTTTGGTATATTCAAAAACAGAAATCTTCGAGTTAGCTGTTTCCCTTTCCCTTCAAAACAATCATAACTTCTTTGACTCCTTGATTTTCTCATGTCCTTCTGAATTTCCCGTCCCATCCATATCCAAACATATATAATTTCCAAAATTTTCAATAGAACTCTCCTTCCTCTTTATTCAAAGGTAGATGAATTCATTCAGTCATTTGCCCCCCTCTCATTCATTTGCCTCATTCTCTCTCTTTTTGTCTCCTGAAGGCGTTCCGGTCTGAAGAAGATTGTCGGTGGGTGCGATATATCCATCATTTGCGTGTGGCCTTTTGACAGCTTCCGGACGGCAGAGGGGAGGACATGGGCGGTACGAATTTAGAAGAGAAAGAGTAAAAAGATGCACATCACAGATAAGTGCACAATATAATTCCAATTTCGCTACGGACATCTTTTCTTTGTTCATTTCTTTGTTCTTTTCAGAGATGGAAAATGGAAGGAGATTTGGTTTGGAATACTTTTTTTTGCTCGAAAATTGCGTTATTGGTTCTGAAAAAGTCAGAGAATTCATCAAATTCTCTGGAATAGCAGAAATTGGACAGTTTTCGATTTTCTGATTTAAAATGCTCACTGAAATCACAATACTTTTACGATTTCCTATAATGGAAAGTTTTCCAATTTTGATGTTTCAAGATTTGCAGGTTTTGAGATAAATTTAACTATTCTGAAACTTCAATGGTCCGAGATTTTAAGATTTTCAGATTTTAAGATTCTGATGAGCTTAAAAGATTCAGAAAACTCGAAATTCTGGGATTTTTAGATTTTGAGATTCCGAAATTTATAGAATTCTAGATTTCCAATTTTGACTTTTCGCATTTCCTTGAAATCTAACAAAACATTTTTACGGTTTCCGAAAGTTGAAAGCTTTCAAATAAAAGACGAATTTGAATTTGGAAATTCGGATGTTTTGGGATACTCAGATTTTGAGATTCGGAGATTTCAAGATTCTAGGGTTTCGGGATTCTGAAAATTTATGATTCCGAAACTTTTGAGATACTGATAAATTTAACGATTCTGAAGCTCCGAGATTTCTAGATTCCTGGAAGTTTTCAAATTAAAATTTTATCTTCTACCATTCAATCTTTTTGAAATTGGCGAGCACCAAAAACTTGATTACAAAGTCACACAATCTCAGAATTCCAGAACTTCAAAATCCCTGAATCCTTCAAACGACTTTATCTTTCTAAACCTCAAATTCTGAACCATCGGAATCCAAACATTAAAAGAACTACTACTTTTCAGAAAAAAAACTAAAATTTTCAGAGACCCTTAAGATCCCGATACATTCTTCTCAAGAACTTTCAAAACACCAATATCTAGAATCTCGTAGACTTCCAAAACCTTAGCACTAATTTGAGAATCTTGAGACTCCCAAAATCTCGAAAAAAAAGTTTAGAATCCAAAGAAGTTCATAATCCCTAAATCTCACAGTCCTAGAATCCTCAAGATCCTCATATTCTTCTCCAAAACTTCTTCCATATTATCAAGTATTGTACATAATTCCAATTATCGTCTACATCTCTTCCCTCACAACAAAAACTTTTTTCCGTTCTCTCTCTTTCTCTGCGTCTCTCCCTCTACTAATCCCTCATTCCTTCTCTCTTCTCATCTCATTACTTAATTATGCCTCCTCACTTCCCATTCCACTCGACTTGTATTCATCTCCTTCTTCTCTTGCTCATCGGAGCTCCTCCTCTTCTTCTTCTTTAGCTCCGGAAGGTCTTCGAGTCCAATTATGGGGCTACCCGTCCCTTCGCCAACTCTTCTTCTTCCCCTTTTTGCCAATTTATTGTCGGATGCAGGAGGGAAAAACGAAGAGAAGAACCTCGATTCCATTTTACTTTTATTTCCGTCCCCTATTTTTCCTCTCAATTTTTCTAGATGTGTCACTTTCAATTTATGGGCAAAATATTGAGTAGTAATACATGTGTCGTCCTCTATTAGTTCATCACTTCTCTCTCGAATGAAAAATATAGAAAAAAAAGATGATGGATGACGATTTTGAGGATGTACTGGAGAGTGTAGTCTTCTCAACAACCCGCATTTTCTCATTTTTGCTCCAATTGAAATGAAAATGAGCGACAATGGGCTCTTCTTGATTTGAGGATTCATTCAGAAGATGAAATGGAGAGTAAATAGTTTAATTGATTTTGGTGGCTAGGAATTTTGAATTTTCAAATGACTGTTTTGAGATTCTCGATTTTACCGAGTTTTCACCAAGTTTTGAGCACTAGATTTTGAGATAATTTGGAGTCTCTGAGATTCGAATAAGTTTTGAAAATCAGAGGTTTTCGGAGTTTCAAGATTCTGAAATTTTGGATTTTGACAGGCTTGGGGGTTTCAGATTTGTATGTTTTTTTTGCCGATTTCGGAATTCTGATTTTCGAATTTTTGAAAATTCAAGACTGTTAGATTCTCAGGTTTCAGGATCTGATAGTCCGAGTTTTTTTTAAATTACAAGACTGTTAGATTCGAAAATTTCAAAATTTTAAAATTACGAGACTCCGAAATTCTGATCTTCTGAAATTCTCTGTCTTGTGCCTAACCATGAGTTTTGAACCCTTGCAAACCTCTTTTTCGTTTTTTCTCAAGTACATAAATATTGTTACAAAGTTCAGTCTCATAGTCAGAGTTTTCATCAATATCAAATTACTCTTGTTCCAAAAATACTTTTACTTCTACAAATATTTTTTTAAGAGGAAAATTTTGAAAATTGGTTTCCCTATCCCTTTCAAAACCAGAATTTGTTAAAATCAAACCAAAATTTGTTGAAATCTAAATTTCAAATGTCCTTCAAACCGATATAGATTTCATAAAAAATTGTTTACGTGAAACTGAGCAGAAATACTGAAACTTCCACGTTATTTCAAGTTTCTGCACAACTTTTTTTGGAGTTTTAAACTCAATTTTTCAAGATTTTAAGTTTAGTTTGTTGAGATTTGAGTCCCATTCTTCTAAACTCGATTTTAAATTTTCAATATTCGAATACGATTAATCAACATTTTTATGTACACGAAATTAAAAATCCTTCTTGCAAAAGTGTCACCGAAGAAAACATGAATAAATTTCCTCCTCTTTTTGTTCCATGTCATGCTCATCATCTTAGTTTTCTTTTCCACAAAAATGTTCTATTTACCTTTCTTCTCTCCCTCTCTATGACGACCACTTGAAACTGGCGCCTCCTTCTTTCATTTCTCTTTTCTCCGCCACACATTTTGCATCTTTCTTCAATGAAAGAACTCATACAGTTGTTTTGTTTGTTGGCGGGCTCAGAGAGAAAAATGAAATACTTTTGCTCTTTTTTTTGGTGGCAGAGCCATGTTGTACTTACTATCCGGGGAAGCTAGGAGTGTACTTTGATAGGGTACTAGAGTCTTGAGAAAACCGCCTGAACCAAAATCTATGGAAAAATTCGAAATCAAGTCTCAACATTTCGAACTTCATAACTCAACTCCCAGTAATCCAATTTTGATGAAAAATATACCATTGGAAATTTCTTCCTGATAATTTAACTTTATTATTTTTAACGAACATTGCATTCTGAAGATTCCTAGGCTTCAAAGAATCTAGGTGGCGCATGAACCTCATTCTGAACTATCCAAGTGGCTTGTTGTTAATTTATGACTATCATTAAATTCCCTCCGATTTTCTTGTCATCAAGAAGGGATATCCCGTTTTTTTATTGTTTAGAAGAATGGAAATCTTTTCCTTTTTTGTCGAACATTCAGTTTCTTTTTTCCCTTCTGTTCTTGGAAGATTCGAAGTTGGCATTCTATATTTGGGTTTTGAAGATTTTGAAGATTTTGGAAGCATTTTTTCTAGTTTATTCGCATTTTTCTTACCTACATTTATGTCCTCCTTTTTCCTACTGACAGGTCAAATTAGATTCTAATCTACTAGAAGTGAGACAGTACGTAATTAGATTAGATAGTCGCATATCGGTCATTTTTTCGTAAAGTTTTCTTGGTTTTCTGGAATTCCGGAAGCTTCTCGAATCAGACTTCAACGAGGTAGAATCCCCCTCCATTCACAGAATTCTTGAAAATCTCAAATCTTTCAAATTTTTAGTTTTGAAGTTTCAGAATTTCCAGAAGCTACTGAATCCTTCAAAATTTTAGATTCCCTGATAATCTTCTAGAATAGAGTTTATAAGCTTAAAGTTTGTAGCACCATAGATTTGTAGACTCTTTTATAGTTTTCACTAAAGCTAAAGAGGGAATGACCCGAAGTGATACCCTGGTATTTGGCTCATAATTCGTCAAAAGACATCACACGGTGTAACTAGTAAAACCACAAAGTTATAGGTGCGCTCTCCCGGGTTTACCGAAATTTGGGCATCTTTTGTAATTTTTCGAAAATGTTTAATGACTCACTTAAAAACAGTCATAAATCAGTTGAACAAAGAGCAATTTTGTTGTTCTTTTTTTTGTTTGATAGCACATAAAACGTTGCACAAAAAAGTCTCTTAGAGCATATACCCATCTGTGATAATTGCGTTTTTATGAAATGAAATACAAAGTCTGAAGAATAATGTAGTTTCAAAAAGTGCCAATTTTTGGCAATCGGGGAACGGGGGACTACCACTATAGGAATCGTTGTGCCTAGTAATCACCAAATACCTTCTCAAACATAGGGGTCCCGCTCGAGTTACGAAAGATATTTTGATTTTTTAAATTTTTTTCAAAATTTCCATGTATCCCTATACGATGAATTTTGAAAAAAATCATAAAAATTCGATGATGACTAATTTTCATTTAAATATGCTTTTTAACAAGATTTCTTTAAAAATAAGAGATTCACATGAAAATTAGTCATCATCGAATTTTTATGATTTTTTTCAAAATTCATCGTATAGGGATACATGGAAATTTCGAAAAAAATTTAAAAAATCAAAATATCTTTCGTAACTCGAGCGGGACCCATGTTTGAGAAGGTATTTGGTGATTACTAGGCACAACGATTCCTATAGTGGTAGTCCCCCGTTCCCCGATTGCCAAAAATTGGCACTTTTTGAAACTACATTATTCTTCAGACTTTGTATTTTTTTTTTTGTGCAACGTTTTATGTGCTATCAAACAAAAAAAAGAACAACAAAATTGCTCTTTGTTCAACTGATTTATGACTGTTTTTAAGTGAGTCATCAAAAATTTTCGAAAAATTACAAAAGATGCCCAAATTTCGGTAAACCCGGGAGAGCGCACCTATAACTTTGTGGTTTTACTAGTTACACCGTGTGATGTCTTTTGACGAATTATGAGCCAAATACCAGGGTATCACTTCGGGTCATTCCCTCTTAAGTACATTCGGAGCCAAAGCCATATCTTGAGACTTCGAAAATCAAACTAGATTCTTCAAGAAAACATTTCCGTCCAAGTCTGCCTCTCAAATTTAGTACAAGGAAACTTCAATAATTCAAAACTGGCTGAAATTTGAAGGGATAATTAAAGAACATCTCCTTAGACAGATCTCAAAATATTGGCATCCGCTCGCCGACCAGAATTGAGATATCTCGGCTCAAAGTAATAGTACTAGAATGCTCTGATCACTGTACTTTCTGTTTTTGCAATGTGCTGTAGTTGTCCTGTCAGTCCAAGTTCTCTCACCAACCATTTCAAATTCCCTTCAAATGTGTACTCCTCTCGAACAAGAGTTCTCCAATCATTTTGTATTTGCCCAAACGTTCCATACTTCCAAATGTCTCTTGTTGATTTTCGCACGTTTTGAACGCAACGAGAGAGTCTTTTCCTCTCTCTTTGACCATCATTTATTTTCAAATTTCAAAGGCGGAAATTGGAAGTGTGAAGAGAGAAAGAGAGCAGTATGCATCCATTTAAATATGGCGACTACTATTTTGAAAAGGTGTATTTTTCGAAACTCTTTTATCAAAAGTTCCTCAATTAAATTTTCCACTGCCAAATGACTAACACTATCAAATCAAATAGATTACAAGAACCTAAATAGAGCAGAAATATCATCACGATTTCCCTGTTTTCTTCCAAATTAATGGTATCTCTATACTGATAGAGACTGGTCTAGTTTACTCTTCTCTGTTCCTTTAGACAAACAGGAAAAATCGTTCCATTTTCTGTTCCTTCTTCACTGTAGGATTTTTGTCTCTATTGTTTTAGATCAATCAAAGCTAGAATTGATTTGTTTCTCTGCAATTGCGTTTTACTTTAAAACTGTCAACATTTTCAAATTTCATATGGGTACAAGGTGATCTATTTGAAAAACATGACGTCATTCGGTACATAAAAAGAAAGTATCGAACGGAGAAGAATGCCCTTTAATGTTATTTGAAAATGAGCATGAAAAGAGTCAAAACAGTCATACAACTTTTTGGCGCGAAATTTGAATAGTAAGACTAACTCGAAGAAGAGCAGTTGACAGCTCGTTATAAAAGTGACATGGAGTTAGAGTTCTTCATTCAAGTTTGAAATTTTGGCGCGAAATTTGAATGCTTGTTTCAATTTTGGAGCCATGAAACTTTACTACTTTGGAACAACAGATTTCACGTTTTTTGTTTTGAAATCTTCTGATAACCCACTAGAATAACACACTTGACTGAAATTAGGATGAGCAAGATTTCATGAGTTTCGAGTGATTTCATCGATGCTCTAGAGATACAACTATGAGGAAATTTAGAATTGATAAGACAAATAAAATGAGGAAGTTGGAGTCGATGTTGCTCTTTTCTAGCTACTCGATTTTGTCATGGGGTTTTTCCTCTAGGGATAGTAATAATAGTAAGGAATGTAAATGATGGGACGCTCTAGATTCTCTGTTTTATTATACATTTGGTATCCCAGGAGCAAACGAATTGATTTTATTGTCGTTTATTGCTGACACCTGTGAATTTGATGGGAACCTATTTTTGATTTATAGTTTCCCATAGTTGTTTTTTTTTTATTTTCCATGGTGTTCATACTGGGATTGGTCATCTGTTACAACTTATTTTTTGACGTCTTCTGAAGAGAAAACTAGTCTAAATATGGATTACGAGATCCCTAGAGGATTTTCAGAGAGTCCACAAGGCTCTGTTAATTTTGGAAGGTAACAAAAGGATCCTGAAACATTCTAGAAGAATATTGTCTCTCAAAATGTCAGATTGGCTTCTGAATGAATGCAAGAGTCTGGAATTTTCTGGAAGATCCTTACGGATTCTGAATGATCTAGAACAATCCAGATTTCCCCATTTTATAGAAAGTTTTCATTCGAAAATTTTGCTTTTCCGTGCTTTCCATTTTCAACAAAAAATCTCAACAATTCTCCCAAAAAGAGTATATATTGACTCTCCAATACATTTTTTTCATCCATACAAATGTTTACAATATTCTCACCGCCTGAATCTCCATTTCCAATACTCTTTTTTCAAGAATTGCTATACAAACCCTTGTTTTCCCAATTGCTGCTTACTCTCCTCTTTTGTTCCGTTTCAATTTAATCAAAACACTCTTTTTCTCTCGAATCCTCTTTTCTCTCGTTATCACTTTTTGATTCTCTGCGTCTCTTCACACCTTCTCTTGTTGTCTTCTTCCGTTTTACAAATTTGCCTCGTTTTGATTCGTGGTTTTCTGGTTTTCTCTTGCTCATCCCTATTCTCGATTTTCGCAATTTCAGGTAGTCTGAATCTCCAAAAAATGTGGTTCGAGGAGAGTAGTTGGTCGAATCTTCGACTTACTGACATTCAGGAGGAATGGAGAGATTTATGGCCGTCGAAAATCGAGTTCATCGTTTCGGCAATGTCTTATTTGTTCGCGATGACCAATTTTTTGAATCTGCCGAAGTTGATTCTTGAAAATGGAGGAGGTGAGAATTTTGAAATTTGGAAAACCATATTTTAGAAAACCTCCTAGAAACCGAGAATCTGAGATTTGGGGATTCTGGATTCTAGTCAAATTTTGGTTTACAACATTTTTTCGAATTCTGAAGATCGGGATATTTTCAGAATCTTGTAAATTTTGAAGATATTGAGATTCAGAGGATTCTAAATTCCTAATTTTTGGAAATTTTGAGATTTTTATGCGAAATTTGGGAATTTTTGTATCAAATTTTAATACATCTGTGCAACGAATTGCAGTATCGCGGTTTTCAAGCTTTTCAAAAAGTGTGTCGTATCAATTTAACGTGGCTACGCAGCGAATTGAAAACTTCAAATTTTAAAGGCTTTTAGCAAGTTTGCAGTATCAACAAAAGATTGCTACTCAGCGAATTGCAAGGCTAACTTTTAGAGCTCGAAAAATTGAAAAAAAAAGAAATTCAAATGTCAAAATTCGGCTTCGAGACAAGTGTGACGTTTCTTAGCAAAACGTTGAAATATCGAACTTTCGAAACGGCACACTTTCGAAATGTCGCGGAGTTCCAAATTCGGAATAACTTGACTTGAACTTTTCGCAAAATGCTTGCGAATTTCGAATGTGTTTCTTGAAATTGCCGGTTTCTCCAAAACTCGAAACTTTAAAATTAGATTTCAGAATCTTGTAATTATCGTTAATTAGAATCGAGGAACCTCGGACCGTCTGAAATCTTTAAAATTTAAAAAATCCAAAGTTTTCCTTTTCCAGTAGCCTTCGCCGTCGCCTACGCCGCCGTTGTCGGAATCCTCTGTATGCCTACAATGGTAATGGAAATGTCGATTGGACAAGTCACCGGACGGGCACCAGTTCTCGCATTTTATCATCTGTTTCCCGTATTTAAAGGTTCGTTTTACTTTTTTGTTGTCTTTTCGATCATTTGTTCCGTTTACGAGCGATAAATTTAATGGGTGATGAGGATAGAAGATGAACTTTTGAAAAAAAAAGAAGTTTTGGGATTCAAAAAAAGTATGAAGATCTCTGGAAGATTGAAAGATAGTTCTGAGATGCCTTGAAGCATTTTAAAAGAAGAAAAATGATTCAGGAGGGATATGAAAAAGTCCAAAAGAAATAACGAAACTTTAACAGCATTCAAATATTTTTGAAAAGTTTTGGAGGGTTCAGAAAAGTTTTAAGGGATTCCGCTGGGTTCTGGATACTTCTTGAGGATTATAGAGAATACTGTAATATTTTAAACTATCCCAAAACTCTCAAATTTCCAGGAATCGGAGTCTCCCAAATCCTGTTCACCCTCGTTGTCTTGGCCTGCATGACCAAGTTCCTCTCGACTCTCTGCCTCTTTTTCTACTACTATTTCTGGACATACCATGCCGGACGAAACGGTCTTCCATGGCTCAACTGCAAGGCGTTTCCCGAATTTGTGTCCCAACCATGTCGAGAAGCCGGATCAATTACCAATATCACACAAATCAATAATCGATTGAATACGATTCAAGCGGAAAGCTCGATGATGCAGTTTTTGACGTGAGTGGTTGATCTTGAAATTTTGAAACTACCGTATCTCCTTCAGTTTTAATTCTAATTTGATGAAAATACTACTAATTTACACGGTTTTAAAAGAGCTTCAAAGTGAATATAATCATGGCTAGGTTTCAAATTTTCCAATTTTTCAAAATACCGTATATCAGTCAGTAGTGGTTGAACTTATATGAAATTACTATCATTCAAGAGCATTTTCAAAGAGCTTCAAAATGACTATAACCATGGTTAGGTACGAAAATTTTTGAAATTTTGGGTTTTCGAAATTTTGAGTCCCGTAACGAAATTTTTGAAATTTTGAAACTTTCTAACAGTATCTCCTTCAATTTTAATTTTAATTTTATGAAAATAGTATTCAAAATACTACCAACTTACAGGGGTTTAAAAAACTTCAAAATGAATATAACCATGACTAGGTACGAAAATTGTCGAAATTTTGGGTTCCGTATTGAAACTCTTGAAATTTTGAAACGACCGTATCTTAGTCAATATTGATTCAATTTTTATAAAATTACTACCGTTCGAGAGCATTTTTAAAGAACTTCAAAATGAGTGTAATCATCAAGACAAGGCTAAAACAATTTCGCGCTCGCGGCTGTCGAAAAAAATTGGCTTAAAAGTTTTCTGTTGCGTTTTGAGAGGCAATTTTGAGTACATTCGAAACAGCGAAAAATTCTACATTTTTTGAAAAAAGGCTAGAAAAAGTGTAAGTTCGCGATTTGAAAATCGATTTTCTCGAGTTTTAACGATTTTTATGCAGAAAATTGGAGTTTTTGTATGTATTGGAATTGGGACGATCACTTGAGTAAAAATCAAAAATGACTGTAATTCTACTTCAACATTTTCCCATTATTCAGAACCCTCGAACGTCCATCCGAATCAATTGCCGATTTCAAAGACTTCCAATACCCAATCCTCATTGCTCAGGGAGCTGTCTGGATTGCCGTCTTCATCGCTGTTTGTGCGGGTGTTAGATTGGTTGGAAAAACCGTTTCCTTCGTCATGGCTCTCGCTTTCGCTGCTCTAATCGGTTTCTTCATTCGATCGGCAACTCTTGGAGGTGTTACAGAGATTCTTGAGATTTATTGGAAGGCTACTGATTGGGATAAACTTGCCGATTTTCAAGTATGGAGATTGGCCGTGGAGCAAGCGATTCTGGGAACGGGAATTGGATATGGAGCGTTTATTACGATGAGCAGTTATATGAAGAGGGATAATAATTTGGTTTGGTGAGTATTAAAAAAAATGGAAATTGAAGAATTCGGAATTTGGAAATCTGAAAATCTGAGACTTTGAAATCCTTGAGAAACGCATACTTGAAAGTTTGAAATTTTCAGAATCTTAGAATCTCCAGAGCAAAAAAAAATCAAAGGAACTGTCGAATTCCAAAATTTTAAAACTTCGGATTTTTCGAAATTGCAAATTGTTCACACTTTCCGATTCTCAGGGCTCCAAATTCTGAAGAACAGAATCTTGGAGTTTTTTTTTTAATTTTGGAATTTTAAGTGGCCTCACAATTTCAGAAGATTTCGGTTTATTCTTAATTACATGTTTTCTTTTCAGTGATTCAATCTTCCTCTCCCTCTGGCACCTCATCATCACATTCGTCCAAACCATGTCAGTCATCTGTATCGTCGGTTTCCTCAGTATGAAACTTGGAATCCATCCCTCAGAACTTTTGGAAACCGGTGAAGATCAAATGTGGTACATGCTTGCCTACGTCTCGTATCTTCCGAAACTCTGGTCGGCAATCATTCTAACCATCTCCATTTGCACAATGTTCTCCGTCTTGGCAATCCTTACACTCTCGGTTCTATCAACTTTGGAAGATGCATTCGGAGAGAGCTGGTCCAAATGTTGCCGTCGATTCTTCCTGGCTCTATTCCTCTGTGGATTCTGTTACGGACTTACAGTATACTTTGCCACACAGGCCGGAAGACATGCGTATGAGTTGGCAACGAGAAGTATCAAGTATTGCACGATTTACTTGATTTTGACTGCCGAACTTTTCGCCACCGCTTGGTTCTATTGTGAGTTTTTTCTTTTTTTATTTTATTTGCCCACTTTCATAATTGCAAAAAAAGCTTTGGACTACTTTTTCCAACCCTTTATGCTGAAAAACGCATAGCATACAAAAGTTCATAATTTTCCAAAATACATATTTCCAGGCGCCCATAAACTCGGTCGTGACATCCACAACGTCATGAGAAGCAAATGTTGTTCCTGTTTCGGACACTTCTTCCTCTACTTCACATACCTCCTTCCCATCCTTCCAGCTGGTGTTGCATTTTTGAATGCAATCGACTACAAATTCTCATCATTCTCCGCTCCAATCCATGAGTGGAAATATTCGGAATATGTTGGAATTGTGATCGCAATGGTACCATTGCTACCGATTCCATTGTACTTCTTCATGACGATTCTGTGCGCGTGCTGTTGTAAGGGAAAGGATCATCAGAAGACGTGCAAAGTAAGATAGAGACCTGATGTTTCGAAAATTCAGACTTTGAGATTTTTTGGCGCTGGTGCTTGAAAAATAACAAATTTTACGTCGTTGCGCTCGCCGCTGCTGACAAAAAATTAGCTAAAAATGTTTCTATAGCGTTTTGAGCAGCGATATTTGGTGCATTCGAATCAGCGAAAAATTGTACATTTTTTGAAATCGTTTAGAAAAAAAGTAAGTTCGCGATTTGAAAAACGATTTCAACTCGATTCTAGTAAACTCCACTATTTAAAATTCGATTTTCCTTCATTGCATTTGATAATGTAACATTTCCTCTTCAAAATGGTCCAAAAACCATTGGAAACGAACCATTTTGAAGCGAATTATGAGCGTTTGAAGTTTTCGTGAGAGACGCAGACACTCCCTCGTTTCTCTGCGTCTCTTCGACAACGAGAGTGACTGCTTTCTCTGCGTCTCTCTTTTTGAAACTTCAAACGCCCATAAAACGTTTTCTTTTGCGTATTGAGCGGCGAGATTAGTCGCGTTTGAATCGGCGAAAAATTCTGCATTTTTTGAAATAGGTTAGAAAAAATTTAATTTTGTGAATTGAAAATTGATTTTTAACAATTTTATGAAAAAAATATTGCTATTTTCGTAACTATTGGAATTAGGACGACCATTTGAGTACAAATTAAAAAAAATGACAGTAACCCTGCTTGAAATTCTAAAACCAACATTCTTCCAGAGAATCCGCTCGGTCTTCGGTTCCCGTCTCCAATCACACCATCATCTTCAACGAAACGAAAAAGCTCAACCAATTCCACGATACACTTCGAATGCTCCAGGATACTTGCTCCTCCCACAGGCTCCGCTCGCCGAGCCAGAAATTTATGCATAATTTTTTAAACTTTTCCAAAAAAACTTTTCTCCCGATCTTTTCCGCCTCATGCGACGATTTCCGAAACGATCTCTCGCCCTTTTTCATTTTCCACTTTTTTCATATTTCCCGCCTAAAATGTCGACAACGAACATAGTCTTTGAGTACTGTAGCATATCCTCTATCCCTTTTTCTTTCGTTTTTTTCCTTCCGATTTGCCTGTGTTTTTATGTCCACTTTCCTGCCTTTTCTCTGTCATCACTCTCAACTCTGAAAATCTATAATCGTTTTTTGTGAAAAATAACTGTTATTTTGTGAATATTCTACCGGTGCTCTTTGCAGTTCCATTCTTTTCTCTTCTGTCTTTTTTCCAATATAAAATTGAAACTTTTTTGCTATTTTCTTATTGGGGGGTTCCCCGAACAATGAAAACAGAGAAAAATAAGAAAATTTCGGCAAACAGTCAACGGAGGAAAGATCAGATTTTGAACATTGGCACAAGAAGAGAGTTTCTTTTTTTAACTTTTATCAACTTCTGATCAAAAATGTCTTCGGAATCTCCAAAGAAAAATGACACGGATCTTCTTATTATGGCTTTGCTGTTGGTTGTGTTTCCGGTAAGTACGCTCTAATGATAAACAAGGTCTGGCGGGAATTCAAATTTCAGGGTAATTTAGGGTGCAAAAGTTGTCCCTTAACTCAAAAATACAAAATCGAATGTTAGTTTTTCGAACAAAAACTCAAATTTTGAAACTCATAATAGTTCTTATCATAACTCTGTTTCTGATAGTCCGATTTTTATGAAAATTACAGCAATCGATTGGAAATTTTTTCCCTGATAATTTTTTACTTGTCCCTTTTGAAAATTCTTGATTTTGACGGAATAGTACTGGCCAAAATGTACTGGTTGAAATGAGAGCGCGCACTGGAGTTCTCAGTTGAAATAGATAAACTTTGAGGGTCTGAAAAAGTGGTTTCTAGATGTTCGATTTTTCTGAAATTTTGTGGATGCATAGAACAACTCAAGAACTCTACTTTTGTAATTGACAACTTTTTCATAGCACCACGATCCAGTTAGTTAGGTCGCATAGAAGCCAGAAGACTCCAAAATGAGACGAAATTTGGGGTGACTTCAGTCAAATATCTGGAAACCACTTTTTCAGACCTTCAAAGTTGACATGTTTCTACAGAAAGCGAGAGTGGGCGTATTTATTTTGGCCAGTACTCTAGATGTTGGTCAGTTGTGAACTCGTGAGTTTTGTTAAAGTTTCCCACTCTCAAACGCATATTTAGTTTTATTCAATCACATCAAAACGGAATTTTCAATTTTTTTGCGATGGAAAAATTTGAAAAAAATTTTATCATGTTTCAAAAAACACCTTCTTGACTTTTTTTGGAGTTTCCAAATTTCTTAATTTTTCTGCGATCTATTCTACAAAATTACAAAAACAATCATGATATAATTAAAGCTTTATTATATGTACAATTTTCAAAGAGACTAGTTCAAAGAAAACTCTCCACACTTTGGAACACTATCCGGATAATTCTGATCCATTTCTCTGATGTATCGATTCATGGCTCTGAAATTATTCAATTTCACATTTTAATTTATCAATTAACGAATTATCTCCTTACCGTACTCCACTATACTTTTTTGTATACTCAGCTACCACTTGTGAATACATTGAATTCCCTCTTTTGATTCCCTCATGAACTGTAAAAACTTGAGAAAGCACGTGAAATGTGTAGTCGGCTCGGCACAGACTGTAGATCTGAAAATTGAAGCTTTGAAAAGTTGGTTTGGGATAATAGTACCAAAGATTGCATGTCCATAACTCTCGAGGGAAAATAATCAGGATTATACAAATCGTTTCGATGGAGAATTCCTTGAACTTCCCATTTGTAGCTTCTGAAAATCTCATTTTGATTGAAGTTTCCTCTAGGTTTTAGTCTTACGCATAAGGAATCTCTTTAGACACAATTTCGTAGTAATTTGCTGAATTTGTGAACCATTCGTGAATATCTGGGATTCGATGTCCGTGGAAGAAGAAGTGTCGGTGGAATTCGAAGACTCTGAAAATAGAAATACTGTATTTTTTCAACTGATCGTCCCTATCCCAGTATTAACGAAAAGTTTTTTTTGCATAAAAATCGATTTTCATATCGCGAACTTACATTTTCTTTAACCAATTTCAAAAAATGCAGAATTTTTCGCTGATTCGAATGCACCTAATATCACTATGTACTAAAACCGCATTTTGAAGCGAGTTATGAGCGTTTGCAGTTTCGGTAAGAGAGACGCAGAGAAAGCAGACACTCTCGTTGTTGAAAAGACGCAGAGAAAGGAGACAGTGTCTGCGTCTCTCACTGAAACTTCAAACGCTCATAATTCACTTCAAAATGGTACGTTTCAAGTAATTTTTTGACCATTTTGAAGAGAAAATTATACATTATCAAACGCAAAAAAAGAAAACTTGAATTTTTTGAATATTGGAGAAATTTAGAATCAGCACATTTCTAGCGATTACATCACTTAAATCACATTTTAAAACCACCAAATGCGGGCTTACCTTTTGTTGTTGAACTCTCCCAGAAGTTCTGAATGATCTCTTGGAATTATCTTACTCTCTGTTTCAAATTTCCTGAAATCCCAACAACTTCAATTTCCAAAAAAAAACTATTCAACCCACCGAACCACTAGCATCTTTCTACTCTGTCCATCAATCATTTCATTGGCAATTGGCTTCACTTTTTCCGCAAATCCATCACTCAATACCATATCTGCATCGACCAAGAAGTGAAGATCAGATTTCGCTCCTTTCCTAGCAATGTTCCTCATCAAATTTATTGGATACACTTGAAATGGACCGTTTATTGCGGCTCGGAGAGCGTCTTCTGTAAATTTGAAGATTGATGTAAAATTTTGAAAAGGGACATTTACGATTTTCGAGAAAGTCGTCGCATGAGTTGTCAGCCAATGGGATTTCCGATGGACACTCGGCTAGGTAGGGATTGACTCGGAAGGCAAAGTGGACGGTTACCTGTAAGCTTAGGCTATAGACTTTAGATGAAGAGGAGGTCTAAAAAGTGGTCACGGAAAAATGAGAACTTCTTGGAATTCGATTGATACAAGTTTGAAAGTTCTAGCTCATCTTAGAGTCGAGATGTAGCGTAGCAAAATTTATTGGCTAAACAGTTTGTTAGCGTGAGAGAGCGCAGACAGCCAGAGTACCTGACTGTCTGCGTCTTGTAGAGAGGTGGTCTGAAAGGTTTGGAAGAGTTGGAGACGCAGACAGTCAGACACGCTGGCTGTCAACGCTCTCTCACGCTTACACACTGACTAGCCTTTAAACTTTGTAACGCTATATCTTGGCTCAGATGAGCTAGAACTTTCAAACCTTTACCAATCGAATTCCAAGGAATCTCTTTTTACCCTGACCACTTTTCAGTTCTCCTAGTTTTCTAGAAACCCGGATTCCATGTTTTTGATATAGAAACGCCGAAAAGAAGGATTGCTTCGAGGATACTGTATCGAGCGTCAAAGTTAAGATATTTTGATGAATAGTACATCAAAATGACATTCACAACATTAAGAAAAGAGTATTGAATTTTGTATATTCGGATTTTTCCTGAAATCTGTTTGAAGGTTTAAAAAAATTGTTTCAATTGTTTCAATTTTTTTCTAAAAATTTTGTTTAAAAAAACCAAAAATTGGATTTTTCGAATTTAGGAAATCCAATTCTAACAAAACCTACTTTCTCCCTGAACTCTTTATTACATCGATGATGTAGTGCAATATATTCCAGCGCCCTCCTTGAATGAAAATCAATAAACAATCCCAGTGAAATAGGACCATCCCAATTTTTTGGCTTCGCCTCGAAAAAATTCATCATTTCCGCAGTGCCATGAATTGCCAGAGACACTGGTTCTAGACCATCCTCTCGGAATCTGAATTTTTAAAATTTTGAGTCAAAAATAAACCACCTACGTTTTCTCTGCTTCCAGAAAATTGTATCCGATACAGTACTCATCGTTGTACATTGTAACATTGTCAGGTACTATTAAGCTATTGTAGAATGTTTCAATTTCTTTTTCCTGGAAATTTAAGATTCGTAAAATAACTCAAATAAGTTTTGACTCACCTCTCGAAACGAGATCACAACAAAAACTAGCGCCCAAACTGATATTACCATAGAAAATAAGAAGCATCCTGTCAAATTTTTCATGGTTTCTGAAAAAAAGTATAGGATTGAGAAAAAATGGAGGAAGACAATGGCATTTAGAAAACCTAATCTCTGGGAAGAATCTTTGACACTGTGGAAACGAAGAAGAACGTTTGAAAACGAAACATTTCTTGTCTCACTTTTTTCCAAGAACCAGATGGGATTTTTTCGGCAGAATCGGAGAATAAAAAATCGAATAATGGACTCCTCCCATTTAGAGTAAATTAGGGAAAGAACTAGAGAATTGATCTATAAAAAATGTCAAAAAAAAGTTTGAGAAGAAGGTTCCAATTTTTTTCACTGGTGGTCATAAGTCACATGGGCCACAGAAAAAAATTTTTGACGGTTACCATCTGAAAATCGAGAAACATATTATTTTTGCATTTATTATCATTTTATAGATCTTATCAAGATCTACATTTTGGTATATTATTCGCTTCAAAATCATCAATTTTGAAAAAAATAATACAATTTTAAAAAGTAGAGCCTCGAAGTCGAAGAAACGGGGAAACTGCACTTGTTTTTGACAGTTCCAAATGGAATATTGAACAATTTTACACTTTTGGTTTTATTAACGTTTTGTAGATCTTTTCAAGATCTACATTTTGGTATATTTTTCAACTTACCAGCTAAATTTTAAACAGAGTTACATCCCATTTTCCCTCGGCATATATTAGTTGTAGTAGCAGGCACAAAGAACACGATCCGATTTCAGCTTTTTTTCGCAACCTTCTCTCCTAAATCCATCGTAATTAAATCCAGTTTCTGTGGAGACTGACTCAAATATTCGCCCAATTCATGTTCCTTGGAAGCCACAACCCGAACGATGAAATTTCAGAAATCTGCAACGGCCTAGTTTTCTCTCCCGGTGGCCTAGAAACCCACCTGTGAATCCGTTGGTAAATAGATTCTCATGAAGAGTCCATCGATCATCAAATCCTTACATCCGAAACTTGGAAAGTTTGAAAAAGCTTCGAGAACCTATGGGTAAACAAATGCAAGGCTTAATTTTGGTACTTATCGAATTCTTTGCTTTGATTTTTTTTGAAACCTGAAACCAATATTATCTAGATTTTGAGGACCACTAAACCTTCAATAAATTTTCTCAAGTTTCTGTCCGTGCCACTTTGAAACAGTCCGTTTTGAATCGTCGGGCATCTCCGACTTCAAAATTCGGTTATCTTCCTTTTTCATCTCATCCTTTTTTCCTTCCTCTTCTTCTTTTTCCTGTTCCAATAGTGAAGCTTGGTCTATTGTACTAGACTTCCGAGTTTTAGCAGTGGGTCCTCTGAAATTTGAAAAATACAGTACATCATTTTGAATGTTCAGCCCTTGAGCCTTTTCCACACATCAAATGCAGTTTCACAAACTCTGCCTGTAGTTTATTTGCCCAATACTTTTTCGTGTTTCGGTGGAAACGCTTTTTTGGTTTAATGTTCTCTGAGTGATAATGAATGATAAGTGTTGGTGAACTGATAAAATGGATGTCGTAACGAAGGATACAATTAACTCAAGTTGTACTAAAATTTGAAAAAAATCGGATTGAAATCCCAGTTAAAATCTCGAAAACTCAAACGCAAATAGCAAAAATTTGAACAGAAAACTCAAAAAAAACTAACTAAAATTTTAAAATTTCAAGTTCATTCGCCGAGACTGTCGATATTTCTAGAAGTTTTTACAACTCTCTAAAAGTTTCAACACAGTTCAGTTGCATATCCCGATTCATTTTTTTTCAGCCCCTCGGCGTTCTCCTGAAATCCAATGGCTTCCGTACTCCAGTCTTCGCTTCCTTCTTTCTCTACTTTTTATTCATCATTCCATCTTACATTTACTCGGTTTGGTACTGCTTCGTAAATGAACGTCAGGACAGTATTCTACCATTGGATTCAGGAGATTTCAATAATAATTTATCATTGAATAGTATCTCGGCTATTGTGTCACATAAAGATATACAGGTTTATTAAAATAAGAATAAAGTTTTTCTTTTTGGTATTTTGAACTCCCGGACACTTTGGACTCTTTATCAAATTCTACGAATCGAACTTTGCCCGAGTTTTTTAAAAATTATCAGTTTATTCTTATCATCACAAAATTTCCTTTCTCATTTTTCCAAAAGAATTGTTCTCCAACTTTAACCAAATGGGAAGTTATATTTCGTCTCCTCAAGTGCTCACACGAAAAGTTTCGGGTCAATATCATGTCGGATGTAAGGATTTGATGATCGATGGACTCTTTATGAGAATCTATTTTCCAACGGATTCACAAGTGGGTTTCTAGGCCACCAGGGGGAGAAAACTATGCCGTTACAGATTTCTGAAATTTCATCGTTCCCATTGTGGCTTCCACGACCGGAGTATGCACATGGATTAGGCGAATATTTGGGACAGTCTCCACAGAAAATGGATTTGATTACGATGGCGATTGTTGGCGAGAAAAGGTAGGATTTAGTATTAGGCTTAGAGGCTTAGGCTTAGAGGCTTACGCTTAGAGGCTTAGGCTTAGAGGCTTAGGCTTAGAGGCTTAGGCTTAGAGGCTTAGGCTTAGAGGCTTAGGCTTAGAGGCTTAGGCTTAGAGGCTTAGGCTTAGAGGCTTAGGCTTAGAGGCTTAGGCTTAGAGGCTTAGGCTTAGAGGCTTAGGCTTAGAGGCTTAGGCTTAGAGGCTTAGGCTTAGAGGCTTAGGCTTAGAGGCTTAGGCTTAGAGGCTTAGGCTTAGAGGCTTAGGCTTAGAGGTTTAGGCTTAGAGGCTTAGGCTTAGAGGCTTAGGCTTAGAGGCTTAGGCTTAGAGGCTTAGGCTTAGAGGCTTAGGCTTAGAGGCTTAGGCTTAGAGGCTTAGGCTTAGAGGCTTAGGCTTGGAGGCTTAGGCTTAGAGGCTTAGGCTTAGAGGCTTAGGCTTAGAGGCTTAGGCTTAGAGGCTTAGGCTTAGAGGCTTAGGCTTGGAGGCTTAGGCTTAGAGGCTTAGGCTTAGAGGCTTAGGCTTAGAGGCTTAGGCTTAGAGGCTTAGGCTTAGAGGCTTAGGCTTAGAGGCTTAGGCTTAGAGGCTTAGGCTTAGAGGCTTAGGCTTAGAGGCTTAGGCTTAGATGCTTAGGCTTAGAGGCTTAGGCTTGGAGGCTTAGGCTTGGAGGCTTAGGCTTGGAGGCTTAGGCTTAGAGGCTTAGGCTCAGAGGCTTAGGCTTAGAGGCTTAGGCTTAGATGCTTAGGCTTAGATGCTTAGGCTTAGAGGCTTAGGCTTAGAGGCTTAGGCTTAGAGGCTTAGGCTTAGAGGCTTAGGCTTAGAGGCTTAGGCTTAGAGGCTTAGGCTTAGAGGCTTAGGCTTAGAGGCTTAGGCTTAGAGGCTTAGGCTTAGAGGCTTAGGCTTAGAGGCTTAGGCTTGGAGGCTTAGGCTTAGAGGCTTAGGCTTAGAGGCTTAGGCTTAGAGGCTTAGGCTTAGAGGCTTAGGCTTAGAGGCTTAGGCTTGGAGGCTTAGGCTTAGAGGCTTAGGCTTAGAGGCTTAGGCTTAGAGGCTTAGGCTTAGAGGCTTAGGCTTAGAGGCTTAGGCTTAGAGGCTTAGGCTTAGAGGCTTAGGCTTAGAGGCTTAGGCTTAGAGGCTTAGGCTTAGAGGCTTAGGCTTAGATGCTTAGGCTTAGAGGCTTAGGCTTGGAGGCTTAGGCTTGGAGGCTTAGGCTTGGAGGCTTAGGCTTAGAGGCTTAGGCTCAGAGGCTTAGGCTTAGAGGCTTAGGCTTAGATGCTTAGGCTTAGATGCTTAGGCTTAGAGGCTTAGGCTTGGAGGCTTAGGCTTAGGCTTAGGCTTAGAGGCTTAGGTTTGGAGGCTTAGGCTTAGGCTTAGGCTTAGAGGCTTAGGTTTGGAGGCTTAGATTTAGACGCTCAGAAATTTTGCTTTTACAGAGAAGACTGCATTGAAAACGCTCAACTCTCTTTGGTCCAACCCCAATGGCCAATTGTAATATTCTCCCATGGACTCGGTGGTTCCAGAACTTTCTATTCGACATACTGTACCTCCCTAGCTTCTCATGGATATGTGGTCGCTGCTGTTGAGCACAAGTAAGGGCGGGAAATTTGAAAAATCGATTAAAACTTTAAACTTTTTAGGGACCATTCTGCATGTTGGACTTATAACTTGGTGGAGAAAGATGGTCAGTTTTCGGAGGAAGCAGTGAAGATTCGATTGATTGAGAAGAATGAGCCGGAGGAGTTTAAGATTAGGAATCAGCAGGTAGGAGCAATAAAGCAAGTTTGCAAAGAAACTTTAAAATTCTGAATTTCAGGTGGAACAGAGAGTCACCGAATGTACGAAAGCATTGAAGGTTTTAGAGAATTTGAATTCTGGAGTGGTCTCTGAGAAGATTCTGATCGGAAAGGATTTCGATTGGACGAAATTTCAGAATAAGTTGAAAATCGGAACAGTTTCAATTATTGGACACTCCTTTGGTGGAGCAACCTCGTTGGCGACTCCGGTGATTTCGAAGGATTTTCAGGTAGAATTTTTGGGGTTTTGGAGATTTCTGAAACGAATTTTGAGGTACTTAGAAATTCTTAGCCTTTTCGGAGATTCTCGTAGAATTCATAATGGTTGGATTCCTTGGTTTTAAGTGCGTTTCGTTGATAATTGAATGGTAGATGGAGATTTCTCCTTTTGGGACCATAAATGGTGGTTCGATTCCACCCTGGTCCAACCGACTTTTGTCAATCTCTTGCTTATAAACCTTTCGTGCGAAAGCATCATTTATGGTCCCAAAAGGAGGATTCTCGTAGAGTTTCAGAATCTGAATTTTTGAATTTCAGTCTCTGAAATTCTGAAAAATCCCAGAATCTGAGATTTACGAAATCTCAAGAATTTTTAATCCCGGAATCTCGGCATCCTTAGAATCTCCTATTCTCAGAATCTGTGTATCTCAAAATATCTTCCCTGACTTTGAAAATTCTAGAATCGTGAAACATTAGAAGGTCAGAATTCTAGAAGCCTTGAAGTAGGAAAAATCACAACTTTTTAAAAATCGAGCGGTTTCGGATTCCATCAGAATCTTAAAACCTGAAAATCTGAAAATCCGAGAATCAACAAAACTTAGAATTCCAAGAATACTGAATCTCTATATTTTAGAGAAAAAACACAATATCTCTCTCCCTTAAAACACCGAACCTTCAAGAAAGTCTTTAAATCTCAAGAGCTTGAATCCTCCTCAAAATCATCAGAATTTTAGAATCCTCAGAATCTCTGAATCCGAAATTCACTAATTTTGAAGATTCCAGAATCCTGAAATTTCAGAAGATCAGAATGTTAGCATCACTATATCAATGAAACTCATTACTTTTTCGAAGAACGAAAATCTCAGATTACATCAGAATCTTAGAACCTGAAAATCTGAATCTATGAATTTCTTAAATGCCCGATTTTCAGGATTTCCTAATCTCACAACTTTAAAAATTCCTTTTGTCTAAATCCTAAATTCTTTAAATCTCAGTTCCCCAAACCAAAACTCTTCCAGAAATCCATAGTCCTCGACGGATGGATGTTCCCCCTCAACCCAGCTCAACAACAACTCTCAACCCAGCCAACAATGTTTCTAAATGTCGGTGATTGGCAATGGAATGAGAATTTGGAAGTCATGAAGAAAATTCTTCCGAATAACGAGGCGAATCTTCTCTTGACATTGAATGGAGGCGTTCATCAAAGTTTCTCCGATTTTCCATTTATCTTTCCGAATTGGATGGCAAAACAGTTTGGGGTTCAGGTAAGATTTTCTAAACTTTGAATTATTCTCTTTTTTCTTGTTTGTGTCAAAAACTCGGCCATAAAACGACACCTGTCGTCAGATTTGAACAATTAGAAAAATATTTCAGGGCACAACAGAATCCACCCTTTGCATTCAAGCCGCCATCGAATTATCCATTGCATTCCTTGAAAATGGAAAAGAAGGAGCACAAAAAGTGAAAGATGACAAGTATTCTACTTTTATCACAAATGAAATTTACGGTCGAGAGAGATTCAAAACGCCGGAAGAATATCGAGCTCATTGATTTTTCCAAATACTTGTATGAATATTTGAATAAACGTGAAATCTATTTTTTCCTTGAGTTTTCTATTTCTCTATGCTCATCCGCCAAATTCCAGAAAACGTTCAGTTATTTCTCGATTTTTCACTTTTCAAAACGAATTCGAATTTGTTCAAAATATGGCGGCGAATAGACCAAAGATTAAAGTTGCATCAGTTATAAATGGCAAATATTTGGTCAGGTTTTGAAGGAAAAGTAGGCAAATTTTGAAATTATAGGCATTCCGAAAACTGGGTGAAGGTGGATGTGGTGTCATTTATGAGGTGGCGATGGTGAAATGTCCGGCGAGAAGATTTGCGTGTAAGGTTAATAGGGGAGATTGGGAAATTTGGAACCTCGAATCCCCCGCTCCGCAACGTTTCGAAAGTGTGACGCTTCGCAAGTGTGACGTTTCGCAAGTGTGATATTTCTAAAGTGTGTCGTTTCAAAAGCAGCAAGGTAGCGCGCTTTCGAAATGTCCCACTTGCGAAACGTCGCGGAGTCGAATCCCCAGGACCTTGGATTCTCCAAATCAAATTTCCTTGGATTTGCAGGTTTTCATAAAATACAGTATCCCAGGATTATGAACCCTCTGAATTTCAAAATGTTGATTCCTAAGAATCTCAAAATGTGGAAATTTTGAAATCTGATGATCTCGGAATCAGAACTTTTGGAGTTGGAGTCTGATGATTTTAGAATTCTTCAATCAGAGCTTTAGAAAACTTTAGGATCTCAGAATATCGATTTTTTGAAAGTCTAAAACTTCTAGAATGGGGATCGGGAAATTGGAAAATATCAGAATCTCAATTTCCGAGAACCTCTGAACCTTAGAATCCAATTTTTCCAGGTTCTCACATTCTTGAAGCCCCAGAATCTCAAAGCTTCAAATTTTCAAGTCTATAGAAACCTTCGTAACTAAAGATCACAAAATTCGAAAATCATGAAATTTCTGAACTTCTGAATAGTAAAAAATCGTAAAACTTCAAATAGTTTTTTAAATATTTTTGTTACCTGGGAGTTTTCAAGTTCAAATACCTCTTTTTTCCAGGCAGAAACCACAGTATTCGATGAAGATCCGACACTTCCAATGGAGCATAAAGTGATATCAAAACTCAACGAGAAGAACTCAATCCATTGTGTTGAATTGATAGAAAAAGGGCAAGGGGAGAATTATCAATTTCTTGTGATGACACTTTTGGGACCATCTCTCGATGCGATTCGATCGACACTTCCTACGAATCGATTCTCCACATATTCGACGCTGGTTATTGCTATTCAGGTGGGAGTTTCCCTGTCCAAAAAAATCAATAAAACTTGAAATTTGCAGGCATTGGATTCTCTGAAAGAGATTCATGAAATTGGCTATGTTCATCGAGATGTAAAACCAGCAAACTTTGCAATAGGAACCCTCGGAACGCCAAAACAAAAACTTTTACATGTTTTGGATTTTGGAATTGCTCGACAGTATTTGGTAAAAGACGGTGCGGATGGAGGAATGAGAATACGAAAAGCAAGACGAATCGTTCCATTTCGAGGCACTCTCCGATATTGTTCAGTGGCTGCACAGGAGAGAAAAGAGCAAGGAAGACACGATGATTTATGGTCGTTGTTTTATATGATTGTAGAGTTTATCAAAGGATCACTGCCGTGGTGAGTTAGAGGTGTTAAAATGTTCACAATTAAAATACAAGTGTGCTCACAAAATTTCAAGAAAAAATCTTTGCTAGGAGCCGAGTTATAAGCATTTGAAGTTGCTCCGCGCGAGAAAAAAGAGTACCGGTCGCCGACCGGAGTCGAACACCCGCAGCGCGCGTTGGTGTTCCAGCGCATTAGCCGCTGCGCCACCGGGGGCCAGAAGTGAGGCACAACGAGAGAGTAGTGATAAGAGTGCCGACCACCCTCATTTTTCAGGACCGGAATTTGCGAAGAAGACAAAGTGATCGTGATGAAAGAAGACGTCACGGAGCTCTACAACGGAATCGAAGCCGAATGTGCAATGTTCGCCCAACACTTGTCGGTTCTTCGATATCAATTGAAACCGGATTACGATCTTCTGAGAGGTCTTCTTATGAATGTATTCGTTCGGAGAAGTTTCAACGCGAATATGAAAGTGGACTGGGAAAAGGGAGGCAAATATGATAGCTATTTTGAGAAGAAGACGTCGACGCTGTAGGAATTTTAGATTCAAAATCCTTTCGAACTTTTATTTCCAGACCCTCTGTCACCGAGAAAGACATGACTGAAGTGGATTTGGTGAAGATTTTGAATGTTTCAGAAGCGGAGAGAAATATCACAATGGAAGAGATTATGGCGGCTGGGAAGATGACGAAAACTGATGACGAGGGTTTGAATACAGCACAGGATGATACGATTATCGAGGAGGGCGGAGCATCGGTGGCCTAGAAATTTAAGCCCCGAAAATCAAGTCTATTAATTTTCAGAGCCGCCCACGCAGTCAAGCCACAACTCCATCAGAAACTAGCAAAAAGAAGGTCCTTCGAAGATACATTGCCAAAACGCCGTCTGTTCACAAGGTGGAACTAATCGAGGCGAATTGGAAGAAGAAACAAGAGGAGGCTCAGAAGGAGAAGGTTTTGAAGAATGCGCTGGCGGCGAGAAGGACTAAAGAGGATTTCATTGTGCCAGAGGATCATACAATTGCGAAGAGAAAGGCAGGGGTGGTTAGAGCGAGTGGAGAAGGTGGGAAGACTTTGGAAACGACGACTACCACAACGACTACAACTAGAAGTGCGGAGAAGGGAGCGTCGAAGTCGGCGGTTGACGGATCTTGATTTTTGAATCAAAATTTTTTGATTGAATAAAAATTTCTGATTCTAAAAGCATCATTATTACAGCAACACGTATAAGTAGAGATCATAAAAATTAAAAATTATTCAAATCGCCGAAGACGTCGACGGTTGCTGCGGAGCATGTTCGACGACCTCAACTTCCGCTGCGACTTCTGGAATTCCGTGGAAACGAGTCCGAAGCGGATCGACGAATAGTTGAATGGATCCTTGAAGAGTTGGTGGGAAATCTTGCTCGCACATGCGAAAATCGCCCATTTGGCATTCGTTGAAGAGTCCGACGAGTACGGCTTTCTCGTGGTCCGGAATCGAGGAGGCCTCGTTTTCTATGGAGTCGAGCACTTTGGAGACGACGGCGGCTTCTGGAAAAGTTGAGGATTTTGGAAGTATTTCTTGTTTTTAGGGACTCTGGGACGTTTTGAAAGTGGACATCTCGAAAATAAGACAAATCGAAGGTGGACATCTCGAAAGCGGACATTTCAGAAGTATGAAATTAGGTTTCCGTCCAATTTTTTGATCTTTTCATAAATATTAAAACGCGATTTCTTTCGGAATGTCTACTTTCGAGATGTCCACTTAAGAATTGTCTTACTTTCGAAATGTCCGCCATTTCAGGACTCAGTATTACTGTAAAAGTCTTCAAAATTTTGAAAACAACTTCGAAAACAATTGCAAATAGTCAATAAGCAATTTAACGTTCTTAATCGTTTTGGGGAATTTCGATTATGGTTTTGGAACTTTTCCGGTAATTTTTATGCTAATTTTGAAGCTGAGATTGAGCTGCTTCTAATGGTAAAAACTCGATGAAATTGACCGAACTCTGACAAAGTTATAGTCGCTAAACTTATAATCTTTCAATAGTCATTGAACAATTCAACGTTCTGTATCGTTTTGGGAAGTTTAGATCTTGGTTTTGGAGTCTTTGTCGACGTTATGGGGTTCAGTTTGAAGCTGAGATTGAACAGATTCTAATGGTACTAAATTCGACAAGATTGATCGCAATCTGATGAAGTTATATTTCTGAAATTATATTCATTCGAAAGCCCGCCTTTCGATCATTCGAGCGGTACCATTTTCAACGTTTTTCCTCCAAAACCAGACAGTTTACAATCCAATCTCACCGAGCTCATTCAACGCTGGCATTTGCTCTTCCAGCGTCACGCATGCCTCCATGAATTTATAAATCATTGGCCATCGAAGATGTTGAGTGTCCATAGGGGTAGCACGAGCGGTTTGCATATCGGTCACACGGACTTCGGTCTTGGTTTCCGAGAGTTGAGAGAACTTTTCGAAGACTTTCTGAATACAAATGAAGAAGTTGTGGACTCATCCAAATGCGAATAACTTTTTTCAAGAGAATCGGGCAAAAATACGTTCAACAGAAGAAATGTTGCTTTTTAAAAAAAGCTATCGATTCGTTGAAAAAACGTCAAATTTCATAGAAAATTTGCAGAGTTACGCCGAAATCGCTGAAATCGGCATAACTGCTAATTTTCGATGAAATTTTGTGATTTTTTTTACCAATCGATAGCTTTTTTAATGAGGAACATTTCTTCTGTTGACCGCATTTTCACCTGATCCCCCTGAACAAAGTTAATCGTATTTGAACGGTGGACTCTTACCTCGAAAGCGTCTCTCATCGGATTGAAATTCTTATTAATCGATGCCTGATGATGATTCACCACCTTCGCCATCACCGCACTCCATCCTTCATTCGGATCGATATCACACTCTGCCGGTGGAACAATATTCCGATGGCCAACTTCTATCCATTTTTTCTTATAGGCCTCCGGAAGAATCACCTCTTTATGCTCCTTGATGATCTCTCGAATCTCGTCTATTTTTGCTCTGAAATCCGGGTTATTTAGAAGTTTTTCGGGTCCTAGCTTACCGAATTTCCTCACAGGAACGCGTCTTGACAAGATTTCGATGAATATAATTGATCGCCTCGGTTCTTGTTCCGTACTTGAGTACGCCGTCTAGAAGGTTCCGTAGTTCGTTACTAGACCAATTACCGCCGTTGAAACTGCGACCGTCGGCGAGAATCTGATATTATTAACATATTTATAAGCTTCAAAAGCTTCAGAAATTCTTACTTTATCTAATGGAGATGGCTCTTCGATTTCTGTATGATTCACTAGCTGAAAATCCATGGAGCTGCCTGGAACGTCTTCTGTTGGTTGTTCAGACATCCTTGATGATTCTGTAAAAAAATCTTTGCTAGAAACTTCTTCTAAACTTCAGAATTTGTTTCTGAAAAATGAAGAAAAATGAAAATTGAAAATCGGCTCTGTGTCGATTTACGATAAACACCGCGCGCCGGCGGGATGGTGGAGTGTCGTTTGAACCAGTTGTTCGCCGGAAAATTTTTCCATTGTTTTTCTCTCATTTCCCGGACTTTTCACCCAAATTTTTCATGTTTTCAGGTTTTAACCAAGATGAAGTTGGCCTTGAGACTTCTCCGACCGGCGGCGAATCAGAACATCAAGACGCCGAAGCTGTGGCAAGACCCAGTGCTCGGATATTTCGAGACCCACGGTAAATCTTTGTTTTGAGTGGAATTTCATTGAATTTTCTGTGTGAAAATTTTTAAAAAATTATGTAATTTTTAGGAAAGACCGAGTTTCTGCCAGGACACGAATACAATTTGACCGACGATGAGAAGAAGGCCGTTTTGTGGAGGTAGGCTGCAAAATTGGTTTTTTTGGAAATAAAAGAGGAAATGCTTCAAAAATCAATAGTTACAAGCTTTACTGTCGAATTTCCTATCGTAATAAACGAAAATATCGAAAAAACTCGAGCATGTGAGAGTAAATCAATATTTTTTGGCGGTTTTCAAAAAAACAAAAGACAAGTAGCGATCTTCTCTCATTTAAATTGAAATGTTTCAATCAAAACTTATGTAAAAATGTAGAACTCGATGAGATCTATTAAATGGTATACAAAATGACAAGATTTATTCGCTCAATTTCGTGCTGAATCTCGAAAAACATCTGGGGCGGCAAAATGACCGCAAGTCAGGTTGGCTCGGGTGTTTCTCGAGAAGCAGCACAAAATTGAGCGAAAAAATGTTGCCATTTTGTATGTGATTTTGTAGATATCATCAAGACCTAGATTTTCATATAAATTTCGATTGAAAACTTTCACTTCATATGGGAGAAAATCGCTTGGCTAGCTTCAGCCCGGTCTGAAAGGCAGGCTTTCGACTGGATACAAGTTTAGAAACTATAACTTCCTCTGGTAGCGTTCGATTTCATCGATTTTGAAATCATTAGAATAAGCTTAACCTCAGCTTCAAAATAAGTCTAAAAATGTCTGGAAATCCCCAAAATCATGGCCAAAACTTCCAATAAATAACGATAAAGAACGCTGAATTGTTCATTGACTGTATGAGCGTTTCCCAATTGATTTCGAAGCTATTTTCAAAGCTTCAAAGCCTTCTA
This sequence comes from Caenorhabditis zanzibari, assembly GCA_963966625.1. Classification (NCBI taxonomy): domain Eukaryota; kingdom Metazoa; phylum Nematoda; class Chromadorea; order Rhabditida; family Rhabditidae; genus Caenorhabditis; species Caenorhabditis zanzibari. The sequence goes on from OZ016468.1 coordinate 11,402,948, forward strand.
CAGCCATAATAAGCTTGCTGTCTCCACTTCAAACCCGCTCAATTTTGCAGATACCGTGTAAAGGAGATTCTGAAGAAGGAGTACTTGCGTCGCGAGTACGATCCACACAGCTTCAAGTACAAGGAAGGCGTGACAATGGACCCGGCGATGTTCCGTTGGTACTCGGCCGACATGACGCAAGCCGAATTTTTCCGCTTCACCCCACGTACCGTATTCTTGTACGTCGGCACCGTCTTTGCTCTCTTCTATATTTACACTCGTCTCATGTTCGTGCCAATGGACAAGTCGAATGAGGCTTGTTTGGACGGAAAGATCCTCTGGTGGGATCGTCAACAGGGAAGAACCCTCATGACTGGAGGATCCGGACTCTTCGCACCGACCATTGGAATCGACTTTTAAACTTTTTTCCGTTTTTTTTATTAGATCCGAATCTTGTAAGCAACATGTTCCCTTTTTTAAAGTAGTTGCGTTGTCGAATATAAAAATCAGATTTTTATTTTTTGCACACGTAGGTTGGAATAGATATTTTTGATGTCACGACATCACAAAAGAGGGCCTGGCTTCAGAGAGTTCAAAGGAAATTTGTGTTGGTAGTTTAGGTAAACCGTAAAAAAATCAAAAGTCGTTTTAAAAAATTGGATAATCAATAATATCTGCTTGACTGCAACACGTCTAGATCTTTCTTATGATTCTGACGACGAATGACTAGAGCCGTGGAGACAACGGTTAGGGAAACGATTGTGATGAGAACAAGGGGAAGGACTGGGAGAAGAAGACGTGGAACACAGAAGGGAGATGGGGCGAGGAGGCCACGATCGGCGGGGTCCAGAACGAGAAGTTCGGATGTGGCGACGTCGATCTGGAAGGTTTAGGGTTATTTGGACTCAAGTAATAAAAAATAGAAAAAAAACAATATTTTTGCACAAAAATCGTTAAAAATCGATTTTCAAATCGCGAACTCAATTTTTTTCTAACCGATTTCAAAAAATTGCAGAATTTTTCGCTGATTCGAATGCATCTTATATCGCTGCTCAAAACCCAGTAGAAATTTTTTTAAAAAGCAATTGTTGGCTCCGGAAAACACATCGAAATGACTACAAAAATGTATGACAATGACAATTTTCATTGTTAATTGTCAATTTATTGTTCATTTTGAGACAATTTATGCGAAAAAAGTGCGTTTTTGACTGCGAAAGGTCTCGGCTGCGAAATGTCCAGGCGCCAAATTTTAAATTTTCAAAAATTGGCTAAAAATGTTTCTACAGCGTTTTGAGCAGCGATATTAATTGCATTCGAATCAGCGGAAAATTCTACATTTTTTGAAATACGTTAGAAAAAAGATGAGTGCGCGATTGAAAAAAGATTTTAACTCGATTCTAGACAATTTCAAATTTTAAATTCGAATTTCATTTTTGCATTTGATAATGTACAATATTCTCTTCAAAATGCTCTAAAAACCATTTGAAACGGACCATTTTGAAGCGAGTTATGAGCGTTAAACGTTTTCATGAGAGACGCAGACACTGTCTCGTTTCTCTGCGTCTCTTACTATTAGACAACGAGAGTGACTGCTTTCTCTGCGTCTCTCTTCTTGAAACTTCAAACGCTCATAACTCGCTTCAAAGTGCGTTTTGAGCAGCGATAGTAGGCGTGTTCGAACCAGCAAAAAATCTGCATTTTTTGAGATAAAATTTAAGTTCGCTATTTGAAAATCGATTTTCTCGAGTTTTATCGATTTGTATACACTTTTTATCCTATCTTTCGATTATGTGAGTTCTCACCTCATAGTCACTTCTCTCCGACTCTCTTTTCGTTCGATTTCCAGCATTAGCCTCGTTTTCCAACTTCTTCACACCGCAACTTGGTGGCTATAAAAAAATAATTTTACCGCATTTTCCCAAAGAATCCCCTACCGTAACCTCCTGACACATGCCCATCTGCTTCTGACACAGTCTTATCTGACACGTGAAATACAACTGATTCGAGTCCGCGTACTTGAATACTTGACTCGACGCGTGTGCTCTCATCAGGGATGCATCATAAGAGAGCTCACTGAGCAAGAATGGGTCCGTGGCACAACCATCGAAGTCGACGACAGCGTGATCTTCGCCGTCGCCATCGGTGACGAAACATTTCTTGACGAGCATTCCCATGTCGGCTGGTGTGCACTCCCATACATGGAATACGGTATCTCCGACGTTGGCATAAGTAAGAGTGGGGCCGTTTGGACCGTCACGACGAACGGAATACTCGCATTTTGGCATCTGCATACTGTCGGAGAGTTCGGTGGTTGGGATCATGCTAACATCGATATTCTGTGTCACAATCTCATCAGGCTCCATATAGAAGCATTTCACATGGAACGCTCTATCATTCTTTGTGATGAATCCAGCGGGATGAAACGAGACGATTACGGTAACCATGAAATTGACACCTCTTGGATTCGCCGATCTCAACCGTTGCATTCCACACTTTCCCAGCGGAAGCGAGTATGAATTGGTACCATTGTTCGCGTAGCTTTGTCGACACGATTTGTCTTTGGCTCGTCCTTTGACGAAAATGTTCCCGCGGAACGGCTTCGAGGTGACAATGTCCAGTGCTAGGTCGTTCTCGGCGCATATTACCTTGGGTGTGCCTGGAAGAAAAGAAGAGGATATCCGGAGGAAATGAGTAACCACAATTTTATGGGGTTTTTTTTGTGAAGGACAATTGGGTAACTCGAAGAATCAAGAAAGTAGTAGTTTTGAAGTGTTTTGTCTACAGTACCGTGGTTTACAATACTGTTCAAAATTAAAGCGCGCTAGAGTTTTCTATGGAAATAGGTCAACTTTGAGGGTCTGAAAAGGTAATTTCCAGACAACCGATTTTTCTGAAATTTTGTGGATGTATAGAGCAAATAAAAAACTCTATTTTCGCAGTTAACTATTTTTTAATAGGATTGCAATCCAGTTAGTTAGGTCAAGTAGACTAGAATTTCTTCTTATTTTGGAGCTTTTTGCCTTCCAAGCAATCTAACTAACTGGATTGTGGTCCTATGAGAAAGTTGTCAACTACAAAAATAGAGTTCTTAACTTTATCTATACATTCACAAAATTTCAGAAAAATCGAATACCTGGAAACCACTTTTTCAGACTCTCAAAGTTTAACTATTTCACTGAAAATGCCAATTCATTTTGGCCAGTACTGTAAGCACTTTCCAAACGCTCAAAACGACTTACAATTCCCCAAATCAGGAACGTTAGAAACTTCCAAATACCAAAAATCTGTCTCAACTATAAAAATAAAAATCTAATGTTGATTACTGTATCTACACATTTTCAGATTTTCGGAACATCCTCAAATTTTACAATAAAAATGAGCAGTATTTATCAACTTTTCAAAACTCTCAAGGTCAACTATGTTGAACAGAACTAGGCTGTTACGGCATTAGTGGCGTACCACTGTATTTGAAGGAAAAGTACAGTCAAAATTCAAAATTGTCTTTACCTATCTACTCTTATTCTTATGCCCCCTCCCATATTCCCGCAATTTTTTTGTCCAAGCTGTTCCTTTTTTAATCATTTTCAACTCAAGGACACATTCAGATTTGTACTCTCCCAAAGGATTACAAGTCTGATCCCAACTTCCCCCTCTCATGATAATTGCTCGTGAGGATTATCGCACGCCTAATTTTCGGTTTTTTATTCTTCCTCTTTCTTCTCTGTTCCGAGAGTGTTTAAAGAATGGAACATTGAACTCTCTGTAGTCCTTTCACCATTGGAACATAATTATCCGATTAGGAGGGGACATGGGGAACAAAAAAGAGAAAAGAGGGAAAAAGTGCGGGAACGGGGTCAGTATGGCGTAATTTAGCAGAGGGAAAGGGGAACTTTTTAAACTCGGATTTTTGGGTTTTCGGGATCAGAACTCAATTTGCAAGCTTGGAAAGCTGGGCGTGGCTCTCCAAGATTTCTAAACTTCCTTTTCTGTCTCGTAAAACAAGGAAAACTAACTTGAAAATCTTGCTTTTCAAGTTTCAATTATTTGAGTACCTATTATAAAATTTTAAACTTCAAAATTGGATCCTAGTGATACTTTTTAGAGAACCAATAAGCTCTGATTTCCCGGGATTCTTACAGTATCCCAAACATCATAGGCCCCACTTACCTATTATGGAATTATCAATATAGTTGACCACTTTGGTTTGTGCACTAATTTTATCCAGAATTGAGCAGATGAACAGGAATCCTAACCTCAGAAACATTTTTTTGTGTGTTGGTGTGTTTTCTGAAAAAAATTGGGAAATCTGGGTTAGTGAAGATCCAAAAAAAGGGTACTGACAACAGAAGCAAAGGGCGAGAATCAGAAAAAAGTGTAATTTGTAGTCTGGAAAGTTGGAGGAAGACAAAAAATGGTGATTCTGAAAAGAAGACAGAAGTTGAATGAAAAATCTCAAATCAAAATTCAGAAATTTTGAGCTTAAATAATTTTTGTGCTTTTTCAGAATCGCGAAATCAAGGAACAAGAACTTCAACTTTACAACGAAAGTTAAAAGGTTCAGAATAATTTGAAGCCTCAAATTTAGAATCTGAATACTTGGAATCTGAATATTAATTATCAGTTTTAGGTTTTTGAGATTCAAATCTTCGAGATTATTTTTATGATTCAATGCTTCAAATTGAAAAGGATCCGACACAAAGGGTTGAAAATATAGAGATTACAGGGAAAAGGATTCAGAATGAGGTTCAGAATAAGGCTCAAAAGATCCTAAAAGTTCAAAACTAAAATTTCAGAATCTTCCAAACATCATAGGTAGAAGAATAGTGAATTTTTGAAGCTCAGAAAGCAGGAACTCTAACTCAGAGTCTATTTCGATCATAGTAGAGGAATATTACAGTACTCAATGGACTTCTAACTGAGAATCCAATGCATGTATACACCTCCCGGTGTACCCACAAACACATCAACTAAATCAAATGCTCATCATATCCCCCACCCCAAACACAACGAAAAAAATGGGCGGGATTAATCGTCTAGGCGGTAACTAGTACGGGCGGAACATCATCGTCGTCTCGCTTCTCAATTAAGCTCGTCGTGTTTTTGAGAGAAGGGTCATTCATTCCGCCGCAGCACGTCTTACATCTTCATGTATATTCCCGAGAAAAGAAAGTTCTTCTCTGGTAAAAGAACTACATGCATATTATTCGGGAATTCTCGCGGTGGCGCCAACGATAGAAAAATAGAGTTTCTGGGTAAAGGTCAAACCGCAGAATGAAGAAGTCAAAGGGAGAGGGATTGAGATGGATAATTACATGAAAGGGGGATCGAGAATAGGTCAATTGAGATGAAGGCGTCGCTGGTGGCAGACGTCTGATGCGCGGCTCGTTAGGACATTATGAGGACAAACATCTGCAAGGAGGAAATGAGCAAATTAGTGGAGATGATGGATAGGGAGTATGGAGCCTTGGGCTCCATATTGACCTAAATTTAAGGGGAAATTTATGCATTTGGGAATGGAACAGAATTTGAGAGCATGGAAGACTAGAGGAGGATATATGGATTCTTAACAAGAGAATTTTCAAAGTTAGAAAGTTGAAGGCCAGAATTTGAGTATAGTATTTTTTGAGCTTTGAGCCTAGTGCTTAGATTCCTGAGCCTAGATCCTCAATTTCTGATCTTAGTCTTCTTGAGCCTAGATTTCTGAGCCTAGAGCCAGTATTTTTGAGCCTAGGTTTTTGAGCCTAGGTTTTTGAGCCTAGGTTTTTGAGCCTAGAGCATAGATTTCTGAGCCTAGTCCCTAATTTTCTAGTCTTAGTCTTCTTGGGCTTTTTTTTTCTGAGCCTAGAGCTGAGAATTGTGAGCCTAATTTGTGATCCGAGAGCCTAGATACTGAGAAAGTCTGGATCCTAGAGCTTAGATTTTTGAGTCTAAAGCTGAGATTTCTGAACCTAAAGCCTAGGTTTCTGAGCCTACTTTTTTTGAGCCCAGAGTTGAGAATTCTCAGCCAAGATTTGTGAGCCTAGTATTGTTGAGCCTAGATTTCTGGGCCTAGAGGCTAGATTTCCGAGCCTAAAATTTTTCTTCGAGTCTTTTTGCGTCTGGAGTTGAGATTTCTAAGCAAAGTTTTTTTGAGTCTAGATTTTTGAGCCTAGAACTCTGGTCCTACAGTGCGCGTCATAAATATAGGACCCCCCTCCCAAAAGGGGGTATTGAAAAAAGTAGACAAGTTATGAAAATTCTGTGAATGTAGTTTTGTTCGGCATGTCAAAAAACCTCTGTCTGTAAATGTCTTTTTGAGCCTAGAGCGTAGATTTCTAATCTTAGTCTTTTTGAGCCTAGATCTCTGAGCTTAGGGTCGTGATTTCTAGATTTTCAGCCTAGGGGCTAGATTTTTAAGCCTAGAGCCTAGATTTTTGAGTCCAGTATTTGTGAGCCTAGATTTCATTTAAAACTGGAAGAATTCAGATGCAAACGAATTCAGCATTTTGATATCCACATATTGAAACTCGTTACTTTGAGATTCTTGGTTACTCTGAAATTCTAAGATTTCGAGGCTTCTACAGTTTGACATGTCGATGAGATGCTGAAATTCGGAAAATTAGATAATCACCAATTTCTGTTCTTTTTTATTTTTTGGGAACCTGCAATTTGTAAATTTTGAGAAGTTTTATTAATCTTTAGAATTTCGAGATTCCTAGAAATTTGAAATCCTGATATTCTGTGCTTGAAATTCTGAAAATAAAACCATTTTTTTATATTGAAAATCAAGGGCTACCTGATGTAGAACCTTCGAGATTCAGGACTTCTAAGATTCTCAATTTTGTGGTCTTGAGTTTCCAGAAGTATTTCCTTCAAAAGCGGATGTTTTGACATCCTTAATATTCGATTTCCTCTTGAATCCATACAGTTACGTAATTTCAATTTCTCCACAACTTTCCCTAAAACTGATCACGTCTTCTATTGAATTCTGAATCCGTGAATTCAGTTATTCAAATAAAAACTTTCACGTCTTCTTCTTCTTCTTCTTGTTTACTTTTTCTGAACAGTTTTCCGTGTTTTCTTCATATTAACTATGTGAAATTTGGGGGGAAGAACGGATACGGAAAAAGGAGGACGATGGATTTTGGGACTATCGAGATTCTTCGAATCTGAGAATCTAAAATTGAGGCCATCAGAATCCTGTATCTTTATAATTGCAGACTTTCAGAATCTTCACATCTCGAGTTCCCGAGTTTCCAACTGCAAGAATTCAACAATTCCAGAAACCAAGAATCTCGAAATCATTCAAAAATTCAAAATTTCAAGAATCTAAGAATCTAAAAATGTAAGAATCAAGGGATATCAGAACTCCAGAAGCTTAGAATTTTCAAAATCCTTCCGATTTCAAATTTCCACATCTCCAGCTGTGTGCTTGACCACAAATCAATGTCATTCATACAAACTTTCTTCTCCATTTTTTTATTCAATTCTTCTCACCTTTTCCAAATAGAAAACACGCAATTAAATTACTCTCTCAATTACACTCTCTGAACCAGTTGACCTAAAAAAGGTCAGTACTTTCCATTGGTGAAAACACGGATTGCTCCATATTCTCCTTTTTTACTTATTCTTATTTTCTTCCGAGATGAAGACGTGACTCTTCAGAAGTAATTACGCAATGTCTGCTTCTTATTCTTCCGACGGGACAAGTTCAATACGAAACAAAAAAAACGAAAGAGTACAGCGAAACGAATGGTTTAGGTGACACCTTGAGACGGGCCGGATGATCGATGAACCATTCTCAAATGAACCGAAAAGAAAATTGGAAAGGCACACACAATTGGAACTTTCATTTTTCTGACCTACTGTTAGGTTTTGAGGCAGATTCTCGAGATGATTGACATTGTGTCATTTTGGAATCTCAAATGTGAGAATGGTTTTTTTTGGGGATCGAACTTTGTATAGTGTCTATTTTCAGATGTCTGAGGAAATTCTTCATTTTCAAGAAAAATCGTGAAGTTTGAGCTCATCTCGATGCTCCGATAGTACCAGAAAAAGGGCGGAGCTTAAAGTTGGTTGAAAAAAAGGTTGAAGTACAGACTTTCGCAATTTTTATGGGCTCCGCGACATTTCGAAAATGTGACGTTTCGCAAGTGCGACATTTCGAATGTGCCACATTTTGTGTTAAAACAATTGTTTTTTTTTAATTTCTAAAGGTTTTTAAAAAAGCCAGATTCCCAAAGAAAAGTCTAGACAGATCAAAAGTTCCTTGATTCGACCCTGACACACCTTCCAAACCCATTTGAGCCATCACTTTTTTAAAAAGTTTTTCCTGTATTGTCCATTGTGACCTCAAAACCTCACCCCTAATATTTGTATTCGATAGTTAATGCGAAAAACTGTTCAGAAAAAGCAAACAAGAAGAAGACGTGAAAGTTTTTATTTGAATAACTGAATTCACGGATTCAGAACTCAATAGAAGACATGATCAGTTTTAGGGAAAGTTGCGGGAGAAAATTGAGATTACGTAACAGTACGGATTCGAAAACATCCGCCTTTGAAGGAAATACATACTTCTGGAAACTTAAGATCGCAAAACAGAGAATTTCAGAATTTCAGAAAATAATAACCTTTGATCCTCAATACTAAAATGATCGGATTATTTTCAGAATTACAAGCGCAGAATCTCGGGAGATCCCGTTTTCAGTTTTCCCTAACTGACTTTTTATTCACTGTCCTACCGAAAGTTGTCATTCTGACACTTAGTGTAACTAACAAGGATTAATGGATTGATGTATTCCATAGCTCACCCACTGTATGCACCTGCGTTGCGTGTCTGCGTCGCGGTCGATCGTGACAACTACCCGAAAACTGTTTGTTATCCCCTTTTCACTATTCAAAATGCCAATAAATCTGTTAAAACTGCCTTTTTTAATACAAGAAGAAATATTCAGACACACAAAATGTTCGCATTTATTCATTTTGTCTCTGTGTTCCTTGCGTATTAAAAAGTCAATTGAGAGGGTGAAATTCAACTATCCAAAGCTACGATATTACTTCGGCGAAGACGAGTATATTGTTCGTATTATTCATAGTATTAATTCTTCCGAGACCATTATAACAGTCTACAAATATTCCTCATCGTGGCAACATCTCTGTCGATGTAAACGAGGAAAATGGAGAATCGGTGAGAATTATGAGTTGGAAACAAGGTAGGCTATAGATTTTCAGTTTTCTTGCGATATTGTAAATTTCAGATATTTTTTGTGGGATGGAAATTATGATACTATTCACTTCTGTTTCGGAGTTCTCCAAATCGATGAAGCGATGCTGAAAGCTTTTCAAGATCACATAAATTCTATATTTGGATACACGTCTTCTAATCAAATCGACATAGATATTGAGCAATGGTCCTATAATCTACCGAAAATACAAAATGTTGAAGATAGTATTCTGAGTGGATCGAAAGTTGAAGTGAAAGTTATTGAGCAGTTTTTTGAAATGCATCCCAATCATAAGAGTGCTCATATTATTGTTCCAATCAATGTAGCATTGTCTGAAAATTCAAGAATCATGCAAATTCCATTTCTATATGTTAAGGATGGATTTAATTCTTCATTACTTGTAAAAATGTTCAAAGGGAAACGTTTTCTAATTGACGGAGCCATAATAGACACTTCTCAAATTGTAGAATTTTTAACAAAATGGGCTTCCAATGAAGCCTACCAAAATTTCGAAATGCTTGAAATCCACTTTGCTGAAGAATCTTCAATATCGATGGAAGAAATTCATAATATTTCTGTGATTGAGAAATTCGATCAAAAGAACGCATTGGAAAGACCAGACAATTATTTTTACCATTTAAAGTGAGCGCTTTCAGAAGTGGAAGCAACTGAATACATAGTTTTTCAATTTTTCAGAGTTCTCTTGTTTGAACCTGCAATTTACGACCTCCGTGATGACAAGCATTTCAAAGTTACAAGAAAATCTGATGGGAAAACTGCATATGTTTATTGCGAGGGAAATCTATTTCAATTTTTTGTATCTCACGAGTAACAGAAAAAGTTCGCAATTATTTAACGTTTTTGTTTTTTCTCATGAAAATTTGATAAGTATCTTATTCCTTTTCAAACACATGCAGTACATATGCATATGCAGACAGAAACTAGAGAATCCGGTAGACTGTGAGAAGAAGAAGATTTAAATGTATTTATACCAGGTGGACTCCGCCCCCTTCGGGGGCTTCACCACCTGGCTTTGGCTTGTTTTTTGTTTTGGAGCCTTCGGCTCCATTCCTCAGGGCCTGCGTCCCTTTTCACTTAGAAACGTGGAGCCTTCGGCTCCATTCCGTAGGACCTGCACCCCTCTAATCTCAAAAGTGGGAAACTTTTGGCTTCATTCCTCAGGGCCTGCGGCCCCTTTTCACTAAAAAATGGGGAGCCCTCTTCTCCGTTCCTAAGAGCATGTAGCTCCATTTCTTAAGGCCTGCGGCCTTTTTGACTCAACAGCGAGAAGCCGCCGGTTCCATTGCTTATTGCCTACATTACAGGTAATTCACTATTGTAGCCTTCGATGCTTCGCACCTACAACAATTTCTCTATTCATTTTCTATTCCATCTCTATTTGCGTTCCGCTCATAGTGAAGTTCGAAAACTGTAGTCACAACATGTTCACTTTTGGCCAACCGGAGATTTTCAGAATCGAGAAATTTTACATATTTTTGGAAAAAAGTTGGAATAATTCCGTCAACTCGTCACTCTCTTCCTTTTTCAGAATGAAACTACTCATTGCTCTCAAATTCGAGGTTTTGGGACTTTTTTGTTTTTCCAATATCAAAAAAATACGGAATTCTGGAAAAGGAGACGAAATTCCATATGTCTCTGCTATCCAAGGCTGCCGTACGGCCGGCCGCGGCTTCTGAAGATATTCCCATTCACACTGATTTTCATTCCCAATGATAAAAATTTGATTTTTGAATAAAATAATTTTCAGTGTTAATTTTTTCGTCTCTAAAGCCGGGTGGCCGCCGAATGCGGCAACCTTGCTGCTATCGGAGTCAGAATAGGCACGTCTTCAATCTTCTAACCCCGATAAGCATCCTTCAAATTCAACTTTTCCAAAATTTTCTTACATATTCTGTCTCCTCGCATTGAGACGAACAGAATGGTATAAAATTCAACCCATCTATGTTTCTCCATCGCGAATCTCACCCCAAACTTGGGTATCTGAACCGGCTTCTCCTCTCCTGTCGGCGGGGGTAGTTCAGAGAAGCGGCCGACATAAACCGGGTTCGCGTCGGCCACTATACTTTGTGTGTGCGCTGCCTCTCTGTTGCCGCGCATGCGTAAATGAACCCAGTTGGTCAGACAAAGTGCTGCAGAAGGCTTCAAAATTGGAATTTCGAAAAAAAATTTAGACGGGCATCATCCCCAAATAATCAGGAACAAACTGAGAAAATTTCAAGAGAATCGATCAACTTTGAGTATACGAAAGGGTTAGCGACACATTTTCGGTACCGAATTTAGTACTGAAAATTCACTAAAAGAGCCGTAACTTGCTCAGTTTTTTAGATATAAAAAATCTAAACATATGGGCATCAACTAATAAAAATTTCTGATCTTTCTGTAAAACTTTCATCCAAATCGGTTCAGTTTGAGCTGAGTTACAGCGTGACACATACAAACGGACATACAAAGTTTTCAAATGTTATTAGTAAAGATTATTATATTCATATTGATTGAAGGAGGGGTGTAGAAATTATCAAAAAGTGATACTTAAATACACTGCTAGACAAAAGTATTTTTAATTTAACTCTCCCACGCAGTTCTCAGAAAAAGTCATATTTTACAAAAAATCGAGATTTACATATGGACATAAGTATAGATCCACTCGAGAAAACTAGGAATCCTGACTGAATCAGAGGGGTTCGTATTGAAATTCGGAATGATGAGCTCAAATCGACTAAGATAATGCAAAAAAACTGGTTGAAATTAGTTGAACAATTTTTCAGTATGCAAGTTTCTAACTTTTTGAACAATGTATAGTATAGTATTTTTGGTTTCATCCTTTAACTCAAAGCCTGATAACTTTTTTTTGCTAGATCTTTCTGTAATCGTGTTCAAATTGTTTGTTCATTCTGTTTCAGTACCAACTTCAATCATACGCAGCCCAAAAAATCCGTTTCCGATTCACCCACTAACTCCAAAATCTCGACAAGTTTTCTCATCGCTGATGAAAAAGTTTCCTGTTCCGTTTTCTGTCTACAATCCGTTCAGAATCTTGTGTGATGGAGTATTCACAACCCTTTCATCCCAATACGCTTGCAAATTTACGCCTCTTAATTTTCTTCAAATCTCGTCTGATGGCGGTCATCTGCCACCGAACAGATCTCACGTGCGCCGAACCTTTGGACTCAATTTGTTTTATAGACAGGAGAAACTCAGTGTTTCTTGATACAGCGTTCATTATCTGAGTCCTACACAACGATTAGAGGTGCACGTAGGGTCAGTCCTAACTAAATGTGCCCCTAACTTCGTAGTAGTGAGATTCAAGTAGACCAAGCGAACATTGAAGAAAAATTAGGGGTAAATTTGCAAGCGTATTGAAATGAAAGGGTTGTGAATACTCCATCACACAAGATTCTGAACGAATTGTAGACAGAAAACGGAACAGGAAACTTTTTCATCAGCGATGACAAAACTTGTCGAGATTTTGGAGTTAGTGGGTGAATCGGAAACGGATTTTTTGGGCTGCGTATGATTGAAGTTGGTACTGAAACAGAATGAACAAACAATTTGAACACGATTACAGAAAGACCTAGCAAAAAAAAGTTATCAGGCTTTGAGTTAAAGGATGAAACCAAAAATACTATACTATACATTGTTCAAAAAGTTAGAAACTTGCATACTAAAAAATTGTTCAACTAATTTCAACCAGTTTTTTGCATTATCTTAGTCGATTTGAGCTCATCATTCCGAATTTCTATACGAACCCCTCTGATTCAGTCAGGATTCCTAGTTTTCTCGAGTGGATCTATACTTATGTCCATATGTAAATCTCGATTTTTTGTAAAATATGACTTTTTCTGAGAACTGCGTGGGAGAGTTAAATTAAAAATAGTGCACTATTATGGCGTCAAATTTTGTATAATTTTGGTCAATAGCCCGCCTCCGTACTCTTCTCCGTTTTTGAAAAAAGTCGAAAAATTGAGTGGATCTATACTTATGTCTAGCAGTGTATATTACTGCAGCATTTTCGTTCCGAGGTATCACAGCCAAAAAATTCGGAAAATTCAGCCAGCACTGACATTGAGTGAGACTGGCATAATGTTTCAGTTTTAATTTCGAAGGATTAATGAAAACTCAAATCTCACCGACTTCGAGGTCGTGAGAACAAGGAACCGAAATCGGTGAGGATCTTAGCCTGATACTGTCCACCGGACAAAAGTCTGAAAAAACGCGCATTGCAAGAACAACATTATTGCGAGCGCATATGAAAGTTTCTGCTTATCAGCCGCTGAATCTGAAATGTTTCACCATTCATTCAGCAGGTTCTCTTCCAGCACGGGTTGCTTCATATGAGAACGATTTCATTGAGATTCATCACATTTTAGTGTGGAAAATTATGTTACAATTTTTACAGTCTTACATAGTTTACAAAGTGAGACGACGATAGCACAAAAGTAGTCAATTATCGATGGAAATGGATGAGTTTTCGAGATGAAAGTGGGCGTTTCGATGAATTCTAGTCCTTCTTGGCGTTCTTGTCGTTCGGCGCGGGATTTCGGCCTCTGTTGAGCAAATGACCGCCGACGCTGAAAATGTTTGATTCGAAGAAGATATATTTATTGATGAAACTTACACAATGGAAATAAGACAGACAGTGAAGAACAAGGTGGCCATCATGTATTGGAACGGAGTGATGGGAGTGTCGTCGTTTGGAATGTTATCGAAATTCAAGAAATCCCAAAAGCCCATGATTGCCTGAAAGTCAAGAATACACAAATAACAAAGCGAGTAGCAGCGGAAAAGAATAGCAGATCTGGGTGAAGTTTGAGAAAAATCATCACACGCGATTTCAAACGGATTAGATGAGATTCGTGTGACGATTGAAAACGAATAGTTTTTTCTTGAAAATTCGGTGAAAATTTACTGATGATTTGGGCAAAAAAGAGAAAAGAAAACAGTGGAAAATGAGGCGAGATGAGGCGGAATAGGAGAAAAATGGGTCGAAAATTCCGTAAACAAAATTAAAGGCGCACACTGTTTTCCCGCCAAAAATATCCCGCCACGCTCGAGCGCCCGCGAATTTGAAAATTAAAATTTTTGTATTTTTGAAAAAAATTTCCACGTCGAAATTTGCGTTTTTGTGCGAGTTTTCAGGTGTTTTTGAGCAATAATTTTTGAGAAATTTGTCTTCAAAAATTCTGAAATTGTTTTTCCAATGAAAATCCTTCCAATTCTTTTTTCAGATCTACTCGAGAACTGATTCTGAACAAAAACGCTCGATTTGAATTAATTTTTTATTTAAAGATCAAATCGCAGCTCCTAAAGACTATACAATAATGGATCATAATTAATTAAAACAAAGAAATAAATCTATTACAGCGAATTGAAAAAAAAACAAAAAGGAGTGGAATCTGATTCTTTGGATGTTAAAAATTAAAAAAGGAAGAATATTAAACGAGAACCCGGAAACACACAGAAATGAACATGGGATACGGAAATTATCGAGCTAGATTTCTTTTGATTGAGGCGCAATTGGAATGGCAAAAAAATGGGACACGAGAAACAGAAAAAAAAACTGGGATTCGGGTAGTGACAAGAATGATCGGATTTTATCGCAGATTTGTAGAATTTTTGAGAAAAAACCCGTTTGGATTTGAAATGTTTACAGAATTTAGAGGCAATGAAGTAGCGAAGTCAGTGCTTTCGATGCTTTTCCTGTAAAATATAAAATTATATTTGAATTTTTTATTAAATTCGCCACCTTATCTTTGTGATCCTTCTCCTTATGATGATTCCGACTCGTCCCTTCCCCATGATCCCTTTTCCTTTCCTTATGATCTTTTGACTCCCTCGGCTTCTCCTCCTTACTCTTATGATGGTGATGGTGATGATGATGGTGATTTTTATGCTTATCCGATGTGATATTTCTATACCTCTCAACCATCTCACCAGGCTCTCGAAGAGTGAATTTCGAGAGGAATATCCATAGATAGTTGTACCATTTTCGAATATTCGTCCCCGGCTTCTTTGTCGTCAACGAGTCCATACTCACAAAGAATGCGTCGCCGAGTCGAGTGAGATATCTCGTCTCGTCGGCTTGATTTTTGGTTTCCTGCGCTTCCTTGAGCTTTTTCATGTACTTGTGGACAGGCATACAAAGTTTGACGCATTCTAGGAACGGTTTGGCATTGCTATCCTCCAGAGCTCCTCCGTAAAGAGATTTATCGATTGCTACCAGTGCGAGCTGATCTTTAAGACTACTATTAGTAACACTTTTCTCCTCTTTTTTCTCTTTCTTTTCCTTCTTCTTCTTGAGCTCTCCATCAACTACCACATTATTCGCATGCTTCTTCTTCTTCTCCGGTGCCCCTGATGGAGTCTCTTCAGCCTTTCGCTTCCGATCCTTCTTCTCCGGAGTCTTCTTTCCCTTATCTTTGGCCATCAATTTCAACAAATAATCCACTCTCACTTGTAAATTCTTTCCTTGCGGCTTCTTCGTTTTATCCTTTATGAAAATCTTGTCAGCCAGGCCCAGCGTCGGATCCATTTTGATGGCCTCCCAACTACCGTAACCGTACTTCCAGACACCCCACAGAAGGGCTCCATCGTCCACCCACTTCCACTCGACGTCCCATCCTTTTTGGGGTTTCGCATTCATCGGCGGCTTGAACGACGTCTTCTTATCCTCGGATTTGAGCGCGTCGTGGAGGGGTTTGAGTTCGGCATGACTGCGTTCGATTTGTTTTAGATTGACGTCGCAGGTGTGGAATTTGAATTTCCGTTCGGGGTCCTGGAAGAAAAATAGGAAATTTATAAAAATAAATTTTTTCGGAAAATTTTGAGATCTTTTTTTCGAAAATTCGAGATTTTTTTTTTTGAAAATCGTAAAAAATAGATGAAAATAGTAGAATGATCACTATTTTCGAGCAATTTTTTTCCGATTTTCCAAAAAAAAAATTTTCCAAAAAATATTTCCCTGCTGCTCACTGACCTTCTTCTCAGCTGCAGTGGCTCCGTCTGCCGATGCTCCATTCTTCTCGGCGCTATCGAAATCGTCGGCCGCCTTCTTACACGCCTCACTCAAACTCTCCACCAGCTTCATCAACTCCTCAGTGCTGTGCTCCTCGAGTTCCGCGTCTTGAGCAATTTCCTCGAGTCTGGATGAAAAAAAATTGTTTGGTTGGGAATGATGGTGGGTGTTTGGGTAGAAAATAGTATTCGAAAGTAGGGAGAGTTAGAGAAAGGTTACAACTTTGCGTCCGGGATGGCACCTGCTTGGTAAACGTTTTACCAAGATCATAGGTCAATAAGGAAGCGAAAAATAGAACGACGAGCATTATTACGTGCCATTCCAAATGGGAATAACTTTTTTCAGGGGGATTGGGTGAAAATACGGTCAGCAGAACAAATGTTCCTTATTAAAAAAACTATCGATTGGTAGAAAATTCGTCAAATTTCATAGAAATTTACCAGAGTTACACCTTTTTGTTGCCAGAAAATAGACCGATTTTGGCAATTTCGAAATTGCCAAAATCAGAACAAGCCGTAACTCTGTTAATTTTCTATGAAATTTTACGGTTTTTTGACCAATAGCTTTTTGAATAATGAACATTTTTTCTATTGACCGTATTTTCACCAGAACCCACTGAAAAAAATTAATCACATTTAAACGAGATGCGCAAATTTATAGCCGCTCAGCCCTGGTTTTGGGCACGGTTTTCGTGACTTTTCAGACATCTTTACTAATAACAACCAGTGATTTCTGTATGTCTGTCTGTATGTGTCACGCTGTAACTCAGCTCAAACTGAACCGATTTAGATGAAAGTTTTACAGAAATATCAGAAATTTTTATTAGTTGATGCCCATGTGTTTAGATTTTTGATATCTCAAAAAGTGAGCAAGTTACGGCTCTTTTCGTGCATTTTCAGTACTAATTTCGGTACCGAAAATGTGTTGCAAGTCATAACTCGCTTCAAAGTTAACCAATTCTTTTGAGATTTTCACGGTTTGTTCCTGATTATATGAGGACGATGCACGACTTTTTAGTTTTTCAAAATTCCGATTTTGAAGCCTGCTGGAGCACTTTTTCTGACCAACTGAGTTCATTTTCACTTGCGCGGCGGCAGAGAGGCAGCGCACACACAAAGTATAGTGGCCGACGCGAACCCGGTTTATGTCCGCCGCTTCTCTGAACTACCCCCGCCGACGAGAGAGGAGAAGCCGGTTCAATTACCCAAATTTGGGGTGAACTTTGTGAGGAAAAGAGATAGATGGGTCGAATTTTATATCATTCTGTTCGTCACGCCGCGAGGAGACAGAATATTTAGGAAAATTTTGGAAAAGTTGAGGTTGAAAAGGTGTTATCGTGGTTTGAAGTTCCAAAATGTGTCTAATCTGATCTGATTCCAAGAAGTACTAAATGTGTCGCTTTGTTGTTCCGAAGGTTCACAGTTTTAAGAAAATGAGCCGAAAACTCTCAAAATGGAACCGAAGGTTTCCTGCATTAAAAAAAGAGCCGACAGCTCTGAAAATGGAACCGAAGGTTCCCAGTTTTATGAAAAAGAGCCGAAGGCTCTCAAAATGGAACAGCAGGTTTAAAACCTAGAGTGAGCGAAGGCCAGGTGGATGAGCCCCGAAGGGGCGACATCCACCTGGTTTCTTAGATCATTTTGAAGCTGAGATTGAGTTGATTCTAATGATTCTAAACTCGATAAAATTAAACGTAAAATGACGAAGTTATAGTTGCTAAACTTGTATTACAAGTCTTGTACCCATTTGTACGTACCTCTCAAGGGGCATCGAAAACTTTCGGAACGCTTTGATGAATCGCTTGATCTCGGCTATCGTGAAATTGCCCAACGCCTTCTTCTTATTCTTCTTCTTCCCTCCCTCATCTTCATCATCGTCGTCATCATCACCTCCTTCCCCATCAACTTGCGGCATTGGTGGCTTCCTTTGCCTCGGCGCCAGATTCATCTCCGCCAACTCCTTCATCCTCTCCTCTTCCAGAATCCGATTTCGGTCTTCCTCCGGAATAATCGCCGCCCATTCATCTGTCGCCGCCGCAATATCCTTCTCCTCGTCAATCGCAAAGTTGGCGTATTTGAACGAGCTCAAAAGTTCATTCTCTTTTAGCACTTCCTCCTCAGCTTCTCTCGTCTCCGCGCCCATCAGAATCCGATCAATATCCACTTCCGGCTCCTGCTCTTCTCCCTCTTTCTCCTTGAACAACTCCACGGCTCCGAACTTTAGAATCGCGCTGAGCTCCTGTTTGTCGAATGGGACACTTCCACTGGCTGTTGCATTTTTAGAGAGCACTGTTTTACCAGTAGTGTCCATTCTTTGAATAACCAGATGGTCTAGAACGAGCTTCCTCTTGGCTCTCTCGACGATTTCCTCTTCCACGGATCCTTTGGTGACAAGGCGATAGATGTTGACAGTTTTGGTTTGACCGATACGATGAGCACGAGACATTGCCTGAAGGTCGTTTTGGGGGTTCCAGTCGGAGTCGAAGATGATCACCTGAAAAAAAATGGGCAAAATTCTAGATTTTTAAGCTCAAGTGATTCTCTAGTATTTACGGAAAAAAAGTAAAAATCTCTAAAACTCGAGAAAATCGACTTTCAAATCGCGAACCTACATTTTTTCTAACCTATTTCAAAAAATGTAGAATTTTTCGCTGATCTGAATGCACCTAATCTCGCAGCTCAAAACACCGTGGAAATTTTTTTTTTCTTTCATTTTTTGTACTGAATTAAAAAATGGCGTTTTGAAATGTATTCTAACACAAAAACGAGTCAAAACGGACCATTTTGAAGCGAGTTATGAGCGTTGGAAGGTTTTATGAGAGACGCAGAGAAAGCAGACACTCTCGTTGTCGAAGAGACGCAGAGAAACGAGAGTGTCTGATTTCTTTGCGTCTCTCTTACTTCCAAACGCTCATAACTCGCTTCCTTTTGAATGCGATTTTTTTCGAGTTTCAGAGATTTTTTTGTAAATACTATAAGAATACTTGAGAAAAAAAATACAGTAATCCTACAAACTTACAGTATCAGCAGTCGCCAAATTAATTCCCAATCCTCCGGCTCTCGTCGACAACAGGAATGCAAAATCTGTAGAGCCTGGAGCATTATAATGATCCAACGCCTGTTTCCGCAGATCCGCTCTCATTGATCCGTCTAACCGTTGCGATGGGAATCTCCGAAGTTGAAGGTATTCTTGAAGAATATCGAGCATCATAACCATCTGCGAGAAGATCAGCACACGATGTCCTTTGTCTTTCAGTCGACACAAAAGTTTGTCGAGGAGAATCAACTTTCCAGATGATTTCAAAAGTTGTTGGAGCCTTCCCTGAGCATCATCATAGATATGATCGTATTGTCGAGTTAGGGAGGCGTGGTTACAGCATTTCTTAAGCTCCATGACCAGATTTACAAATCCATTAATCGATCCTTTCACACCTTTCGACAACTCTCGATAGTTCTTCGTCAGAATCCACTTGTAAAACTGCTTCTGATGAGCTGTCATATCAACTCTCAGAATCTGCTCAGTCTTCGGTGGCAGGGATTTTTCGACGTCCTTTTTAACTCTTCGCAACAAAAATGGCTCCAACTTCTTGTGAAGTGCCGAGATTCCTTTATGATTCGATTCATTGTGAGCCGTCTCGAATTCCTCCCAGCAATCAAACTTTTCCGGCATAATGAAGTGAAGAAGCGCCCAGAGCTCTTTGAGAGAATTTTGAAGTGGAGTTCCGGTGATGAGAAGTTTGTGATTGAATCGAAATTGGATCAAACATTTATAGAGCAACGATTCGTCGTTCTTCAATCGATGAGCTTCATCGACAAGAAGGGCGGCCCAGTCGATGGAAGATAGAAAAGCCTTGTCCTTCAGAAGGATCTCGTACGTCGTCAGAATCGCATTAATCTTCATTTTCTTCGTTCCACCCACATACCATTCATACTGTCGAATCATGTCTCGGGATACTGTATCTCCCATGTAAACAACCAAATTGATATCGGGGGCCCACTGAGCGAACTCTTTTTGCCACGCAGCCATCGTTGAGAGTGGGACGACGACGAGATACGGGCCAGCGAGATCGTATCGATGGAAGAGAGAAGCCAGTAGGGAAATCGATTGAATCGTTTTTCCCAATCCCATCTCGTCGGCCAGAATCGAACTGTTTCCCTTGCACCACGCATAGATCATCCAGTTGAGACCCTCGAGTTGATAGTCGCGGAGTTTATGGTCTCCGTTGGTCTTGAGGTAGTCGGGTTGGGAGTCGAGTTTTTCGAATTTCGGACGCTTTTTGAGAACCTAAAAATTTGTTCTTTGTAAATACTCAAATGACGAAATTAACAATATTTTTGCAAAAAACTCGGAAAACTTGCATTTCAAATCGCAAACTTACATTTTATCTTAAAAAATCCAGAATTTTTTGCTGATTCAGATGCACATTATATCGCTGCTCAAAACGCTATGGAAACAGTTTTAGCACTTTTTTTGTACTGAAATTTAAAAAAAAATTGCTTTGAAATATAGTCTACAGAAAAAACGAGCCGAAACGGAGCATTTTGAAGCGAGTTATGAGCGTTGGAAGTCTCAAGAAGAGAGACGCAGAGAAAGCAGACAATCTCGTTTCTCTGCGTCTCTTCGACAACGAGAATGTCTGCTTTCTCTGCGTCTCTCACGAAAACTTCCAAACCTTATAACTCGCCTCAAAGTGGTCTGTTTGGACTCGTTTTTGCGGTAGAAAACATTTTTAAGCGACCTTTTAAAATATCTGTTCAAAAAACAATTTTAAAAATTGCAAAAAAAAAATCTGCAGCATTTTGAGCAGCGATCTAAAGTGCATTCTAATCAGCGAAAAATTCTTTTTTTTTGAAATAGATAGAAAACTGTAAGTTTGCGATTTGAAATGCGATTTTTTGGATTTTCATCGATAATTGTTATTTACTTTCGTAAATACTAAATCTGTGACGATTATGCGACACCAAAAACTTTTTTTTTGAAAGTAAAATTTTTGGTTGAAATAGAATAAAATAGAATTATAAAAAAATATTTAGAAAAAAAATTTTAAAAGTGGATGTAATCTCAAAGATTTTTCAAAAAATTATCTACCTGTGCACTCTTATTCGGTGATTTCAAATTTTCCACCCGATAATAGTAGGCCTTTATCTGCTCATCCGGAACCATCTTCTCGTCTTCCCACGTACAATCGGCATACGGTAGTCCGGACCATTTAATCAGATATTCTGTGGCGAAGGATCCATCCGCTGCTCGATCTCTCGATGTCTGATGAGCCACGACTCTCTCAACCTTCTTGTATTCCTCACACAACTCTTCAGCCATCTGCTGCTCACATTCATAAAACTCAATGTACTCTTTATCCGCCGACCGTTTCCACATCTCCACCTCCTTCTGCTTCTTCACATAATTCTGTACTTTTTTCAGTCCTTTTGCGTTCATTATCGTCAGCGAGTTCTCGGATTCCCAAGTGTCATGAAGATGGCTCCAACCCGTCCATTTTACGAAAAACTGTTGCTCCGTCTTGGCGCCTTCGTGCTCATTCGGATCGCCTTTCTCGGCCACGTTGTAACATGTAGTTCCTGAGCCGGTGGCTCCTGGTAGGCCAAAACGCCATTTGATCACTCGTTCTACTGTTTCTGTGATCACCGGGGGGCCTTCCAGGGGGACGGCTGGTCCTTCATCCCATTCAAGTACATCGTCATCGTCGATCTGGAAGAATTTTAGAGTTTTAAAGTTTTGTAAGCTCAAAAGTTCTCAGTAAGATAAAAAGTTGAGCTCAAAAGTAAGCTGAGTAAGCTCAAAAATTCTCAAAAATTTCGAAAAAATCTCATTTCAGTAACTGCGCTCCAATGAGAATTTTGTATTTTTTTAAGGCACAGTATCCTTCTAAATAACTTTTTTCAGGGGGTTTGGGTAAAAATACGGTCAACAGGAAAAATGTTCCTTATCAAAAAAAAATACTATCGATTGAATGAAAAACCGTGAAATTTCATTGAAAATAAACAGAGTTATGCCTGCTTGAAAGTTGCCGATTTTGGCGAGTCGTAATTCTGTTAATTTTCGATGAAATGTTACAAATTTTTTACTAATCGATAGCTTTTTCAATAGGGAACAATTTTCTAGTTGACCGTATTTTTACCCGAGCCCCCTGAAAAACGTTATTCGTATTTGAATGAGGTCGACATTTTTTTAAAAATAAAGATTTCAACTTGAAAATCGGTAGTCACAGTTTGCAGCGAAAGTGCCTAAACTTTGCAAAAAATCCCTGAAAAATTAAAAGATAATTTTTTCGTATATGTCCCTTTAAATTACTGTACCATCATTTTCGTGATGAGATATCGCTATTGTGGTTCTTTTTTCCAGACAAAGCGCGCTCCGCTGCACTAGGCGGAGGACTAGCGATGGGGGAAAGCTCTTCCACCAAAAAGCGCTGTATTTGATGGAAGAGCTTTCCCCAAACGCTAGTCCGCCGCCTAGTGCAGCGGAGCGCGCTTTGCCTGAAAAAAACCATAATAGTATGATCCGATTCTCGATTTTCTTCAGGAAAAAAAAAACCAATTTTTAGGTCCAAAATTTGAATTTTTGGTGTTTTTTCAAATGAAAATGTTGAAATTTACTCACATCATCATCAGAATTCTTCTCTGCATAATTGACGTTCCCTTTCACTGATTTCCTCTTCACCACCGACGCCACCACCTTCTTCACCGTAGTCTTTCTAACTACTCGCTTCGACGACGACGACGTCTTCATTTTCTTATTCTTCTTCTTTCCATCCCAATCATCATCGTCGGAGGATTCAGATTCCTCCGATTTCTGAGAAGACGATTCTTCTTCCTCGTGTCGTTTCGATCGTTGTGACCGCCGGAAATAGTTCTCCTCTTCTAGTAGCTGGAATTTTAATTAATTGTTTAATTAATTAATAATTGATCTGAAAACCAACCTTTCTAGTCTCCGCATCCATCCCTCGACTATTATTCACTTTTTTCTTCGGCGCAGGTTCATCGACTTCGGAAGTTGAAGAATGACCACTGGACTCTTCGCTATCATCGTCACTCTGCTCTTCTGAAGAACTACCGGCGGCTGATTTGGCTTCTGAAAAAAAAATTCAAAATCTTCAAAATTTTTTGCGACAAAAAACCTTTCGTCTCATATTCACTATCATCGTCTTCCTTGTCCTCACTTGAACCCGAACCGGAAGTTTCCGCAATCACTTTTGATTTTTTCACCGGTTTTTCGTCTGACTCTCCATCACTCCCCGATGACGATTCAGACAGATCCCACATTTCTGAAATCTGAAAAAATTGATTTTGAAAAATCGAAAACTACAGTAAGACAACGGGGTGCGCACTGTACCCGGAAAATAGAGTTTGCGGCGAATTCTGGACGAAAAAATGTATTTTTTGTAAGATTTTTCCTGAATGTAAGCTAATTTGCTGGGAAATAGACATTCTAATATTTTATTCAATGAAAAAAGCTGAAAAATTGACTCTAAAATCATTAAAAATTTAGTAACTTTAGAAACTGTCTAAAAAATTAGTGACTCATCAAAATCGATAATTTCCATCGCCATGAGAAAAAGCAGGCTCGAAAGTATCTAAATCTATTTAAAATAATTTATTTCATCGAAAAATTACAAATTTACGACAATTTTATCATTAAATCCACCTCAGAACAGCTAGCCGAAAAATCAATATTTTAGGTCTGTTTCGGGCGGTTCGAATTTAATATTCGAGTGATTTAAAGCTGAAATAGCTGTGAACTAAGCTAATTTATCTTCATAATCTTTCAGAATCCAAAAATGTCGCACGAGAGTCGAGAAAACGGACCAGGAATAGATGCGCATGGCATAAAACCAAGAATTGTCAAGACTTGGACACCTCGTCCTGCCGCGACGCGACCGCTCGCGATCAAGGGTGCTCGTTTTCTCGCGCGAATTCAAACTGGCATTTTTTGATAGAATTCATTGGTTTGTGTTGAATATTTTCATCGGATTGTGTGGAAAAAAGTCGGATTCCAGTGACCAGATGGTTTATTAAAGGAAAAGACGCTACAAACGTCAATATTAAGGCACCAAACGGACCTTTTTACATCATAAAACATGAAAGTAAACCGTCAAAACAACCGTTGAGTTAAACATCTTCGATCTGGGAACCCTATTCGAAGCAGCAAACAATAAATAAATAAATTACACGAAAACAAGTGGGATGTGACTGATAAAAAATTGCTATAAAAATTAGCTAAATTACAGTTCGGTGTTCTTCTTCTTCTTTCCGTCACGACCGAATCCCTTGAGACCATCTGTGGAGTGCTTGGAGATGAAGTTAACGAAGTCCTTGACTTCGCGTCCTCCGTTGTATGGGATTGGGCTCGACTTCGAGTTCTTTGGAAGCCAGAAGAGAGTTGGGAATCTGAACATAATTAATTATTATTTTTTCAAAGTTATTATTGTTATTAACTAACCCTCTAACTTCGAAGAGTGGTGGCACATCGTTGGCAGTGGCATCCATCTTAGCGATGATGACGTCTTCTTTGTTGAGCTGTAATAAAATGAAAATGAGCATTGGTCATAATTTGTATGATCAACAAAGTTGAATAATTATTGCGTGGTCCACTATTACCTTTTGGGCGAGCTCCTCGTATTTTGGAGCCAAAGATTTGCAGTGTCCGCACCATGGAGCATAGAACTCGATGAGAACATCCTTATCGGCATCCATGATGAGTTGCTTGAAGTTCTTTCCGACAGCAACCTTGACATCTCCTTGCTCATCTGGGATTGGCTCAGACTTCATGTATGGCTCTGCGTTTCCAGCGAGAACCTCGTCGACGAATTGTTGAAGGTTGTCCATGCTGAAAATATTCAAAGTTTTTGAAGTCGATATTTTATTTCAGCATGCTGAAGAGCTTTATCAATGTATATTCACTAACCTGAATTCTTGGTCCATTGGGAACTTTCCTTCGTTGGTAAGGATGGCAACAATTGGCTTATCAGAGTCCTTGCGCTCTCCAAGTCCGTTGGTCTCGATTTCAGAAGAGAACTCTTCCTTGTTGGAAACGGCGAACTGAACCTTTCTCTTGTAGTTTTGAGCAACCTTAAGGACACGGTTACGCCAGTAGTTCGATCCCTTTGGATCCTTGACGTAGTCAACGTTGTAGTAAACAATGACAATTGGCTTCTGCTCGAATTGGAACAAGTTTCCTTGAGTACGGATTCCAGCAAGTCCGACGGTCTCATGAACCAAGAAGTTTTTGATCTTGTCAGTGTCGTAGTTTCCGTCGTACTTGAATTCATTGGTATCGAACTTGTTGTGGAGCTTCTTTGGAACGAAGACAACAACATCATCAGAGTATCCAGCCTTCTTGATAATGTCCTTGTTGGAAGTGTGAGCAAAGGCGAAACGGTCACGCTCGGTATCAGCAACCTTGAGGAAGGAGTCCTTAAGCTTGCTCTCGCTCTCGAAGAATCCGACAACAACGTTCTCATCTCCTCCGGTGAACTTCACGAACTCCTCAACAGTTTTGAGTTCCTTGGATGATGGTCCAGATTGTCCGCGCATGAACTTGACGATTCCGTCAGCATCACGTGGTCCATCGTAGTCTTGAGCTGGAGCTCCGTTGCGGAAGATCTTCAAAGTTGGGAATCCCTTGACTCCGTACTTGTCGCAAACGGTTTTCTCTGTAGTACAGTCGACCTGAAAAACAATGAACAGTCAGTAAGGTGGAATGCCACGTCATAAAAAAATCATATTAGGCGACCCCAGAGCGACCCAAATTTTCCAGAAAGCAGCCTATGTGTGATATCATCCACAGAGGTTTTTAGGTAGTGTTGAATGCGATCTTTAGAACAAAACAACGTAACTGATTAACTTCGCAAACGAGTGAAACTTCACAAATCTCGCGTCTCAAAAAAATCAAATACGAATCTGAATGATCGGACACCTACAGTTGTGAAAGAACAAAAGCGCCATACATCCAGGTCACCCCAAAATTAATACCACGTTTCAGGGAATCTCACGAACTTGTTTACGCCTTATGTAATGGCCACTGGCCATTGGCCAGAATATTTGTAATTTTAGCTTTCGTCATTTGACACGAAAAAGTCAAGTAAGCAATCTTGTGCAAGCGGAAATCCTAATTAAGCGGAATACGGCCAATATGCTTCAACTGCGAAACTTATACTAGAATTCATCAATTAATGAGCAAACTAGAAGAAACTAACATTATGTAGGGGCTGACTTGAATTTTTCTCTGCATGAGAGCAAAAGAACGAACCGCGACGACATTTTCCAAGTCTTACCGCGCTCCATTGCGAACATGTCTGAAACTGGAAAGAATGTCTAGTTTCAGACATGTTCGCAATGGAGCGCGGTGAAACTTGGAAAAAGTCGCTATTGTCTATTCTAAATAGATCACAAGGAAAATTTTGATATATTCTGCTTGTAAGCAAATCTTTATGCTCCGCCCACTGCTGGAATTTGCGTTGTTTTTTACAATTTCTGTGCGGGAAAGTGGGCGGAGCTTGAAAAGTTGTTTACAAATAAAATTTGCAAAATTTTTCCTTGCGATTCATTCTGAATAGACAATAATATCTAACTAAGTATTTACCACATCACCAAACGAATCAAATAATCTAAATGTAAGGTGGAACAGCATATCAACTTCAGAGTTGTGATCTTCATTTCCCTTCCAACAGCGGAAGTTATGACGTGGCATTTGATGTCTGCGTCTCACTACTACTTCGAATTTCTCATTTTTCTCAATTGTCTGCACTGTTTCAAAACAGCTGCCTCTCTTTCCATCACAACACACTAATCAATCCCTTCACTTAAAATGACCTTTCTAAAACGAAGATGATGCAATTTAGAGCACCAGTTTAAATTCGATGAGCATGGGTCAACTCGATTCCCTTCTCTGTTTCTCCCATTACACATCCAACACAAAAATGTGATGAGTGGAAGTTAATGAAGACTCGTGATGTTTTCGACTTCTT
Source organism: Caenorhabditis zanzibari (assembly GCA_963966625.1). NCBI lineage: Eukaryota > Metazoa > Nematoda > Chromadorea > Rhabditida > Rhabditidae > Caenorhabditis > Caenorhabditis zanzibari. Next base: position 11,430,147 of record OZ016468.1, read on the forward strand.
TGTCGATCTTATCATTAATTACTACTCTTGTGTGCCGGTGGAAAGATAAAGACCGCAAACAATAGACACGTATTTGTATGAGTACAAATTCCATTTAGGCCGCTGTTTAAATTGGTCGATACAGAAACTGATCATACAAAGGCAATAAGTATATTATGCATGAATACACGTTTCAATATGCATGCCAAAAGCACAATTGCACAAAGGACTCTTTTGTGTTTGCATTCATTCTATTCAAAACGGTTTCCCGTGGGCTGTTTTATCAGCTTTCGTTGTATTTGCCATCGGCCCCGCATCAATCATCCATATACGAATTGGCTATGCAAACAGGCGAATGTATAGTTATCTTACCTTGACAAGGGCAACTGGTGGTTCATTAGCAGCAAGTTTTGGTGCAGCTTTCTCGTACTCCGGAGCCATCTTTTTGCAGTGTCCACACCATGGGGCGTAGAACTTGACAAGGGCGATGTCGTGTGTGGAGATGAGATCTTCGAAGTTTCCATCGGTGTACTCGAGAACGGATCCTCCAGCGCTGGCGAATGCCAGGAAGGAGGCGACCAACGCGGCCTGGACCCACATCATTACCTGAAATGGAAAAAAAAACATGAGATTTCAGAATGGGCGAGATTCAGACGACGAGAGTAGAAATAAATTCCTAAAAATGCAAGGAAAATGGGATCTGAACCACAAAAACTTGCAAAATTGGAGTTCGGGTCAAACGGAGATGAATCTGCCATAGATTTTTAGAGTTTTTGTGATAAAATTTTAGGATTAAACAGAGGTTCATCACTTTTTCAGGAGGAGAAAAATGGAGCGAAAAACGGGCGGTTCGTCCGAAAAAAACAACTGAACACCGCCCGCTCGCGCCACGTTTTTTATGCCGTCACTCGCGCTGCGTATTTTCGTGACGAAATATCGAGAACGAGAAAATCGATGCTCCTTTAATTGGAAATTTGTTTTTTTGATTTTTTTGTCATTTTTTGCAAAAAAAAATGCAAAAAAAGCTAGGATTTTCGTGGACGAAGCGTTTGATTAATTCAAAAAATGTCGTTATATTTTTATCGTTCTGAAAATGTAACATTCGATCCGAATTTTATCTGTAAAGTGAATCACAAACATAAAAGTGAAAAACACGATTTTTTAAAATATCAGATTCAGGAGCCTAGCTAAAGTGAGAGTACAATTACATCATGCTATGATGTAATAATGATAGGTTTCATAAAAATTCGGAAAATGTCGAGCAGAAGCTTCCAAAATAGACTCTTTTAGGGGCCAGAGTCCACGTGGCAGTAGTGTGTAAAACTGGGATTGGTAGGAAGTGAGCCAACAACACGTTGTCGAGAGGCCGCTATTGCGCGTGTTATTTGCCGATTGGCCGAATTCTGCTGGGTCTCCGCCCATGGGGTCTCGCATGGAAGAGACGAGAAGCGTGTGTAGATTTACGCCAGAAATCGAAATCGAGTCACTATTATTGATCAATGATTTTTTATTCTTGAAATACAATGTGAGAGAAATAGTGCAGCAATGAAAAAAAATCAATATGCTGTGACCGTTTCCAACATTTACCCACGGCTTTCTTTTCTCCTGAAGAGATTTAGAGACATCGCTGAACAATGTCGTCATGGAAACCCGATGTCTGTCGTCTCGTATTTATTCTTCCAGTATCCACGAAGCTTCATTTTCACATTCTCATCAGCAAGTGGCTTTTTGGAGAGAAATTTCTATATTTTTTCCCTTTTTTATTGCGAAACTTATTGATTTCTAGAATATTCTCGAAGTTTCTCTGCAACGTTTACTTTTCTCTCTTTCGGCTTTTTTCCTTCAATTCTTCAACTTTTCTAAATTCCAGATGGCCACCGAAGGTGCTCTCATCAAAGTCACCGTCAAATCTCCGAGCCAACGATATGAGGTGGAGATTGCTCCAACCGCTACGGTTTCTGATTTGAAGGACAAGATTCTGCTGTTGGTGCCAACTGCGAATAAGGAGCAAGTTTGCATAATTTACACTGGAAAGATTTTGAAAGACGAAGAAACTTTGGTTCAGAACAGTTAGTTTTTAATTTAAAACAATTTTTTAAAATAGTATATCAATTTCCAGGAATCTCCGACGGCCACACTGTCCACTTGGTAGTTAGAAATCAAAATCGTCCACCACCAGCAGCACCAACTCCACAAGCCACAGCTCCACCATCTTCAGCACCACCATCATCCGGAAATCCATTCGCCGGATTCGGATCCCTCGGTGGAGCCTCTCCAGCCGATATTCTCAACAATCCTGATGCCATGAGAAGCGTTATGGACAACCCGATTACTCAGCAATTGCTGAGCAATCCCGAGTTTATGCGGAACATTATTCAATCGAATCCACAGTTTCAGGCGCTCATTGAGGTTTGAACGTTTTTTTGTGAAGAAATGCATAAAAAATTTTTATAGAGAAATCCCGAAGTCGGACACATTCTCAACGATCCGAACGTGATGCGTCAGACGATGGAGATGATTCGCAATCCGAATATGTTCCAGGAGATGATGCGTAATCATGATCAGGCTATTAGGAACCTGCAGGTTTGTGAATTCTGGACCTGAAAAATCTGAAAATTGAGCTAAAACTGACCCAGGAATCCTCAAAATCCATGAAAAAATGAAGATTTCTGTCCAACATTAATTTCACCTCAAAAAATAATTTTTAACCCATTTTTTGGGTGAAAAAGATATTTCCATTTTTTTTCCATTGGGCCATTTTTCCACTTGTTCAAGCTAAAAAACCCCGAAAAACACGATTTTCACCACTGGAAACTTCTTTCAGGTATTAAGACATGCCCATGCAAGTCTCTAACGGAAAAAAAAACCTGGTCAAAATATGGTATTTAAAAAATTATGAATCTTGAAATAAGCTGAAATTTGAAAAAAAAACGAAGTTTTTTTGGCAACTCATTCAAATGTGAATAACTTTTTTCAGGGAGAGTGGGTTGAAATGCGGTCAGAAGAACAAATGTTCCTTATTAAAAAAGTTCTCGATTGGTTAAAAAACCTTTACATTTTATAGAAAATTGACATAGTTACGCTCTGTTTTGCCGAAAAGTTACCAAAATCGTCAATTTTTCGGTCGTAACTCTGTTAATTTTCTATCAAATTTGATGATTTTTTAACCAATCGATAGCTTTTCAAACAACGAACATTTTTTCTGATGATCGTATTTTTACCAGATTCCCATGAAAAAAGTTATTCACATTTGAAATAGTTGGTAAAACAATAATTTCTTAAATTTTTTTGCCGAAAAATTGATTTTCTCAATCTGAAAAACCACTTTTCAGGGAATCCCCGGCGGAGAAGCAGCTCTCGAACGTCTCTACAACGACGTCCAAGAGCCACTTCTTAACAGCGCTTCCAATTCTCTCGGCGGCAATCCATTCGCTTCTCTCCGATCCGATCAACCAGCCGAACCACGTGTTGATCGTGCTGGACAAGAGAACAACGAGGCTCTTCCGAATCCATGGGCTTCCAATGCGAGCCAGCAAGCTAATAATGCATCCAATAATAGATCTGCTGATTTTAATTGTAAGTTTTCGCGCTAAAAAAGAAATGGTAATACTGTTTGTGTGTTCATATTCAGCAATGATGGACTCACCTGGTCTGGGATCGTTGATGGAGCAAATGATGTCGAATCCGAGCATACAGGCGAGCATGTTCAGCCCAGAAGTGATCAACTCGATTCGTCAAAGTGTTTCTAGCAATCCAGGACTAATGGATTCGGTGAGCCCCTAACTCTATAGCCCCATTCACTCTCTAAATATCCAGATCATCGGCTCTCTCCCAACGGCCCGCGACAATCCACAACTCACCGAGGGAATCCGTCGAAACTTTCCCCAAATGCTCAACATGATGTCCGATCCATCGGTGCTCGAAGCCATGAGAAATCCACGTGTCAGCGAAGCGTTCCGTCAAATTCAAGAAGGATTCAACACTCTGCGACGAGAGGCCCCGCAGTTGTTGAACATGTTCACACCGGGTGGCGCTGGACTCGATTCGATGTTTGGAGGGGCTGCTGCGGATGGAGCAGCAGCGGCGGGAGCTGCTGAAGGAGGAGCTGCTACTGGAAGAGCTGGAGCCGGAATGGAAGGAATGGGAGGCTTGGCTGATTTGATCAGTCGAATGAATCTTGGTGGAGCGGTGAGCAATTTAAAATTACTATTATTGTTTCAGGGAAAAAAAACAGAAATTCTCAGGATTTCCCTTAAAAATGTCCGTTTTGGTCTTCTAAATGAACTGAAATTGCGGTATCGAAATTCGCTGCGTAGCCATGTTAAATTGATACAGTACAGTCGTCTTTTTTGTTCGATTAGGCTACTGTAGGTTTTTTGGCTCAGAAGTCACATCAACAGCAGCAGCATGGGTACTTGCTCCAGAAGCATCGGAAATGCTCCATATTCCATGTTTGACGTTCTCAGGAACCCTGTCATTCGTACCATGAGCATTAAGACTCCTGATGCTCCTGATTCAGGAGCATTGAAACGATTTGGCTCCGGAGCAATTCGCAGCAAGAAAATGAGCATTTTGAGCATTTTTGGCTGCGAATTGTCCCGAAGCCGACTTGTCCTCGAAAATCATTCTAAAATCAAGTTCGATGCTTCCAGATCTCTTGGAATAATGGTTGTCTGATTCTTAGATTCCATGGAATTTATCTTTACTATACAAAAAAATCCTGAATTTGAAATACGGTCTCCGAAATGAAAAAACGCATCTTCGAGTATACGATATTCTGGAACCCCTTGCTCATCTCAAAATGAGCCTGTTTTCCGCCTGCTCTCCTTCATCATCGCCATCAACATCATTTGAAAAGTTGTGACTTCTCTGCCCAAATGAAGTTCCTTCCCTCGCTTTTTCATTTCATATATCAAAAGTTTTTGCCTTCTTCAAATTTAGAAGAAAGCTGATGAGTTGTGCCTCCGAGTGACATGGTCGCGTCTCCGGCGGCGACGGAAGTGCGCGGCGCAAGACGAAGACTCTCTGTTCTGAATAATGTAACAAGACGACGACTTCAGAATCTTCTGCTTCTTTTCTCTTTCATCATTGAATAAGAGGAGGAAGCAAAAAGTCTTCTCTTCTTTGACATGCTATGGATAAATGTTAGATAATGAGTATAAAGTGACGACGACAGAAGAAGGAAGAATCGAAAATCTTTTCCTGTTTGCTCTCAGAAAATGCAATTATCATATCGAATTTCTTTTCGATTTTCCATGGTTTCTGCATGAAATTTCTATAAGAGAAGTGTGGGAAATCGGAAAGTCCCCTCTTGTTTGAAAAATTTGAAATATTTTCAATTGGCAACACACAAAGGCAATAATTCTCAGAAGACGTTTGTCGGAGATGAGGTCTCTTATCCTTTTTAGATCAGATTTTTCAATTTTGCCCTTCCTGCGCCTGCACTCTTGTTGCCCATTGTGTGCACATACACATATGTATATGCATCCACATTTTTCGATTAATTTTCGGTTTCAATGTGTGTGTCACACCCATAAAATTGATATTAGTGGGAGAGAGGGGGGCACACATGTAAAAACGAATAACGGTGATCGACACATCTACACACACAGAAAACACTGAAATAACGCGACGCGTCATTAAAATGGATATATTTAGAGCTAGAAGATGACACACACAAGTTTTATGTTTTTGGAAAATGAAAAACTTGGAAGGCGAAAAGGAGGAGGACGGAAGGGTACTGTAGTTCGAAATTTAGAGATGGGACCTCGGAATATTGGAAAATTCGAGAACGTATCTAATTTGGCTTTGTGGCATTTCGAAAACAGACGTTTCGAAAGTGCGTCAAAAAATACCTTTTAATAACAAAACAAGTTTCATTTTTGGGATTTCCTGTCAGTTTCGAAAATTATTGCAAAAATTGCTATTCCTCGAGTTCTAGGAGGCATTGAGCTATGAAAATTGTGCCGTTCGAATCGAAAAATTACGAATTTTTTTATATTAATAGAACTTCCGGCCCCGCAAAATTTTGAAAGTGCGACGTTTCGAAAGCAAAATTTTTAAACTATTCTGGGGAAAATGCTTTTCAATACAGTGCAATACTTCTGAGCCGTCCAAACGGACTTAAGTTCAACACTGTACTGAGAAGTATGTTTCCCCCGAATGGTTTGAAATGTTTGCTTTCGAAACGTCGCACTTGCGAAATGTCACAACGCCGAAAATTCTACTATGATTAAAAAATCCGTAATTTTATGGCGATTCGAATGGTACAATTTTCGTAGCTCAAAACCTCCTAGAACCCGAGTTATAGCCATTTTTGAAAAAAAATTGAAGCAAAATCTCAAAAATCAAATTTGTGCTTTTTATTTGAGATGTATTTTTCGTCGCACTTTCGAAATGTCGCAGAGCCAAATAAGATAGGTTTTCGAATTTTTCAATAGTCGAAGCTTCCAAATCTCTAGAATTATAACTACAGTACCCCTCTGCCGTCCTCCTCCTCTTCACCGATCTGAAAATCGTTAAATGTCAAATTTCTTGAACGTCGGATTCATCAAGAACCTGAAAATCTGGAATTTTCGCAATCTCAGGCTCTGAAATTCTCAAATTCATAGAATCTCGAGATTAGATTCTCAAACAGTCCCTCAAAGATTCCTTGGTCCCTGTTTTCATAAAAATCTGTGTGTTTCAAATTTCTAATTGTTAAAAGAAGAAGAAACCACATGTTTCTTTTTGCATATTTGGGATGCGCAACGACGTATTTGCACACATTCTGAAGAGAAGATCGGATGTCACATACACACTATAATCTCATCAATGTAAGCGGGGCTATCAAATTTTGTGTCCCGTATGTTTCAAGCAATTGGCCTCCTGCTGCTGCTGGTCCCTCTCTCTCTTTTTGCTCCTTTGTCTTCTTCGTCTTGTTCAACTCATTAGACGATTGTTTTGACGACATTTGCATAGATCATACTAAACGATGTGTCTTCTTATTTCTTGGTGGTCTCCAATAGTGCGCGAAAGGCGTCGTTCCCTTCTCTCCGATTCATTTATTCAACAATTGTCTCTCTCTGTCACTAATCGGACATTAACAAGGTTGGGAACATGCCGCTGCCGTGTACGTATTTCATTTCATAAGAATGGAAGCCAGCTGGCGATTGAAGAAGATGTCTTCCGGTTGTGTGTGCCCTGCCTTTTTTAGGAGATGAGCCGATGCAAATGATATTCGAAGTGATTAGTGGTTGTAGTCTATTAGAGTGGCGGATTCAGTTGAAAGGCACTTAGGGGGGAGGCTTTTTGAATGGGTATAATAGTGCCTAAATTGGTTCTCTCTCTCTTTGAGGATAAGAAGAGAACAAGTGGCAGATGGTTGGTAGCAAAAGGATAATCTGGAATAGAGGAGATTACGATGGGGAGAGTACCTGTAGAGCTTCAGAATCTTCCTGGGAGTTTCTGAAGGATTCTGGAGAGACCGGAGAGGTTCAGAGAGATTCTGGAACGCTCGGAGAGGTTCAGGAGGAGTCTGAAGGATTCTGAACGTTTCTGAAGGCTTACTGTGGAATCTTAGAGCTTCGGATTCTTCTAGTTTCGAAGTTCAATGACTCTTTTGTCAAATGTCATACTCTGAAGGCTTTTGACCGATTTTAAAAGATCCTGAAAGATTCAGAAGAACCCGGAGGGGTCCAGAATGCCCTGAAAAATCGGAATTCAGAATCTTGGACTTTCAGGACAAACTTATCGTTCCTTTGCTGTGACTTTTGGAAGGTACTACTCGAATCTGAAGATTATGAGCTCGCGGTTTCACAAGACTATTCAGAAAAAGTGCTCAAAAATCGAGCGCTTTTTTCAATCTTCTAGAATCCAAGATCCCTATTCCCCGATTTTTTGTGCTCACTTTGTTTTGAAACATTCCACTCGTTCTCCAATCATAGCATCTTCTCATTAATTAGTATGTTGTGAGAAATGGAAAGAGAATGCGAATTGTAGGAACATGTGTACTTCTTGTTGTATCACTTAATGCATGTTGTCGAACTCCTTTCCTCTCTTGTCCACACCACCAAAGTATGGTGTAATGCATATAAATCGAATAACGAGAGAGAAGAGACAAAAGGTCCCCCTTTCTATGGAAAAACACATATGACGCGTCGATTCGTCTCCATCACGCTGGTGGTGGCTCCGTTATTATTTGTCATTTTCGCGCACCACTCATTTGTTTCGAAACATGACAAGTAGGATGGTGTTTTTGGGAAAGATAAACATCAGGAGCCTGAGAACTGACTGTGCTCGTAATATGTAATGAGCAATTAAGATTCTCCTTCTTCTCCCAGAGGAAATGTTAATTTTGTATGGGTATGCTCGGCTCGGCGAGCTCATCGTTTTTCAATCAAGTCCCTCTTCGAGTGACCACCACCACCATATTTTTTGGTTTCTTGAGGGAATAGATTTTCAAATGATTGGTTTGTGTGTATTTGGAAACAGAGGCACAAATAATGGCAAAATGATGGGGGCCCCCTCCGAATACTAGAATAATTGAGTTTTCGAGAAATACATACAGAGAGCAGATTTGGTGTGTCGGAATAGAGGAAAAGTTTTTGAAATAACACAAAATCTTTTATTTTATTCCCCAATGGCTTTCGGGATGAGGATGAATTGGAAATTGAAAATGGAGATTGTTTTTAAGAGAATGAAGATGGGGAAGAGTTGGAATATTAGAGAAGGATGCGGAATGGAGTAGAAGAGGTTCAGATGACGTTGGAATTCGGAAGTTTCGAACGACTTCAGAGCAGTGGTCCTGAAGGACTTCTAGGAGATCCCGAATGTCAGACTTTTGTGCTTCTGAAGGATTCGGATGACGTTGGAATTCTGAAGCTCTGAACAGAGAGCTCAGGACGACTTCAGAGCACTTCTAGAAGATTCAAAATGTCAAATTGAATACTTTTGCACTTCTGAAGGTTTCGGATATCGTTGGAATTCAGAATCGCTGAATTTCAGAGGGAAAAGAACCAACTTCGATTCTTGGAATCCAGAGCGCTTTTAGCGTCTTCAGAATCATCTTGAAAACTCCTTCTTTAAACTGTACTTTCCATGGATTATCTGAAAAAATTTGAGCCTCCGGATACTGGGTAAGCGACTTCGGCACGTTAGAATCACAGCTATAACATCTCCGAGCTTCTAAACGATTCGGAAATTTTTTGAGTCTCAATACATTGACTACACATCAATACATTGAGACTCGAGAATTTTCTGAATCTTCTAGATGCTCTAGGATGTTCTAGTGGTGCGTTCCAGATTTTACGAGACCGTAAAAAAGGCCGTATTCGATCATTGATCCCTCGTCCCTCGTCTAAAAAAATTGACACCCTATCCCTTGTCGAAATGTGTTCCCCCTCATCTCACAAGCGGTTTAGAATGACAACAACTCTTTTGTGTTGTCTGAGTGTGTCAATGTCTCAAATATTGAGACAGCTCCTCTCTTTCATCATTTCTATCATCATCACTTCAGAAGTGATTAGTAACCGAAATATGAAGAAGAAGAAGAAGCGGGCAGTATCTTATCTCCTTCCCTTCTTCTCTCCCTCAGGTGTCGATATCCCAGAGACGCGGTCATTTGCAACACAAAAAGGTGCAGTAGCGAACAACTGTCGTTTTCTTGTTGTGAATGCAACACACGTCGCGAAATCATCAAATGACACATTAATCATATCTTGGGGAGTAGAGCGAGGAGGAGAGTATCTAAAAGAGCCACCGATAAAAGAGAAGTGGTGGTTCTCTTTTGGAGCATCTACCGCCGCTATGATTGATTAGATAGGAATATTTTCTAATATCACACCTAGGTGGTTGGGATAGTGTAATGGGACAAAAAATAAGTGGAGCCGTGTTTAGAAAACCTTTTGAATTTTTCATATCCAATTTGGTGTTTATGTCTCTCTAAATAGAAAAACGCAAAAATGTATGAAAAATGTTTAAAAATTAGGCGAAAACACGGTTTCAAACTTTCGAAATGTCCGAGAGCGATTTCTGATGAAAAGCGCTTCTACATCGAAGAAGTTTTCAGAATCCTCCCATCGTAATCTTCAAATTTTCAGGTCGGAGGACTAGGAGGCGCCCCAGCGGCACCAGCCAACCCAGAGCAGACCTATGCCGCGCAACTCGAGCAACTTCAATCGATGGGATTCTCGGATCGTGCTAGAAATATTGCAGGTAAGGGGAAATCCTTGAACCATTGGTCGAAAAGCGAAATTTTGGAAGCCTAGGATCATCTTCAGTGAAAGTTAGGCCCCGAGACGTTTCGCAAGGTGAAATCTCGAAAACGGACATTTCGAAAGTGTGAACTTGCGTTTTCGCCTAATTTTTTGAACTTTTCATATAAATTTTTGCATTTATGATCTATTACATAGTAAACCGCAAAAATATACATGAAACGTTCAAAAAGTTAAGCGAAAACGCGATTTCATACTTTCGAAATGTCCAATTTCGAGATATCTCACTTTCGAAATGTCTTACTTTCGAAAAGTCCCGGAGCCGGAATTTAAATTTCACAAAATTCTCGAGAAAATTTACTGTAATACCCCTTACAGTATTACAAAAACAAAAAAACCCGTAATTACTCTCATAAAGTTTCATAACCGAAATAATTTACAGCCCTGACCGCAGCATTCGGAGATCTCAACGCAGCTGTCGAACGTCTTCTCAACTCTCCCTAAATTCCCCCACTTTTTGCTCCTTCTCCCCCAATCTTATGTGACGGTGTTGTAACGCCTTGCCCTTCTTCTTCTTCTTCATTCACCCCTTCCCCTTCCATTTTTTTCCAGAGTTATCAACAATTTTACACATTCTACTGTAAATTCTAAAAAAACTTCTGTGATCTTGTGCTCTTCTCTCGTAGCAAAGAGAATTGCCCTCTAGTCCTCAAAGTTTTCCCATTCATTTATTTTTTCTTGAAAGTCTAGCTACTTTTAGTATTTGTTCTCTAATCGAATTTTGTATCCTTGTATTCGCCTCCATTAAGTTATTATTATTATTTTCTTCTGGATCAAACCACAATAAACGTCGAGCTTACTCCCCAAATTCTGGTCCCCAGATTCTTTAGATTCAAGCGGAACGGTCTTGGGAAAGATGGGCGGAGCAGCCGGAAGTCTTCTGAAGAGCATCAGAGCAGCAATCTGCTAATTCATTGTCCTTTTGCCTCGCAATGGGGATGTGTCATCATTCGGGTTTTATCGTCGCCTTCTTTTTCTGCTTCTTCTGAATTCAACGTCGTTTTTATGCTCTTCTTGAAAGTTGCCTTTCAATTTGTCTAGATTAAAGAGTTTCATTTTTGAAATTGATTCTTGGGACTAAAGATTTTGGGGATACTCGGGGGAGTACTGTAGAGAGCAATAAATGGAGTACTGTAGAGTGCAATTAAGCAAGAAACTTTGAGCTCAAATTTTGAAAAAAAAAAGAGTTAGAAGTTTGGAAAAAATTTGAAGAAATTTTTTTCTTGGAATTTTTTACGATTTTTCGAGTAGTTTTTCGAGTAGTATTATACTTCATGAGTACATGGTGCAAACTCGCTCTATTGGATTTTTTGAAAATTTTGAAAAACAGAGATTTCAATGAAGCGCAAATGATAACTACTTGACTTTCACGAATCGTTTCCATAGCGAAAACGAAAAAAAATACTGGAGCGCTTAAGATTTCAAAAGTGTGACGTTTTGCAAGTGTGACGTTTCGAAAGTTTGATTTGAAAAAATCGAAATCTTGGATTCATAGCAAGGTTTTCAGGGTTGCCGAGCCATATCCTGGAGAACTCGCTTTGAGCAAAACCTTTTTCAAATTTCTAAAAATCTAGATATTCGAAGATCAGTTAACTTTTGAAGTTCTGTAGTACTTCTTGGATTACTGTAGTTTTGTAGTTTGTTTCAACATAGGGATTACTGTACTCTCAAAGCTTCCAATGTTCAGTGTCATGCCATTCTCAAGTTTTCTAAAGAATTTAAAATTTTTGAATACTGTAGTTTGTAGTCTGAGATTGCTCAATTCCGACCGAGCTGTGCCAAGCTTATCGCTCAACTTTTACATGCTCAAAAATATTCGAAAATATTCAAATCTTACTGTAAAAGCTTACTGTATACTGTAATTTTAAAAAATCTTACTCTAGACTGTAAGCTTACTGTAATACAGCTGTATTTAGATTTTCCAAGATTCTGTGGATATCGAAATTCCGCTTTTTTAAAGGTATTGGGACATCAAAATATAATATAAAATTTGAAATTGTTTTAAAATCCCGCATTCTGAAGCTATAGATAGTGTGCGCATAAGCCAACTGTTCTATGTTGGTTGATTTCCGTCCAAAAACTTGATTAAAGTATGAACTGTCGTAAGGTTTGATGCATGGTACGCAAACACACGCTCACGCAAAAATGCAGAGGATTCCCCCGCAATTTCCCCCGGAAAACTGACGTCTCGGCAATTTTAACCTTGATGCGCGACTTTTCTGGCCTCTCAAATTTCAAACTTTTGAAATCTTACAGTAGAAAAATACTGTACTTCGATTTTCCAAGGTTCTGTGGGTTGCGGTAATTTGGCTTTAAAAAATATACAAACGGAGAGCCCAGTTCTGTTTTTTCATATATTAGGTTCAAGTCTAAGCAGTTTGTGTTGAGCAGTTGACAGTGTGAGCCTAAGCTGTTGACTACTAAAAGTTTGAGTTTCCGAGTTCCCAAAATACCGTAATCTAACCCAAAAACTCCAGATCCCCTCCTATCTCAAAATTGAAGGTGTTGCCAAACGAAATGTGTTCCGTATAATTTGAAATTCCCTTCTCTCTTCCCTGTCCACTCACACACTCAATTTGATTGATAAATATGTGTATCCACTACTAGATCAAAAGCAATAATTCACAAAAACGACCGTCCCTCTCTTGGAGGACTCCCTTTCTTCAACATTTTACCGGTGTGTAACATATTGAGAGAGAGAACACCCCAAATAATATTTACGAGCCCTCTAGAAGACACATAGTTGTCTCCGGAAAAGAAGAAGACGTGCCTCTTCTGCTTCTTCTCGAAGAAGAAGAGCACAGGAAGAAGAAGAAGAAGGAAGGCGCATCTCTCTCGGGTTTTTTGATTGACATCAGTGCTAATATTGAATAATAGATAATATACAGAGGTGACGGGGCTCAAATCCAGTAAGCTGTGTGTGTTATTATTTATTCATTTGATAGACAATATGGCACTTAATGGCTACAAGAAGACGGGGAGACATGATTTTATTTGAAATTAGAGGAAACAAGAGAGAACATAAGTGTTGGGACAAGAAGATACATACAAGACCCTTGGGAAATCACTTGGAGAATCATGAGAGGATTTCGGGGGAAAATTGAAAAAGGTTTTGGGTTTCGTTTTAGGCGTATTAGAGGTTATTAGGAGGATGGGTTACTGTAGTTCGGAGAAACCTTTGCTACAGTACCAATCTTGAACTTGTTGTCTGCGTTGTTGCCTCTAATTCCTAGCAAAAGCATCAGATTTGGCGCCAAGTCAACTTTTCGACTAGATTCTAGAGGAAAATCAGGAAAGTTGAATCTTGAAGGAAATTTGAATCTGATTTTGGATACTGTAAAGCCGTAGGGCTTACTGTAGGCTTACTGTAGGCACTGTAGGGCTTTAAAAGCAGCATTTTTCCGGGAGAAATTGCGCAGGGAATTCCGTGCATTTTTGCGTGAGTCTGTCAGTTTGCAGTGTCTGCGTACCAAGTGTCAAACTTCACGACACTTCATATTTCAGGTCTGTTTTCGGACGGAAATCAACCAAAATAGAACAGTTGGCATATTAGAATCCGCGTAAACTATCTATAGCTTTAGTTCACAGAAGTTTCAGAAAAAATAAAGTTTTGATATCCCAGGACCTCCATATTTTGGGAAAATTGGATTGCTAAAGTTTGTAGTTTGTAGTCTCTGATAATTTTGAAAACTATTGTGCTCTCAATCAAATTTTGAAGCCCTACTATTGTACAGGCTATGGCTATGATAGAAGCAAATATTGAAGGAGTTTACCAAGGAAGCAACTAATTTCTAAAAGGATTTTTGTAGTTTGTATTTCGTAGTCATCCACGGCTTCATTAATTGATTATTTACCTTGTAATACTGTAAAACTCAATCTTCGGAAAAAATTTAGTTTGAATCGTCAAATAACATTCTAAAGTACTTTGCAAGCTTTATTGTAGTCTGCAGTTAGTATTTTTGGAGCCATTTTAAGAGGACTAAAACTGCGTCATAGTCCGAATTCACAATTAAAAATGACTGTATTAAATTCCAGATTCTGTTCTGCATTTTTGCGTGATGGTGTCAATTCTTTTCAGCTGCGGAATAGGCATCAGATTTGACGCCAAATGACCCTTTTGGCTTGTTTTTTTTTGACAAAAATTAGCAAAAATGGAGTTATACCAGAATCGACATATTCCGCAAATAAATGTAGTTGCAACTTTCTGAAGTTTGAAAAATTTTTTCTGTCAATTCCGAGAATTTAATAATTTTTAGCTTACAATGCAAGTGTGCTCTAAAGAAACCTCCAACTCTCCTAACCTAGTGCGCTCTGCTGATAATTCTTAAATCTATGGACCCCCTTGTAAACCTTTAAAAATTCAAAAAAAAAAGTTTGGTTTCTCCTCAAAATTCCAAACTTTGGGCGGTCGCCATCATAAATTTCGTCCGCATACTATTTTCTTCTATTCCTTCGACTGAAGGCGAATTTTTATTTGACACAAGTCCATCAAGATACGATCAGATGAAGAAGTATCTGGAGAAAAGTTGAAAACACTTTTTGAATTTTTTGAAAAGATATAAACATCAATCTTTTTGAGACAATTATGGGGGATATCTGGAAGTGGGATCTGATCAGATTTGAAAACAAAATTCGCTGCGTAGCAATGCTATGGTGATACTGCAAATTTTGATCTACAGTACCCAAAACTTTAGCAAAAATTTCATTCCAAACAAAAAAGTTGGGTTTGAAATTTCGATTTCCTTTATTTTTCTTCTTGCTCCACGAAAGAGCACATCATCAAGAAAGCATTGATTCTTAACAATTTTTCTATTTCAGTTTTCTCTTTTCTATTATTCAAAGATGGGCGTTTTTAATTAAATTTCATTTCATTTCAATTTCTCTAGAAACGACAGGAAATTGTGTGTGCTCCGCGCGAGACTACGGTAGTTATGAGGCGCACAAGCCACGCCCCCTTTCTGCTCTCTTCGAAGAATTATTATTGGTTGAGCGAGGCGCGCATAAAGGGGGCGGAGCCTGGAGAGAAGGGCTCAGCGCGCGCTCCGAGAGAGATGCACGATTATTAGCTGCTCTTTTTTTGGGGCGGATGAGAAGTCACAGGACGAGAGAGTGGAGAAGATGAGAGACGCAGAGAGGTTAGAGAAGATTACAGAGAGACTTCCTGCCATGTCTGTCGTTTTCTGCTCCATCTTTTCTGTTGCATTTCTTTGGGCTCTTTTTTCATTTTCATGGTCCCACATATTTCAATATTGATACTGGCTACAAACTACAAAACGTTTGAGTTTGGCTATAATTTGTAGCTTAAAGGTCTGTTAGACATTGAGCTTTAAACTTTTATAAGATCTTTGACAAATTTTAAGTTTGCGTTAATATCTGAGCTTGACCTTGATATCAAAACTTTAGGTCTACTAAAGTTTGAGCTTAGCTATAAGTTTGAGCTTAGCTGCTAAAATTTGAGCTTAGCTGCTGTCTGCTAGACATTAAGCTTGAGATTTTTATTATAACTTTAACAAATTTTAAGTTTGCGTAAATTTCTGAGCTTGGGCTCGCTATCTTCGCTCTGCTAGACTACAAACTGCAAAACGTTCTAAATTCTCTTGATATTGGACTTGAGATGCTACTGACCCTAAGTAACTATTCTATTGGCTTCTGAAATCTTTGAATTTCCAGTTTTCGACTCCACCACTTTTCCATTTTGAGCATATCGATTGAGCCCTTTTCTCCGCTTCCCCCATTTCATATTTAAAAAATTCAAATTCCCTCCATTTTTGCCTTCCTCAACCCAAATGACATCACAGTCACTCAATATATGCATGCCCCGCCCCTTTCTGGTATGTATGTGTCACTTTTGTTTCGAATTCCTTGATCCCTTGGTTTCTAATTCTCACAGGCATGTCGAAGCTCCCACTCTCTAATTAGCGAAAGACCGATGGAAACTGGTTTTATTGAAGTTTAAAAGTACATAAGGGTTGCTTGGCTAAGATTGAGAGATACTATTGCTCATCTTTAGGTTTGGGCTTTTTGATTGCTCATTTTTAGAGCTCATTGACTTTTAGTTTAGACTGGAATCGATTCGCTAAAGCAAAGAATTCAAAGTGAAAGTTAACCCCAAGTTTGAAAAAGACTACTGCTCATCTTTGGTTTCTCTGCTTGCTCAATTTCCAAGCTCATGGACTATCGATTTTGCTTATTTTCCCCCCATAAGCCCAGGAATAGAGCACGATTTCTCCCTGCTCCATCTAGGATCTCGATAGACCCTAGTAGAATCTTATGATTTACGACCACCTCTTCCGCTTTGTCTTCTTCTACTTCTTCTTTTCATTGACAATCACTCACTCAGGGCCCTCCCTGGTCAGAGAGAAATGACCTGTTACAATCTCTCTGTGGTGTCAAAATATTGATAGCCGCGACGAGAGGGTGGCGGAGCAATTGAAAAGAGAGGATAGAGGGTGGAAAGTTTTTTTTTTTGAGGGAAGCTTTTGGACTTGGGAGAATAGTAAAGTCTAGAGAGGATGTTTAGGTGAACTTCAAGTGTAATTTTTTTCGAATTCGAGAAGCTTTTCCTAACTTCCCAATTGAGCTTTGTAGAGAAGTTATTTTCTAGGAAAAGTATTAGAATTTTGATAATTTCAAGATTTTGGAATTGACTAACAGTTTGGTATATGAGTACTGCGTTGTTCGAAGCTTGCAATTTATGAGTTTCAGAGTACTTTTCGTCCTTTTAGAAAACATCGAGATTACCTGTTTTTGAAGTTTAAAAACTTATAGAAGATCGATATCGATATCCGAGCGACGGCCTTATTTTGACTATTTCTTTTTCACAGTTGTGTTTCAATATCCAAGATCATCGAAATTTGGAATGCTCAAAATGTTTCAACTCTTCAAGTAAAACTCCTTGAAACCGTATAATTTTCATAAAAATCTGTCCACTAGAACTTGAGATAGACATCTTTGAACTTTGATTTGTCTCTAGAAATTTTTTTTTGGGATTTTGAAACCTCAAAGCTTTCAAGACAATTTCGGCTCCAAAATATCGATCTCTTGCTCTTCCATCTTCCTTCCCCATATACATTTCCGCTAATCCAATATATTATCCTCCCAATGCGAAAATAATGAATATTATCCCCATCCAATGTCATCTTATTATATAAGCATACACATAACTTTTGACCCTCTTCCCATCGAATACTAATTCCTTTTTCTCATCTTTTTTGTTCACCGTTATGAATTCCAATTTTTCGCTCGACGTCTTCTTCTGATGCTTCTTCAGAAGCGAATTCATATCAAATGAATTGCTCCCCCCTCTCTCGTTCCCTTTTCCATCTACAGTAGTCCTTTTCCGGGGCCTCAGAATGATGTGTGTATGTGAATGAGCAGCCCATAATTGGCACGTTGAAAACCAGAATTGATTGAGATAGAGAAGAAGAATATTTCATGGATTTGGAAATTGCCGGTTTTCTATTCCCCTTCTTGCCTCCTAATCTGCACAAATTGACTTTTTTGCGCTCCTTTTTGCTCCAAGGGACCCGAAGGCATAAAGTTACCATAATCGGATGGATGGGCAGCGGCTCTCTTTTCGCCGAGGCCGACGTCTTCTGAAGAAATATTCTTGAAGACCCAGAGAAACAAATTGAAAAAAAATAGAGTTCTTTTTTCTCTAGAGACAAAACTCGAGGGAATAGATGAACGAAAATCGAGATTTTCTCATATGAGCGGCGCATGGATAGATAGAAGAGGGGGGTCCCGGGGATAAACACATTTGGAGATTGAGTGGATTTACTACTTTTCCATGTACATCTACATACACACACCGCTCATGTAAAAGATGGATTGAGAAATGGGAATAAAGATGGGAGGAAGAAATAAAAGAATTGTGGAAGATTTTGAGTAGTGGACCCCTTTTTAGTTATTAGATTTTGAAATGAGTTGATGGGCTACTGTAGCTCCGGTAGTAAGGGCTCCATGTGGTCGGTAAATTTTAACCGCTGACCGTTCGACCGCCGACCGACCGCCCATGAAACCGATTGGTAGTCGACCGCGATTCGACTGAATCAGCGGTTTGCAAGTAGAGTAAGCTTATTTGGCAGCGCTCGGTGGGTGGTCGGTCGGAGGTCGAAGGGCGATCTTCGATTTTCAACCGACCGAAATGTAAGCCATTTTCGAGAATGTAGCCTACAAGTTTGGTCGGGTCAGTCGATGGTCTGTGGGAGGTCGGTGGGTGGTATGTGGGCGGTCGACGATTTTTGTCTGACAAAAATGAAACCCTTACCGCTCGCCGACCGCCGACCGCCGACGGAATCTGTGCATTTTTGAAAAAAGCGTAATCTATTTGGGCAGCTTGGCACAGAAGTGGACCATTTTGTTCTGGTCGGTCGACGGTCTGTGGGCGGTCGGCGGTCGGTGGATAGTCCCAATAGCCGACCCACCAGCTTTAGGCAGGTTGACACAGAAATGAAAAAGTTCTGTCAAGTCGGTCTGCGGTCGGTGGGCGGTCCCAAGAAAGACGATGGGTGGTCTCGAGAGAACTGCGATTTAAGAATTTGGGACATTTGGAAATCTGGAAATTTTCTAAACATTAAGTTTTTTGATTTCGGCTCTCTCTAAAAACGAAGATCTTCAATTCGCTGCGTAACCATGCTATGTTGATACTGCACTTTCTTCAACTTGCAAAATTTCTAGTACCTATATCTATCTACATACCAAGACGATTTACTAAATTATCGCCTTTGTTCTTTCTCACTCTCTTTAATTTTCCTCTGGTAGACCTTCAGAAGTGAAAATGTCGCTTTCTCTCAGAAGTGTCTCTTCTTCTGAAGACACCGGGGAGGTCTTGATTTGATTTATGACACGTGGCAGTGGAGGTGATTTCGAAAAAAAAAAGTACTTTTAGAATCTAGAGTTGGATCTTTAGAGCTCTGTAACTCCGCTTCTAAAGGTCAGATTTTGATAAAAATTATACCAATGGCTACGGAATTTTGAGGAGAATATCTCTTTTCCAAATTTTAGAAACAATTGAGATTGATATCCTGTGGCTTATTACAGTAGTCCATACACAGGTCGTCCGCAGACGATCCGTTACGGATGCACCGACGCTAGCAAACGGACCACATTGGTATCGAAAACGAGTCTCATTACGGATCCGTATTTCATCCGCGCACGACCCTTATTGCAAATTGCTTGCGGGGGGCTTTTGGTTAGCATACGGTCCGCGTGCGATGTTTTTTTGTGTGAACAGAAAATTAGGATTTTTCTAGCATATTTATTTTCATTGAACTCAATAAAACAATGGAATAAAACAAAAGAAACAAATACCTATATTATTATTCTAGATACAATACATAGGGAACCTTAAAAATAACTAGAAACAGCTTCTATCAGATCAGAAAAAAACTATTAACTAAAAAACTTTTAAAAAACTAGAAGGAAGCAGAATAAAGTGGGTGAGTTAGATTTCAAGATTTCAAAAATTATGATAATCTGTAGGCGAAATGACCGATCTTTCTTTACTGCTTGTTCTGACTGGCCACATCGAATAACATCATTCGGCGCTTTTTGTAGCTGCTATTCCTATCCTGAAAAAAACGGAATTTCGTTTAGTAAAAATGATTCGCACACATACGTAAATTTCTCCATATCGTTCCTTCTCGACATCACTAATTATTACATTTAGAAGTAGTTCATAGAGTTCATAGAAGTAGTTCATAGTTCGCCTGATATGCACGTTTCGAAGATTCTGAAAAAGCGATTCAAATCCCAACCTCGGAAAAAATGTATTTTTTACCTTTATGTCATGTCATGTTTCTGCAGGGGAACTTGCAATTTCGAGAAGTCATTCGATTTCGTTGTTGGGATGGGGTTGACAGAAAGAATAGCGAAAATAAAACAAAAATCGAAATACGAAAAAACAATTCGAAACAGAATATGGAAGAACTTTTGCATCAGGCGCCGCCTCGACCATCTGTATACGGTCCGTACGCGGGTAGACTTCCTTGTAATACTGTCGTATCCCACCCGTGCGCGGACGAGTCACAGTCACATTGGTCGTATTTCAATAGTGTGCTAGCTACACTCATGCGGTCCGTTCGCGGATGAAGTGAGCCAGCCGTGCGCGGACGAGTCTTCGGAAAACTAGTCTTTACGGATCCGTAACGATACTTTTCGCGAGTCGCATCCTTAACGCGTCGACTCGCCAACTACCTGTGTAATATCGACTAAAGAAAAATTGACAACGAATTTTCCAGGGCTCACAACTCTTAAGAAATGCTGCGAAACGCAAACTGCTCCAGAAAGTTGGAGAATTGAAACGCTGCAGAAAGTCGACACTACCCGATTTCGCAGACAAGAGCGTGTGACGCCACAAAAGTGCTACAGAAAGTCTTGAGTTGCCTCAAAACGATCCAGAAAGTCTAGAAACCCCTCATAATGCTGCAGAAAGTTGTGGCGAAATCCCGAGATTCTTACACACGACCAAATCAAGCCATATTTATACTAATTGATAGGGAATTTTTTGAGAATCATTTTCTATTGAGAAATTTGAAGACTGACGCCTACTAAAGCTGGAAATTACAGCAGTTCCAAGGAATCAAGAGTTTTCAGTTTTTGAGATTTTCTAACAGGATAGCAGGCTCAAGACTGCTCTGAGATCCTTTAAGCTTTCTGAAATTCCTGAAGTTCAAGTTTTGTAGCTCTGAAAACACAGCCTAGAGTGGTTCCCCTCCCCAAACCCATTTTCGCTTCCAATGTTTCCCTGATTTGAACCAAAACCATTTCCAAATCGTCAAAAAGTCTCTAATCTTCTTCTTCCGATTTGCAACATAATTGTCCCCCGACCGTCTTCTTAATATATGCAAAATGTGTATGTTCATTCTGATTCTTTTTCCTTTCCCTCTACCACCACTATTAGGAATTTTTAATCGTTTCAAATGGTCTTCGCGCCGCCTGGGCCTGGCGCCCTCGGTCAAGGGACACAGTGCACAAAGAGAGGAATTGAAAAATGAACAAATGTCCCCCTTCTTGATTACTGTACTCTCTGGAAGAGACGCAGAGAGAGTCCTTTGTCTTGACTTGCACACAACCCTCTCTCAAATGACTTCGAATTGTTAATGATTTTTTCCTTCCCTTATTTTTTGACACATAACATATATGAGGTTGGCGTGTGAGACATCATTGAATGAGTCTTTCTGTTGTCCTTCTCTATTCTATTAGATTGAAAAGATTATGGGGTTAAAAGGGGAAAAGGAAGTGACATGTGTGTGGAAATGAGCGAAGAATAGGGACCATGATAAGGAGGGGAGCACGGAAATGGTATGATTTCCGATGAGAGGATTCAATTGGGGATAGATTATTAGGGTTGTAATGAAGAAAATAGGGATGTTATCTTATTTTGGAGTAATATTGTTAAATTTCCAGCTCTTATGGTTCCGCGACATTTAGAAAGTGGACATCTCGAAAGAGGGAAATCGAGTTTTTGAACTTACTTTCGAAATGTCCCGGAGCCTTTTTTGTTTCGGATTTGATGGTTTTACTTCAAATTTAAGATAGATCATATTTGAATCTTGGAAGTTTTTTTTTCAAAATGAATTTCAGAGAATCGAATACTGTAATTTCATGTTTTTAGAGATACTGTAATTTCAGATATTGAATAGTACCTTAATTTCGGATTTTTAGCTTCCAAAAGTTGAATGTTCAATTTTTTTTTAATGATTTCCGTCAATTTCGATGACTCTAAAATCTCTGAAATAGGTTTTTAAAGTTCAAATTTGGGTTTTAAGATTCAAACTTTTGGGATTTGTGACGATTTCCAAGAATTGAGAATTAGATACAATTAGACTGTCTGGTGCACCTTTGACGCTATTACTCTGTTTTCGTTAGGTTTTCCTTTGAACATTCTTGGCTCGAAGAGCTCCTGGAATCTTGATTTTTTTAAAACTGAAATTTTTAAAACCTGTTTTAATCTTCTTGAAATTTCCTATTCATCTGTATAATTTTCGTCTAAATCTGTCCACTAGTAGCGGAGTTATGAGCTTTGGAAAAAATTGAGAAAATCTACAAAATGCGGATTTTGGAAATTCGAGGCTCTCGGAAACAGTAATTTTTTAAAATTTTGTAGGCTTGAAAAGTTCGAGAATTGTAAGATTTCTAATTTACTGCGTAGCAATGGTAAGTGGATACTGCACTGTTCTTGAAAAAGCTAGAATTTTGAATTTTGTTTTTTATTGTCCAACACTCCCTTTTCCCTTCAATTCATATCATTGTTCCAATTATATTATCCAAAGTTCAAAATCTTCCTTCCCAGAAAAAAAAACCGAACACCTCTTCCTTAAATCCTTGCCCTTGTGATCATGACTAATTTTCATTGATTCTACCCTTTTTTTTCTCTTCCTTTTTTCGCAACATTTCCTCCTCTTTTAACTAAAAACTGGATTTTTCTAGGGAACGGAAGGAACAACGAATCGAAAAAATTTTATCGTCTCCTTTCTCATTTCGGATTCCAAATGAATGAGCGATTAATTTTTGGAATGGAACAATTGATGGAGACGATTTTTCAAAAAATCTCATCAAAAATGCCACGTCATGTTTGGGAGTGGAGACCAACACAAATAGAGACAGAGAGGGAGATACCATCTGTTGATTTTTGGATTGAGGGAGCCGGAGCACAGTTTTTATGAGTCAGATATTAGGGTTTGAATTTGATTGTTCAGTTTGACCTTTCAATATTCGAAGATTCACCGGATCTGAAAAAGATCGAAGTCTGGAGGTGTTGAGAGATTTTAACACTCCCAAGGATTCTTAAATTCTCGAATTCATCAAAATTTGAAGATTCTCAGTTTTTGAGATTCTGGAAATATGGAAAATTTGAGGTTCCGAGGTTCAATAAGATTATGAGATTCTGATTTTCTGAAAATCAGACAATCGGAGATTTGGAAGGATTCTGGAGAATTCTGGAATTCACTAAAGGCTGGAGGATTTTGAAATTTCTGAATCCTTGAAAAATCTTGAGATTCTTAGTTTTTTGAAATATGAAAAAGTCATAAAACTGACGATCAGAGCAATAGGATCTTGAGATTCTGGTGTTCCAAGGAAAAAACAAAAATCTGGAATTTTGAAGGATTCTGTAGGATTCTGAAGTTTTGAATGATTTTTAAAAATTAAAAATCATAAATTCTGAAGTTCTAATAACCTCAGATTTTCTGAATTCGATATTCTGAAAAATGACTGTAATGGAAGATGCTGTAATAAGAAGGCAACACAGCTTTCGAAACTTTTGAAACTGAGACTCCGAACTTTCGAGAATCCTGAAAAATTTCCAAATTCTGAAGTTTGGAGGATTCTGGAAGAGATTTCAAGGTTTTAACATTTTCAGAATCTCAGTTTCTTGATCCTTGAAACTGCGCGATTTTGTGCATCGAAAATCTCATATTCTGAAATTTTGATCGATCTAGATGTTTAGATTCTAGAATCCATAATTCAGAAGCTTCAAAGTTAAGTTACTCTAAAATCTTCGATTCAAGAAATTTCAATTTTAAAATTCCTAAAAATTAATCACTCAAAAAATCGATATCCATCTTTGCAGAATCTGAAAAATGTGAGTTTCAGATGATTTTGAAACCCCTAAAACACAAAAAACTTAAAATCAGGGACTGTTACTTTTCGGAAAATTTGAAGAATATGGATTCAAAGACCTTCTGATTTCTAACTTTCGTCGAATTCAGAATCTTCATAAACCTAAATTTAGATAGTGGGGTCTTTAACGACTTCAAGAATCTTCAAATTCTAATGAGAATTCCGCTAGAATCTTCAGTTTCTAACAATGTCCAAATCTGATCTTCCGAACCCCCAACTCCCTAAACTCGCCCCAAAAGTACACCAATTCTAACCCAAAACTGTCCCTGTCTCTCTAATGTCCTAATGGAAAAGAGTTAAGTTGAGCAACATAAGGGAAGAGCACTTTGTACAAATGTACATACATTGATGATGAAGCAATTCGATCCTGTCATCATGTTCTTCTTTTTCTTCTTCTTAAGTTAGCCCCCGAGAACGAAATGAAAATTAAACGAAAAGCAGGCAAAAAGCAAACTCCTCCCGAATAAAGGCGCATAGAAAAACGAAATGTCAATATTGTGATGATTTATGAGAAAAATTTTAGGAAGAGCACTACATGATTACTTTCTTTTCTCTTTCCCTCGTTTCTCTGCGTCTCTTCTCTCTCATTCTTACCTGTACTAGTACCTTGTTCCGCAATCCTACCCGTTGGTGCTCTTCGCTGCTCCCTTATAACCAATTTATATTTGTTCTTGTCGGCTTCTCCCCGAAAATTGAAAAAAAGAAGAAGAAGACATTGGTTTTTTTGTTCGTGTAGTATCCATTGGACGGTGTGCTTGTTTAGGGTCTACCTGTATGTGTCATCAACATGGATTCTTATTATTTTCAGAGTCTTTAAAATTTTAGACCTTCTAGATTATTCTTGGATCGATAATTTCTGTGTTATATTGTCAGTCTTACTGTAGTTGAGGTGTAGATTTTGAAATAAGGATATCAGACTAGAAATGAACTAGCAGACCAAAATTGTGCCCTCTAGGTCTATTCGTGATTCATTGAAAACTTGACTAAAATTTTAGTAATTTCAAAGCTTTGTGTACTCCTCGTGGACAATTCCAGCTGAGTACAAGAAGGCTCACGAAACGAAACGACTCGCAAACTTTAAATAAGATTTTTTTGTCTGTCTGTGTTTGTCGGTTTTCGGATTTTGATTTCAGTTTTCAGAAATTACAGTATCGTTTTTTTAATACCTATTGTTCCTTCAAAATCGGTTAATTCTAGAATTGGATTCAGAAATATTCGGAATTTTCTGGAATCTCAGAGAATTGAAAATCCAGATCCCTAAAATCTACAAGAATCTCAAAATCCTCTAATTCTGAAACACCTAACACCTAGAATTTCAAAAATTGAAACTCCACATCCTGATGATTTAAAAGAATCTCAAAACCCTCAAAATCTGAGAAAAACCTAGAATTTCAAATTCCCGCCCAATTTTTTTACCATTATCATATTTTCCCTCAAAATCCTCAACTTCTTGTCTATCTTTCTCCATGTAAATCCAGATGTCCCTATATGAAATTTCAGTTTCCAGAAGTCCATCTATATGCTGATTTCTCCACAGATCAAACATTTTTTCCTTGAGTACTTTCTGGAATCTCAAAGAACTAAAATCCCACGTTTCGATGATCTAGAAGAGCCTAAAAATCCCCGAAAACCAATAAAGAAATCTGTATTAGTGTTTGTCCACAGTTAATCTAAATTTTCATGATGACCACTCTCCACTTCCTCAAAATGTCTAAAACCAAAACTTCATTCTTCAAAATCGACTAACTATTTCCAATTTGACCAAATTGGTTCCCCTGTCCCTTCCATTTCATTATTTTTCCCTCCCTTTCATCTTCTCCTCCCATTCCATCTTCTCTCTCTCTGTCTATCCATCACAATCTGCCCAAATCATAAAATTGCAACAACAGCCCTCCTCCTCCAACTCATTTGCCCCTCTCCTCCTCATCATCAAAAAGAGCCCCATTTAGGCTCCGCCCACTAAAATTCATTTCATGCTCATTTTATTACTTTTGGGGCGGAGCTTCTTCTTCAGAAGACGACACAACTTCTTCAAGACCGCCAAGTGGGCGGAGCCTAGAAGACGTGTCGGGGTCTCCCGCGGCGCATCCCCCTTGTCTCTTGTCTCGTTTTTGCAACACAACTCATATTTTACCAGATCATATCTAAACTTGGTAGGCAATGTACCTGGTGGCGCGCGGCGCCACCCGATTCTTTGAAATTTAAGTTTACGAAAAATCGAAATTTTTTTCCTTTTTTTCGTTCAAAAACAATTATCATCTTATTTCTCGGAATAATTGAAGTGGAAGAATCAAGAGAGACTAAATAGTCAAAAAAAAACTTTTTTTTCCTGTGTTCATTAATTCAATTAGTGTCAATCTTATCAATCATCAAATACATAAGAGAATAGGAATCAAACAAATCATGCAGCAAGTAATTTCTCCCTCCTCCTCCTTCACTACTCAATGTCTTAAATCGATTATCATTTTTTGGGGCTTCTCTCTTTGAAGTTTTAGATAGATGTAATGATAGTTTGATTTGATGGATAGTTCAGAACCAAAAAGTTGGAACTTTTTGGAGCTCAATTTCGAGATAGTAGATTGCTTTGGTCACCACAAAAAAAGTAAAAATTTTGGTCGCGCCAAGGAATCGAACCCACGACGACCGCAAGAACGACCAGCGCGGTACAGACTGCGCCATGCGTGCAACATTAGAGGGCGGGGGCGGAGGGCGTATAAGAAAAGGGTACTCGTCGGAGGCTCGCTGCGACTCTGACTACTGATTTCCGAAAAAGCCGAAGTTTAGAGTTTCCGAAAATTCAAAATTTCGAGTTTTTGAATTTTGAGTTTTCAAAACTTAGCTATTTCGAAGACTTCTAGAATTTGAAAAATCCTCATCTAAGCCTGATTGTTCTTTTTTGAACTATTGATTTTCGGGCTCAAAATTTTCAAAAAAAAATTTCTGCCCTAATTTTTTTGTTTCAATTCAAATCTCACCAGATAATTTCTATTTTATTGACATTGACATTCAATTTCAAATGAACTTTTATGGAAATATTAATTGATTAGTTAATTTCATCATTATTGGGTATTTCCTTGTCTCTTTCGGTTCCAAATTAGTCATCATAATAAGGTACTTTGGATTTCGAAATCGATAGATTTCGCATTTTTGAAATTCCATAGAAACTCAAACCCTTAATATAAGCTATGATTGGAGCATTCGGAGCCAAGTTGCTGTCGAAATTCGAAATTTTCGTTTTTCATTCATATTTTTGCTCAAAATGCTTCGAATTTGCTCATGTTTGTGCTAATCGATATAACTTTTGATCGAGAATCTAGAAATTGAAGTCTACACTTTCAAGCCACAGTCCCCCTACTTGCTTCATTTTTATGTCTAATGACTCATCTCCACGAATATTTCCATCCACCGTATCATTTTTCCTTCCCTCTTTTATGAAATCTTCAACCGCATCTCGTACTTTTTATACGATCCGATCTCCACTTTTTCCCCATCGCTTCGCTCCTTTTGACGACTTCTGAATTGCAACACAAGATGACACCGTATTCCTCCCCGTCTCAGAAAATTTTTACCGATTTTCATCTCTTTTTTCTTATTTTCATCCAGTGTCCCCGTCATCAGAGACTCATACCGCCCCCACCTTCCCAACACAACCTCACTCATTTTAGAGATCATTTTTGGAGATTAGTTTTTATTCACTCACCCAAAAACTTGGAAAGAAAATAGTTTTCGGTGAGACATTTGTTTCAAAATTGGTGGTTTGATGTTGGGTCTGAAACTTATAGTTTAGCTGGGACCTAGCTTGCAATTAGCTTCAAATTGCTCATCATAAGATTGTCCTTTTGTTTGCCTCTTTTGCGCCTTAACTTTTCACGCCCTAAGCTCGCTAAATTTAGGCTCCGCCCACAAACTCTAGCTCTCGAAAACTGAATAACCTACTTTTAAGCCCGCTTAACTTTGGTACCAGTGGACCCATAACAATCAAAATTACACCAATCGATAGGAAATTTCAAGGAGATTTTTTTGAATATTTTTTGAGTTTTTAGGATTACTTGAATTAGAAGCCCTAGAGCTTATTATAGTAGTGGATAATATCGAATAGAGCAAAATTGACATCGCATTTTCCTGGGCTCATTACTCTGCTCATAGGCGACCAAATTAAACGAAATGTATACTAATTTATAGGAAATTTTTCGAGGATCATTTTCAATTGAAAAAAAAAACTTTAAAATTTGAAGACTAGCGTCTACAGAAGCCCAAAAAACAACACTGATTTTACCTTCCGCGCTTTGGATAAATTTGCCACCTTTAAGATAGCTGTTCCGCATTTTTAAACGCGCTGAAGTCGCGCCCGCCAATATTTTACTGGCCTTCAGAATCTGTACAACTAACCCTTGCTCTCATCAAGTTTAAATGCGCCAAACGTACGCCAGCCGGACGACCTTCCCTTTCTTCATAGTGATCCGATCTAGACAAATGTCTGATTACTGAAAAAAACGCCAAAGGTACGCCAGTTGAAACATTTTAATCAGATCTTTTACTGAACTCTCCGCCTCCGTAATTAAGTTTTTTAAACAAAATGAATTCTAGAGCTGAATCTCACCAAAAGCGCATCAAAAGTGCGCCCGTTAAAAAAATTGCAACTCCTAACGGAAACTGACTGAAAACGCGTCAAAGGCGCGCTAGCCAAGACTAAAAAAATGGTATCTTTTACAAGGGGCTTCCTCGAACTCTTGAGTTGAACTTTTTCTGCAACTTCGGTCCTAGACTAAATTGACCCTGAAAAGCCCAAATCTGCAATAAAAAGTGGCCAAATGTTCACGCAACTCAAGATATGAGCCCTCAAAGTTGCAGCCAACAGTGCTTTTGGGGTACTTTGAGGACCCATAACTTTGCTCAAAATCACTTTCAGAAGGTCTAGTTTTTTGTTTTGTACTCAGAATTTTATACCAAACAATGTCCTATACTTTTTTGTAGAAAAAAATTTTGAGCCAGAACAACGAAAACTTCCGACCAAATGGGTGCGGATTGCTTGTTTTGCCATTTCTTTTTGTCCAATTTGCTGATTGAAAGTTGAAATCAACAGATAAATGTTTGCAAAAAAGTTTTCATAAATTTCATGTATTTTTCTGTCGGTTAGGGACCTTTTTATAGGTCAAATGATGGCTGAAAAACCTAGAGGTTTTTTGGCCCCAACAGGTCAGCTAATTAAAAAAAAGTTCGGAAAATGTCATGAAACTTTTTAAACCTTGTTACAAACATATACAGTTTGTTTCATTCCATCATTTAGGGAATTGGAAAAATAAAGTTGGTAACTCCAGATTGATCGAAAAATTTCCCACCCAAATGGTGGCGAAATTTCAAAGTTTTGGCTCAAAAATTTTTTTGTTCACAAAGCATTGGGAATTGTTAAACATCAAAATCCAAGTCCGAAACAGGAAACTAGACACTCTGAGAGTGATTTTGAGCTGAGATATGGGTCCTCAAAGTACCCCAATTTTAGTGTTGGCTGCAACTTTGAGGGCTCATATCTTGAGTTGCGTGAACATTTGGCCACTTTTTATTGCAGATTTGGGCTTTTCAGCGTCAATTTAGTCTAGGACCGGAGTTTCAGAAAAAGTTCAACTCAAGAGTTCGAGGAAGCCCCTTGTTAGCTTTACATGTTTATCTAAACTGTCTTTGATAAGCTGGCACAGATGCGCCAGCTTTTGTTCCACTGTGCTCAGGATCCTCCCTTCCGAGAATAGTACCACATACATTCTCCATCAGTCTGACGATGACAAAAGGGTATCAAATAGTAATATAAATTTTGATAATAGCCTTGTTTTTCGATGGACCCTGTCTCCTCCCTCCTTCCCTCCTATTACCCATCTCTTCCAGCGTCGTCATCGTTTTTTCTTCTCATCTTTCTAATATAAATCGTTTTTTTGTGTCTTTTTCCTCCTGGTCTATCTGTTGTTTTGTCCCTCACCCCATCTTCATCTTTTCCCTCACCCCCAGGCCCTCCCCTCCCGACGTGTCCATCATTACTCTTTTTGCTCCAACACATATGTTGGGCTCTTCCATGCGTCGGAATGGTGCAAAAGCATATTAGTTCGGATGGTATATGGCTACGGGTGTAAAAAAGTTGACTCTGAAAGATTTCTGAAGCTCTGAGAACCTGAAAGTGACTTTTATAGACCATAAGATTAATAGGGGTCCCTAACAGTTTTAAAGAATATTACAGACAAAAATATTTCTTTCAAAACGGGCCAAAGGTGCACTAAACAAAGATCAGACCATCAAAAGACCAAAATTACAAGTTTTACGACCCCAAGCTCATTTTTAGGGCTCCAGAGCCTCCACAGTATCGACATTCATATTGGTTTCATTTTTTTGATTTTCGATGTTTTTTTTTGGGATTTTGTAATTCTGAAATTTGAGATTTTGTGGCCATCAATTTTTGAAACTTCAATATTTTCTTAGATCCATCACATTTCGAAAATTTTTGGAAAAATGGCTATAACTCGAGTTCTAGAAGATTAAGAGCTATAAAAGTTATACTATTCGAATTGCCCTAAAATTACGGTTTTTTTTGGTTTTGATAGAATTTCCGGCTTTGAGACATTTCGCAAATGCGACGTTTCGCAAGTGAGATTTTGATTTTTTCTGATTTTCTGGATGTTTGGAACTCTGAAAACCTGAAAATCAAGAATCCCAAATTATCTGGATTCTGAATTTCTAACAACATCATATTCATTTTATGACCCGATTTTTGAAAGTTTTTCTAATGTTTCAAAATTTCAAAATTTGAAATCCTGACTCTGGGATTTTTGTGATTTTTGATATTCTGAAAATCTGAAAATCCCAATTTTACCCATTTTCCATTTCTGATGTCTACATCTTTTCAATTTTAATTTTCACTTTTCTACCGTATCCCTTTTTCCCTTTTCCATTTTTTTTTCCATTTTAAGCCCCGCCCCGTTTATGAGAATTTCTCCGAACTTTCACATTCCAAATATTTGTTTTTCTTTAGATTTTCATATTTCCCGCCTATTATGATTTTTGAATTTCCATCCCTTGACCTGGAACTTTCTATATTCTTTTTGGATTTTTTGAATTCCCGCCAAACCTCAAAATTTTTTTCCAGATTCAGCCCCAAAATGAATGAGCTGCTCGCCGAAATGGCCGCGGTCTCATCGCGGCGAAAACAGATGAAACCGAGGAGAATGTCCGGTGGTGAGTCAAAAAATGTGGATCTTGAAATCTGGATTTCAAAAATTCTGAAAAATCTGAACTTGTTAAGTCCTAATCTCATAAATTTTCATCTTAAAAATTGGTCGCCAAAAAGAGAAAAAGTGTTTAATGAAGTAACACAGTTTTCCTCATTTTCTCGAGAAATAGTATTCTAATTGGAGAGACGCAGAGAAAACGAGAGAAATTCTGATCTTCGTGGGGCGCCCCCCTTACTTCCCTCATACTGACCTTGAGGGCGATGACAAAATATAAAAATTTTTGGTGTTGAGGGAAGAAAAAAAGAAAAGGAATATATTAAAACATGACAACTGGTAGGTGGAAAACATGAAGAAATTTTGAGGAAAAAGTTGAAAACAGAGGTAGGGGTTTTCGAGTTTCAGAAATTTTTGAAATTTCAAGAAATTGAAGATCCTGTGAGTTCCAGTTTCCAAATTGAGGTTCAAGAACCGATTCCAGATTTGCTAAACTACAAACGACAAACTTACCTTAAGAACCTGTCCTTTTTACGAAAACTTCCTCGATTACATGAACCCAAAATTTTTTTGTCCTAGATAAGTGTAACATAGATGATTTGACGTTTTATGATGAACACAGTAGACAGGTACTTTATCATCTTTTTTTTGATAACCTTTTTATGATTTCGATGATGATTAGGAAGAGATTTGACATCAGAATGATGTGATTATGACTACCTTGAGATTTTATGAAATTTCATTTTGTGAAAACCAACTTTCGACTCGCTTCTCGCCTCTGCCGCGTTCCTTTTTGATATACGCCCTCCATCCACTGTGTCTACTGTTGCACCTGTAGCGCAGTTGGTATCGCGCTGGTCGCCGGCGCGGTAGTCGCGGGTTCGATACTCTTGCGCGATCAAATTATTATTTTGCAAGTTTCTAGTGGCCTTCTAGCTCTTTTTCTCCTCCCAAATCCCCAATGATAACATATCTCTCGTTTTTCTCCCTTCTCCTCCATCCCCCCAATCCTTCATAACCCTTCAATCTACCGTAGTCATCTGCTCCACTGAGACACACACTTATTATTTCTCTTCATCTTTTTCCTCCCCTTTCTTTTTCTCCGCGTCCAGAATGACCACCAGGCTCCGCCCACTTTTTGCTGTCCATAGCCAATCATAAGCGCGGCGCATTGGGAAAGGGGGAGAGAAAAGGGAGCATAAAAGGAGATTCCGAAGAAATTCTGAAACTCGGACTAGAGAGTGAGAGACCCAGACAGACAGACTGAAAACGAGGAGAGGAAGAAGAAAAGTGCAAGGTCGTTGGGAAGGCTCAAAGTTCATGTGAACTTTCGATGTCATGAGGGATATTAAAAAAAGCGGTTGGAATCCCAAATTCTAGGATTTTTTTACGATTAAAAAGCTAGTAAAACTAGCTTTTTTTCGTCAGGCAAACATCCAAATTTCAGTTTTTCGGAATCTCCAGAAAATTTTCTTTTGTATGGTGTTAATTTGAGCTCTCTAGGTTTACTTTGAACCGAGTTACGGTAATTCGAAATTGCTGGCCTAGCTTGGGATTTCTAGGCCACCAAAGTCAGTTTTTTGATCTACTAGTCCACATTCTTATCATCTCAATCTCAAAAAAAACATCGACTCTCTCTCAAGCCACAAATCATTTTTTCGTGAGGAACAAGTGCTCCCAGTGATGATGATGATGATGATGGAGGCACCACAAAATCTTGAGACAAAAATCTGCTCTCTTTCTTTGAGTTATTGTCATTTCTCACTCGTCAATTCTCTTCACGTTATTGATTCCATTATTTTTTAGTTTTATGGGCGGTTTTGACATTGAGAAAAAGCTAACAGAGCCAGAAAAATAACTCACTTGGAAAATGGGTATTACAGTAATTTAAAGGAACATGGTCGAGTTTCTAAATTATGTAAAATCGATCATGCACCTTTAAATTACGGTAGATAAGTTTCGATTACTTCATTTTCGAAGTGTCGATATCGTGACGGCCCATTTTTTGTAGTTTTTGTATTAATAACAGACTGAAAATAAGCTAGAAGTCTCAAACTGATCCAGGGCGTTTCGCAGCCGGCCATTCCGCAACCGTGGCATTTTGCAACTACAAAAATTCTACCAAAGCAAACTTCGTTTCGCTAGCTTGATTTTGGGCTTTGTAACTTGTTTTGAAACTGCGACATTTCGCACCTGGTACATTTTGCAACCAGCCGTTTTGCAACCGGTCATTACGGAACTAGGACATTTTGCAACCGATCATCCCCCAGTAAATGAATGCGAATTTCTTTAGGGAAAAGTAATCTTAAATTATTTGCACTTCTCGAAAAACAATCGATTAGATGATACATAATAAGCTAGTTGCGAAATGGCTGGTTGCTAAAAGACCGGTTTCAAAACGTCCAGGATCCCGAATTTGATCTGCTAGCTCTTGCAGACCTAAAACTCTTTGTTGTCTCCTAGATTTGCAACTTTTTGCTCATCTATAAATTGTTGTCTTCTCCTCCTTCAGTGTTGCTCCGCGAGCTCCTCCGAGAGAAAGACCGTGTCATAAAATCGAATTTATGATCGAACACAAAGAAGAAGAAGAAGAAGAAGAAGACGTTGTTGTTGCGAATCTTCTCTTCTTCTTCCGTGACTCTTTTGCCTCACAAAACTCGATCATTTATTATAGTGTTTTTGTGTAAGAAGATCTCAGATAGAGAGAGTTAATGAATCAGAGAGACGCAGAGACAGAGAATGGAAAATTGAAACATTATGTCTTGAGATGAGGAGAGATGAGTGTGTTTGTCACACGGGGTCCCCTCATAGATATTTTATGGATTTTTGAGAGTTTTGATTGGATTGGAGAGAGGGGACAAAATGATAAGAAAAGATGAGATGAGAAATCGCAACATTCTGAAGAGAAGATTGAGAAAAAAGAAGTCATTACCTTTTTTCCAATTTTATGAGGGGACCCCATTATTTCTTGGATATCAAACCAACTGACACACCGGATCATAGAAGATATCACTTTTTGTCGACTCTCACTTTTTTACTTTTGGGATTATTGGGAGGAAGTAAAGGGAGGGATGGAGCAGTTTTGGACATCCTGAGATGTATTAGTTTGTTTGAGGGTTCTGAAGGATTCAGAATTTTGAGGACTTGGAATATTTTTGAGATTCTGAAGGCTCTTATTTGGAGCATTTGAAATTTAGAGATTCTGGTATTTGAGGATAGGAAAGTTTCCAAGTTTTGAGTGCTCCGAAGCCGTTAAATTCCATTATTAGGCTTTTAAAGTTCTGAGAGTACTGTAAATTTATAAGAAATCTCTTATCCTGTTATTACGAAATTTTCTGAGATTCTGAAGGATTCTGAAGGCATCTGAAACCCAATGAAGATTTGGCTAAATTTTAAACGGTGTCAATTTTTAAAACTTCAAAAGTTTTTGGCTTAACGATGTTTCGAAAATGTGATGTTTCGAAAGTGCGACGTTTCGAAATTGTGACGTTTTGCAATCTTTTTTTGGAAAAATGACTATAACTCGAGTTCTAGGAGGTTGTGAGCAATGAAAATTGTACCATTCGAATCGTCATAAAATTACGGATTTTTTGGTTTTAATAGAGTTTCCCGTTTCTCGACATTTTGAAAGTTCACTGTTTTGCAGTTGCGACGAAAAATACCTTTCAGTACAGTCCAGCACTTGAGCCCGTTTTGAAGGATATTTAACCCAACGGATCAGGAACGTCACACTTGCGAAACGTCGTACTTTCGAAACGTCGTAGAAGCAGAAATTCTCTTAAAGGGGGCGTAACATAATTATTTTTTTGTTGAGATTTTTACATGGTTCGACGCAGAATTTTTGTGAGAACAATAAATTCTCTTGGAGCACAGTCTAAAAATTCCTAGTTTTTGAGTTATAAGCCGAAAAGAGGCCAAAAATTAGTACTGAGCGAGTGCAGAATTGCCACGTGGAAAAATCTGCACTCGCTCAGTACTAATCTTTGGCCTGTTTTCGGCTTATAACTCAGAAACTAGGAATTTTTAGACTATGCTCCAAGAGAATTTATTGTTCTCACAAAAATTCTTCGTCGAACCATGTAAAAATCTCAACATAAAAAAAATATGTTACGCCTCCTTTAAAATCAAAAAATCCGTCATTTTTCGGAGATTCGAATGGTATTATTTTCATAGATCAAAACCTCCTAGAACTCGAGTTATAAAATTTTTTAAAAATCGATTTTTAGTGAAATTTTTTTCAAAATAATTTTAGCAGAAAAAGGGCACAATTACGGTATCTCAAAATTTGAAAATCTAACAGGAAGCTCAATTCTTGAGTATCTTGAAGTTTCGGAATTCAAAACCCCAAAATCTTCAAATCTCAAAATCCCAGATTTCTGATACTTCGATCTCTCCCATCTCGAAACTTCAACATCACCTTAACATCCCCCTTCATTCCTCAATTCGTTATCATATTTACAGTAACCCATCACTCTTCCATTTTCATCAAATTCTCTCTGCGTCTCTCACTTTCCCTTGATCTCTCTTCAAATCAACTCGAATTAGTTGTAATATGCGGAAAAGTTAATCAAATCATCATGCCCTTTTTCCCTCCCTCCAATTTTTTTCATCATCACAATGTCAATAATCAATTTCTTTTGATTTTCCGTTAAACCAAATGTCTCTACTTTTTTCTTCTCCAAATGTTTAATAGAGCGTACTTAACCTTTTCCCATCTCGAGAATGTTTTAATTTTCGCCAATTATGGCTTTTTTTGAAACTCCTTTTGAATCGCAACGTCTTCAGATAGAGCGCCGACAAAAAGTTTTATGGTCTTTTTCCAATTTCCAACGCCTCGTTTTTGGTAGAAGAATGTTAGATGATGTTGCCGTTTTTATGATAGGTCATTAAAAAATTATTTTTTTGGGAGTGAAGGTCTTCTGACTTTTTTTGGGGGGACGGGAGAAAGGTTACAGTAGTTTAGTGATTTTGAAATCATGAAGTGGAGCCAAAATTTGGAGAGTTCTGATTCTAAAAATAGGACGCATAAATTTAAAGCTAGCGGACGAAGCGATTTAGCAGACCAAAGTCGCTGCGCGCGCCTCCGTCGCGTTCCCTTTTTCATATACGCCAAACATCCTTTCCTTGGATGCTGCACGCGTGGCGCAGGTGGTTGTGCGCTGCACTTCCGCGCGGTCGTCGCGGGTTCGATTTTTGGGCACGACCAAACTCTTTGACTCTCTTTGTGGACCAAGAAACTGACAGAAATTCTAGCGGCTCGTTAGTTTTTTAAAGACTTTTGCTACTGCTAGGAATGAAGTTTTGTTTTCTAGGTCACTTTTTCATGTAAATTTCTCATTCCAAACCGTGACTAAACAAATAATGTACACAAATTTTTTGGTAAACAATTTATTGTAGAAAAAATTGTGTAGAAAAAGGTTTAGGTTTACAGCTGGGTAAACAGGAATTGTGGAAGTCTATAAACTTATGATAGATATGAGCCATTTTAATTAAGAATGAGCAATCTGAAATTTAAGAAACTTGGAGATTTTGAGATTTTGATACAACAAGAATCCTAAACTTGGGAAATTTCGAGATTCTGAAATTCCATCCGATTCTAGAGATTCTTGAACTTTGAGAATCTTATGAATTCAAAGAATCTGAGATTCCAAGGTTTCAAAATTCAAGAAAATTGAATCCCAAGGATCCCTAGATTTTGAAGTTTCCTAAATTCAAATCTCAAGATTCAAAGATTTTGGATTCTGAAATTCCTCAATATTCGAAGATTTTGGAATCTGCAATTTTTCAAGATTTGGAATTCCAAAACCCTCCAGTTTCCCAAATATCGACATCTACCATAACCCCTCTATCTTCTGCTCCTTCTTCTTCTCCTCCCTCCCAAGGGGGGACCCTTCATAACTTTTTCTCTACCCCCTCCTTCCTCTCCACACTATTTCTTCCCATCCAATCCACTCTCTTCTCCATCAATCATAATCCCCCTCTCCCCTCCGACTTCATAAATAAGCTCCGCCCACTTTTTTTCATAGAGAACACCTCATCCAATTAGAAGGGAACGTTCGGCGGATTACGGTAAATCTGCTTCCGGATCATTAAAATTGGCGAGCGAAAAATGAAAAATGTTGCGAAAACTAAAGAGAGAGAGAGACAGGTTCCGAACCCATAAAGCCTCCTCTCTTTTTTCCGACACATCAATAGTTAGAAGAGAAAAAAGGATTCAGAAGACTCTTTCTCTCCAGAATCCACATACTATTTTCCGAACGACATCTGACAAAAAGTTAACGAGCAACCGATGTCAAACTGTGTGTTTGTTGCGATTTTTACGACATTATTTCTCTTTTGATCTACGAAAAGAAGAAGAGGGATGGAATAATTTTCATCTCTAGTTGCCCCATTTGATCCAAAACGTTTTAAAAAAGGGGGCGGAGCCTAAAGGAGAAGGGTTCATTAAATTGTGATGATAGAGGGAAGAGGTGGAGAAGGGGCAATTAGTAATTTCAATGAAAAAACAAAGGTTTTGAAAAAGTTTACTTTCAAATTTTCAAGTTCGATATTGGCTTCAAATAGTGTCTGCTCTTTCAAATTTTTGAATTGAGATTTCAAAAATTTCAATATTTTCCAGAAGGTGATGCGATGATGTCCCCCATCGACTTGTCCACGAAAAGTTTCGATGAAAATTGTGAAAAATCCGGGATGGGTCCACTCGAGGATCGATCGAATCTGATGCCACACTTTTCGGCGTTCACGAATCCGCAGCAGGTGAGAATGATTAAAATTGGATTCTGAAAAAGTTGAACTTTCAAGATTGTAGAATTTGAGATTCTGGTGGATTTTGGGAATTCTGAGTTATGAAGGTTCTGAATTCAATCTCTAATGATTTGGAGAAGAAACCCAAATTTTTGATTTTGAAATTTTTGTGCTAGGATTTTTATAGAGTATGAAAAATGGCTATAACTCGAGTTCTTGGAGGTTTTGAGCAAAGAAAATTGTACCATTCGAATTGGCAAAAAATGACGGATTTTTTTCATTTTAACAGAATTTCCGGTTCCGCGACATTTCGAAATTGTGACGTTTCGCAAGTGCAAAGGATTTTAAATTTCATTTTCGCAGGCTCAAAGAGACTTAGTAAACAATTAGCTGCGTATCCATGTTAACTTGATACTGCACAGTTTTTTGAACCATTTTGAAAGTACGACGTTTCGAAAGTATAGAAATAGCTATAACTCGAGTAGTAGGAGGTTTAGAGCTATGAAAATTATACTACATAAACCGCTAAAAAATGACGGATTTTTGACGCCTAGAAAATTTTTGGCTTGGTGAAATGGGCTCTTCCGAAATTTCTCGCTTTCGAATCGTCATACTTTCGGAATGTCACACTTTCGAAACGTCGCGGTATCTGACTATTACAGTACTCCTCTCCCCATAACCAACTACTCATCATTATTTTCTCCAAATTTTAAACGATGATGATGAGAAATGATCAAAAATGCTTTTTGGGTGTGGGAAAATTCGATTATATGATCGATTGTGTGTGTACCCAAATTGGTAATTAGACTGATGCCAAGGACGGTTAATGGGTTAAAAAGGAATTGGTTAGGAAGAAGAAAGAGAACCTATTAATAGAGACAAAAGTAATGAAGGAAGGAAGGAATAATCAAAAACAAATTATGAAAGAGATTTTTATGGTTTGGGAAAATAGAGAAATTGGAAAATTTTGGGTGGGATTTTTGGGTTCAAAAATTTTAAATTCCGTCAGAATTTCATGGAATCTTCAGAATCTGAGAATCCCTCAAAATTCCAGAATTTCTAAATCATGATACTTTTCCAAATATCAGAATCCAAGATTCAAACTTTAAAAATAAAATAAAAATTGTAGTTCTAACATTCTCAAAATCAAGTAGAAACCAAAAAAACTCAGAACCAAATCCTGAAAGTTTTGATTTTTAAAGGTTGCTCATCCTCAAAAATTCTGAATCCGATTGCTCATCCTTAAAATTTCAAGTTGTACTTTTTGGTATATAGATTCATGCTTCAGAATTTCCTGAAATCTTAGAATCCTTCAGAATCTCAGTCAAGATTCTGAAATTTGTGATCCTAAAGATTCTGAATCCCATTGCTCATCCTTAATTGTTTCCAGTTTCTCTCCCTGTGTGCTCAACTTGGTGGCAATCATTCAACATCCAGCCGTAACGTCTCCTCCACTGCCTCCACCACATCTTCATGTCCAATTCAATCATGCTCGCAGGTAAGCTCCGCCCCCAAAAACAACCCTACCGTATCCCCCTTCTTTCAATAACTTTAATGGTATTATTTGGGGTCGTTTCGTTTCGATTGTGTCACTGTTTCTTCTCTTCTTCTTGTGACCACTTTTTTTTGACACAAAAGACCTCCTTCTCCTAAAAACGAGATGTTGCGAGTGTTGGTGTCGTTTTGATTGAAAAAAGAAGAGAAGACGTTGACAAAAACCAATAAAAATGAGAATTACTGTATGTGTCGATGCATGAGGCAACAAAAAGGAATAAAAAGAGAGAAAGAGAGACCCCCATAATTTTCTGAATAAAATTGTGTGTATTATGGGGGCCACGGACAAAGGTGGAGGTGGATTTGATGAGAATGTTGCCGAATCAGAAAACATTTGGGAAGGGAAAAAGAAGGGGTTTTGGAGGGTTAGGGACTGAAAATTAGAGGGATTGAGATTTCTTAAAAGAAAACGCTTTGAGATTCTGATTGTGGTGCAATATTAAATTTTTTACTCAAACTTGAAACATAGAAAAAACGCAAAAAAAATGCTTTCTAAAAAAATTTTTTTTTGATTTTTTTTTTGGAAAAATGGCTATAACTCATGTTCTAGAAGGTTCTAAGCTATGATAGTTACACCATTAGGATCGCAAAAAATGGCTGATTTTTTGATTTAAAGAAAATTTCTGGTTCCGCGACATTTCGAAAGTGTGACGTTTCGAAAATACCTTCGAAATGTCACACTCGCATTTCTGGCAAAACTCTAAACCGGAAGTTTCGCTACATTCCAAAATCTAAGGATGTTCAAAACTTTTCAAAAATTTCCATAATCAAAAAAAAATTCAACAATTTTCCATAAAGATTTTTAAACTCCAGAACTCATTTTTTAAATGCCGAGGACTTTCAGTTTTTTTAATCCGAATTTCCCCTCACATGACCTTTATGATGACTCATCCAAAATCGATCACTAAATTTTCTCAATTTCAGAGTTTCAACTCATCGGCAGCGCTAACATGGCACGTATTGGATGCTCATGAGGATGAGCAAGAGGTGTTCTCTTGTGATGGATGTGGAACCACTTTTTCCAATGGACAAGATGTGAGTTTGGGAGGGAATTTTGATTTTCTGAATAACAACTTTTTAATTTGAAAGGTATTGAACATTGTTATGCATCCAATTCAAACTCCGTAACAAAAATTTCGAATTTCTGGAAGTGATTTTGAGTTGAGATATGAGCCTTTAAAGTTCTCCAATTTTGAGGCTTCAGAAAAAAAAAACAGTCCTATTTTCATAGTCTACGAGCATTATACAGTATATCATTCTTCAATTTTCCAGATCCGCGAGCACAAATGCTCCAAATTCGTCACCTCGCGGAGCTCCTCCGTTCCCCCAACAACCATCCCCTCCGCGGCTTGCTTCCTATCAACCCCCACCACCCCTTGCCCTCAATTTTCAATAAACGAATCCATCGGAACGTCTTCTGAAAATCGAGAAGACGAGGAGGAAGAAGAGGAAATGGATTCAGAGGATAGTGAACAGGTGGCAAGTCAGATATTCGGACAGTTACTTCAAAAGTCAGATGATAATCGATCGAAGATATCGTCACTTTTTAATAATGCCGGACTACCTCCATTTGCGTCGTTTCCAAACGTGCCACCTCATTGTAAGTTGGGCTTACAGGGTGGCTTTTAAATACCGGCGCACAATTTTGCGGAATTGAAAAACTATGTTGTAGGCTTTCGATCTCCATGAAATTTTGAGAGTGTGTTAACAGACCTTTTATCTTATTCTGGTCCAATTTTCAAGTAAATCGGTTCAAAAACACAAACGATTTTCATCATGCTGCTGGGTTTTTAAAATGCGCATGTATGAGATGTTCTGATATGTAATTTTCTCGCGTTTCATCTGTTTGTGTGTGAAATTTCACGTCTCTATATCGACCCGTTCTCCAGATATACCCGTCCAAACATGCGCCGGTATTTAAAAGCCACCCTGTAGACGTAGGCTTAGGCTTACAGACTTAGGCTTATCATGAGCTACATTTTGTTTCAACAGATTTTCAACCTGTCCATTTTCAGTCCTAATGCGCCAACCCTTCGATCCCCGAGCCGAAATTTTCGCCGGTCGCCATGAAAACGACGACGACTGGGAGGCCCTCATGGAGATCTCCACTAGCGATGAAGCCGAGAAAATTCGAGCCCTCGTCGGCGATAAAGCAGTACCGACAACAGACCCGAATCAATGTATTCTTTGTCGACGTGTTCTCTCTTGTAAATCTGCTCTTCAAATGCACTACCGTACTCATACTGGAGAACGG
Organism: Caenorhabditis zanzibari; assembly: GCA_963966625.1. Classification (NCBI taxonomy): domain Eukaryota; kingdom Metazoa; phylum Nematoda; class Chromadorea; order Rhabditida; family Rhabditidae; genus Caenorhabditis; species Caenorhabditis zanzibari. The sequence continues at coordinate 11,471,759 of OZ016468.1, forward strand.
CCGTTCAAGTGTAAAATCTGTCAGCGGGCGTTCACAACGAAAGGAAATTTGAAGACGCATATGGGTGTGCATCGATCGAAGCACTCTTTCCGAGGACTTCCAATCTCTCTACCCCCTCAGCTAGCGGCCGCACATGCTCAAATGGGCCCACGACTACACATTCAGAATCCGCCGACGTCGGTGGCACAGATTCAGGCGGTGCAGGGACAACAGTGTCCGATTTGTCAGCAGAGGTTTATGAATGCTCAAGAGATGGCTGTGCACATTGCGGAGCATCGGAATTCGTTGACACAACCGCCGAGGGTTTTGCCGTCGCCGCAGACCAGAGTGCAGTGAGTATTTTGAAGTTTACTGATATTGGGAACATTTTTAGTTCGGGTTACTGTAGTTCAGGTGGCGAATCTTGAAGGGGGCAATTCACCGTATCCCCAGGTTTTGAGGTCCCAGTTTTTATTCTTCTTTTTCTTTCGAAATATCGCACTTTCAAAACGTCGCACTTGTGAAATGTCACACTTCTGAAATGGCTATATCTCGAGTTCTAGGAGGTATTGAGCTCTGAAAGTTATACCATCTGAATTTCCTCAAAATAACGGATTTTTTTAGTATAATAGAATTTCAGGCATCGCGACATTTCGTTAGTGTGACATTTCGCAAGTACCTTCGAAACGTCACTTTTGAAATGTCGCACTTTCAAAACGTCACACTTTCGAATTGTCGCAAAAAAAGTTGGGAATCTAGAATCTTCTCTCTTTATTTTCCCATCCCATCATCAAATTGTCATAAAAAAAGGGTTCCCCTAGAAACCAATAATTCAATTCTCTCTCTTCTTCAACCTGTCGCCAACAAAGACTTTCTATCTCTTCCCCTATCTCTTCTCCTCCATTTTTTATCGTTTTGTTTTCCCTTCAGAACTTTCCCATTCGTCCCGTTCTTCACACCGCCTTCACTCAATGCCACCGACATGTCCACCCAATTCAATTTGGCCAATATTCTATCGGCTCAACTCAAAAACGACTCGTCCCCGAATACCGATACATCGAGTGTCGAGTTAGTTTGAATTGCAAGCGTGCTCTATTGATTATTTTCATTTTCAGAGACAACAAAGTGATCCGAGATGATCCGCCTCCAAAAATGGCATCTCTTTCCCCATCGAATAGCTCCGAGAGTTCCTCATCAGTACGACAAGAAACCCTCGAAGCGAATGAGATTGATGAGAAACCAAACAATAAAAAATATAGCGATGAGCCACCGGTGTTGGAGCAACAAGTCTCAACGACACCAACTCCAACAAGTGCCAAAAATGAGAATCCATTGTTGGCGATGCAAAAAATGTGGGCGGAGACTGAGCCGCCACCGCCGAGAGCCATGCCTGTCTTGTCGAAGCATCAGTGTGGAGTGTGTTTCAAGCATTTCAGCTCGAGCTCGGCGCTGCAGATTCATATGAGAACGCATACAGGTGAGTAGAAACTAGAAAAATCTACTAGAAAATTTTTTTAGAAATTTGGCTCTAACTCAAGTTCTAGAAGGTTTTGAGCTATGAAAATTGTACCATTCGAATTGCCAAAAAACTGCAAATATTTTCATAAAAAACTTAAAAAGCAACAATATCAATTTTTCAATTTTCCGATCAAATAAGACTAACTATTCCAGATTTTGATTATTTTTTATAATTCTTGTGTTAAAAACATCTGTAACTTGAGTTCTAGTAGGTTTTTATGAAAATCATACCAATCGTATCGTCAGAAAACTGTGATACTTTCCATAACAAATTTGAGTAAACCACTTTTTAGACCCTCAAAGTTGAACTATTTCAACTGAAAAGGAAATTTATTTTGGCTAGTACTGTAGTTCGGTACACTTTAGTTACTTTTCAGTTTTGTAAAAAGTTATTTACAATTAAAGTACGAACTTGAACTCAAAGTTTTCCTTATTCTGAAATTTTTCAAAATGTAAAGTTTCATGGGTGGAAAAATATCCAAAAAACCTTCCAAAATTTTTTTCCTAAAAAAATTTTTTTGAAAATTTTTTGGAAAAATGGCTGTAACTCGAGTTCTAGAAGGTTCTGAGCTATGAAATTTATACCATTCGGATTCTCAGAAAATGGCCAATTTTTAATTTTTATAGAGTTTTTGGTTCTGCGGCATTTCGAAGGTGAAAAGCATTCGAACCGTCTGAAAACTACTGACATTTTTGGCTTTTTTAAACTTTTTTAAATGAATATAACTCGAGTTCTAGAAGGTTTTGAACTACAAAAATTATACCATTCAAATTATCAGAAAGCGACTGATATTTGCTATTCAACATATTTTCAATTTTTCAGGTGACAAACCATTCAAATGTGAAATGTGTGGCCGCGCGTTCACCACTCGCGGGAATCTCAAAGTCCACATGGGCACGCACTCATGGCAACAATCACCATCACGCCGCGGTAAGTCTTGCAACCCCGACTGCATCCATATCTCTATCCTAAAATATAGATACTTCAGGCCGACGAATCTTCGACGTCGCCGCCGAGTCGGCTAATCAGAAACCCATGATGGTGGCGCCGACGGCTCCCGGAGCCAATCCACTGACTATTTTGGGTCCGAATGGAATGGCTGGGCTCGAGATGATGATGATGTTGTGGAGGACGGTTTGTTCGGTGTGTCAGAAGGTGTGTACGTCGCCGAATGAGTTGGAGCAACATTTGAAAGAGCATTTGAGTAATGGAAATGCGGCGAAGACTCCGATGCCGTCAGCTGCGACTCCGCCGCCATCGTAGACTTTTTTCTGATTATTGATCTGGGGTCTTTGGGAGATGTGCGAAAAATTTGGAATTTTCGAGCTTAGTTTCTAGACGATTTTGAGCAGCGACATTTCGAAAAATGACACTTCTAACGAAAATATTTCGAATGTCTTTTTTTGAAATTTCAATAAAGTTTTGAAAAAATGGCTATAACTCGAGATCTAGGAGGTTTTGAACTACGAAAATTATACCATTCGAATTGGCGAAAAATGACTGATTTTTTGATTTAAATAGAATTTTTAATTTTGCGACATTTCAAAAGTGCGACGTTTCGCAAGTGTGACATTTCGCAAGTATGGCATTTCGAAAGTGTCATACTTAGCAAGTGGAACGTTTCGCACGTCTTCTTTTTTCGCTATTACCTTGCTTTCGAAATACTTGCGAAATGTCTCCCTTTCGAAGCGTCAAACTTTCGAAATGTCACAAAAAGAAAAATCTTATTATGATAAAAAAATCCGTCATTTTTGGCAATTCGAATGATATCTTTTTCATAGCTCAAAACATACTAAAACTCGAGTTATAGCATTTTTTCAAAAATTTGTGAAATTCAAAAAAAAATTACACTTTCGAAATGTGGCGGAGTCTTTGAGTCGTAGAACTTGAAAATTTCAAAATTTTGAGCGCAATCTCCCAAAATGAGCCCTCCCCCTTATTCCCGTCCAATGATTCCTCTCTTTTCCCCAATTACCTAATTCATTCCCATTTGTAACATTTTCTTAACTTTTTTCGCTTTAGAATCGGATTCTGAATATCGAAAAATTCAGAATCCGATTCTAAAGTATTTTCTAACTTTTTTCGTCTCTTAAAATATGGTTGAATTGGGCTAGTCGCTTTAATTGTGCATCACATCCGGTTGCTTCACCCAATGGTCTCTCTTGTCTCTTTTTTCTTTAATAATTCTTTTTAAATCCCGAAAATTTTCAAATTTCCCGCCTCTTCATTATCTGCCCAGTTTTATCTCTCTTGCTATCTCAACCAACGTCTCTCAAAAATTCCCGAAAATTCTTGGTGCTTTTTTCTTCCCTTTTGCATTTTTCAACTTGGAATTCAACCCATTTTTTATCCATTTCTTGTTGTGATATATTTTATTTATAAATGAAAAAACCCTCTAAATACTGTCCTCCAATCTCTTTTTTTGTCATCCTCCGCCCCCCTACTTGTGTAATCACTTTTCTTCGCATTTTTTTTCTTATGCAACTGTGTCAAAAATGAAAATTTTGCAATTTCAAAGAGTTTTTTGATAGTGGGAAGAGGGGAAAATTGGAAAAATATATGAAAAAAGTTTGCTGCTCGAATATAGAAATAGTTCAGGAACAAGTTTATAGTTCAGGAACTCAAGCCTTTTTTTATATTTGGAGGCCAAAACTCTAAACTGACCTAACGGACTCTATAAAAACTCTAACTTCGGAACTGAAATCTAAGGATGAGCAATTCTAATTTTTTGAGCTGAGCAATCTTATTATGAGCAATTCTAGTTTTTGAGCTCAAATAATCGTCCCGATTTCAGTATTTACGAAAATAAAAATATTTATTCATAAAAGTCGTTGAAACTCGAGAAAATCGATTTTCAAATCGCGAACTTACATTTTTTCTATCCTATTTCAAAAAATGTAGAATTTTTTGCTGATTCGAATGCACTTCAATTTTTTTGTCAGCAGCGGCGAGCGCGATAGCAGATTGCAAGTCGGCAATGGCGAGCGCGACAAAACGAAAAAATGACTACAAAAAATTCCATTTTCAAGTAAAAATTTTGTTAATACATCTGATAATGCATGATTTCTTCTTTAAAATGGTTCAAGAACGATTCAGAACGGACCACTTTGTAGCGAGTTATGAGCGTTAGAAGTTTCAGTGAGAAACGCAGACACTGTCTCGTCTCTCTGCGTCTCTCTGACAGCGAGAGTGTCTGCTTTCTCTGCGTCTCTCTTAATGAAACTGGAAACGCTTATAACTCGCTTCAAAATGATCCGTTTTGACTCGTTTTTTTCGGTAGAAAACAAATTTAAGCGACTTTTTAAAATTTGAGTAGCCGAAAATGAAATAAAAAATTGACTAAAATTTTTCTATGGCGTTTTGAGCGTCGAAATGGCTCATTCGAATCAGCGAAAAATTCCGCATTTTTTGAAATAGATTAGAAAAAATGGCAGTTAGCGATTTGAAAATCGATTTTTTAGGATTTTAACGGTTTTTATGAAAAAATATTGTTATTTTCGCAAAGACTGGAATTGGGACAATAATTTGAGGACAAAATGACTTTAAAACCCGAACATTTTTCAAAATAAATTTTTTACATTTTTTGAGAAAAATTTATAAAAAATCATAAAATTACTCAAACTATTTTCAATTACCAATCTGATATGAATACATTCTAAAAATTTCAGTTTCGAATCAAAGCTCAAGAAATTTTAGCGTCCAATTTTTAGCGCTCAAGTGCTTAACACTATTAAAACTATCCATATTTCATCCTTATCACTACCGTAATCCTTTTATTTTAAAAAGTGACGGAATTCAGTTTCACCTTCCAAAAATAATTGTTGCGACATTGTTGTACACTTTATGACCATTATAAAAATTTTATATTCTCCTTTCCCATCGTCAACGTCATTTCTGTCTTCAGATACCAATCTGCTTTTATCAATGAATTAAATCTCTCCGTGTGATTCATAAAAACGGAAGCAGCATTTGGAGAGAGAATAAAAAGAAAAGAAGTAACTTTCTGATGATGATTACAATTTTTCACCGATGCGGCACCTTTTGAAGAGGTTTTATTGGAGATTTTTATAGATTTTTAATAGATTTTTTAGAGAAAAAAGAAGGCAACACAAAGGAATATCATAAAACAATCAACCAGTGGGGGGAAATGAGATCAAAATAGACTTGGGAAATGTATAAACAAATATAAAGAATTTGAAGGAATTTTTGAGAAATTGGGGGATTCGCGAAAAATCAAAAAAGAAAATGGAATTTCAGAGAAAAAATAAATACAGTGGCGGCAAATGGTGAGGGTCACTTTACATTTTTGTTTATAACTTTGCTAAAATATGTTCAATCGACACGAAATTTTGCATGTTACTTAACGATATGATTGAGAGTAAATCACATAGTTTTTTGGAAATCGAAATTTATTCTGGGCTCCAGAATCCTTCCGGATGTAGGCGTGATCCAAAAATCAAAAAAATAACATTTTCTGAGGTTGATTGTTTTTTGTAATTTGTTTGAGAAAATGTTGGTACTAGTTGAAATAAGTATCATACAAAGTTTGGTTAACTTTGGATGATTGGCTCCGAAGATATGGATGCCAGAGCACAAAATGACACGTTCGGCACATTGAGCATATCTCGGCTGAAACTGACCCTAGGACTTTTAAATTTTCAGAGAATATGTATCTTTGAATGTACTACAACATGACATAAAGAATTTTTGATTTTGAGCAAAAAATTTTTTTTCGATACACTGCCTCCATTTGGTCAGAAGTGGCCGTGTAGTTCGTCAATTATTTTTGGCTCAAAATCAAAAATGCTTCTCACCATCGTGTGGTACATTTAAAGATACATATTCTCTGAAAATTTGAGAGTCCCACGATCAGTTTCAGCCGAGATATGCTCAATGTGCCGAAAGTGTCATTTTGTGCTCTGGCATCCATATCTTCGGAGCCAATCATCCAAAGTTAACCAAACTTTGTATGATACTTATTTCAACTAGTACCAACATTTTCTCAAACAAATTACAAAAAACAATCAACCTCAGAAAAAGTTATTTTTTTGATTTTTGGATCACGCCTACATCCGGAAGGATTCTGGAGCCCAGAATAAATTTCGATTTCCAAAAAACTATGTGATTTACTCTCAATCATACCGTTAAGTAACATGCAAAATTTCGTGTCGATTGAACATATTTTAGCAAAGTTATAAACAAAAATGTAAAGTGACCCTCACCATTTGCCGCCACTGTACATGGAATGACGATTGGGACAAAATCTACAATTTCCTCATTGTTACAGTATCTACAGTACCGGCGAGAGCTTGTCGGAGGAATTGGTGCTCCCTTAAAAACGTTAAAGTAGGAGTCCGCTTTTTTAGAGATACATCATTTCCTAATCTGTATCCAGCTACCACTACGATAACCATTCGGAACGTTCATCATGTCTAAAGTTTAGCAATAAGAAACTATGTTTTTCCAAAAAATTTCAAAATGAAAGCCTTGTTTCGACTCGAGAAAAGCGTTTGAAAGTGAAGATAAACGCGAGGAAGAGGAAGATGTGGTCGCCGACCGGAGTCGAACCCCCCACCGCGCCACAGGTCGTGGGCACTTATACGCATAATGGATCTTATCCATATCCGACGCATAATGTATCCATCTGAGACACATCAGCCAACTATGGACGGCGATGGGTCCAATATGGATGGGATATGGACGCGCCTAGAAACTCTGCTGCGGCGGCAGATGGATCCCATATGTGTCATGGATGCGTGGGCGATGTGTCAATTATGGATCCCAAATGGGGGACCTGTAACGATGATCCGAATGAACGCTGTATCGTTGTTTAGCGGAAATCGTGACCGGCGATCTCGATATTTTTTTTCAACCAAGTCCCGAACTTGTACATTTTTTCTTGATTTTCGGACTTTTTCTAAGTTTTTGATTGAAAAAAAGTATGGCTGGTAAAATAATGATAATTTTTAACTTATTTTCCCTAAATTTTCTAAAAATTACTTCATTTGGGTTGCGCTTTTCGATTTTTCTTTCCAACACTGAAGTACATTAATTATTCGAGTTTTCACTTTATAACAATGAGATAAATTATATTTCAGGTGGATGGAAAGGTTTGTTGGTAAGTTTCTCGTTTGTTATGAAGTGAAAATTGCGTTATTTTCAAAGACTAAGCCATGTTTTTTTCCGAACAAAAACTTAGAGTTAAAATTCAAAGTCTCGAAAAATAGTTCAAAAATGAATAGAACGAGAACGAAATTGGAAGAACTGAACAATATCACATCATATTAGAGCATATTTAGTTATTAAATGCATCGAAATTCATTTTTCGATGCTTAGGGAACGAGAACAAAGAAAGAATCAGGCGACAGGATGGATAGCGTATGCGTCCCAGATGGGTGGTGGTGGGCGATGTGCCCCAGATGCCCCATATATGGCTACTCCGTGGACACATTGCTTGTACCGTTATCATCGGTGCGCCATCCATATGAGATCCATTATGCGTATAAGTGCCAACGACCTGTGCGCCCCTGGTGTTCCAGCGCGTTAGCCACTAAGCCACAGGAGGCAACTCAATGAGAGTACGAAATGACGGTCATAAGTGTGCGCCGCCGGCACAGGTCGTTGGCGCTCATACGCATAATGTGTCTCATATGGATGGCGCGCCGATGATAACGGTACAAGCAATGCGTCCCAGGAGCAGCCATATATGGGGCATCTGGGACACATCGCCCACCACCATCCATCTGGGACGCATCCGCGATCCATCCAGCCGCCCGATTATTCCTCCGTTCTCGTTCCCTAGAAAGCATCGAAACACGAATTTCGATGCATTTAATAACTAAATAAGCTCTAATATGATGTGATATTGTTCAGGTCTTCCAATTTCGTTCTCGTTCTATTTCTTTCTGAACTATTTTTCAAGACTTTGAATTTTAACTCTAAGTTTTTGTTCGGAAAAAAATATGGCTGAGTCTTTGAAAATAACAAGAATTTCACTTCATAACAAACGAGAAACTTACCAACAAACCTTTTTATCCACCTGAAATAGAATTTATCTCATCGCTATGAAGTGAAAACTTGAATACTTTATGAACTTAGGAAAAAATCAAAAATCAAAAAGCGCAACCCAAACGAAGTAATTTTTAGAAAATTTATGGAAAATAAGTTCAAAATTATCAGTATTTTACCAGCCATATTTTTTTCAAACAAAAACTTAGAAAAAAAGTTCGAAAATGAAGAAAATAGTACAAGTTTGGGACTTGGTGGAAAAAAAAATGTCGAGATCGCCGGTCACATTTTTCGATAAACAAGGCGACAGCGTTCTTTCGGATCGTCGTTACAGATCCCCCATTGGGGATCCATCGCTCGCGCATCCATGACACATCTGGGATCCATCTGCCGCCGCAGCAGAGTTTCTAGGCGCGTCCATATCCCATCCATATGAGACCCATCGCCGTCCATAGTTGGCTGATGTGTCTCATATGGACGCATTATGCGTCGGGTATGGATAAGAGACATTATGTGTATGAGTGCCCACGACCTGTGGGCAGCTAAGGATTGGTTGAGTTTGGCAATGAAAATTTTTTTGCGATTTTCAATTTTTACACTAAAAATTCGATAATTTTTAAAAAATATACGGTGGACCTCTGCTTTAACGTTTTTCGGCTCATTTTGGTGATGGGCTGGAAATAAACCACTTTTTTCTTGTCCCAGAATAAAATTTTTTTGAGATTCTTACATTTTCTCCTTCCTCAATTGAACCCAAAACTTGTCCACCTTGTTGCTCTTCTTGCGGAGCCATCTTCCGTTGTTCTCGGATTCCCACTGAAACTATTGAAAAATGTAGTTTGTAGTCTTGAAATTATAGCTACCTGCTTATACAGTAACTTCTTTAACGCCTGATAGTGTCCGGCTCTTTTCTTGGCTCTCGAGTATTTGAGAATCGATTTGTTGGCAGAATCCAATTGAAGAAAAGCCTTGAAGATTTCCTCCTTGCATATACTCGAGCCATTTCCTTCCAACTCCAATTTTCCAGTTTTTCCCAAAATATCAAGTCTGTTAAGATGAGCAACCCAGACGAAGGTACGGTTGTGAGTCACGTTTGGAGAGGGTCTCTGGAATTTGGATTGGTTTTGTAGTTTGTAGTTTGTAGTTTGAAGTTTGTAGTTTGAAGTTTGTAGTTTGAAGTTTGTAGTTTGTAGTTTGTAGTTTAGTAATTTTGTAATTTTATAACTTTGTATTATTCAGTTTTCCCAAGTTTCATCGCGCTCCATTGCGAACTTGGGGAAATTCAAAATTTTGAGCTTTCCCGCTCACTTGTTTCTCATGTAGGTCACGCCGAAAACACAAAATCAACCAAATTATTATATTTGACGTGACCTACATGAGAAAAAAGTGAGCGGGAAAGATAAAAATTTTGAATTTCCCCAAGTTCGCAATGGAGCGCGATGAAACTTGGGAAAACTGAATAATAATATTGTAATTTTGTAATTTTGTAATTTCGTAATTTTGTATTTTGTAATTTTGTAGATTGTAGTTTGTAGTGTGTTGTTTGTAGTTTGTAGTTTTTAGTTTGTAGTTTGTAGTTTCTAGTCTTACCGGAATCGCTTCCAGCCGTGGACAGTCTCTGTCTTGAAACTCCATTTTTGAGAATAGAAGTCTCCAGACGTCGTCAATCGGAAGTGGAGGAGTAGATCCCAGAACGAACTTGTCAATGTAGATTGGATTGACAATATTGGAGAGAAGAGCTCCTTGGACTCCAAGAGCAACCCAGCGACGGATCTTGTTCATGATGCAGTGGTTGGTGTCGTGGCTGGAAATGGGAGAATTATAGGTTTTAATAGGCTCAGATTTTTAATAGATCCGGGACGGTTTGTAACTGGTCATTTCGCAACTGAGACATTTTGCAACTGAGACATTTCGCAACCAAAAAATCCTAGAAAACCCAAAATTGTCCAGCATGTCTAGGCCAAACTAACAAAATGAGATAGTAAAAGTGTACTTTAAAAAGTTGTCAAACTCGAGACGTTTTGCAACCGGACATTTCGCAACAGAGACACCTTGCAACTGACTTCGATTTCGCAACTATGAGATTTTGCAACCGGTCATTTCGCAACGAAAAATCGAAGGAGAACGCAACATGTCTAGGTCAAACTAACAAAGACCAAACTAACAAAAAAGTTGCCAAATGGCTGGTTGCGAATTGGCATAGTTGCGAAATTGACGAGAGTCGGGAAACGCAACAGTTGCAAAATGACTAGTTACGAAACGTCGCTAAGCTGAATCTCAGAATTGCAAAATTTCAAAACCACTGGATTACAGGATTTCAAAATTTGAAATCTCAGAGTCTTGGAATTTCAGAATTTAAGAATTGCCAATTCTCAGAACTACTGAATTTAAGAATTTAAAAATTTCAGAATTTCACAATCTCACGAATTCAAAGTCTCAGAATTACAGAATTTCAGAATATCAGAATTTCAGAATTTTGGAATTTCCGATTCTCAGAAATTCAGAATATCAGGATTTCAGGATTTCAGGATTTCAGAACTTCAAAGTTACAGTATTTCAGAATTTGAGAATTGCAAGATCCGAAATCTCAGAATTTTAGAATTTCAGAATTTTAAATTCTAAAAACTTCAGAATTTAAAGGTGGCGGGACAGCACTTTCTCGGGGGAAATTCCGGGGGAAAATCGTGCATTTTCGCGTGAGCGTGTCAGTTGTGGTGTATGCGTACAATGCGTCATACCTTACGACATTTCTTATTCTCGACCGATTTTCGGACAGAAATCAACCGAAATAGAACAGTTGGCATATCACAAATTGCTTACACTTTCCATAGCTTTAGTTCACAAAAGTTTCAGAAAAATAAAAATTTTGCTGTCCCACCACCTTTAAACATTTCAGAGTTAAAGGAGCCCAATTGTGTGGCTCAAAATCGTCTAGAAAATAGGTTGGAAATTTTCAAATTTTTTGCACATCTCCCAAATCACACGTGCGAAAAGTCACACTTTCGAAACGACACACTGTCGAAATGTCACGGAGTCAGAATTTCAAGATCCGAAATCTCAGATTCTTAGAATTTCAGAATTTCAGATTCTCCAAACCAGAATCCCAACTCACCCCTTCATCTCCTCCATTCCCCAATACACATTCTCACAGACATACGAGAACGTTGAATACATGTACAACTGACACGACGTCCTCATCTGAATCTCCCCCTCATCCGTCGTTTGCAGAATCTGAGATTCTGAATTCGTCTCGATTTTCCGAACTTCATTCATCAAGAATCTGATGAGTCCACGACGAGCGAGAACAAGAGGATTCTCGTGCATTATTTGGTCTTTGTGCTTGGAGGAAGTGAGTTTGGAACGATTTGTGTTGTCATTTGGACTGGAAGAGAAAGAAGCGAGAAGCATTGTGCCGTTGACGTTGAAGATGAATCTGGAAGGGGAAATTGGATAATGATATTGAAGTAGGATCACAGTCCTTTGTTCTCTCAAATGATTGACCCAATTCCTGTCGTTTAAACTCGAAGTTTTTATATCGCGAACGTACGTTCTTTCTAACTTATTAAAACGAAAGAGAGAATGTCGGCAGCGGGCGGCCACCAGAGTTGGGCGGAATTGAAAATTTTAAAAGTCGGAATTCGGGAGTGAAAAATTGGCCGGGAGTCGAAAGTTTCAGACTAAACTCAAAATCTTGAAAAAATCGTCCCAAATTCAGTGTCCACGATAATAACAATATTTTTTCATGAAAGTCGATAAAACTCGATTTTCAAACTAAATTTTTTCTAACCTATTTCAGAAAATGTAGAATTTTTTGCTGATTCGAATGCACCTAATATCGCTGCTCAAAACGCATTTTTAACCGAGTTACGAGCTTTTAAAGTTTCAGTAAGAGAGACGCAGAGAAAGCATACACTCTCGCTGTCGGAGAGACGCAGAGAAACGAGACAGTGTCTGCGTCTCTCACGAAAACTTTAAACGCCCATAACTCCCTTCAAATTTATCCTATTCGGTCGTTTTTGCGGTAGAAAACATTTTGAAGCGAATTCTTAAAAATTTTAGTTTGCAAAATTAATAATCGTCTAAAAGTGTTTCTATTGTGTTTTGAGCAGCGATCTTAAGTGCATTCAAATCAACGAAAAATTCTACATTTTTTGACATATAAGTTAGAAAAAATGTAAAATCGCGACTTGAAAAAAATAGTTACTGTAATCCTATCTACCTTAAGAGTAAACTCAAAATTCTGAAATACAAATTCCAATCTTTAAAAAATAAACTCCAATTGTTTACTAATTTCTTGAAAAATCGAACACAAGGCGGAAAACTTTATAATTTGAATCTAAAAAAGTTGTGTCAAAACTTCAAATTTTCGATGTTTCTCCGAAGCTTTCCAAAGCCTTCCAAAGCCTCCAGAATTCTCCAGAATCCTTCAAGGTCCTACAGAATCCTTTTTATCTATCCAGATGTCCTCTCCCTAACTCACGCGGCAAAAGCCTTCGGATCCTCATGATATTGTTCACACTTTTTCGCATAGAACTGGATTGCATATTGGTCGATTTCAGCGGCTGTGAATTCACGTGGTGGGAAGACGTCGTCTTCCAGAATTGTATGCTTCAGGATGTCTGGATTTGTATCCATCTGAAATTTGGAGTTGGACTTAGTTTGTGCTTTGAGTGTGCTGGGAAAACATGGAATGGGAGAGGTGAGTCATGTTGTAGTATGAATATTGAGCGTCTAATTCTAAATCTACAGTAACCTCTTTCAATTTTGAATCGAACGCCAACAATAAAAACTACAGTATACCGTTCCAACTGAAAATTCAACCAAAAATCATTGTTTAGAAATTTCAAATGCGTATTACTCGGCTCCTAGCGAAGATAATTTCTTGAAAATTTGTGAGCACACTTGTATTTTTATTGGTAACATTTTGAAATCTAGAAAATGCGGAATCAAAGCGTTATAAAAAATCGCTTTGTTTTTTTATTGAACTGATATGTACATCTAAAAATGATCTTACAATTGGAGAATTTCTCTTTTATATAGAAACTTCAATTTGTTGAAAATTACATGCTCCAGAAACTAGTAATTTGGAACAGAAAATTATAAGTTTTTCTCTAAAAATGTTGCCTAAATCTTGTGATGTTTCAACATTTGGAGAATTCGTCATTTTCCTATTTTGAGAAATTCAAAAATCGAAGAGCAAGTGGAAGAAGAATCAGATTCATTAATAGGGAGCTTCGGAAGTTTGGCTCCGGCCGTTTCGCAACTCGGACGTTTCGCAACTAACATGGAATGCTCGCGAAGTGTTACCCTTGGATTTGGATGAAAGTGGTATCATTCGAAAGAGCACAAAAAGTTATGACAAACGTGAAGAAAATTTTTTTTGTTCTGCACCCCCTCTCCAGAAATATGAGAAAAACAAAAAATCGCGCCAAAACCGAGTGCGGCATCTTTGAGCGTTTGCCATCCCGTGGAAACTGAACCAATTTTTACAAACTAAAATGCGTTTTGAAGAGAATTTAATGGAGTTTCAAACAGTATGTAAGATTTTATTTGTAAATGATGGGAACATTATTTTTTATTGAAAAGAATGAAAAAGTTGACCCCCAACAAACTACCTAAAAAAATTTTGAACCGTGGAAACTTGATGAGAGTACTTTTTTATGAAAATTCATGCTAGAATTACTATAGAAAACTTACTTTCAGTCCGGTCAGCCCCTGCGTGGTGGTTTGCTAGCGACTCAAAAAACGGTTTTTTGGAGGCAAGTGCAGAAAAAGGCGTAAAACTCATTTTTTTATTATTGATTAATTATTTTATTGTTTATAAAAATGTTTACAATTATATTTCCTATTGATTGACTATAAAAACTCATGTTTTGAACGAGTTTGACAAAAGTTATAAGCGCTAGAAGAATATAGTACGAATTCCAGTAGTGACCCAAAAATCGAAAAAAGGAAAATGACGCTAGAAATTCAATCTTTTTTGTATTTTGTTGGAAATTTGAAAACAAATTAAATTGTCAACTGCAACTTTTCTCTTACTCTTCAGCCAGGCCCGGAAAAAACGAAATTTATTAGAAAATGAGCCATAAACACAAAACTCAATTTTCCGGTTTTCGTTGAAGAGTAAGAGAAAAGTTGCAGTTGACAATTTAATTTGTTTTCAAATTTCCTACAAAATAAAAAAAGATTGAATTTCTAGCGTCATTTTCATTTTTTCGATTTTTGGGTCACTACTGGAATTCGTACTATATTCTTCTAGCGCTTATAACTTTTGTCAAACTTGTTCAAAACATGAGTTTTTATAGTCAATCGATAGGAAATATAATTGTAAACATTTTTATAAAACAATGAAATAACTAATCAAGAATAAAAAAATGAGTTTTACGCCTTATTCTGCACTTGCCTCCAAAAAACCGTTTTTTGAGTCGCTAGAAAACTACCACCCGGGGGCGGACCAGAATGAAAGTAAGTTTCCTATAGTAATTCTAGCATGAATTTTCATAAAAAAGTACTCTCATCAAGTTTCCACGGTTCAAAATTTTTTTAGGTAGTTTGTTGGGGGCCAACTTTTTCATTCTTTTCAATAAAAAATAATGTTCCCATTATTTACAAATAAAATCTTACATATTGTTTGAAACTCCATTAAATTCTCTTCAAAACGCATTTTAGTTTGTAAAAATTGGTTCAGTTTCCACGGAAAGCCAAACGGTCAAAGATGCCACACTCGGGTTTGGCGCGATTTTTTGTTTTTTTCATATTTCTGGAGAGGGGGTGCAGAACAAAAAAAAATTTTCTTCACATTTGTCATAACTTTTTGTGCTCTTTCGAATGATACCACTATCATCCAAATCCATGGGTAACACTTCGCGAGCATTCCATGTAACTTGAACATTCGAGCGCAGCTCAGATTACCTGCGAAACGTCACAGTTGCGAAATGTCGCGGAGCCGAAAGTCTTGGTTATTTTGAAAAGAGTTGCGTTTCATTAAAGTTAACCAGGTTTTTCGACGGAGCCCATTCGCTATTTTTCAAAATTTCCAGATTCTAAAATTTCGAAAAATCGAAGTTTCCAAATTTTCATTGAAAGTCAGTTTTCAATTCCAATTTTGGGACTAAACTCCAATTTCAAATATCTAAAAACCAAAAACCACAAAAATTCCAGATGTTTTTTGCCGTTCTCTCTCCTCTTTTGTTCACCTGCATTTGCATTTTTAAAGAGAAACAAAAAATGAATGAAAAAAAACGGAAGAAAAGAGAGAGAGACTAGAAGAGTTTCTGACAAAATGAAAAAGAAGAAGACGTGAAGCCTCCTCCTTCTGAAGTCTTCGTCGTCACCAGGGGCAACCAGAAAAACTCGAGTATCACACACATAGACACATGTATGTGCATGAATCTCGTGATGTTCTCAAGGGAAAAAAGAGGAAAATAGAAGTAGAAAGGAATAATAAGACTTGTTTTCTCATCAAATGAAAATTTGGGAATCGAGGTGACAAGAGAAGACGTTTTTGGCGGGAGAAAGAGCAAGAGGAATCAGAAGAGGTGAAGGGGAATAATCGCATAAAAATTGAAGAAAAAGGACCATTTTGGATTTTTTTTGAAAATCAACGTTTGATAATAGTTGAAATTCGAAATCTTGAAGTTTTGATCTCTGAGAATTCATAGCTTTCAGATCCTTGGATTCCTAGGTTCTGTGATTCTGAGATTCAAGAAAACTTTCAAAACGTGGACTCTTGGCTCTCCAGAAAATTTGGTTCCGCGACGTTTCGAAAGTGTGACGTTTCGCAGGTGTGACGTTTCGAAAGCAAGGTGACAACAAAAAAAATATAGAGAGCACTTGCGAAATGCCATAGCAAATTAGCAAGTTTAGTTTTCATTTCAATTTCCAAAAAAACTTTGCCATTTTTAAAATTTTTTGAAAAAATGGATATAACTCGAGTTCTAGGAGGTTTTGAGCAATGAAAATTATATCATTCAAATTAAAAAAATGAGGAATTTTTTTATTACCACACTTTCGGAACGTCACACTTGCGAAACGTCTTCTTTCGAAACGTCGCGGAGCCGAGAATTTGCAATCCGCGTTTCCTTTGTCCATTCTTGAAGTTGTAACGAAGCAAATTCTGAATATTCCTTCATTCTTCCATTTCTGAAACCTGCCTCTGATACTAAAAATTGAGATTCAAATCGAAAATTTATCTGTTCCAGACTACTATCACAAGTAAAAAAGTACCCGATATAAAGTGAAAAATTAAAACAAGATAAATTATATGAAAAAAATCAACAACAATTTAAAAATCGAAAGCTTTAAAACAACCGAAAACTCCACACTTTCTAACAATGACAAAGACTTGTTGAACAGCGGCAAAACTCAGAAAATCCGTCCAATCGTAGCTTTTGAGAAAAGCGAGTTTTTCGGTTTTACATACATCGCAAAAGTTGCAGTTGAGATAACAGTCGACGTGGGATTTGAATGCTTCTTCTTGGATTTGACGGCATGAGGTGGAGAACTGGAAGCATTTTTATACAGAGAGGTATTTGGATAGGTTTTCAATATCAAAAAAGCTCAATTTTTCAAAAAATCTTACTTCAGAAATATTGAGAATGGCCTTGACGAGACAGTGAGTGGAGCAGCCGACGAATTCGCGGCCCTTCGGAGTGAACTGATCGAGGATGCCTGAAAATATACACAAATTTATTATTTTTACTCAAGCGATTCTCCGAATTTTCAGGAAATACCCCAATTTTTTTTCATAAAAATCGTTAAAACTCGATCAAATTGATTTTGAACAACATTTTTACTAACCAATTTCAAAAAATGCAGAATTTTTCGCTGATTCGAATGCACCGAATATCGGTTATCAAAACGCATTTCGAAGCGAGCTATGAGCGTTCGAAGTTTTCGTGAGAGACGCAGACACTGTCTAGTTTCTCTGCGTCTCTTCGACAACGAGAGTGTATGTTTTCTCTGCGTCTCTTACACCTAAGCTTCAAACGGTCATAACTTACTTCAAAATGCGCGTTGATGAGCGAGTAAAAAAATCTGCATTTTTCAAAATAGGTTTGAAAAAATGTATGTTGGCGGTTTAAAAATTGATTTTCTCGAGTTTCAACAGTTTTTATAAAAAAATATTGTCATTTTCGTTTTCGGGACGGTTATTTGAGCTCAAATTTTAGATTTAGTAAATTCCAAAAATTACTTTGATTATTGAAAACTAGACAATTTCTCAACCCATAATGCAGCAGATATCCACGTGGCCCACACTGAAACTTCCTCTCCACAATCTCATATGCATCGCATAGTTCTGGCTCAGCGGTGGTGGAAACTAGAGGAATCTGGAGGGAAATTCAAAAAAATAATGCATTGAAAAAATTGAAGGAACAGACCAGGAAACAACTGACGAGGAGTAGGGGGAGCATATTGTTGCCAGTTCACTGATAGAAAAAATGACAAATATTTAGGGAGAGAGAGAAAAAATGGAGAGAGCGCAGAGAAATAGACTAATTTTGGAAGAGGAAGAAGAACGACAGGGATGTATTATATTTCCGTCGTCTGTTGTCAGGTCGATTTAAAGGCGCACAGATTTTCTCAAAATGGTCCCACCATTTATACTATATTTATACTACACGTGGTAGTTTTGGATCTTTGTTTTTTAGAATGAAAATATCTTTTGCAGTAGGAGGAAGAGATGACGAAATGATGACTAGAGAGATAATAAGAAGAAGAGGAAGGGTCAAAAAATGATAAACAAGGGAGAAAAGAGAGTCTAGACGATTTTTTATTTGTAAAGAATTTTGGAATTTTTAAGATGTCTGGAAGGAAGTTTTGGAAACTTTTGGAGGTTCAAAAAATCAAAAAGAAGTAAAATTGCAGAAAAAAATAATTTTCTGGGTTAGAAGCTCCAGATTTTGGGATTTTTCAGATGCCGGATTTTCAAAAAAAAAGTCGTATTTAGATATTGAAGGTTTCTGATTTTCGGAACTTTGAGATTGTGCATTTTTTATTACGATGCTGGATTTGGAAAATCTGAAAATTTGCAATTTTTTCGATGTTTGAATTTTGAAAAATTCCTGTATTTTTTAATTTTGAGATTCTGAGAGATTCTGAAATACACGAGCTCTGAAACTTCGAAAGAAATATTGAATTTTATTAAAAAATCCAGTTTTCTCGAAACTTCAAATTTTTAAATTTCCACAGCGATTTCCCATTTTATACCTAAAAACCAACATTCTTCTAAACAGGAATTAGAAAACTTCAAAATGACTCACAATACTGAAAAAAAAAATGTTTCAAGAAATTTTTTTTTGCTTTTTTGAACTGAAACAAGAAAAAACACATGTAATTTCAGATTGTCCGCAAATAATTTTTTCACAATTCAGAAAATTCCAGAAACACCGAGGAGAAACGCCGAAATTCAAGCTCCAAGAAACTAAATTTTCAGATTCTATGTCAGAATAAACGCACGAATTCAGATATTTTTTTTTTGAAATTTCAGACTTCCACTTCAAAAATCTCACATTAAAAAATCATTTTTCTTCAATTTCCCGCTGCAACTTGTCGCGAATCTCCTCCAAACTCAATCGTTTTGTCTCTATCAGCACCACCTTGCTCCTCGACTTTGCTCCCTGCAAATTTCCCATTTTGACGAAAAAATATCGGTCAATTTCTAATCGTTCGCTGCAAGTTCCCCCAATCACGTGAATTCCCACTTCTAATGCAATTGAGTGGAATACATGTAAAGAAGCACTGGTTCGATTTGTTTACGCCTTTCAATACGTCGATAACATCTTGTTTCTCAATTTCCTATTACAAGTACCTTGTCAAACTGTAATTCATTCTTTCGAAGACCCAACGCGCTCATGAGATACGAAATGAGCTCCTCGTTCGCTGCTCCTTCCCTTGGCGCCGCGCCAATTGCCACATCCACTTCGGACTCGCCGATTGCTTAATGTTGATGATAAATATATAGATGTATCTTCTTTTTTCCATCATTTTACCTACTACACAACTCTTCTTGGCGCCCGGTTTCGCATGAATCCGCAGTCCGATGCGACCTTCAGCGTCGGCGAAAATCGCTGATTCCGGCGCCTTTTTATCAATCGGTTTCTCGCCATTCTTCTCGGGCGGAACACACTTGTTGACGAGTTTCTAGAATATTCCTTTTTCTTTTTCATATGATTTTAATAGAAACGTTACCTCTTTTTTCGGCTTCACCATTTTTTCTTTCAAACAAGTGAATGTAAGTCGGACGAAGCCAGTGTTCATAAAATTGTTCTGAAATTCAGAAAATTAGATTTTTTTAATCGAGTAAAAACAAGAAAAATAGTTGCAAAACAACACATCGAGCGATTGCAATCGGTGCGTTTTTTTTCTCTGTGTCTCTTTTGTTTTTTTGGAAACGATTTGGGTTTTATTTTCTTCCAAACTCTTCAAAAATATTTAAAATAATTTTTTCCAAAAACAAAAAAACTTCCTCAATCCCAAACATGTCCCTTTAACCCCGACTACTGTAGATTCTTAAAGGCGCACACACTTTTCCGGAAAAGTCTCGAAACGAAAAGTCCCAAACTATGGCGCCATTTTAGAATGGGCGTTTTTTTGTGTTGTTGACAACTTTGGATAAACTCTCGAGAATTCTCCTTGAAGAACGATAATTTCGCCGATTTTTCTTATCATTTTTCACCGAAAATCAGCGCATTCTGTGATAAGCCACTTTTTAACACAATTGTGACAACAGGAAACAAAGTTTTTCCCAGTGTTTTCTGGACTTTTTTCACTTTGTTTCTTCTCCAAGTTGTACACGCGTAATTACACTATCCTCAAGCTACGCCGTAGGATACGTTCCTCAACTTATTGCGAAACTGAGTCACCCCATCATCTGTTCGGGGGGGCAAAGTACGCTCGCCTCCCCGCGGGTACAAATACTAGCTGACCAATTCCCCCGGTTCTCTATCTTTCATGTTTTCGAGAAATACTCCTCGCTTTCTTCTTGCTTCTCTATCAACTCCACTATTATTCCAGCAGAACGCAACAATGGCTGATGTCGAATATTCCGTACCGGTTGAGGAGCAACAAGCACAGAGCTATTACGATCAGCTGCTCGAGAATGCCTATGTTCAGAGCGTATGCACTTTTATCAGTAAATGTTTTTCTATTTTTGCGTATTTTTCAGGCTCTTAACGTTTACACAAAGACCAAAGAGTTCCATCCATTGATCAACTCCACTTTAACCACCGCCGAGGAGAAGGCCGCGCTGGTTGGCAACTACGCTACACAAAAAGCGTACGACGGATATAATTCGTACTATGTGAAGCCAAAAAACACCGCTTATGAAGCTGTGACATACGGAACCGAGAGAGCCAAGAACGCTGTCGAGACGGGAAAGAACGCGGCGATTGTCACGGGAACTTTCGGAATCGGTGCCGCCGTTGTGCTCACTCAATTCTCGTTGGCACTGAGTGCCGGTGGTGCCGCTTTGGTCCTCGATGGAGTCGATAACGCCAAGAAGTTCGGAAGCAGCGCAGTTTCGAGTATCAAGGAGGCCGAGCTTGCCATGGAACACAGAATCTTCTCTGCTCTCCATCAAGCTCAAAGAATCGCCATGGTTCCAGTTGAGAAGGCCGCCGAGAACACCAATGCTCTCCTTGATATCCTCGATGGAGCTGTTCAAAGAGGACTCAACGTCGAAGTGCCACCATCTGTCAACCTGACCATTGTCCAGAGAGTCAAGAATCTGGCCTCCATCATTGTGCAAGGTGTCAACAACAAGGTAACCGATTCAATTTCTGATGTTTTAAAATCCGTACCTAGCTTTTTAAGGCTCACGATCACGTCATCGATCCAATCAACGAGAGAGCTCGTGCCTATCTCGAGCAGCTCAGCCAATCGTTCGTTCTTCTCGATGTTATTCGAGAGAAGAAGACATGGGTCGTCGAGAAGACCAGTGAGCTCTCGCAGTCGGTTGTCGACTTTAGGAGCAAAGTGGAGGAAGAGGCCAATCAGTACAAGATCGCACCGGAGGAGATGCTCATGAAGCACATTCAGTCGTCGTCGGAGAAGTTGGCCACACAGTTGAAGGCGTTGCGGGAGAAGGGACAGAATGTGAGTCCTCACCGAATTTTAAGTGTGAATAAATTTTTTCAGGGGAATCGGGTTAAAATAAGGTCAACAGGAAAAATGTTCCTTATTGAAAAAGCTATCGAGCGGTAGAAAAGTCGTATAATTTCATCGGAAATTCACGGAGTTACGCCATGTATTGCTGCAATTGCCGAAATCGAAGACTTTTTTGCCGAAAAGTTCTCGATTTCGGCAACACAAGCCGTAACTCTGTTAGTTTCTGCTGAAATTCGACGGTTTTCCAACCAGCTATAGCTTTTTTAATAAGGAATATTTTTCCTGCTTACCGTATTTTTGCCCTGTCCCCTTGAAAAAAGTTATTTACTTTTGAAAAAATTGCCGAAATTTGTTGCCTCCCAGCCCTACTTGTGACTGTGATCAAAATTTCAATTCCAGGTGTTCGGAGACGGAACCCGAATCGACTCCACCGTCGACTATCTCGAGAAGCTGAAGACGTCGATGTCCGAAGCCGAAAACGTCTACCAAGTTCGCGATGAAGTGCTCAACGAGGCCCGTCAACGAATCGCCGAGCTGTCCACCTGGACGACAAGCCTTCTGGTCCGTCAGCAAACCGAACAGTAAACTTTTTCATATAAATCTCACACTATCTATATACTATGTTCCTTTCATGTCAAATATATCTCTGGCACATTCATACGAAAAAAACACCATTTGTTTTATTTTCGTCAGACCTTTGCCCTCCTTCTCCTCCTCCCCCCTACCACCACCCTCACCTAAATTTTTGATATAGACAGCAAGTGATAGGCTGGCAATGATGGCATCTGCTGTCATGCTATTCGATCTTCCTCCTCTTTTTGTTTTTTTTTTCATTCTCCCCCATCATCCATTACACCACCTCGACTTGACCTGTTCTATTTCACCTGCGCCCAGTAATTCTCTCAATATCTACTCTTGAGATACAGAAAATGTCTGTGTGGATGTTGCCTATATTTTGTCAGATGTACGATTACCTCATCAGATTATGCACTGTAAGCACCCCCATACTCACCAAATCCCCTCCCATCCATATTCTGCATTACGTGTAACCCCCCTTCTATCCAAAAATACAAGTAGTCAACCAAACATGCTCCATTAAACTTCTAGACTTTTTCGACTCTAAATTTTCCAGATAATCTCCGCCGAATGGCAATTTGAGCCGGACGATTTGTACATCGACGAGCTCTACTTTGAAGCGCCACTCCGAATTCCGAACCAGCTCAGGGAGCGAGTCGTGTTTAGGAATCGTGCCTAATTCACATGCATGGACAAATTTGTAAAAAGTCAATGTAAATAATAAACCACTGTACTACTACTAAAGTAATCAGCTGATAAGTAGTGTAATCTGTAATCATGATCGATTATAATAGGTTACATGTGACACTGATAAATTGACTGATTAGTAGTTACTGATTTTTGAACGATTTTATTTGTTTTCATTGAAAAAATTAGAAAATTAGACAGCCGCTTGAGACATGGACATCAAATCGGAATTCATGTTCTCCGACATCATTGCACTTTTCGACGGATTGAACTTTTTCACCTCTTCCTCGATTTCATAGTCACAATCGGCGACAGTTTCCAAGACGATTCGTTGAAATGAGACATAATAAAAAACGATGACAAGAATCAAGACGATCGTCTGAGCAATTGCTGCTCCGATGAATGCATATGCCCATGCTCCGGTACCGACGCGGGGCTCCGGAACGTTTTCGTTCGTCCATTTTCGGTAATTTTTCGTTTTCATTTCGCCTGGTACGATCGAGTCGAATACGATGCTCAGTGGATGGTTGAGGTAGATGAGGGGGTTTTTGCTGGAAATTTGCATTGCAGCGCGTTTGCTTCTATTATGGCGGTAAAATGCAACTGGACCTGCGCCACCGTACTCCAGTGGTAAAAGGTCCCGACACGGTGATTTTTCCACTGGAGTATTTTACCGCCACAATATTGGGAATTTATAATAGTTTTGGCAAAGGCAAAAGTTCGCTCTATTGCAAAATTGAGCATCGTTGTTTTTTTCTAATTTTAATAGACGAAAAATAGAAATTCGTCTTGTTTTTTTTTTAAATTCACAATAGTTATTAAGAAGTGCAATAGAGCGCAGCAGAACGTTGATCAGTAATTGCGGTCTATTGTCAATTCTGAAAAATTGCAATTTTTTGAATTCACAAAGGTGCAATAGAGCGCAAAATCGGATTTCAAAAATTATAATTTTGTTGGCATTGGAGCGAGTTTTGCTTCGTTCGCGAATTTACTGTAGTTTTTGATTTTAATTAAATTGCGCTCTATTGTACATTCGATTACCGCTATTTCGGCTAATTTCGATAGAAAAAATCGGGCGAAAAAATTGAAATTCGCACTTGTTTTGAATTCTCAATTGTTATTGAGAAGAGCAATAGAGCACAGTCGAAAGTAACCAATAATTGCGCTCTATTGTCAATTCCCAGAAAATTGTGGGCGGAGCCTAAAAATTGCTGGCAAAATTTATTTTTTGCGATAGAGCGTAAAATCGAAATTTTCCAAATTTCATTTCGCTTTTCCACATACATGTCCAAACCCGGGCCGGCCCGGGTCGGCCCGGGTAGAAAATTTTCGTCAAAATTTTTCCGAAAAAAAATCAATTTTTCATGAAAGAGTTTCTGAATTGCATGAAAAATCATGAAAGTACTAAAAATATGAAACATTCTAAAATTGAACAGAAAACAGTCAAAAAATCGAATTTTTTTCCAAAAATTGACCTTTGAAAAAATTGTGTCTCAAAACCCGGGCCGACCGGGCCGGGCCGGGCCCGGCCCGGGTTTGGACATGTATGCTTTTCCAGGTTTTCATTGAAGCCGTTTGTATTGTACATTTTAATGCCCAAAACATAAGCATTTTCGTTCAATGCAAACGTGCTCCAATGCTACTCCAAAAAATCGCAAACACGCTCCAACAAGTTCAACTCACTCGTCGCCACCGAACGAATGCGCACCAGTTCCGTGTCGATACGGTGTATTCGGCATGCAGCACATTGTTGCTGGAGCATTATTGCGGAGTGTAGTTTGTAGCGTTTCACACTTTTCACAACATTCTCTTTGTTCTTGGAACGGAAGCTTCGGGTCACTGACAGCGTGCGGTTGATCGAAACCGTATTGGACACCGTATTTGCACGGGGCGAATGTTGGTTGGTGTTTGTGGACTGAAATGGGAAGTTTTGCATTGGAGCGCGTTTAACTTTGTTGGGAGTAGAAATATCAAAAAGTGATTAACTAATAAAATGTGTAAAACTTGATTTTACACATTTTTGTAGTTGGCAACTTTTTTCTATCCCCACTCTCCGTAGAGTTACATTAGTTAGAAGTTGAAGGACAGACATTCTTGCTTCATACTGCGCTACCTTATCGGAGAGTAAAACTTTCAAAAAGTGCTCAACTGATAAAATGTGTAAAATTCAATTTTACACATTTTTGTAGTTGGCAACTTTTTTCTATCTTTACTCTACGTGGAGTGACAGTACCACAAAGACTCACCCATATACTTTATTTCTGTAATACCAGCCTCTTTGTACAGTTTATCGTTGAGATGTGGATTTTCAGCGAAAATCGACGGCATCATTATGGCGATGAGAGTGAGGAAATTGTGAAAACACAGCGTCATACTTGTTTTCACACTTTTGAAATTTTTTAGTAAAAAGAATAATTTGAATTTCCAGATTCAATTTTTTTCGAAAAAAAAAATCTGCTGGATTTTCAAGTTTCACGTAGTTCGAAAATTTTTGTTTTCGGTTACATTATCCTCGAGGAGTACAAAATTATCAATATTTATAGAAAAAATCACAAATAAAATCAAAAACCAGTTGCATAAATAAGCTTTTTACAAATCCTCAATTTCAATGTTGTAGCGGAGTTGTTTGGCCGAGAACCACGAGTAGTAGTTGTCGAATTCGAGGACGTCTGAAAATTTTTGGGATTATCAATGGAGCGAAGTTGCAATAAGGGAAAAAAGGAGGAAATAAAGTAAGCAAGATTTACAATGAAGAGCGTTTGTCGCATTGACTGTTTTTAAAGTTGAATTGATGTAACTTTGCAGGACTGGAAAAAAGTACGTTTGCATTGGAGCGCGTTTAACTTTGCAGAGAGTAAAGATATCAAAAAGTGCTTAACTGATGAAATGTGTAAAATTTAATTGTGCATATTGTGGTAGTTCAAACGTTTTGATATCTCTACTCTCCGTTGAGTTACATAAGTTTGAAGTTTAAATACAAAAAGGTGAGACATTTTCTCGCATCTCTGCGCAATAACTCATTGGAGAGTAAAGTCATCAAAAAGTGACCAACTAATAAACTGTGTAAAATTTAATTTTACGTATTTTGCAGTTGACACCTTTTTATTATCTTAACTTTCAACAGAGTTATATGCGCTTGAAGTTAACAGACACAAATTTAAAAGACACTCTAGCTTGTTAGCGCAATAACTCGTTGGGGAATAGAGTAATCAAGAAGTTATCAACTAACAAAATATAGAAAATTCAATTTTCTATATTCTTACATTTAGATATCTTTATTCTTTACTGAGTTACAGTTATTTTAATTTTTGAAATCTTAAAACAGAATCGCCAAAATGAAAACTGCCGTTTTTTTTTGTGAAAATAGGAGAACTTCGAGTGTCTAAAAAATTAGTTTCCAGAAATTCGATTTTTCTGAAATTTTGAGAATCCATAAAAAAACTTAAGAACTCTATTTTTGTAGTTAACAACTTTTTCATGGCACCACGATCCAGTTAGTTAGGTCGCGTGGAAGCCAAATGGCTCTAAAACGAGACAAATTTCAAAGGAACCTCAGTCAACTTGGCCTAACTAGCTGGATCGTGGTCTTATGAAGCAGTTGTCAACTACAAAAATACAGTTCTTGAGTTGCTCTATACATCCACAAAATTTCATAAAAATCGAAATACTGGAAACCCCTTTTTCATACCCTCAAAGTTGACCTAACTTTGTCCAGTACTGTAATGTTCAAAGCAACTCACAATTCCCCAAATCAGTGACATCCAAGTGTCCGGTGATTGGCACATTAGTGCATTCCAAACGGATGTAAGGATAGACGGTTTCCATTTCAGTGAGCTTGTCACAGGCGCCAGTTTTATCGTAGTGAATTTCGAAGCCGATGTCATCCTCGTCGGTCATGTAGGTCCAGCTGGGAAAAATTGGTTGGAAAAGGAAGGAAAGTGCGCTCTAGTGAACTCACCTTATCCGACTCGGTTTCTTCACCTTGATTTGAATCAAATGCTTGTCTCCAGCGTAAACTGTAGTCAGTTGATCGTAATCAGCCATTGCTTTCTTTGGATCAACGAAATAGGATTCATCGACAGCACCGCCACCGTATTTGATACGGGATGGACATTTCGGGTCTCCGTTCTCGACAAGATTGCCTCCCCAATACATTGGCCACGCTTCGAGATTCACGATTTGGGCCAGGGACCATTTCCAGTCGGACTGGAAAAATACGAAGGTTGGGGTATAGATTTGGGAGACTTTGGATTCAGAAGTTTCAGGATTTATGGGAAATCAGGACTCAGGAATCTCAGATTTTCGAAAATTCTGGATTCAGAAAAAGCAATTAAAAATTCAAAGTCTCAAAGATATTATGATTTTGGAGTTTCGAGTTTTTGCGATTTTGGAATTTTCGAGATTTCGATATTTTAGAAATTTTTATGTTCTTCAAATCTTGGCTCCGCGACATTTTGAAAGTGTGACGTTTCGAAAGTACGATATTTCGAAAGCAAAAATTTCAAAAAAATTTTCCAGAATGGTTTGAAATTTTCGCTTTCGAAACGTCACTGCTTTGAAAATTTCAAATTCTAATATTTTCAAATTCCTAAAAAACTCACTTCAGAAGGCATTTCCACGAGACGAGTGATGGGATCCTGAAGGATGGCGGTGATGGATGCATAAGCGATTCTGGCCATTTCAGGGGCTCTGAAAAAAACTTTGCTAAAAATTGATATTTTTCTAAAATTCAAATTTCATATTTTACAAATTATTAGAACTCTTAATCTCCTAAACTGAAAAAAAATGGCCTAGAAATACAAAAATTGACTAACCTGATAATCAAAATTTTCCTCAAAACCATTGGATAGTGATCCTGGAACAAGCTAACCAGTGTTGTGAAGGAAGAAGCGAATTGTTTGCACGAGAAGTGAGCGGAGGTGATGTTTTCCAAATCGAAGACCAGTGTCATTTGCTCAAATGGGCGGCCGGACTGAATCGCGAAACGATTTTTAGATACTAAGAGTAGAATTGATGTAACTTTGCGGAGAGCAAAGATATCGAAAAGTGTTCAACTGAAAAAATATGTAAAATTTGATTTTACACATTTTCGTACTTGACAATTTTTTCTTTCTCAACTCTCGACCGAGTTACATGCGTTAGAAGTTAAATGACACAAAGTTGGAAGACACGGCTTTTTCAGTTGAAATAGGCCAACTTTGAGGGTCTAAAAAAGTAATTTTCAGATACCCGATTTATCTGAAATTTGGCACATAAATAGAGCAAATCAAGAACTTTATTTTTGTAGTTGACAACTTCATTATAAGACCACGATACAGTTAGTTAGGCCAAGTTAATTGATGTCGCTTCGAATTTCGTCTTATTTTGGAGCCCTTTGGCTTCCAGTGGCAAGCCTTCCACGCAACCTAACTAACTGGATCATTGTCCTATGAAAAAGTTGTCAACAACAGAAATAGAGTTCTTTAGTTGCTTCATATATTTGCAAAATTTCAGAAAAATCTGATTATTGGAAACCATTTTTCAGACTTTCAAAGTTGACCTATTTTAGCTGAAAACGCTTTTATTTTGGTCAGCACTGTATGTGAGAATTTGAAATACTACAGTAGAATCAAATATGGATTTCGCGCCTAGATTCTATGTTTTAAAATAAGTTATAAAATTTTTTTTTCAATATCCATTCATTTGCAATTTGGGAAAATGCCAATACTGTAGCTTACTTTTTCAGTCTCCCAACCATTTTCCACTCACCTCCGACGCCTTCTGCTCACAGAGTTTCATTCCTTTTTCAATTGCAGCCAGTGAGAATTTGATATAATCCAAAGAGGCAACGGATCTCAATAGTCCCTCAACATCCACATTTCCAAGAAGTGACATCAGAATCGGACGTCCTTCGGTGTCCCCAAGGAGACCGTATCCACAGTATTTTTCGAGGCACTAAAAGTTTTAAATTGTGGCAGAGAAAATGAAATTTGGGATTCTAGGCCATCCCGGGATGTACAAGACCAAGAAGATACTTTTTTTGGATTCTCGGTTATCTTTAAATTTTCAGGTCATCAAGGTAGTGTATTTTCAACTACCTTCACAAGTTATTTGATGGCCTGGAAAACCAAAAGATCAAATTCTAGGCCATGATTCACCTTGAGATGCGAGATCTGTGATCTATGATGAATCATGCGAGAAGGAAAATGAAAATCGTCACTTTCTTGTTTACGGTTTTCAAAAGCTTCTAGAAGCTTTTGTTTACCAGACATCAGATTCCAATATCAAGTATTCTAGATGATTCTTTTAACAAAATTACGGTTTTAAGATTGATGATTTTCTAGAAGCTCTATTTCTGGCTTCGAGATATTTCGAACATGTGACGTTTCGAAAGTGCGATGTTTTAGAAGTGTGACGGTTCACAATCTTTCTTCTTTTGGAAAAATGACTATAACTCGAGTTCTAGGAGGTTTTGAGCTATGAAAATTGTACCATTCGAATTGCCCTAAAATCGTGGATTTTTTAATTTTAATCGAATTTTCGGCCACGGCATTTTGAAAGTGTGACGTTTCGCAAGCAAAGATTTCAAGCTATTCTGGAGAAGAACACTTTTCAGTACAATGCAAAATTTGAGTCCGTTTTGTAGGATATTCCATCGAACGGCTCAGAAGTTCTAGAATGGCTTGAATTTTTTGCTTTCGAAACGTTGCACTTTCGAAACGTCCCAGACAAAGAAACTCACTTCTGGAGGTGTCCACTGATGAATTCTGTCCAAATGCCATGCGTTTCGGAATGTTACATGCTTTCTCAGTGCCTCTGCTGTATCATCGAATCGTCCGTTTTTTGCACGCAACCAACGGAGCACGTATCCATCGTTGAGATTCTCGATTTGCGGGAGGATCGATCTGGAATTTCAGAACTTGATAAGAAACCTTATCTCAATTTGTCTGATTTCTTGATTCCAATAAAAAGGAATCACAAGAAATTGTTATTCCAAAAATGACCTTGTTCCTAGGGGATTCCCTCATTTGATCGGAAATAGAGATTCTGGGGAAAAGAAAAGAGGATGATGTCATTTCAGGATTTAATGTGTAGTATGGATATAGGGAGAACCAGATTTCGATTGGTGATTTGAAAAATGAGATTAAAAGTTTCAGAAAATCGAAGTGAAGGCTTCTAGGCCATCCCGGGAGGTACAAAGACAATGTTTTGGGATTCTTGGCCATTTAAGCTCAACTGTATCTCCAATACTATTTCAAGTTATTTGGTGGCCTAGAAAACCAAAGATCAAATTCTAGACCATGATTGTAAAAATGAAATGATTCATCTTGAGATTTGAGATCTATGATGAATCATTTTTTCACATTTTTGGATTCCAAACACTGAAAATCAAAAGCTGAATTTCCTTTAGAAGAAGGAATTCGATAGAACCATCACTATTCTTGTTGGCCTAGTTTCCCTCATTTTGGAATTCTAGGCCATGTTCGAAATTGGAGGATCACTCTACGATATGATCTTTGAAGTTTCGATTGGATTCTAAATCTCCAGAATTTATCAAAACACATCCATGTATCTTAGAAGATTTCTTCTAAACAAAAAACGATCGAATTCTGATAAAGGATTGATCAGAAAATAATGATTTTGTGTGTGTGTTTTGATCAGCGTTTAATCAGTTTTTTAAAGAAAATGTATCAGATGGAAATCTGGATTTTCTTTGAGACTATTGTTGTTTTATCACTTGAAATCCGAAGTCTCAAGAATTTCGAAAAAGAAGGTTTTGAATGTTCGGAATTGTAAAATTCAAAAGTTGCAAGATCTGGTTTCCTGAGAGTCTGGTAGTCTCTAGAAATATTTCTGAATTTTCGTATTCTGTGAATCTACTATCGAAAACCTTCCCGAAAAGTTAAAAATCGATTTGAAAATCTTTGAAAAAAGCGAAAGAGAAAACGGAAAAGTCGTTTTGAAAACGGATATAGGGGCCCAGATATTGATCTTTGGGAAGGGAAATCGAGGTGAACGGTTCAAGATTAAATTCATTTTCGAAAAATTTCGAAAATGTCGGGAAATTTTTTCAATTTCTGGGTTTCGCGGGGTTTTCCTGAAAGCAATATTTGCAGGGATCACTTTTGGAAACTTTGCAGTATTAATTTGACGTGGCTACATAGTAAATTGCTCATCTTAAAATTCTGAAAAATAACTTTGGACGGTTTTTTTCGCCATATTCCGTTTGAATCTGGTTTCATTTCAAATCGATCAAATTCTCTTTTCCAAATTCGGAATTTTCAGATTTTGGATTTTGAGATTCTGACCTTCGGAAGGTAGTAATCTCTTCTTATCAAACTACATACACTAATGAAAAAATCCAAAATCGTCTATTTTATACCTGAGATCGCGAATAGTTTGCTGTTCAATGGAGGTTGCAGCGGCCGTCGGCGACACCAACATTACTTGAGAGAATCGAATGAAAAGAAGAAGAAAAAGAACGAAAGGGTCTTCTCTCGAGATGGAGGCGGAATGGTTTTGTCTTCTTCAAAAGAGAAGACAGAGAAATTGAGAAAAATCTCCAAAGAATCCATGTTATTTTCATCCAGTTACTGTAGTATCGTCTGTGTTGTGTAATATCTCCGCAAATCTCTCGAAGGCCTTCTTCTTCTTTAGACGATAGGGGGCAAAGAAGAAGGCCTCTTTTCTTCTTTCTCTCTCTCACTTATTGCAGATTTCAATCGTTTTGTTTGAAAAAAGAGAAAATAGATGTTTGCGGGATGACCAGGATGACGATGTGTGTGTTTGGGTCACATGTTATTGGTGATTTTTGGAATATAGTGAATTTTGTTGGAGAATCTTGGCTTGGGAACAAAAAACACTAGAAACTGGAACAAAATGCTAATTATTTTGTTATTAGACTCATCAAAATAGGTCAAGTTTGAAGGAAGCTATGAGGATTTAAAACTGAAAAATAGGTCAACTTTAATGGTCCGAAAAAATGGCTTCCAAATATTCAATTTTTCTGAGATTTTGTGTATGTATAGAGCAACTCTAGAGCTCTATTTCTTTAGTTGACAAGTTTTTCCTAGGATTGCAATCCAGTGAGTTAGGTCAAGTTTACTGACGTTACCTCGAATTTTGTCTCATTTTGGAGCCTTTTGGCTTTCACGCTATCTAACTAACTAGATCGTGGTCCTATCAAAAACTTGTCAACTACAAAAATGCTCATCATGAAATTTTACACATTGTTTTAGTTTAAAAATTTTTCTAAACACCATCCCTTCTGGAGATACAGACGCTCAAAGTTAGGTGCCCCAACAGGATAGACGCAGACGACAAGAGAGCTCTCGTTGTCTGCGTCTCTCAATGAAATAGAAAATTGGTAATTAGTAATAAAAACGCTGCAAAAATCGTTTATTCATTTCGTACAATCATAACTACACATTTTGTGGGGACATGGACACTTTTTATCCTCATCACCCTTTGCAATAATTTTTGGATTCATCTTTTTGGTTTGCCGTTTTCTTTTTGGACTTTTTCCTTTCTTAGCATTGAGATTCTGCTCTTGATAATAGACACTGAAAAATAAGACTCGAATGGAAAATAAGCGTCAAAAACTTACCCATTTTTATCGGTTCCCTCTCCATGAAGCTGGATGTGTTGGATGGTTTCTTGGTTGCCCGGTGTGCAGTTGTGCTTCAGGCGGAAAAATGG
Source organism: Caenorhabditis zanzibari (assembly GCA_963966625.1). NCBI lineage: Eukaryota > Metazoa > Nematoda > Chromadorea > Rhabditida > Rhabditidae > Caenorhabditis > Caenorhabditis zanzibari. The sequence goes on from OZ016468.1 coordinate 11,504,313, forward strand.
AGAGTAATTCTGAAATTTTGATATCAACAACTTCAAAAACAAATTCAGTGATCTTACATCTCGCGCGCTACCCTCGATTTTATAAGTGACCGGAGAGGCCTTGGTATCCAAAGTGACATGTTGCTTGAGTCCATTATCTCCAACCTTGTTGCGTTTGGGAATCGCTTCGACAACTTCAATGGACTTCACGAATCCTCCTTTATGGCCACCGAGTCCACATTGAATCTTTCCGGTGAGCACGAAGCTCTTGGCTTCGGCGGATTGATGGAGAAGGCACAAGGTGAAGGAGAAAAGAAAAAGACCAGAAAGTCGAGACATTCTTGGTTGAACTGGGGGATTTAGAAATCGATGGAATTTATAAGGACCTGTGCCACGTATTCAGAAAGTAGGGGGTCACTTTGATATTATGGGATATGGATGGTCTTGTTGGATTTTTGGGTAAAAAAAGTTTTATCCATCTTTCCCAAGTTTCAACGCGCTCCATTGTGAAATTGGCGAAATTCTTTAAAGGGGGAGTGAAGTAATTATAAAATAGTGATGTTTATATATGGCTCGATGCAGAATTCACTCTCGGTTCGAAAATTCTCTTGGGCTATAGTCTGCAAATCACGCGTTTTCGAGATATCCTCAAAAAACAGGTCAGAAAAATGAACGTAGAGTGATCAAATTTTTCACGTTGACCACTCTGAGAATTTCTCAACTCAAACTTTGTCCAATTTGACCACTCTACGTTGATATTTTTGACCTGTTTTTTGAGGATATCTCGAGAAGGAGCAATTTTCACACCATAGCACAAGAGAAATTTCGAACCGAAAATGAATTCTGCATCGAACTATATAAAATTCTCAATTTTTCAAAATTACTACACTCCCCCTTCAATACGTTTGAAATTGGCGAAAATTTTGGGTGACCGTGAAGGTAGAAATAGGACAAAAGCTAAAAAAAATCTTAATTAGAATCCTCTAATACTGTGGTTCTTTTTCCAGGCAGAGCGCGCTTCGCTGCACTAGGCGACGGACTAGCGTTTCGGGAAAGCTCTTCCACCAAAAAGGCCTGTATTTGGTGAAAAAGCTTTCCACACATGCTAGTCCGCCGCCTAGTGCAGCGGAGCGCGCTTTGCATGGAAAGTAGAAAAATAATAGAAGGAAAGCGGGTTAATACAGTTTTTACGGCATTTTTCTTTGAACCTTCCGGTTCTCTTCATCCGGCTTCTCAGCTTGCTTGGAAACCAAGAAGAAAAAACTGTCCGACCACTGAAAGGGTTCGAACCCGTCACCTCTCGCTCGAGGCGCGCGCCCGCAACCATATGCGCCACACAGTGAAACCTTTACTGTGGCCGCGGCGGCAATTATAACATTGAGGCAGTGCGACAACGCTAGAAGACACAAATACGATTTTAAAAGTTAATTTATTGAATTTTACTTGGTCATACAATGATACGAACAGACTTTGTGGAGGCATTTGCAAGACTTGTACTCTCCTTTTTTCTCCTCCTCATCACCTTTCACAATGATCTTTGGGTTGATCTCATTCTTGCGGTGCGGACGTCCTTTGTTCTCTTTCTTTGCAACGATGTTCTGCTTTTGGAAGAAGACACTGGAAAAAGCTAATTTGTCGAAAACCAGTGGAAAACTCGAAACTTACTCGTCTTTGTTGGTTCCCTCTCCGCTGAACTCAATGTATTGGGTGGTTTCGGAATTGTCCGAGGTGCAGGTGTGCTTGAGTTGGAAGTATGGAGTGTAATCCCCTCGTCCGTTGGCACGTCCCTCGATCTTGTAAGTGACCGGTGAGGCCTTCTGATCCACGGTGACGTGTTGCTTGAGGCGATCGCCTTCAACCTTGCGGGATTTTGGAATCGCTTCGATCAGTTCAATGGACTTGACGAATCCTTGATGACCACCGAGTCCACATTGAATCTCTCCGGTGAGCACGAATTGTCTGGCGTCGACGGATTGATGGAGAATGCACACCACGGCGGTGAAGGTGAGAAGAAGACCAGAGAGTCGAGACATTTTGGTCGATCTGTGAGGTTCTAGGGGAAAACCTCCGGAATTTATAGGGGACTCCCGCCGCCTGGGTCACGTGTCTGAATCTAGGGGGTCACTTTGATATTATTGGATGGGGAGGTGTTTTTGGACTTTTTGAATCACGCTCTATTGAGAAAGGTCACGTTCTTAAAGTAAAATTACAGTAATTTTTTTAATGTTCTCAAATGATGGTTTTTTCAAAACCTTGTAATAATTATATTCATTTTGAAGCTCTTCAAAAATGCTCTTGAATGGTTGTAATTTCCTAAATATTGAACCACCACTGACTGAGATACGGTAGTTTGAAAAATAAATACTTTCGTTGTGGGACCCAAAAATTCAAAAATTCAAACCTAGCCATGATTATATTCATTTTGAATCTCTTGAAAAACCCTGTAATTTGATAGTATTTTCATAAAATTAAAAGTGAAACTGATGGAGATACGGTTGTTTCAAAATTTCAAGATTTTCGTGGCGGTACCCAAAATATAGTGTTTTAAGAAGCGATATTAGGTGCATTCGAATCCGGGAAAAATTCTGCATTTTCTGAAATAGGTTAGAAAAAATTTAGTTTGAAAATCGATTTTCTCGAGTTTTATCGACTTTCATGAAGAAATATTGTTATTATCGTGGACACTGAATTTGGGACGATTTTTCAAGATTTTGAGTTTAGTCTGAAACTTTTGACTTCCGGCCAGGGTTGCAATTTGACGGGCCGGCCCGGGCCCAAGCCGAACACGGCCCGGCCCGTTGCAACCCTGCTCCCGGCCAATTTTTCACTCCCGAATTCCGACTTTTAAAATTTTATTTTCAATTCCGCCCAACTCTGGTGGCCGCCCGCTGCCGACATTCTCTTTTTCGTATACAAGTCGTAGGTCGCGCGGCGACTTTGCCTTCATGGCCCCGTGGATAGTAGCAATGTCCGCCAAAAATAAAACTATGGTTCGAATCCAAAGTTGCGTAAATAGTTTTTTGCTACTTTTTTTCATAGAAAAATTGGTTTTTGGCCCTTCCTGAATTCTGTTCTGTGCTGATCTGTACTTTATGAAAAAACCAAAATATCAATACTTTTCAAATATCAAAGTGTCCCCCTGGATTCAAATACGTGACCCAGGCGGCGGAGTCTCCTATAAATTCCCCCAATTTCCCTCTAGAATCCTACAATTCGACCAAAAATGTCCAAGTTTACTGGTCTCCTCTTCACCACCGCAGTTATGTGCCTTCTCATTCCAACCGAAGCCGTCCTCACAAAATTCGAGATGACCGGCCAGGTGTTTTGCAAATGGGCTATTCCCAAAGCTAGCACGAAACGCTTGTATTCACTTCAACTCTGGGAATCGGATGGGCTCTTTTATAACAAGATGATTGGCGAGGGAGATGATTATTTGAAGCAAAATATCACCATGAACAGCACCGCCGTGTACAACTACCCCTATTACTATAGAATTGACGCTGAGGAATCTGGAGATGGAATTGGCGTAAGTGGGAGTTAAGATGACGTCATCGTCTGCACATGGGTCGAAATCCAGAGGTATGCAAATGCGCTCTCTTGAGAAACCGGGCCTAAAATTAATTTTTTAGACCCGAATTCCGCTCTTTTTCTTTTGAAAATTTTATTTTATTTTAGTCGGGAATTTTTCTGACCCAAAAAAAATTAGGAAAACACTGGAATTTGAATTATTGTCTGTTCAATAAAACATCGGTCTGTTCAATAAAAACACATAAACAAAAGGGGCGTGTCTTGCCGAGGTTTTATTGAACAGACAATAGAAGGTGTCAAAATTCGGAAATAAGGGCCAAATCAAGGGAGCGCGTTTGCATACCTCTCGCTTTCGACCCCTGTGCGTCTGCTGTCTGTGCAATTTAAAGGCACATACAATTATTAAGGCGGATTACTGTTGAATTCACTCGCAGCGAGATATTCTTGAAAATAATTGCATGCGCCTTTAAATCTCTGTCCACAGACGTGAAAGCGAATGATTTTCAGTTTGAATACGAGCTCTACTTCGTTCTCGATCATGACTGCAACCCATGGAGGGGCCGTGAGCTCAAAATTGTCGAAGCCAGTAATAGTTTTTCAGTAGTAGACGGGTGTGTTCAGTGTCTTCTTTGAATGTGTGTTTTCCAAAAAAATTATTTCTAGAACCCTATATGGCAAAGATTTAATCAATTCCGCATCAAGATTGTATTGGGGAAGAAAACGTCGTTCCAATGAGAAGCACAGAAGGAATATTGAAAAGTTGAGACAGATAATTGAGCTGAATCGGAAAAAATGAATAAATGGAGTAATTTTCTTAGTTTTTGTGCTTTTGTTTTTGAGAAAATCGATAAAATTCAAAAATTTTCTGATGCTGCTCAAAACGTCGTAGAAAAATTTTCAGTACTACTTTTTAGATAATTTTCAGAATTTTTTTCCTAAAAATTTTCTACCGTGTTGAGTAGTACGAATTGATTTTTCTTTTTTTTTCGAATTTTTATTCGAAAAAACCGTGAACCCATCATAAACTCTCTAAACATCCTAGAACTCCCCCCTCTAGAACTCTTCAGTTCGACCAAAAATGTCCCGACTTTCTGGTCTTCTTCTCGCCTTCACCGCAGTGGTGTGCCTTCTGAATCCATCCGACGCCGTCAAGATGACAAGATTCAAATTTCACGGAAAGTTCGATTGTGACTTCCGAAAGGATGCGATTGTGCACTGGATCGAACTGTGGGAGGCGGATACCCCATTCGGTATTGGCAGCTATCTTGATCAACATCTGCAGCAGAATGTCACTTTGAATAATAAAGAATGGCCGAATACTTATAGCATGGAAGCATATGATACTGGAGATGGCATAACGGTATTTCCTTTTTTTAGGTTTTTGGGATTTCTTCTTCTTTGTTTCAGTCTGAATATGAGCTCTACTTCAAGATAATGCATAGCTGCACAAAAAGCGGCAGAGATTACACCTCATTCAGAGTGCTCACGGATATGGGATATGATGCGCCTCTTACACGCGATAGAACGTATGACTTTGAAGTTAATTTCGACATTCGGGAGTGGCCCCTCTTCGGTCGTCACCGACGTTTTGACTACAATGAAACTGAGCAACAAGGGTTCCGAACTTACTTCCATTGAAAAATAATGAAAATTTTTTTTCTTTTTTACTTTTCCTTTTTTAAAACGAAAACTTGTAACAAGTTTATTATCAACAAAAGATAGCAAACGCTTCAATCGAAAAGTCCGAATCCCATGTCGTCGTCGGATTCCTCCTTTGGCTCCTCCTTCTTCTTGGTCTCGGCGGCTGGGGCGGCACCTCCGGCGGACGGGGCAGCGGCAGCAGCAGATGGAGCTGGTCCAGCGCCGGCTCCGGATGAGACGGAAGTGATGAGGTTCTGCAAGTGAATTTTTTTCAAGGTGGTATTTAAAGGAGGATATCACCACGAAAATGCTCAAAAATGTTTCTCGGAGCCAGAAAACGCAGTTGGAGGGGTCGAAACAGGTCAGAAGTACTCCCTTGTTTCTCCTTTGATTTTAGACGAGATTACAATTTTTTTTTGTTAATTTACATGCCAGAATGTCATACAATATTTTCTTCAATGAAATAATGAGAAAATTTGTCCAAGTGGGTGAAATAATAGGCATTTAGTGCGGCGTGGCCTAGAAAACACCGGAGAAAACTCGGCTAAAGCGAGCACTTTGGGGGCAATTTTCGCCGCTTTGAAGGCGTTTTCCGGCTCCTGGAATCATTTTTGAGCATTTTCGGTGTGATATTCGGAATCAGCGCCATGTTTTACATCTTTTGAAGCAATAAAAATTTTTTTCCCGGAATCCTAATTTTAGAAAAGAATAAAAGTAGATTGATACAGATGTCTCATGACTTTCGATTGAATTGCGATTTGAAATTTTACCTTGACATCGACTCCCTCGAGAGCCTTGGCGAAGAGTCCTGGCCAGTATGGCTCGAATTCAACGTTGGCAGCCTTGAGAAGAGTTGAGATCTTCTCTCCAGTAATGGCGACCTCGTCATCCTGAAGGATGAGAGCAGCGTACACGCAAGCCAGTTCCTGATTCGATGCCATTCTTCACACGTAAGTTGCGAGATTCGCCTTAGCTCCAAAGAGGACAAACGCTTGAGAGAACCCTGGAATTTAGGATCAGATCATCATAAAAACCTATAGCAAATTGAAAATAGATATAGTGTGGTTCAGAACCAAAATGGCGAAAAGGATAAGAAATAATTTGAATAAACGGAAACATTGTTTTAATACGGCGTAACAAAAAGTGTAAAATACAGTGCAACGTATTAGCTCAAGCCACCAAAACACAAGCTCCTCCGTTCTTCTTGATCTTTTTCTCGGCTTCATGGGAGAAGAAACGGGCTTTGACGATGAGTGGAGTCTCTGGAAGCAGTCCTTTTCCGAGAACCTTGAAGTATCCAAGCTTTGTGCAGTCCACCACTGGCGCCTTTCCTCCGGTAGCCTTGTCGCGGCTCTCTTGCGGCACGAGCGACCACAGGCGTTCAACGTTGATCGTGGGGCAGTAGTGGTGGTTCTTGTTGAGATGGAACACTCTCATTCCAACCTGAAATAAGGAAGACTATTTGAAAACTAATAAATCAAAAACAAACCTTTCCAAAGTATCCAGGGTGGTACTTGTCACGATTGATGCGGTGATGATGCTGTCCTCCAGCGTTACCTCGACCTCCGGGATGCTTCCTGTGCTTTCCGATACGTCCGTGTCCGTGCGATACGTGACCACGGAGTTTTCTGGTCTTCCTCTGTGCGTGAGCCATACCCTTGAAATAGGAAAATTAGGTAATTTGAAGGAAAATGCGACTTTTGGTATTATCGAAACATCCCAAGTTTCATCGCGCTTCATTGCGAACTTGGGGAAATTCAAAATTTTCAGGTTTCCCGCTCACTTTTTTCTCATGTAGGTCACGTCAAATATAAAAACTTTGTTAATTTTGCGGTTTCGACGTGACCTACAAGAGAAACAAGTGTGCGGGAAACCTAAAAATTTTGAATTTCCCCAAGTTCGCAATGGAGCGCGATGAAACTTGGGATGTTTCGATAATATGCAAAATTTAAAAATTCGAAGCTAAAAACTTACTGAAAACTGCAAAAAAGGAAAAAAAAATTCCCTGAAAATGCAAAAAAAAAACGAAAAAATTGAATTTTTAATTTTGGCACGATGCCAATCCATCTAACCTGCACATCAAACTTTTACTGTAGCGGAGTTTGAAATTTGTTCGTCGCCTAAAATTTTTCAGAAAAAAATAGTTTTTCAGCAAAAATGGACGGAATCTGAGGATTTTTTACTGAAAAATAGCTGAAAATTCTAAAAAAAGTTATTTTATCGACAAATGGTAAAAAATAATCTCGTTTTTCGCTAAAAATGTCCGATTTAGGTGTATTTCCCTGCAATCTTCTCGCAGCATTTTCCATGTTGTTTCTCGATTCTGAAGCATTTTATTCAGCTGAAAATGTCATCTGCAACGCACGTTCTTGCTCATAGAACCTCATTAAAAAAATATATTGCAAAAAAAAATTCTCAATTTTCCCTGTTCCATTCAACAAACCAAAGTGAGCATAAAGATTGAAAAATGGGGATATCAAGATCAAAATCAACAAATCCTTTGTTTTGTATCAATTTTCAAGAGTGTGCGCAAGTATTTCTATTAAAAATTTATCCGAAGTTCTTGTTTTTGTATTTACACAACCTTGTCTTGTTTTGAAAATTGATGACCAGTGTACTGTAGTTTATTACTGTAGTCAGATCTCCTTCCCTTTCAAACTCTATACACCTGCGGCAAACAAAAGTTACTCTCCGAGAACCAATCGAAATGATAATCGGATTTTTGTGTTATGGGCTGTCTCTGCAAAAGATTGTATGGTTGTTCCGGATGAGAGAAAAAGCAAAAGAGAGACAAGTGTCAACAAGAAAAGAAAAGAACCGACTCTGAAGAAATCCGCACTCGAATACACTTGACTCCTCGCACCGATTACTTTGAAAAGACAAGAGAGGTGGAGATATGAGAGAATGATGATGATCGGTTTTGCAATGCAAATTCATCATTATGATTGTAGTGAGAGAGTGAGCAGCATAAGTGTTCGAGTGTGTAGACAGACACAAACATTTCGGGTGGGAAGTGATGATTAGTGACGTGGCTATGTTTCGGAAACATGCCTCTTTTCTTTTGCTCTGGGAACTTTTTTCGGCTTTGGAAATTTTAGGAACCAGTAATTCCGCAGCCTTGACTGTTCTGACTATCCTTGATTCTCATTTCAGGGAGAAATTACGGGGGATTTCTGTGCATTTTTGGGTGAGCGTGTCTGTTGTAGTGTCTGCGTACCTTGCGTCAAATCTTACGACATTTTTCAAAGATCAATTACCTATTTTCCCCTCACCGTATCTCCAAGATGAACAAAAAACTCGAGAAGATGAAGAGAAATATGAGATTGTAAAAGAGAAAGAGTACACACATACAAATAATAAAAAGAGAACTCATCTCCCTCTTTTCTATTGTTTTATGTTTCTCATCCGGCTCTCTTTTTCTTTCTTGCTCAAAATTTCCCAATGAGCAACTTGTCAAGTATCTTTTCTTTTTTATCATACTTTTTTTTGTTTGAAAAAAAAAACGAAAAACGAGATGAAGATTGATTGCCGAACAGATTAATTGAGAGATGATCGAAACGAAACAAAAAAGAAAAGAAAAAAGTGTTGAGGGAAGAAAAAAGAATCACAAACAGGTGTCTTTAGGAGGAGAAGGCTCCACACACATGTGTTCTTTTCGTTTTTCGGGTTTCGAAAATTTCGTCGGGTCTTTTTTGTGAATTTAACCGAAGAGTGTGTGTTTATTTGTAGGATTGCTAGATTAGATGGGGCGACGTTGGCGCGCTTCTTTGAAAATTTAGTTTTTTTTCGACCAAAAATAATTGATTGGGCGAATTATATGCTTTCAAAGATAATCAAGCCAAAATTTCATCCAAATTATTGTAGAATCTGAAGAACCTGAACCTTCAATTTCCCCTTTTTCCCCTTAATTTTTCGCCTGCAGTAACCCCTTGAGAACCCCTTTGAAGTTTAGTGATCAAATGAAACATTTTCTCTCAAAATAGAAGGAAAAAGTGACACCATTCCTATTTTTAATCTCGAGAAGGGATGGAAAGCGTAGGTGACAAGTTTAATCTTGAGTGACAAGAGAGTCAAAAAATTTAGAAGTTTTTAGGGTAGAAATAGCAGAAAAACGAAAAACCGAAGAACTAGGAAATTCTGAACTTTTTGTCCCTTTTTCTAGAGAAATTTTATTTTTTCAATTTTTTACCGTTCATCTGAAACTGAAAACAACAAATTTACTGTACGTTTTTAAAAATTCCATTTAATATTTTGGTGGGAATTCCGAAAAAAATTCGATAATGGCGATATCTCAAACCGAAAAATACGACTACTGTAACTACTGTAGGTTGCGGCACTGCAGTTTTCCGGAGAAATTCTGTGCACTTCTGCGTAAGCGTGTCAGTTGTAGTGTCTGCGTACCGTGCGTCAAACCGTACGACAGTTCATATTTAAAGCCTGTTTTCGGGCGGAAACCAACCAAAATTGGACTGTTCGCATATCAGAATCCGCGTACATTATCTATAGCTTCAGTTTACACCAATTTCAGAAAAATTACAAGTTTGCTGCTCTACCAACTTTAACCGTATTTCGAATGCTGTAATAAACGGAACGTTTTGGTTTCAATAACAATGAAGCGCGTTTTCCGTGTTTCAAAATTGGGAACTTAATCCCTGAAAAAAATTCCCTCTCGATCCATACCTATCAACAAATTCAGTGCAGTAAAATTCAAGTTATGAAACCTGAAACATACTGACTACATTAGTCAAATAACTAGTAACTTCATTTCTGTTTAATAGAGCGCATATTCACCCACATACTATAGGAATCTATATCTCCATAAATTCCAGGAAGGTACATAAATATATACCAATCAAGGCTGCCGTACGGCCGGCCGTGAAAAGCCGGCGGCCGGCCGGCCGGCCGCGGCTTTTGAAGATATCTCCGTTTACACTGATTTTCATTCCCAAAATAAAATATTAATTTTTGAAGAAAATAATTTTCAGTGTTAATTTTCACGTCTCTGAAGCCGGCGGCTTCAGCGGCCGGCCGCGGCCGCGGCCGGCCGGCCGGCCGCCGGCTGCCCGCCGAATGTGGCACCCTTGATACCAATTTCCCCCCTTTTATGACCTCTTACGTCTCACAAGTGGTTTCCTTTTTCTCTTTTTATATATTCATTCAGAACTCTTGCTCTTTTCATAAACATGTAGTAGTAGTTAGTCGTCCCATTTATGAATGCTCCATTTCGTTTTTCTTCTAATTCTCTCACTCTCTTTTCTTCATTTTTTGCTCCAAAATTTTCACTTCATTTCAACCCGAGATTCAATTGAGCTCTCTGACTAGAGACATGACCACAAGCATTCTGGAAAAAATTTTTATGGTGAAGGGAGGAGTTTGTTTATAAGAAAATATAGAAAAGTCTTCTGCTTCTTGCAATTTTATAGTATGGAGTAGCAGTTGTTCAGAAGAAAATTTTCGGAAAGCTTTTTATGTAGATTTCATATTTTATTGTAATTATTTTTGGAAAATTAAAAAAAATTTCATTTTTATAAAGTTTGAGAAAGGTTTCAAGATTTTACTGTCTTTTTAAAATTTGGTATCCTTCTAACATCTAATTTTGAAACTTTTTTGAAGATTTAGGAAAATTGTTTTCCGAATTTTTGTGTGTAGCGTTTTTTGAAGTGTGTAGTTTTATAGAGACTAATAAATTTCCTATTCTGTATTTTCAAAATTCTACAGGGTGGCTAATAAGTATAGGACGCTACTTTGACAGCCTTTTTTCTGAGTTGTCATCAGGATTTTGGATATTTTACCGGTGGAATCTTTTAAAGTAGCGAATATCAAATTATAATTTTGATTCAGAAAGTAAATTTGGGTTTTATGCAGAAAAAAATTGTTGATTGAAAATTTTTGACCTTTTTTCAGTGCAAAATAGCAAACTTTGACGGCTCAGGAAAAGTGAACAGCTGGGTTTAGGCCAGAAAATCAAAGTCAGTGACGTTGTACACGATGTTTTAATTAATAATAATCAATCCTTAGCAATTTCAAGAGCTGATTAAGAACTAGGAGCTCTCATGTAGTTTTTGATTTTTTAGTGCGCCGCAACTATGGTTTTTTTTTGGATGGCTCTGAATGGTACTTTCTACAGATTTTAAACGTTTGAATTGTGTTCTAAAAGTTAATTCATTAGTGTTAGAATGCAATACAATTCATTTTACCCTTCTGACGAACATCACGAAAAAATTAGGCGCGTTTTCGTTAGTACTGAAAAGTCGATTTTTGCGAAAATTCGGGTTTTTGTCCTTGTCGCGGCACTTTGCCCGTTCATAACTCTGTGGAACAGCGTCCAAATTTGATGATCTTTTGACACAATCATTAAAATATAATCAAAATTACATATCAGTAGTTAGTTTCATGTTACCTTTTGATTTTAGAAAGTTGAGCAGCAAAACACTTGCGGCTCACCGGCTTTTTTTAAAGGGACGTTTTGGGATTTTTTGAAATTCCGAAAAATCTAAAAAGCCCAAAACTATAAAAACCGTAAATTTTGAATAATTTTTCATCTGTTAACAACACAATTTTTTAAAAATGTCACACGAAAAAAAATTACTGGCTCTTTCAAAACGTCCTATACTTATTAGCCACCCTGTATAAGTTTAGCCTAGAAATCTTAACTATGTGGACTCCCTGATAAAGAATTTCGAAAAATTCCAAATTTAATAGTAAAAAAAATCACACTCAGCTCGAGAATCTACCATCTCTGAATGTCTGAAATTTCAGAATTTCAGAAATTATTCAAAGTCGAAGAATTTCGTAATTTCAAAATCCCGAAACCTCCAAAGCTCAGAATCCGAAAGTCTAAGATAGTCAGAAATCTGGAATCTCAAAATCTCAAATTTTCAAAATAACAGAGTTTCAGAATTGCATTTTCAGAATACCTGGAATCTCTAAATCAAAAATTTCAGAGAATCCAAAGTTTAAAAAAAAAGAAGTTCTGAAAATCTTAGAATCCGAGAACCTGAAAAATCATAATTTCAAAATCTTGATAGTTCTTAACCTCTGGTTCTGAGATTCTAATCTATCTTCCGAAATTTCTGAAAATCTGAAATCACATTTGCAGCTTAAAAATTTATGATCAAAATGAACATTTCTAACACAAGCTTTAGATACAGTGAAGCCTGTATTAAAAAGGCATCCCGATGAGCCCAAAATGAGCACATTCTTGAAATTCAAACGAATTGAAATTAGTCTTATTAGAATCCTCTTCAAAAGTTGACTCACAAAATATGTTTCAAATCAGATGTTATTATCCATTTTGAGAATTCAAAAATATCTTTTTAGGTTCTGGAAGAATAGAGGAGCATGCGATTCTAATACAGACTTTACGGTATTGGGAAATCTAAATCTTGTAAATTCCTAAAGTTCTTGCTTACAATCAAAAAGATTCTTGAAGATTGAGCACTTGAAATTAGGCAAACTCCAAAACCAGTATAATAAAGTTTCAAATAGAAATTCCAAATAAGTTTGGGGCAGCTTCTTCTATCCATCCATCCATGAACCCATTTATTAGTCAATTAATTGAAGAAGCATGCCCCTCTCTCTCTCATCCTAATCTCTCCCCACATTGCTCCGTGTTCATCTAATTAATCAACTTGAAAAAGGAACATGGCGTCGGGGAGAAACACGAAAGAGGCTCATGAGATAGAAAAGAAGGCGGTCTTTTTCTCAAGAAGAAGAGGGCATATGTATTTCGAGTGTTGACCGCAAAGTGAAATCCGTCTGAGTCTCCTCTATGCGTTCTTTTTGTGTTCCCTCCCTTCTCTTTCTCTCTTGAGGGGTCACATCCAACTACTGGCTAACTTATCTTCCCTCCCTCTCTGTGTCAGACGAGGAACATGACCACACATGTAGTTGTTGTACATTTTAACTTTGGGAACATTTATTTTCGATTTTAGATTGCATCATTTGCACCTCAATCTTGATTGAAAGTTTTTTCTCGTTTTCGATCCTCTTATGTTCTGAATTATTTTAATTTTGGCAGCTCCTTAGCAATAGCTGTTGAAAATTAGGTATCAGCTTTGGTACAATGACTATTTCTCTGAACTTCCCAATTTCAGAGATTCTCCTTTTGTTTTTGAGGTCTTGGATTTCAAGAAATGGTCCTACTTTGCTTGCTTTCAATTTCCCTCATTCCTACTTTATTTTAAACTTAATTTTTGTACTGAAATGTTTTCAGTTACTCTGAAATCTGTATTAGAAGAACATGCCCCTCTATCTTTCTAGTACCAAAAAAGATATTTCAGGTCTTCTAATACAGATTTTACGGTATGGTATCTCTTGTGTTTTGGAGAGCTTGGATTTCAAAGAATCGTTATAGTTTATTTTCTTCGAATTTTCAATAATTCTAGGTATTTTTTTGGACTTAATCCCTGATCTTGATTTTTTTTTCAGTCAATTAGAATTCTAGACATTTTTGACTGAAACTTCAAATACAAATCGAATTATTGTACGAAATTGGGAGATTTGGCACTTCTGAAAAATTCTGGCATTTGGAGTTGTTTAATTTCAGAATTTCAAAGGACCCGATTTCCAAGATTTTATGATTCTAAAATTCTCGAACTTCAAGATTTTGAAATTATTGACACTCTTGGGGTTCTGGTATCAGAAGATTGCACTTTTTTCAAAACGCACTATTTAGAGATTCTGAATTTTTCAAATTTTGATGTTTCCAGAATCCTGATTTTCAAATTCTGTAATCTCAAGTTTCCGATACACCTTGATACTTCCAAAACACATCAAAAAATTATCTCCCATTTTCCAAGAAATGTATCTTCATCGGAAGTCGCTTTTAGCTTCTCCCCTCCCCTCCTCTTTCGATTTTTTATGTCAATTTTAGAATCTCTTCTTCTTTTTTCTTAATGCGAATTTAATAGGTGTCGTCTTCTCAGTCTAGATGTTTTTATGATGCTTCTATTTTCTTCTTCTAGCTATGTAAACATTTGCTTTTTCTTTGAGTTTTTCAAGTTTTCTTTGATATGAAATTTTCTAGTTTTCTAGTTTTTTCTGTCCCCTTCGTTCTAAATCCAAATTGAAGAAAACTAGGATCTCGATTCCTTAGTTCCACCTCTGACCAATCATTTGATCTTCAATACCATACAAATCTAACTTTTTTGCAATTAAAAAAAAAAAGTGTAAATGACGGAGGGCTTTCTAGACAGGCATTTCTGGTTTCTGCAAGAAAAAGAAAAACGAAAAAAAAACAGTGTGATGGCTTTTCGTCGCCTTGCAAGAATGCCGAAGATCAGTTTAACGAAGATGAATATTTTTTTGAAAAATGTCGAAGAATTTTTGAATTTTTTAAAGCTGCTGTACTATTGAGCGGCAAACTTGAAAGAGAAGCCATTAGAAAATTTGAAATACGACTTCCAATTGGATTTTGGGAAAAATCTATTGTACTTTTTAATGGACGACTTTGATTTCCCCGTCGGCTTATCAAATTCTCAAAATTTGAAAATTTCATCAAGCTGTCGTACCTCTGGCGCGGTAATTCCTGCAGCTGGTTCTGGTACCCAAATTCATTGAATTTTTTGAATTTTTTGAGCAAAAAGTATTATTTCGTAGTTTTTTTGGACTGTATACTATTTTCGTATAGTCTGACTGCCTTCATGAGTTTTTGGTGGTACGTTAAGTTGATACTGCACAGTTCTCCAGGAGCTGTAACTTGTGGATCTTACTTACAGAAAAATACCCGCGAAATTTGAAAATTCCAACTTACAAGAGCAGAATCACTGCAAAATTGGCAGCCGATCTGTATACTTTTTATCCAAATCGGTTCAGTAGGGACCGAATTAAAAGTTTAACTCTAATCTCTAACATCCTTACTGCACAGTTTTGGATGAGCCGTGAGAAGCAGATCTTACTTTGAACAAAACCCGCGAAATTTGAAAACTCAAAGCTTGAAAAATTTCCAATCAATCTGTATACTTTTCATCCAAATCGTACCGCTATTGACCCAGTTATGAGCTTGCCTCTAATTATCTCCACCATCTTTTTCTCCTCGCAATTTTTCAATTCTCACAAATCATTATTAATCTGAAATTGGATCTCCCCCCTTCTAGTCGATCATCATCATCATCCGTCCATCCATCAGTGTGAAAATGAAAATGAAAATGAGTGTAAAGTTATCATCAGAGAAATAGAAAAGAGATGTGTTTATGTGTGTGTGCACATACACACACATTAATATATTCATACTAACATCTTTCGATTTTTTGATGAATATTTTTGGATTTCCTGATTCTGGAAAGAATAGGCTGAAAGTGAGCGCCAAGATTCTAAGGGTTTCTTATTTTTCAAATGGATTCTTGAAATTGAAAACTACACAATCAGCCTCGATATGAGTAAATATCACCTGCAAACTTTGAAATTTTAAATTAGTATTCAATTGTACGGATTGAGCTGCTTCTATTGATTTTGGCTGGTGGATGGTCACGTTTTGAGATTTTTAAGTAATTTTTTAACAGAAATCGTGTTTTTTGAGTAAAAATTAATGTTTAGAACCTGAGAATTTTGAACGTCCTACTTAAAATGACTAATTTTGACTCAAATTTATTGATTACAGGGTTTTTGAAAGTTTCTGTTCTGAATTCTGCTATTCTTGTTCTTCTAAAGTTTAGCGAAGTGAATCTTATATTCAAAATCCTCTGTTTTTCTAGCTGATTGATCCAAATCTAATGTTTCAAAGCATCTTCGATTGCTTCGGAGTTTCAAAATTGCAAAACTAATGTAGTTTTAGTAATCTTCAAAATCATTCAGGCGTAATTATGCATTACTTTTTTCACTCTATTCCTCTCTTTTTCTCTTCCCCATTTTTCTCTTGACCATTCTACCTCATAATCACTTATCTCCTTGTCGGATCATCATTCATTATATACTCCATTACTGTCTTGTAGTCTTTTATTTGGTACTTTTCTGACCTTTTTGGTAGTATTTCTGTATTATGTAATAGAATTAGATTTTGAGTTACTAGGACTTTGGAATTTTGAAAAATCTAAAGCTTAAGTTTTTTTTTGGATTCTGGAATTCTGAGGTTCTGAGATTTTTTTCTTAAGAGATTCTGAATTTTTGAGACTTTTTTCTTCTGAAATTCTGAGATTCTGAGATTTTTTTTTTCTGATATTTTCTGAGATTCTGTAATTCCGAAATTTCTAATTTTACACCTCGCCCAAAAGTACTACATATTTTTCCACTCTTTTTCTCAAATTTCCACCTATATTTTATTCATTTTTCCTCCATTTTTCCCCATTTTCTTATTCAATTTTGGGACCTTTTTAGAGAGACTTTTTGGGACGAAGAAAAGTGGTTTGAAACATGTTCTTCTTTCCCTTTTTTCTAAAGGGTAATATTGGCGGGAAAATTGGAAAAATTGGATTCTATTGAAACATGTAAGCTCACTCTTTTTTCGTTTTTTTTCAAACTTTTTTGTATTTCGTTTTTTTGGAAAGTGACAATTGAAGTTGAAGAGGATTGAAACGAAGTGAATGAAAAAATTAGATGCTGGATTTTAGTTTTTATATATAATCTCGAATTCCGAAATCTTCAATTATAAAAAATTCGAATATTTCTGATTTTTGAGTTATCCAACCGAAAATTTTAAAGGATTCTGAGAGCTTCTGATTCTGAAATTTGCAGCTTCTGATTTTTGAACAATTTCTGAAGAATT
This sequence comes from Caenorhabditis zanzibari, assembly GCA_963966625.1. NCBI lineage: Eukaryota > Metazoa > Nematoda > Chromadorea > Rhabditida > Rhabditidae > Caenorhabditis > Caenorhabditis zanzibari. The sequence continues at coordinate 11,521,162 of OZ016468.1, forward strand.
TTGAGATCTTTGTATTTCAAGATTTCAAGATTCTTAGATCCTTGAAGCTTATGAAATTCTGAACCCCTAAAGTTCTGGAATCTGAAGAATTTGGACCGTTCAAACCTTCAAACCTCTCCAAAACAGTTTCTATCCATTATCACCGGATACGCCACAAAAAAAAACGGGAAAACTATTTTAATTGGATTAACATAAAACACACCAACGCCCTCAACTTTATCTCTTCTTTTTTCTCTGGTTTCTCTGATTTTCCTCTTATTTTCTATCAGTTTTTAACGACCATTCTAATTTGAATAATGCGTTTTTCAATGTTTTGAAAAACCAGTTTCTCGGTTCATTGATTTCCATTTTTTCATGACTTTTGGAAAGTTTTTGTATCGAAAACTCTTGTTTCTTTTTTTCGGTTTTATCGATGAGAAAAAAGAGAAAAAGAATCATGCTTGTTTCGTTTTGTATTGTTCTTGTCTCCAAGACAAAAAAAAAAAACAACAAAAAATTATTTTCAAAAATTGAAATCGAGAATGATTCAGAAACTAGGAACCTTCTGGAATTTCTGAATTTCCAGAACTCTGAGAATCTCAGAACTTCGAAATCTGAAGAACTTTCATTAATAATAAGACTTTTCAGTCCTTCTAGAAATTTCTTTGAAAATAATATATTTTTTGACTTTTATCACCTGTCAACTCAGAAGAGACAATAATATTATTACAAAAGTTTTTGTTACGAAATCTCTGTAAATTTTCATTTGTTTTTCAAAACAAAATTCTAGCCCAAATCTGACAGTGGTTACGAAATACAAAAGTTATTCGTTCGCCGTTTCAGCTTATAATCAGATTATAATAAGATAATTTTCGAAAATCTCATAATTCGAGTAGTACTGTACTTTTTAAACTTTAGATAAAATTTCTAAAAAATGTTTGTGTCAGTTCTGTTTAGTAACTGTTCTATTTCAAGTACCACCAGAAATTGATCTGAGATTTCAAAAAACTTTAGCTCAAAATTTATGAAAATAATGGATCGTCATATTTATGCTCAAGTTTTTGCTCTTCTTCTCTTTTTTTCAAAAAATAGTTACAATTTGTTTTCTGTTACATAGTAAGTTTTATATTAAACACACCAAACAACAAATACAAACAAACTATCACCTACTTTTGACATTTTCCTCTTTCTTTTTCTCCCATTTTTTATGTTTGTATTTACACATCTTCTACAATATATTGCGACATTCTATTTTTCTTCCTACTCATTTTTGTGACTCTCTTTTTTTGAACACTTGGGTTGAACTATTTCTGAAATTCTAGTCCTCGACTAAATTGCCCCTTAAAAACCCAAATCTGCAATAAAAAATGGCAAAAATTAACTCAAGATATGAGCCCTCAAAGTTGAGGTCACCACTAAAATTGAGGCGATTTGAGAGCCCATATCTCAGCTCAAAATCACTTCTTGAATGTCTATTTTTTTGTTTTGGACTATAAATTTGATGTATATCAACATCCTCTACTTTTTTTTCAAACAAAAAAAAAACATTTTTGAGCCAAACCTTCAATTTTTAAAAACTCTCCTGCCTTTCTGAAATCTTATTTTTGTCCTCTTCTCCCTTCTCAATTGTCCAAAAATCTTATTTTCACTTCAATTTATTTTTTCAGATATGCAAAAATGCTAGTAGACTGTGATGAATGTGGAAAACAATTGGATATCAATCAATCGTCGATTTCAAAACCCTCATCTTCGAATTCCAATTCCCATGAGCATATTGTTGAACTTTGGTGGTGCCGGGATTGTATTTCTACCGTTTGCAAGTTAGTTTTTTTGTTGGAAAAATGTTATGATGAAAACGTGCTCCATTGGAGATACATAAGAAAATTAAAAGTTCAATAAAACGAGATACGAAAATGTTCATTCTGAAGTTTCTAGAATCTGAGATTTTGCAATTCTGAGAATCTGAAGTTCCAATTCTAAAATCCAAGTTGAGCATTCCAATTGTTTTATTTTCAAAAATTTGTTTTCCAATTATACCGGTAAAATCAATGATATTTACAATATTGAGATAGAGAAGAAGTTCAAGGGAAAAAAGTTACACAAAAAATCCGGAATTTAAAAATACGAAAAGTTTATCGTTAGAGACAACCCTGTTAACCTAAAAATTTCTAAACGAGAGAATCTGGAGTGGAAGCGTTGACAGACATAATCAAACATGAGACCCAGTAGATGATATTGAAAGCAAGAAAAGCAAGTGGGACGACGAAACGAGCGTAGAAGTCGATTTTCGCCGGTAGATAGTCGGGTTTGGTGAAGTAGCGGCGCACTTTGTCGCGGAACGTTTCGCGGGCTTCGAACTGGAAAATAGGGGTATAAAATATTCTAGAAGATGTTTACACACGGCAAAAAACAGTTTCCTTAATAAAAGCCCAGCCCGGAATCGAACCCACACCCATTGCTTGCCAGTCGCGCACTCTACCACTGTACCGCAGACGCACAACAGAGATGAGCGGAAGAGCAATTTTGAAATGGCGGAAGGCGGAACTTCCAAAATTTTGGCGGAAGGCGGAAGGCGGAATTCCGCTCATCTCTGACGCACAACTTGCAGGTGCAAGCGATGGCAATTAATAATGTGGTGGTCGCCGGCAATAACGCGCCTTCTTTAGCTTCCCTCCCCCAAATTTGAAAATTTGCCAAAAACCAAAACCTTACCGTATGACAAGTACATGGTGGCTGATAGACTTCCGCATCAACCATTTCCAATTTTTCCCTTCTTTTCTGCGCCTTCCTCGCCGCCTTTTCCCTTGACCTATCATTCTGCCGGGCACTATCCTGATAGCTCACAAATGCATATTCTAAAAGGGCACCAAACACAAAAGCTTGGCAGGCTGAAATTTTTTGATTTTTTTTAGATTACTGTAGTTCAACTTTCGATTTACCTCCTAGCCAGACATCCACCACTTTCACATAACTGACAGGCGGGAGTTTGGCGTTGATTGCGGATTGCTGAAAATTAGTGTATTGAAAAATCCTGGACTCTGCAAGTGGGCTCCATCGAACCTACCATAGTGGTCATAGTAAGCAATGTGGTAACCCCCAGGGCTACTCTTCCCGCCGTTGAGTGTAGATCAATCCAAAATGAGACCCATGAGACTATCACAATCATTGTAGTTGGGGCGTAGAGTTGAACCAAATAATAACTGAATTGACGTTTTAGCAACAAGTTCATTCGAAGACAACCGTAGGATCCTGAAATTGAAATTTTGAAATTTTCGAAATTTTGAAAAAAAAATTCAAATTTTTTTTAAATTTCAGAATTTTTTTCGAAATTCTAAATAGATACCTAAAAACCTAATTCTTTGGTCACTGGTCCCTCATATTGCATCATTATTCGAAAATATGACGAAACTTCAACTTTTTTTTGGAATCTTCAAAAACTCCCACGCGACTTATTTTTGCTCATCAAAATTATTGCTCATTTAGGTTTTCACTTCCAAAAAGTTTTCTGAGAATTCTGATGACCGTGAAAAACCCAAGTTCAAATGGTGTACTCCTCTCGGACTAGCCTTACCCGTATTCGTATGACTTGTGCAGTCCGTATTAGTTGTGATATTTTGCAATACGAAATTCGGCAAATCTGATCCAACTCCGTCCTTCATCTGAACAGGCTTCACCGGGTCCCATTCGTACATAATATCATTCATTGTGTGAGCATAGCTAACCATATCAAAGTTACAAGATTGATAGTCAAGTGGATATAGTTGAAGACGCATTGGGCAAGAGCTGGTTAGACTGATACGAGAACTGTAGAGGACCTGAAAAAATATTTTGAACTTTTTTTTCGGTTTTTGGTGCGGCTCCCACAACGAGGGACATTCTCGGGGAGGAGGAGCGGGTGTACTTTCCTCCTCCTTTTTATACGCCCTCAGCTGCCGATAAGGTTTACGACTGCGTGGCGCAGTCGGTAAAGCGCGCCACCCAAGGGATGGCGCCCACAGGTTCGAACCCCCACAGTGTGTTTCTCTTTTTTCTTTTTTGTAAAGTGCAAAATTGATTTTTTTTTCCCAATGAACCTTACCTTCCCATCTGGATGTATCCTCAAAAACATGTTCTCCATATCGATCAAATGACGATGTGCGGCTTTTTCTGTCTGAAAAATAGCTCTATGTTTCCGTTTTTTTAATGTTTCAAGGATACCACAAAAAAACTCACCGGAAAGAAAGTGTCTGGAATCCATAGACTCTTCTTAACATGTGGTACGGTGAGGAATGCAGGCGGATTGTAGAATCCCAAATGTTCATAGGCTAGTCGAGGGTCTATCCATTGTTCACGGAATGTTAGTTGGATCGAGTATTCCTGGAATTTTTGTAGTTCGATAGAGCGCGAATGCACCGAGTTTGAAATTTTTTTGGCTCCGCCCACTTACTGCTCAAAAATTAATAAAAGGAGTCTAAAAAGTTGTTCAAAAATCGAATTTTGAAAAAAAAATTTCTTGCAAACTTTCATCTACTTTTTCTATACAATTCTCCGCGTCATTTCGAAAGTGTGACGTTTCGCAGGTGCGACGTTTCGATAGCAGAAATTTGTTTGAGGAGTTGCCGGTGGGCATGCCCGCCAACTCATTAACCCTTTCTTACGGTACTGCGCCCCACTCGCAACGACGCTCCGCTATTCCGCTAATGCCGTACGCGTACAGCCCGTCTCGCCGACGACGTGGCAAGTCGTGTTTTGGTTAGGTTTCTTGGAGTGTTTTTACAGTTTTAGTTTTGAAGTGGTTTTCTAGGGTTTTTGCTGGTTTTCCATATTATTTTTATAGCATTGTACTTTTTTAGTCCTTGGATAAGGATAAATTAGTAATTATCTCGACTAAATCTCGTTTTATCGTTTACAAAGGCCACTGACTAGGGAATGGTGCGAACTTGACAATGACACTTCGATATAAGACAGGTACCATTCGAAAGAAGAGGTTCTGAAATGTACACATCCGCTTTCAAAAAGTGCAGTCGACCTCCAGGAACCGAGATATGGGCTCCGAAAGTTTGCTCTCTTTTGCGGATAATAGTCTACCTCCTCCACACTGTAGGGAAAGTGTGGCTGGATGGCCGAGGGGGAAGAGGGTGGTCCATAAAAAATGAGGTGTGGGTTCAATTCCTCTGTTGGCTAAATTTTTTTGTTTTCTTATGTTTGAAAAAAACTTGGAACGAAAAGAGATGGTCAAAAAAAGGCTCGAAAAAGAAAACAAATAAATTTAGCCGACAGAGGAATTGAACCCACACCTCATTTTTTATGGACCACCCTCTTCCCCCTCGGCCATCCAGCCACACTTTCCCTACAGTGTGGAGGAGGTAGACTATTATCCGCAAAAGAGAGCAAACTTTCGGAGCCCATATCTCGGTTCCTGGAGGTCGACTGCACTTTTTGAAAGCGGATGTGTACATTTCAGAACCTCTTCTTTCGAATGGTACCTGTCTCATATCGAAGTGTCATTGTCAAGTTCGCACCATTCCCTAGTGAATCCGAACCATCGGATAACTGAGGTATTTTTCCCCAAAATGGTTACTTCACACTTGCGAAACGTCGCACTTTCGAAACGTCACACTATCAAAATTTCTCAAAAACTCACCATATTAACCACATCAATTTTGGATAACATTCGAATCATAATATTAACACGAACATTCACAGCACCCTCTGTTGACGTATTCGCCGGCGGGGGCCGTACTCTCATATCATAATTTTTGAGTAGTGTATTCAGAATCTCTTGCTCCGATCGCATACTGTATTCCCCTTGAATTCCAACGGGAAACATTAGAATTAGGAGAATCTGATGATGGATTATTAGATACGAGAATAGAGTCATAATTGCATTATTATTGATTGATGGTTTCACTGAAAAATGGGTCATTTTTGGGATGGGGGATTCTGAATTTGAAATTAGACGACGTTGAAGAGAAGGAGGAGTCGTTATAGGGGGAAGTAGAACAGAAGATTTGATAAGGAAATAGTATTGGGAATAGAGAGAATTAGAGAAAACGGTGAACTTTTATGGGAGAAAAAAAACGATTGGAGAGAAGAAGATTTTTAATTGGAAAAAAATTGAGAATGATCTTAGTTTTTTTGTTGTCATGTGATTTTTAAAGAAGGGGAAATATATGGAAAGTTTAATTTTGAATCTCAAAAACTGAAAATCCAAGAGTTCAAAATTTCCAAGATATAGCAATCCTAGTATCTCGAAAATTCATAATCCTGGGAAAAAAACGAAAACAATTTTTTGATTTTTTTTGAGAATTTGGGATTTTAGAAAATTCAAAACTCTAGATTGTAAATTTCGAATTCTTCACTATTTCCGATATGTTTCATTTGAAGCTCCGCCCCTTTTTTATGTAAAAAAACATGGTACTCCAACAGACTAACACACAAAAATGCAAAGAATTTTGGTCCCAAGATTTTTGATTTTAAATAAACCTGAAAATTCCCTACAAAACTGTGTAAAATCATAAAAATTCGCCTAAGCTTGAAAGAAGTTATGCGCCTTTAAAATTGCCATATACGGCGAGAGTCGCAGACGACGAGAGTACTCTCGCTTCTCTGCGTCTCTCACACTGCAAACTTAAAAGCCGTGTATCTCTGCTCAAAGTGATTCGTTTTGAATGATTTTTATCTAGTTTTGTAGGAAATGTGAATAGCTTCAAAATATGTGTAAAATGATAGTAGTTCGAGAAAAAGGGCAGTTCTGATTTGATACTCGAGATTTCAAAAATGTATAGTTTAAAGTCTTCCCGATCCCAAGGACACCCCGCGCGGGAAATTTAAAATTCTGACGAATATGAAAAAATGGAGAAAAGAAACCCACACCTTTCCTCATATGACAAGTTGACTCATTTTTTTCACAAAATGCCAACCTGGGGCCCCCAGGCTCGGGGGGAGGATATGTTGTACACCTTTTTGATGGTGAAAAACGAAGGAAATAGGGAATTTCCACACAGACAGACAAAACTTGTCCATATTGGTGTGTTTGTTGCTCTTTTCGAAGGAGAGAAAGAGAAATGCGAGACGTATCCGATTTCTCTTCCAGTTTTTCTTCTCACTTCTGGAGGGAAGAGTTGAGAAGTTGAGGAAAAGTGGAAGTGGGATTCAGAAGACTCCACGTGGGGTATTCTGGAGTCAATATGATTTAGAAGATTTGGGTAGAATCTAGAAGGCGTACGGTATTTAGAAAGTAGTCTTGAAGTTCAGGAAATTTCGAAAATGTTAAAGAAAGTGAGGTGTCTTCTGAAATCTTGAATTTCTAGGCGATTCTGGTCCTAACTACAGTAATCTACTACTACAAACTATAAACTAAGAAACTACAGTTACCACTACAGTAATCATAGGATTGTTAGAAAATCAATTTTAAAATTCCAGAATGTTCGAAACTTTGAGTTTGAGAGGTTGGGAAGTTTGGGATTCGAATTATCTGATTTTGAAGCTCTAGGATTCTGAGATCTTAAGAAACTTGAAAAGTTAGAAGTCAAATTCAGAAGACGTTGAAAGATCAGAATGAATAGAGTCGTTGTTGGCCGAGATTCAAACTCTTCCAACTTTCAAATTTCCACCAAAAACTGCATCTTCTTCTCTACTAGCTGGCTGACTCCAGAAGACACCCCAACGTCTTCTGGATTCTCCAAAAATCAAATTTTTCCCCCAAGGAGATGAAATTTATTGAATTACTTTTCCTTCTTCCCATCCTTTTTGTCATTTGGTTTTTCGTCCTTGGAAATCGAAAGAGGGAGTAAAACTCCCTTTTTTGGTTTGGGATGAAGGATGAACTTTAGAAAATTGAAAAATCTAGAATTTGGGATTAGTTCGGAAAAGGGAAGAGGGGATTCTAGAATCTAGATAAATCTAGATGGAAGTTGATTTTGAATTTTCTGAAAAAAATTTCTTTTTTGAATTTTGCATTTTGGATAAAGTTCAAAATTTTCAACGAAAAACATCAGATTCCTCAGAATCCAATTTCCATGATTTTTTGAAAAAAGTACAGTAATCCTGTCTAAAAACTCCAACTTTCAAAGAGCCAACAACTACCCACGTTATTGCTCATTCTAAAATATGTACACCTAGATGATGTCAACTTTTGTAAACATTGTCGAGAAACATTTTTTTGTCAGAATTTTTTAGTCCTAGGGCAGAAACGGATGACGCAGACAGTTAGAGTCCTTTACCGTCTGCGTCTCCCGGGTTCTCTCGCTATCTCGACTCAAATTTCAAAAGCTCGTAACGCAATTTTAAGTTGAGCTAGAGATCTAAAACGTTTACAGAAAGATTTCAAATTTCTTGAGCTATAAATTTTTCAAAATAGCGTTTTTAAATCTAATATGGGAGCCGAGATACAGCGCTTCAAAGTAGCTAGAGACGCAGACAGTGAGAGTCTCTCGTCGTCTGTGTATCTCGGTTTCTCTCGCTGTCTTGCCTCGTAACGGAACCGTAACGCACCCCTACCGGTCTGGGACTACTGTAAATTTCAAATCGAAATTCATTGGCACTGAAAATCGAGCAAGAACAAAAGAAAGAATGATGATAAAATTGAGTTAGGGGAGAAAAGGGAGGAGGAAATGAGACAAGTAAAATAGATATAGATATTCAGTATTTACATAACACTCTAGGTATCTCTGTATCCCCTCAGGAGGCAGACGAAAAATCTCTATGTGTGTTAGTTTTCGGAGCTCTTTTTCATTGGGCTCACTGACAAGAGGGTTATAGATACAGATAGAGAGAATGAGAGCTCTCATTTTGAACACGAGAACACACATGTTTTGGGTTAATTGACACAGATAGGGAGAAAAATAGAGAGAAGAGAGAGGGGTGTCAATGACGTTGGTGGGGGGTACTTGACTACAGGTCAGAAATAGATAAGAAGAATGGATTTTTGGAAATGAGCAATATAAGAGGATCAGGAGAGCAAATTGAGCTTAAAAAGTTTGTTAGAAAGTTGGATCAGCCTAAAATTTCGAGTTCAAAATCCCTATTAAAGAAATGAATAGAAAATTGATTGGAATTTTCGAAAACAATTCTTCCAAGGTATAAATTTGCAAATTTTCCAAAGTTTTGTAAATCTAGAAATTGTGAACTTTCTAGTCTCGATGAGTTTTCAATTTTTGACATCTGAAGTCCCAATTTTTCTAGACAAAAAACTGAGGAACCACAGGGTGAGGATGAGCTACATCCGCAAAAGCGCTCTAATGAGAGGTCTCTGCGTCTAAAACGAAAGTACTCTCTCGCTACAGTACGCCTTTAAAGGCGCATGACGATTTCTGCTCAGGTTTCGCAATGCAAACGCCTTTTTGACAAAAATTTGATCAAAATTCATCATTGCGCCCGCGGCAATGCCAAAAAGGCGTTTGCATTGCGAGACCTGAGCAGAAATCGTCATGCGCCTTTAAAGGCGTACTGTAGCGAGAGAGTACTTTCGTTTTAGACGCAGAGACCTCTCATTAGAGCGCTTTTGCGGATGTAGCTCATCATCACCCTGTGAGGAACCAAAAATCGGAATCAAAGATAATGAAATGAAGAAAAAAGGAGTAGAAAAGGACAAAAAGGGACGAGAGAGGACTTCCTAAAAATTAGGAGTCTAGAGATTCTCAGACTGGTTTTTCATCATAATAGGGGGCCTCCAAGGGTTGCTAAATTGAACTTTTTAAATTTTCAAAACTTGAAAATGATCTCTAAAAAATTCCCTATCGATTTGTATAATTTTTGTACAATTTGGACTACTTTCTGGCGCGTTTTTTGACGCCTTTAGATAGATTCATTTGTTTATGTTCTGTTTGCCATTTAGGAGAAATTTGAATCCGGAAAATTTGACATTTTCAAAAAAAATCAACACGTAATATAGAGGTCAAAAGATTTCCTATCGATTCTTATAGATTTTATCGAAATTGAGCAGCTGGTTTTTAAGATAGAGCCAGTTGAAAATAGCTCAACTTTTGTGAATTTTTGAAGTTTCCGGCTTTTGAGAATCTGAAGAAGATTCAAGTTCTCCAGAACCGGAAAACACCAATTTTTGGGTTTTATTCTAACATTGAATATCTTTAAAAAACAAGGAAGGAAAACAAATTTAGAAAAAAATTCAAAATTGAATGAAAAAAACTTTTAAACAAGTAAATTTCAAGATTTTTCACTTTACTTTTTTTCAAAAGTTTTGACTCAATTTTCCGAATCTATTGAAATCTCCTCTACTTTTAATTGCTCACATAGTACTTCAAAACGAGCAACATATGCTCATTTTGGTTGCCTAGGTGGCCCCGAAAGTAGGTCAAAAAGTGGACCTCCACGTCTAAATCGGAACACCACTTCCCCTAATCGGAAGCGGAGCATTCTTCTTTTTTCTCCCCTGACCGAAAATCGAGTGAGGAAAAAGTAGTGGTCAGTTGGTTATTTTCTCTTTTTTTTTCTCTGATGACACCAAATGAATTTGACAGGTTCTCAATTCTCTTTTCATTTTCTTCTCTTGTCTCTTTTTGTGTATCTTTTGAATAATATATAAATCAAATGGGGGAGAGAAAATAAGAATTAGAGAAGATTAGAGAAGAAAGGGATAATTGGACATTTTTTGAGTCCGAAATTTATAAGCATACACATAATTAGAGTATAACGAAAAATTTGGGAGAGAAAAGTTGATTCTAGGAATTTGAGTTTGCAATCGATCTTTGTACCTTTCGTCTGATTTGAGCTAACAACTGGTGCGCCTTTGACGCTTTTAGAATTATGAGCAATTTTTGAATTGAAAGGCTTCTAAAACCGGAGAATTTGAAACTGAAAATTTTTAAGAAACTCAGAAACTTTCAAGTACCAGAAAACAGATATTTGGTGCTTATTTTTGAAATTAATAAGCATTTCGGAAATATTTTTTTAAAAAAAGCTGAATAAGCCAAAAAAAAATTGAAAAATTTTTAAAACTTCGAACAGTTCTAATTTTCACCATCAATTTTCAATTACAATTACTTCCTCCAAGTTTCTGGTTTTTAGTCTTCAAATCTTCAACGAAAAAATAAAATAAAATAATAGAACACACATGGAAACAATAAAGAGGAGAATGTGTGCTCTAGCAACCCTCTGCTCATTGAGCAAGGAAAAAAGAGCATATCTGATTCAGAAGTGCATTCGCTTGGATTCAGAAGACGTGCACATCTTCTAAAAAACCTTCTGATTCCTACTGTAGACCTGCAGAAATCAAAGTGAAAAAGGGGTGTCACTTATATGCATATATGTACTACACGACTACTGACAATACATAATTCATTTACTGGAAAAACGAGAGAAGTGCTTCTTCTTCTTCTTCTTCTTCAGAAGACGTCGACGTCTTCTTTTTCGTCTTCTTCTTCTGGAAAATGAGAAAATCCGTAATCCCTTTAGCCCCTGTGGCGGAAAAGACAAAAAAAAAGAGGCGCCAAAAGTTTGCATAATTAGGAGATTTTCTTGGGAAGGAAGGATTTTGGGATGGATGGAAAAGTTGAAGTTTTTATTCGAGAAATTAAATTGATTGAAGAGTTTAATGGAGCAGAAAACTTTTGAGGGGAAAAGGGGGCGGAGCTTATGACATTTGACAGGGATATATAGGGATATTGAGGTTCGAGTGATGATGAGATTTGGGATTTTTGAAATGTTAGGAGGTGGTAATTCAAAAAAATTGAACCGCGATTTGAAAGGGCAGATTTCGGAAAAATGAGTTTTTGTTACCAAAAATTACAATTTCCAACAGAAAACTTTGAAGTTTCAGAATCTCAAATAATCGGAATATCAGAATCTTAGTGTCTTGGAATTTTCGAAATCTCGAAGTCTGGAGTTTTCAGAATTCTTCATAATTTGAAAATCTCAAAAAGTCAGAATCTCAGAATTCTTGAAAATCTGAAAATCACAGAATAGCAGAATTTTCCAAATTCTGCGGATTTTAGAATTCTTATGGACCTAAAAGAATATTAGATTCTTAGATTCTCAAACTTTTCAAATCTGGAATCAAAAAATCCTCCAGAATCTCAAAATTTTGATGCAACAAATTTACAAAAATAGCAAAGTTTCAAATTCTCAAATAATCAAATTTTCAAAATCTTATTTTCTTGGAATTTCAGATTCTCAAAATTCCAGAATCCTTCAGAATCTGAAAATCTCGAAAAGTCAGAATCTCAGGATTTTTAAGAATCATGAAATTACAGAACTTTGGAATTTTCCTATGATTCTCAAAGTTTTTCAAATCTAGAATCTGAAAATTCCCCAGCATCTCAAAATTTTGAGACAACAAAGTTCAGAATTCTTCAGAATTCTTCAGAATCTCAAAACTCAACCCTAATTCCCATAAACTTTCAGACAATGTCATCTTCTAAAAGGGCACAGTGAGCATCGGAGCAACGAATGGAAAGAGCAGGAAGTTTTGAGGTGAGACCACTCTATTTTTTACTTCTTCTTTCTACTTTTTCTACTTTTTATTCTTCCTCCACGTCTTCTGAATTCCTCTTCCCTCTATGAACTGCTTCACTGAACTCGAATGACCCAGTCCTCCACCCTCTCTTATGATTTCCGTTTCTTCTGAAAAAGGAGTAAAAAAGGGAGAAAAAAACAAAAGATTTCCGGTTTTCTTTTGTTTCTTCTTCTTCTGTTTAAGGTACTTTTCCTTGTTTTGTTTTTTTGTTACCTGGAAATTAGATGTACTTAGTAATTCTAGGAGAGTTGCTGAGAGTGGGTGGCCTAGAAAATGGGAAAAGTAATAAGCCAGCCCGTAAAAATTTAACTCAAATTTCCACATTCTGAGGTAGAAAATTGAAAATTGAGGTGAGATTTTCCGAAAATTCAAACTTTTTTGGTGGCCTAGAAACTTCCGTTTTTGGAGGACTAATCCACTATATAATGGGCCACAAACCATTGGCCTAGAAACCGCAAAATTAGAAAACTAGTCCCTTCTATCCCTTCAAAGTTTGCTGAACTAGAACCTCTGGAATGCTAGATCTTTTTTAGTGGCCCAGAAAATCCAAAATAGGAAAACTAGTCCTTCACTCCCATTTGAAATCTGATGAACCAGAACATTCAAGTGCCAGGAAAATTAGGCCGTTTTCTCGTCCATTATTGGTGGCCTAGAAACCGACTCCTTCCAGATTCTAGTCCGTAACTAATGTGGGCTTGAAATCCAAAACTAGTCCCTCTACTCTCTCTGTTTTTCAAAACCTGAAATGGTGGCCTAAGACTGGAAAACTAACCCATTTCTCACCCAGAAAGTGATGGCCTAGAAATATCAATTTCTCAAAAACTAGTCCCCTTTTCTTCCAAAAGTCCATGACCTAGAAACCTCCGTTTTTAGAAAACTAGTCCACCCACAAAATTAGTCGATGGCAAACCAAACAGTGGCCTAGAACTCTAAAAATCCATGGAAAACTAGTCCATTCTCAATCTAAAAGTTGGTGGCCTAGAAATCTCCAGTTCTCAAAAACTAGTCCCCCTAAACTTCCATTAATTCCAGATCATGCGTGCAAGCGCTCGAAGGTCGATGTTCTCGACGGAGCGAATATGCTCATCAACAGAAAATGGCCGTCAAACAATTGGTGGCAAAAATCGAAGTAATACTGTTGAATGAGCTATCCGGATATGTTGAGAGGCGAAATGAACCAGATCGAAGATTGATTTCTCGTTTAAATCGAGAATTGATTAATATCGATTCGAAGGATGATCGACCGAGTATTTATCATGTGCCGTCGCCGTCAAGGCCAGCATGGAAAACCTGGAATTTGGATGTGTCGGATCCGGCGAAGTAGGTGAAAAGGGATATGGATCCTAGGAATTTGAAATCTTCAAGATCTTGACCTTTGAATTCAAAGATTTTAGGATATTTGGAACCTTATAAACAACGATAAAAACTGAATTCTGTCCAGGAATCTCTAGAATCGGTCTGAATTGAGCGGGCTAAAAAGGAGTTCAGGATTCTGTATCTCTGGTCAGATTCCGGATTTTTATTTTTTCAGAATGCAAAAAGTGCTGGACATGACAGCGGATATAATGCGTCTTCCACGACACTCAATATCGGAATCCGATGTTCCCGCAATCAAAAGTTCAACGGATTGGGACGCCCGTCTGATGAGCCTGTTCATTTGTGAGAGCATCGGAATCGTGCCGGTTCAGGTTAATGAGTGAGTTGTTGATTGGGTGTGTACTGTAGATTAAAGGTGCATGTTTTGGGGGATTTGAATGGTGAAATGAAAATGGCCTAGGATGCGAAAATTCGGTCATGGCTATACCGTAGCTTAAAGGAATATTATCAACTTTTTAAACAGTTTTCTAATGATTTTCCTTAATTTTTTGTCAACATCTGAATGTCCCTTTAAATTGCAGTATCATCATGGCCAAGTTTTTAATAGTAGGCTACGACTACTTTTTGTTTAGATCTACACGGACAGCCTTATCATAATTACAGTACGGACCAAAATGCATTGGCGTTTTCAGTTGAAATAGGTAAACTTTATGGGTCTGAAAAAGTGGTTTCCAGATATCCGATTTTTCTGAAATTTTGTGGATGTATAGAGCAACTCAAGAACTTTATTTTTGTAGTTGACAACTTTTTCATAGGACCACGATCCAGTTAGTTAGGCCAAGCATCGAGTTTCATATCATTTTAAAGCCTTTTGACTTCCACGCGACCTAACTAACTGGATTGTCGTCCTATGAAAAAACTGTTAACTACAAAAATAAAGTTCTAGACTTGCTCTATGCATCCACAAAGTTTCAAAAATTTCGGATATCTGGAAAACACTTTTTTAGAACCTCGAATTTGACCTATTTCAACGGAAAATGCAAGTGCGCGCACTCATTTTAGCCAGTACTATGCTCCTTTAATTTACAGTATTATCATGACCGAGTTTTTCTGACACTTTTATCATAGCCATTTCAAACTGAAACTATTTTGGACCTCTGTTCTTACAGTACCCCTAGTACAGTATCTAGTACAGTATCCCTCACGATGTATTTGCAGTGCCCGTAGTGACATAATGTCGGTAACCGACGACCGTCGTCGTGGTCACAGCGTCGACTCGTCCGTTTCTCGGTTCGTTCGAGAAGGACCCTACGTGAGCTCATTCCGAGAGAAATCGATACCATTGGAAGAGGCTCCGAGACTTGGATCAGTATCATCGAGTAGTATATGTACTGTTGATACGAGACCGTCGAATGTTTCATCGTTGCCGCCGCTGTCGGATTATAATTCTCATGCGCATAGTATTTTGGTGAGTTTTTTTTTTGAAATAATAGAGGTCGAAAGCCTTTGTTTTATATGTCATTTTCAGAGCTCATTGAGCTCTACATTTTCATTCACAAATCGCTCAAAAATTCTCCATTTTAAAGGCACATATGCCCTTCCCATTTCCAGAGTTCATCAATCACCCCAACGCCTCGGGAAGAAGACGAGGCGTCTTCGTTCTGTTTCGGAAAATCGTATCTGACACGACCGATTTGTGTGGAGGCATTCAGTACACAGTCGAGGCCAAATAAATTAGCAGTGACTGATAGTTGTGGTGGTATGTTGTAAATAAGATAATTTGGGGAACATTTTGAAAAAAATCGAAATATTTTCAGGGGTCTACATAACAAACTCTCGAGGGGAAATTGAGCAGAATATACTGATAAAGAACTCATCGGCCAGTTCGGTTTGTGTCGATGAGAAGAATGAGTTGATGTGAGTTTTGGAAAGAGGCGGGTCTTAAGGGGATTCCGGTAACTAGGTTACTGTAACGAGGTTGAAAAAACTCGGAAACTCGAAAAAGTCACATTTCAAATTGCGAACTTACATTTTTGAAACATCTTTCAAAAGAATGTAGATTTTTTCGCTGATTCGAATGCGCTTAATATCGCTGCTCAAAAAGCTATAGAAAATTTTTAGAAAATTCAAACTGAAATATTAAAGAATTCGCTTAAAAATACTGTCTACGGAAAAAAACGAGTCCAAAGGGACCATTTTGATGCGAATTATAAGCGTTTTAAATTTCGGTAAAAGAGACGCAGAGAAAACAGACACTCTCGCTGTCGAAGAGACGCAGAGAAACGAGACAGTGTCTGCGTCTCTCACGAAAAATTCGAACGCTTACAACTCGCTTTAAAGTGCTCCGCTTTGACTGGTTTTTGCGGTAGAAAGCATTTCTGAGCGCCTTTAAAAAATTTCAGTTTAAAAAAAACAGAGACTGTAATTCTACTTTCAGAATTAGCAGATTAAAAAACTACCCGGAATTCGAAAACTAAAAAATGGCTTTCAAATAAAACAAAAATCCGAAGATTTTTATCTGTTCGCACTTCAAAGAGCAAAAAGAGATGAGGTTTTTCCTGAATAAGGACATTTTTCGTCCCTTTTTTCCACTTGAAAAATGATTGAAAATCGGGAATATGTAGACGGAATAAGAGGATTCTGAAGGAGGCAAAAAATGAACTTCAAAATTGAATGAGAATCCGGAATTAGAACAGGAAACGTCTTGAGAAACTTGAGAATCATGAAGTTTCAGAAATCAATGTTTACAAAAAACTAGGTTCTGATACTTCTTGATTTCAAAGTTTCAGAAGTCCATAACCCAGAACCAAAGAGTTTTCAAATCTCAAAGTTTAAGAATTTCAAAAACCAGAAAACTCAAAATTTAAGATTCTCAGAATCTCAGAGTTTCGAACACCACTTTTCTAAATTTCAGAATATCAGAAATCAATAGAATCTGAGAATCGGAATATCCAAGCATCGTTCCGATTCTAGAGAACCATATAATATGTTCCATATTCCAATCAATCAATCAATATTCCCAGAATTTCCACAAAAATTTGAAACCGAAAACAAGACAACTTTCAAAAATGGACGAAATTTAGACTCGATGAATTTGAAAATCTGAAAATCATCTCGACTTCTCCGTAAAATTCTGAATAAAAAACTTCAAAATCTTGGAAACTCAAAATTTCAGAACCTGAGAATTCGAGAATCATAAGATTTCAAAATCCTGGAATTCTATATTGAATCTCCAAATTTCAGAATCCCAAAATCTTAAGAATTTTCAAAACTTTCAAAGTCAACTTTGACCCAAAAACCCTGAAAATGTTTCCAGGTACGTCAGTGTAATGCAATCCAAAGGCCGTTCAATCCACGTCTTCGATGTCGCCTCGAACTGTCGAAAAGTTGAAGTAATTGCGTGTCCAAGAGACCCAAAAATTGAAATGAGCCGAACGAGATGGATTACTGTAGGACCCCGAGGCCATCTGTTCATGACATCTGGAGATAATATAAAAAGTGCACTTTGGACATATATAAGAAGTAAAAAAGCATGGAAACTTTTGAAAGAATCTAGAAAATCGAGATATCAGTATTTGACAGTGGCAGAGGATCAGGCGGATTATAAGTGAGTTTGGAAATTTTATTTAGTTTTTGGTTTTGTACAAAGAATTAAATGTATCAAAGATCTCAATGCTTTCCAGAGCAAAAATATTTGAATGCTCCCCAAAAATTTCAAATTTTCAGAGCCGTGGTACTTCTGACATGTGACGCCGCCAATAACCGCCTTCTTCTTTTCGTCGTCGACCATTCCATGAGCCTGATAAATGAATACGATTTGAGCAAAACTTATCGGCTCAATGAGCACATACATTCCCCAGCATCGGCGATTGTTGATAAGGTAGGGGATGGGATTTTGAATGCAGGATTTGGGATTCGGAACACTGTATCTGAAAATTTTATTTTTGAAACTATCAGTAGAAAAGTGTCGCCCGGAAAGTTGAGCTTTGCTGAAAATATTTTTTAAAATTAGTAAATTTCGAATATCGAAACAAAGATTTTTAGACAGTATTACGAAAATCGGCTTCCAGTAAACCTAAAATATCGTTTTTTTTTCAGCACGGAAATCTCCTAATCCTCGATTACGCCAGTGGAAAACTTTGGATTCTTTTATCCGGTGTCAAAGGTGTTCGTCGATTAAAACAAGTTACACTTCCAGATATTGTCAGACCACAAGAAGCATTGGGTATCTGTTCAAGGGTGAGTAAATGCGCTCTATGATTTCTTGAAGAGTGGATTCAAGCCGCATAGCTAGTCAGTAAACGTGCTCCATTAAAGTAGGACAACAGTCTTTTTTTTAGAAAATAACAATACTTTTTTGTGAAAATCGTAAAAACTCGAGAAAGTCGATGCTCAAAACCCTCAAGTAAATTTTTTAGACATTTTTAATTTTTTGAGCTGAAATTTTAAGGATTTCGCTCAGAAATGTTTTCTACCGCAAAAACGACTCCAAACGGACCATTTTGAAGCAAGTTATGAGCGTTTGAAGTGTCAATAAGAAAGACGCAGAGAAAGCAGACACTCTCGCTGTCGAAGAGACGCAGAGAAACGAGACAGTGTCTGCGTCTCTCACTGAATCTTCAAACGCTGATAACTCGCTTCAAAATGATCCGTTTGGACTCGTATTGGGTGCTTTAGAATCAGCGAAATCTGTTTTTTTTAAATATAGATATCGCGATTTGAAAATCAATTTTTTTGAGTTTTATGGATTTTTTTGAAAAAAAACTGTTATTGTTCATGCAAGAATGGTTTTTTGAGTAAAAAAGACCGTGATTCTACTTTGAAAATCTATCCCATTTTCAATAGAGCACGTTTACAGGGCGACGTTCTCTACTTGGCCCTCTTCAATCGTCGTGAAATTTTGTGTACTCGCTATCTGGAGGACGGCGTCTTCAAATCCGCACCATCTTCATCGTCACCGATTCAACAACGGAGAAGTACGAGTCTTCCGAGAAGTTGAAAACTTTTGAACTAATTTTTTGAATTCACGAGCTTCTAGGCATCATATTGTTTGTCTCAACGGGGAATCTTTGGAATTTTTTTACTTTTTATGAAATTGATTAATCATGTTTTATGAGTCTTTTTCTGGATGGAATGAAATTGAAGAAATTTATTTTTGGAGCTCAAAAAAATTACATAACATAAATAAGGCATAAAAAGCAGAACATTTTAAGATAAGGGGATCGAAAACCGGTGTCTATTTTGGGGGAGGAAATCAAATTTTTCAAAAAATTTCAAAAAGAAAATAAGCAATATTTGAAAATAGATAATAGTACCCGGTTGAAAAGTAAGCAGTTTTCTTTGAGGGAAGAGATAATATGATACAGTTTTGATTGTAAAAATGGGGCAAGAAAAGTGAAAGTTGGGAATACTGTAGGCGGGGGTTACATATGATAGGCAACATAGATCGGATTCAATTTTTCTTCCAAGAAAAGACTTCGGATTGTACTTCGAAGTTTCTCTCCTCCCGGTCCGTGTCGAATGGATCCTGGATCGACGACGACGACGACTCCAACAATCAGATGATGTTCTTCAAGGACGGCCGAGGTGATGGCTGGGACAAGATCAAGGGCGTCGGATTCTGTTCCAGTGCATTCGGCGGCAATCACGACGAGATGGTTCCATGTGAAGACGGCGCTGGAAAATTGGGAAGATTACTGTAGTTCTAGGGATTCTGATTTATTAAAGTTTTATCCTAAATAGACTTTGAGGATTCGTGAAGAATATAATATTTTCGAATTCTTTAGGTTCTCAGAATTTTGGAAACTGGAAGTTTGAGAATATCTCATGATCCGAACCCTAAATTCTAGAATCTGGAAAACCTCGGTATTTGAAAATATGGAAGTTTTGGTTTTGGATTACTGTAGTTCTGTGAATCTGATTTTTGAGATGATTAGACTTCTAAATTTAGGATTCGTAAATCGAAATTTTTGAAAACCAAAATTTTGCCAAAAAAATTTCGAAAACTTCAGAACCGTCAAAAATTCTTGTATTCTGATTACGAAAATTGTCGGAATTCAAAATCCTTTAGAATTCTTTAATAAATTTAGAATTTTTAGAATTTTAAGAATTTTAAAAATTTTTAGAACTTTTAGATTTTTTAGAATTTATAGAATTTTAGAATTTAAAAATCTTAGAATTTTTAGAATTTTAAGAATTTCAGGATTTTCTTAATTTCAGAATTGTGGAAACCTAGAACTTTGAGAATAGTCCATAATCAGAAACACAAAATTATAGCTCCGCGACACTTCGTAAATGTGGCGTTTGAAATTTTTGCTTTCAAAACGTCGCACTTTCGAAACGTCACACTTCCGAAATGTCTGCTTTCTAAATGTCACGGAGCCAAAATTCTACATAGAATAAAAGTTTTGGATTCAGAATGATCTCAAATTTTCAAAAACCCTAAATTCTAGAATCTGGAATTCTAAAATCAGGAACTTTAACTTGAGAGAAGAATTCCTTCAGAACCTGATTTTGAAATTTAAAAAAGCGCAGATTCTCCGAAATTCTGAATTCCCAAATTATCAGAAACTTTTTGGATTACTGTAGTTGTAAGGATTTGGGTGCTGAACTGTTCCTAGTACCTTCCCCCAAAAATCCGAAATTTCCAAAATCAAAAGAAAAACTCACGAATTTCCGACAAATCGATGCGCCTTGCTAACCGTACTCTCCACATCAAATGGATGATATCGCATTCCTCTCAGCACCAGACTCTCATTCAACGCGCCAACCACAAATACCGCATCATGAAGTTCTCCATGTTCCGTAATACTTTGAGTCTGCCGGAGGAATCCCAAGTATCCCGTCCGTGCCCATCGCGTCTTCGTATCTCCCGTTGTGAGCCTTGCATTATAGACATCCGCATTCACTTCGTCTCCAAATCCAGTAGCTAGCCGATTGAGCGGTGATGCATTGTGGACACTCGCCACCCAAATCTCTCCAAGATGCGAATCCGCGCATTGCCCTCGGGTTTCCGGGTTAGCGATCGCTATCTTGACACCTGGCAAGAGCTTTCCTGACTCGATAAGAGCAACACTATGCGGGGCACCTTTGCCAACCAGGGAGATTCGATCATTTCGTAGGGCACGGGCGTCCACGTATACTGTAGAAGGCTCTGGGCCGGAAGCCCCTTGCATACAGATAGCAGCGTTGACACGAGAGCTAAAGGAGGTGGAGATGGCCCTATTGTTAAGGGATAACGGGGCGAAAAGTTTGCAGAATGAGCTCATGAGAGCGATTCTAGGCCTCTCCTCGGCGATAGCTACACAACTTCGGAGCATCGAGAGATTGCATCCTCGTTCCCGGAGATTCTCCACCGAGGTGGCCAGCTGGGTGACACAAGAGTTGATAGTGGAGTACGTGGTGAACGCGTCTCGAACTTTGAGATTCGACAAAGTCGTGAGGAACAAGGATGGTTGCTGTTCCACCTCTGCAGGTGGAATCAAGGTAGTATGATGTCCAGAGTAGACCGATGATAGGCACCAAAGTACCAGCGAGATTCCAGAGTACGGTGGTGCACACACAACGATGTGACGAGAGGGGTAGAGCTCTGAGGAGACTTTGATGCTCTTGCAAACCGTGATCGCTGACGCTTCGGACATTGAGGATCCTTGAAGTTGGCCGGAAGAGTTGATGGAGAAATCGAGATAGCAGATCTCATCCTTCGATGCAGCTCCAGAAGATCCGGATGTTGTTGTATCACAATTATTATTGTTCTTCCGTCTCCATGAAGATGGTGCATCCTCGAGATCCAAAATCATAGGCCACGCATTTGAATCAATACTATGGGCGGCTTCCTTGCTCTTCAAAAGTTTCGAAACATTCTGAGGGGCTAGAATCGCCACCGCTTTACTCATATCAACCATCATCCGGATTGGGCCCAACGTCGTGTTGAGATCCGAAGCCACTGGTGGCCGAATGCATACAGGGACCAGGCCGGCTGACAAGCATCCGAAGAACGCTGCGACCAAGTCGATGGATGGTGGGAAGATCAACGCCACGTGGTCTCCACGGCTCAGACGGGCTCGATCTGTGAGAAGTCCCGCGATTCGTTCGGCGCGTTTCAGAAGGGTGGCACAGGTGGCCGTGTCTTGTTCGGCGTTCTTGGCGGTGACCAGGGTGAGGATACGGTGGTCCGGAGAGGATTGAGCACGCGATCGGAGGCATTCCAGGAGAGGCAGGGACTGTAAATATAAACAGATTATAGGATCCTTGAGTAGAAAAGGGTTCGATGTTTTTGGACTTGTGGATGCCCAAGAGCCGGGAAATTTCGACTTTTTGGAGCAGAAAATTATGCTGATTCCGAATATCACAATGGCAACGCTCAAAAATTGTTTGTTGGCCCAGAAAACGCCGTAAAAATATAAAAAAGTAGCATTTTCCAAGGCCTACAAAACGGTGTTTCGAGCAATGTGTTTGACGGCTTTCATCCGAAAATTCAAAATCTGAACACTATAATTTTATATGCCGTTTTGTAGAGCTTTTCATATAAAGTTTGTGTGTAAAAGTTGAATTTAAAAGGGAGGCATTTGCCGCTTTTTACCGGCTTACTTGACAGCTAATATCCCTTCACTGAATCCGCGACCTTTGCGGCAACGATGCTCCGCAATTCCGCAAGATTTTTGGGCTCCGCGGCGTTTCGCAGGTGCATTTGAGCCAGTTTCGTGGGATATTTAACAAAACAGCTCAAAATTGATGCACGTCGCACTTGCGAAACGTACCTTTTCCAAACCTTGGACTTTCGAAACGCCAAACTTTCGAAACGTCACACTTGCGAAATGTCGCGGAGCCGATTTTTGCTGTCTTTATCGCAAAACACTGTACGGTTGGCTAGAAATACTAGCGGAATCGTGGAACATTGCTACAGTAATCCTATGCATTGCTACAGTAATCCTAAAAGCATTGCTACAGTAATCCTAGGAACTGCTACAGTAATCCTATCCATTGCTACAATAATATTTTCAAACCTTACCGGTTCATCATCGATATTCCTTCCCTTGGCCACAGCGATCCGCACACCTTGCACAATATTCCCCACAAACATCGCCGCCGGCCCAACATCCGCTTGTCGCTCCCTGGGCTTTGGCAAGTTCAGAACACAATTGTGTGGGCACATCAGGAGGGTACTTGGATGGAGATCTCCATTCTCAAATCGTTGCTTTGTCTCCGAAACATGGACTCCTCCGAGTGGAGTTTTGGGAAGATGATTGGCGGGGACCAGGGCACAACAGTAGATTCCGACTTGGTGGATTGTGTCGATGGCGCGGAGTACGCGGGTGATCCACTGCAAAATTTGGAGATTACCGTAACTCTGAAAATTCAAAACTCACATCAAATGCCTCTTCCTCCGAACAATTCGGCTTCTGTTCCGCCACAATAACAATCCGCTCATCTCTCAAAACGCTCGTCGAGAATACACAAATCCTTCCTCGATACACAAATTTCATCGGCTCCACTGCTAGCACTGTAGCAATGATGTCATCAGCCGAATGGTATCTTCCAGAAACCGCCAGAAGACTTTGACGACGTGCCACAACGAAAACCATTCCATCGGGACCCATGAATCCGATGAGCCCACTTCGAACATATTTCACCGCGCCAATGGGTTTACCGTATTCGCCGAGGGGTTCAACTTTGAATGTGTGTTGAGTTTGACCCTCGAGAGCCCAGTAGAGTTGAGCCGTCGAGTTGGCGGATACGCAGATTTCACCGATTTCGTCGGCTTGGCACAGACGGTTGGATCCGTCGATGGCGGTGACGACGACGACAGCTCCGGCGACGATTTGGCCGGCGTCCTGGAAAATTGTGGTTTATTTTGGACCTCGAAAAAGTTTTAGTTCAATTTTGCTTCAAGTGGGCTCTAACCTGTGGTCATCTTATTATGGCTACCGCCCCACTACCGGCTGACCACGGGCGCGGCGGCCGAGGGCTATGAAAATCGGCGCCCCATTTTTCAAGCCGCCTAACTCCTTTTAAATTTGATATTTTCCTAGATTTTCATAGACGGCCGCGGAAATCTGGAAACCTACGGCGGCCGGGCAGCCCTAACCTTGTTTTCGAAAGTACCGCTGGATTCAACTACGTCAAAATTCCCCCGGCCCGAGCAGCGGCCCGCCACGGCGTTGTTTGCGACAGTCCAGACCCCCTTGCTCACCTGAAGCGTCAAACTGGTCAACGAGTTCTCCTGATCCACCCTCACAACACAATGACTCAACGCCGACATCGACAGTACCCCACGGCCACTTTGACTTCCCAACTGTGCATTTCCTCTCCTTCGAATTGAAATTGTTCCAGTTTCTGAGCTACCCGCGCACGGGCACATTGCATCCTGTCGAAGGCTATAGGGAGCCGGTGTGAATGCAGCTGCAAAAGCATCACAAGACGACAGGGACCATGGGTTGGCTCCATCGGCGACGAGAAGAGTCCTCAAAGAAGCCAGTGAGATGTCTTTGTGGTCTCGGGTGGCGAGAAGGGCCCAGTGGAGATCTCTCGATTTGACGAGGGCTGTTGTGGCTTGATACTTGGAAACCATATGCATCCACGTGGCGGGGTTCATTTTCATCAGGGAGTACGGTACGAAGATCACTTTCATTCCATTGAAGACTGAAGCGAGGATGGCATGCCAGAGGCCGACTTCTCGTTTGAAATCCACTACGCATACCATGGTTTCGTCTGGAAAAAAGGGGAGTTTAGACTTCAAGTATACAGTAATACAGTTGAAATGTATCGATTTGAAGGTCTGAAAAAGTGGTTTCCAGCTGTCCGATTTTTCTGAAACTTTCTGGAAGTATAGAGCAACATAAGACCTATATTTCTTTAGTTGACAACTTTTCCATAAGACCACTATCCAATTAGTTAGGTTGCGTAAAAGCCAAGAGGCTCCAAAATAAGACGAAATTTGAGTTAACTTGGCCTAACTAACTGGGCTTTGGATCTATGAAAAAGTTATCAACTACAGAAATATAGTTCTAGAGTTGCTCTATGCATCCACAAAATTTCAGACAAATCGGATTTTTGGAAATCACATTTTCAGACACTCAAAGTTGTTCTAGCTCCACAAAAATGTATGTATAACTCGATTGTGAGTTGACCGTTTCCAATGAAACTTATACCAATCGAAAGGGAATTTTTCGCTCACCTTCTTTATACTCCATCGCTGTCGTCAGAGCTCGGCAGTGAGCAAAAACCGCTTGTCGTGTTACACAGACCCCTTTGACAGTCCCATCGTTTCCTGTGGTGTATTCAATGTAGGCAATGGTTTCGTCGGCTAGCCGCGGCGGTGCCGTCCAGTCTCGAGCTGGTTTTGACTGAAAAGTTGGGACTAGTCGGAGAATGAAAAATCATTAATTTTTGAAAACTTGGTCCAGGAAAAGTGCTTCCAAAGAAAGATATTCTTGTCGAAAAATTTGTCTTCAGTTTGAATTTCTCAAGCTCTGCCTATTTAGTTATCGTAAAATCTGTATTCTACTCAAAATTTCACATCCAATGAGACTTTTAGGACCTTTCTAGCTTCATCTTAAACCGAGTTATAACGCTTCTAAAATAAGAGAGACGCAGAGAATCTAGAGTGTCTCGTTGTCGGCGTCTCTCGCCTAGCCGCACTATTCCGCGGTGGGATCTTTAAAAGCGCATAGACTATTTTCAATCCGTGTCAATTTCAAGAATGTGGTCATTTTGAGCTCAGGCCATTCTAATACAGATCTTAAGATATCAGGTTTTTCTCAAAGTTTCCTATACTTACCATATGCTCTGTGACAGCCCACCACAACCTTGGCCATCCTCTGAAATCCACAATTTCATTACTTGTCCCTGTCAACGATGTCGATCCGGAAGGCGCAGAGAATGCCGACGACGTGTTAACTTTCTTCGGTAATCCCTTATAACACGATTCTGAAGTCAATGCAACTTTCACACCACAATTTCCCAACAAGAATCCGAGTTGAGCAATTCCAGCTTCCCGTTTCGATGATGGCATTTCCACGGGCACCGGAATGACGCCGGCTTGTAAGCATCCATAGAAGGCGGCCAAAAAGTGAAGAGGTTGTGTATTCGGGTAGATCAGTGCGACACGATCACCGGGTTTGCATATCACATTCTTGGAGCCGTCTCGATTGACTTGAACAGTTTTAGTGAGGAGCATGTAGGCCACTTTGCCAGCTCGGCTATGAAGTTTTCCGTAGGTTAGGGAGGTGGAGGGTTTGGCGGATTGATCCAGGACCATGGCGGCGATGTTCTTGGCGGCGGTGGTGCCGAAGCGGTGGAAGGCGCTGGAAATGGGATGATTTAAAGTCATTTATAGTAAAATTATCTAGAATATAGAAGCATAATTTTCTAATTTCGAGGATTCAAAAACCTAGAATCCCTGAAATCAAGGGAAACAAAAACAGCTGCAGTACTGGTAGGCCAAATTTGAAGCTCTAAAAAGATAGCTTTCAGATATCCGATTTTTCTAAAATTTCGTGGATGTATAGAACAATTCTAAAACTATATTTCTCGGAAACCCCTTTTTCATAGCACCAAGATTCAGCTGGTTGTGTTGCGTGGAAGTCAAAAGACTCAAAATTGCTCGAAATTCAAGGTGACGTTAGTTAACGTCGCGTAACTAACTAAATTGAAATCCTATAAAAAAGTTGTCAACTACAAAAATAGAGTTCTTGAGTTGTTCTATACTACACAAAATTTAAAAAAAAATCGAATTTCTGAAAACCACTTTTTCAGACCCTCAAAGTTGGTCTTAAAACTCCGGTGCGTGCATTCATTTTTGGCCAGCACTGTATTTTTAAAGCTGCAGTATCAGATAACTGTTTTTTTTAGACTTCATGAATCCTGAAGTCACCAGCGCCCCAATTCCTAAATTTTGAATTCTCACCTATCCAAACTTCTTGGCATTGTATTATTTGTATTCGAATGTGCCGCTTCTCCTCTCACGGGATTCATTATCGTTCCCTCTGGCCTCGGAGCATCTGGATCTCGAATTTTTGCCATTGCTTCTAATTCTGCATCATCGTCGTTGTAGTACTCTTGGAGGGGTTTGCTTTTGGGTCTCTGAAAATTTAATGATTTTGAATTTTTTAAAAAATTTTGAAAAATTTTTTGAAATTTTTTGAAATTTCATTAGTGATTGTATATTTTTGAAACAAAATTTGACAATTTTCAACTTAATCGATTCTGGGAATCCAAAAGCTTCAGAATTTTAGAATCTGAAGAAAATTCAGGATTCAAAGTTTTCAAGATTTTGGGAATATTTGAAAATCTTATGAATTATGGAATCCTTTGAAATCTAATTTTTCATATATTTTTACCACTATCAAAATAAAATCCTAATAATTTTGAAAACTTAAAAAAATGTGAAAATTTCAAGAATCTCGTATTCTGATAATAGGAAACTTCAAAACTAGCTAAAAATCAAAGTAAACGGATTACTGTAGGCGGAATATTAGACATTCAAAGATGAAGGGCGAGAGAGTGAGAGACTCAGACACTCTCGTCGTCTGCGTCTCTCACCTCCCAACTTCAAATAACAATAACTCGGCTTACGGTAGACCTAGAAAGTTTGTTTTTCAACAGAAATGTTCCAAAAAACAAGGTCTATTAGAAACTGTCAGTTTCTCTTTCAAAATTAAAAAAATAATTTCAAAATTCAGATTGTCGAAAAATTTTGATTTTGAATTTCTATTCTCTTTTGTCTCAAGCTTGATCCCATCCCCTGATCTCTTTTTTGAACCCATCAATACCTTCATTTCATTTTTAAAAATAGCCCCCTCCATTCCCAAGAATGTCATCTGTCATCACAAAAAACCTCATCTCAAATTTCAGCTTTTCAATATTTTCAGACTCTTCCATGTCGTCATAAAACCAAAAAATTTGCCCTCCGACAGAGACAGTTGTTCCGCATTCCGATCAAAAACATTTTATTGACCCTGGGGGCTCAAGAGTCCCCCGAGGATACTAAAAAGTTGCGATAAACAAGTTCTTGGGTCCTCGCCAGTTGTCTACGGGTGCCAAAAAGTCCCATAAAAAATGGAGAGAAGATTCCACCCTCACAAAGACATCTGGACTTTCTGCAGAAAAAAAATCCATGGAGAAATAGTACAGGGAATTTTGGAGATTCAGAGAAAAATCTAAACATCTGTGTTCGATTTTCGACTTTTCTCATGTGTTTTCGTTTTAAAGAACGAAAAACGTTGTTCTCATTTTGCAACTAGAGGAAGTCCGCGCTTTGGTTCTTGGTTACATCTGAGCCCGCGGTCGGCCGCGGTCTGGGCCGTGTGTAGCTTTCGAAAACAAGCTGTTTGGATCAAAAAAGCTCAGGGCCGCGGCCGGCCGCGGGGCAGCCGTGGTCCAAAGGTTCCTAGTGAAAAAAAACATGGATTCTATTACATTTTCAGTGATTGATTAGACCGGCGACAACTGGCCGCGACGGGATATGACATATGACATGAAAAGTGATGATGACACGAGGAGGGAAAAATTTCAACAGAGAAAAAAAATTTTAGTTTATTATTTTTCGAGAATTCTAAGAGATAAACAAGACAGGGAATGGCAGCAAGTGGAAAAGTGGAAAACTGTAATTATTAGGTTACAAATTTCAAAAACAGTGTTCAAATTGAAAGTTCATTTGATTTCTAATTTTACGGTCTCATTAACATAGAATCCTTGAATCTGCAGTATTTTACTAATCTACAGTAATCCACAGTAATAGTAAACTACAGTAATCTACAGTACTTGATCTACAGTGATCTACAGTACTTAATCTACAGTGTTTGAATCTACAGTCTATAGTAATTTTAAAATTACTAGATTCTAAAGGTTCCAAAATTTTTAGGTTTTCATATAATTTCAGAATCCGTGGAATCTTGAAATTTCAAATTTTGAGCTTTTGAGAATCATGGACTTGTCAGGGAATTCTGGAATGTCCGAGTCTTCAAATTTCTGAATTTCTCAAACTTCCAAAATCTTATAGTTAGAAGGGACAAAAGCGCAATAATCTGAAAACCCAGAATCTCAGAATCCTACCATTCAGAATTCAGAATTCAGAAGACGTTTGTATTCTTCAAAAAGAAAAAGGTGTGTCAAATCTCTTTCGCAGTTTTCCCGGGTGAACTGGTTTAAGCGGCTAATTATATAGTGAACAGGGGAAAACGCCCCTGAGAGGGAAAATCGAGATCACTTTTTTCGAACAAAGGAAACAATTTGGAACACTTTTTCTGTCTGAAAGGATTCTTGAAACAAAACACTTTTCAGTGAAATTCCAATATACATTGACTGAAAGCTTCCAACGTCCATAAGTCTATCAAAATCTTTATACTTTTTTGTTCAAGTTTTCTGTCTTTTCTTCAAGGGCTACATTTTCAACTGTTTTTTTAACAATAATCTTCTGTTTTCTCATAACATATGCTTCGTTTTAAGATTTGAAAACTTATTGACAGCATTTGAAAAAAAAAACGAAAAGAAAACTCAAGGTTTCAACAAGAGAGCCAAGGGAAAATGATGCTCAAAAGTCGTAAATAATCTTGATTTTTTTGAAAAGTGAGGAAATTGGATGAATCGAATGTTTTTAGTAATTATCAGATTTTAATTGATGTATTGTGAAGGCTCATACCGTAATTTGAAAGTAGTGATCATGGAGCCGCACAAGGCTTAAAGATGTGCATAGTTCTAACGCTCATGGAGGCTTCAAAATCAAAATTTTTCATGATTTCGAAAAAATCAGAATAATCAAGAAGAAATGTCCTACAAATTGGTATAATTTTCATTATATTCTGACTGCTAGAAGTTGAGTTATGATGTAAAACAATTAGGGTTAGTTTTTATGTTTTTTTTAAAGTTTACGGACCTATTTCCGAAAAAAAATTGAAAGAATCAATACTGAATTTTCTACCCCACAAACGAACCAATTCATAAATCGTCTGATTCAACTTCCACTTCTTAAACCTCGCCTTCTGCCTGACCCATCCAATCGTCATCTCATCATAAACTGTCTCCTCATCAAATTTCCGTCCCTCTTTCGGCGGTTCACTTCCACTTCGAAACGACCATCTGAAGCTGTGACAACTGTCTTCGTTGCTCGATGTGCTCGGCAGATTGGAGCAGTTCACAAAGTTCAAATGCTTTCGGATTTGTTCCTCGTTTCGGGTGGCGCCTTGGCTTGGTCTTGTGAACCCGGGCACAAAGTCAACCGAAGACGTTATAGTTGCGCCGTCATCCAGCTCATCCTCATCTCCATACGAGGGCTCACAAACATGATGGTATTTCGGAAGAGGGGGCCTTGAAGGGATTAGTGATGCTGAGGATGCCGGCGACGCGGATACGTATCCTTCTTCAGCCGATCTTTGCTGTTTCACTTTTTTCTCTTTCAGGGAGACCGCTTTCCGAGAGTGGAGTTGGGCCAGGTACTCTTTGTGGTTCTCGGAGGACAATTTTCGGGTCGCCGGATTGTGGAATAGGGATGGCCCAGAGGAAGAAACGGTTTGGCGGAGGTATCGAGTCTTTCGGAGGGCCATGGACGGGAAATAGACCCGAGAGGGATGTTCGGTGGACATTTTTAGACCCAAGGAAAGGTCCAAGATGGCCCCAAAGTGAAGGGAGTACGGTCACTTGAAGGCTCAAATTTGGCCACAAATAGGCCTAGAATATTCTAGTAGTAGTAGGAATAGTAGAGAAATCAAGAATCTTCTAGCGAAACAAAATCTCTCTTCTTTTTCTTCTTCAATCTCGTGAAAAACGGCCCCTGAGCCCCCTTGCGAGAGAGTGAGAGAGTCCAGAGAAACAGAAGAAAAATCAAGATCAGCGGAAAAGAAAAGAGGGCGGCGCCTCTTCCGAAGGCCCTCCGTCGGAAGGATCCCGAAGTGCGCCCCACTGGTCAGCTGTCGATTTTGTGTGCATTTTTCTGGGGCTCGCGGAGCACAAGAAAAAGTTGAAATGAGCAATAAGGGATAGAGGGGGGGGGGACCGATTGGTCAGGGTCACCGACAAAATTTAAAAAAATTTTGCAGAGAAAATTTTTTCGCTAGGGGTGTAGAGTTTCTTCACACTTGTATTGCATGATACTTTTTTAGTGTAGCTTTACTTTTTTAAAATGATTTTTGAGATTTCTTGAGTAGACTCTAGTTTTTGGAACTTAGAAAATTTCGAAAAAATTCAAAACGACTCACCTGGAGAGCGTTGACGACGTTCTGGATTTTCGAGGACACTTTGGTTGGTTTGAGCGCTGAAAAATGGGAAAATTGGGAAATTTGAAGATATTACATTCTTAATTTTCGGTAACATCGAAACCTGAAAACATTCGCTTGAAATTTGAGAACTTATAGTTTTCCGAACTTTGGAAGTTTGAATTTTTGATATTGGGAATTTCGAAATCTTGAAAATTTGAAAATCCAAATTTCAAAAATATTGAAATTTCGAAACTTTAAGGATCTTGAAAGCTTCTGAATTTTTGGCTCCGCGACGTTTCGAAAGCAGAAATTCCGACATTGGAGAACAATAAAAGTTTAGATTTTTGAGAGATTCACTCCAATTTAAAAAATTTGTTTTTGGAATTTAAATTTTTTTCCGAAAAATGCCTATAACTCGAGTTCTAGGAGGTTTAGAACTGTGAAGGTTATACCATTCCAATTGCCAAAAAATGACGGATTTTTCGGCTCTGTGACATTTCGAAAGTGTGACGTTTCAAAAATGCGATGTTTCGCAAGTACGACTTTCGAAACCAACAATTTCAAGCCATTCTGGGATATGGGCTCAAATGAAATTTTTACCCAGAATGGTTGGGAATTTTTTGCTTTCGAAACGTCGCACTTTCGAACTCGCAAAAATCTTTAAACTATTTTGGCATTTTTTGGAATCTCAAAGACTGTAAATTTCTGAATTTTTTTTGAAACTTGGAATTTTGAAATGTCAGAATATTATAAGAATATTATTAGGATTAGAATTTACAAGAATTAACGACTTCTGATTTTCAAAATCCAAAAATTAGATTATCTCGAAATCCATTACTTCAAGTTGTCCACTTTCATAATCTTCCGGACTCCAAAAATTTCAAATTTTCCGCCAAAAGCCATCAAAAACTCACGCAACATCGCATTCTGATAATCCTCATTGGGTGACGGATTTCGTCCCATCGACGATGCTCCTCCACCAATATTTGTATTCACATAAACTGCTTCATCATCAGTGTCGTGTTCCAGAATATGATGATGGTGGTTGTTAAGGGATGTTGTCTCTTCGATTGTCGTCTCGATTTCCTGAAAAGATAGTTGGGAACTGAACTGGAAGGATAGTAGGGAGTTTTAGAATCTTGAAAATTTTTTATGGATCTCAAAAGAAAAGTTCACTAAAAAGTTTGGTTCCAAAGTTTAGAAAGGTTCACTAAATCTTGGAATTTCCAATTTGGATTTTATGTAAATTCCTCTGAAACCTAGAAAAATCCATAACCAAGGCTAATGATCAAGTTTAAAACAGAAAAAGTTTGTCCATTTATCTTTGTGTCTGTGTGTAATCGTAATCGTTTAATGAGGCTATTGATGGGTTGAAGAAAGGGAGATAAAGAAAAGAGGAAGGAGAGGTGATATTGAAGACAAATGGATGGTGAATTATTTACAAAAATGAAGGTGAGATGGAGATAAATGGCTGATTTTTAGAGGGGGAGGAGGGAGTGGTCAGTTTGTTGTTTGGAAGTTTTGATATTTAGCTTCTAGAAACGTCAAAATCAATTTTTTTTCCTAAATTCAAAAAAAACCAAGACTATCTAGAAGAAATTTTCTTTCGATTCGTATAATTTTCATAAAACTTTGACTGCTTGAAGTCAACTTATAACGTAAAATATATTTTGAAAATTGAAGGCTTTGGAGTATCTAAAATCGTAGGGTAACTCTAGTGTGCGCTATCAAATCCAGAATCTAAAAAAGTATTTTTTTCAATTCCGAAAATGCGCAAGGTTCAGAATCTTTAAACTCTCGAATCATCCCAAAACCCCAAAAAAAAATACTCACCTCTCGATGCGGTGAAATCCGAATCGCCTCTCCGTCCGTGACAATAATTTTACTATTTCGATAATCTTGTCTCGACACTCGAATCACTTCTCCTCCGGGAGCCTTCGGCCGAATCCGGGCTTGCACATACTCTCCGTAGTCTTTCTTTTGTTGCTGAAAAGAAATCAGAATTTCAGATAGAGGGCATGTGAAAGGCGGAAACTTTAAACTTCAGAATCTTAGAACCTCAGGATTTCCAAATCCTTTTTATACCATTTTTCACTTTTGTACTGAAAATTTAAGTAATTTCAACAGGGGTTTAAACTATTTGAAATATGATGTCACCGTTGGCTGACTATCAAACTTTTGTGTGTCTTAATACAGCAGCCAAATTATGGCCTAAATTGCTCATCATAAAAAAGTTTGATAGTCAGCCATCGCATTTTTGACAAATACAGTACTACTAATTCAAAAAACTCACATCATGTCGATCCCTATTCTCTTGTACCAATCTCAACATATCCTCAACGGCTCTCTCTTTTCTCGGTCCTCCTTGGGCACCACTTCTTCGTTCCGCCGTGTTTTTTGCAATTGGCGGTGGGGGTACAGAAGCATCTGATGATGTCGGCGTTGACGTCTTTTTATTGGATACTGAAAAATAAGAGAGAGTGAAATGATAAAAAATATTTTGGAAAACGGGTTTTGTTTAGTGGAGAGAGATATGCATATTTGATAAGATTGGGAAAATGTGTTGACATGTTTTTTTTTTTTTGAGGAAATATAAAAGAAAGATAAAAATTTATTGGTTCTAGAAAAATCTAAAATTTAGAAAACTTGGAATCACAGAATTTCAAAACTTCAGATTCTAAGATTCTAGAAAATTTTAAATCGCTAAATTATGGGATAATAACTTCCGAGATTTGAAGTTCTGTGACTTTTTTGAGGTTCTGGAGATTCTGAGATTCTTGAGAAACTGAAATCCCGAAATTCTTGAATTATAATTTCTGAAACTTAGAGATTTTAAGAATCCGAGATTCCAAGCATCTGAGATTCTAGAAAATCCTTATTTAATTCTGGAAGTTTCAAGGTTCCAAATTCATACTTTCATATAGAAAGGATACTCGAAAACTTTAAAATAACCAGTTATCTCAATTTTCGTAATTTTGAATTTTTGATGTTTCTGAAACTCTGTTTTTTCATTTTAAAATTTTTCAAAATTTCAAAAACTTCTTTTAAATTCGAAATTTTTCTTCAAAAAATCAAAATTCAAAAATCCAAAAAAATTCAAATTATATAAATTCTCAAATCTAAACATCTCGATTTTTGAATCTCCGCTTTCCAGGTAAAGTTTCCAAAACTTTGAATTTAAAATTAAAATTTTTGAAAAACTCGAAAAAAAATCCTTACACAACGAAGACGTCCTTGGTGCTGTTTGTGGTGGCCGGGTCAGTGTGGAGTCCTTTTTTCCGAGGGTTCCTCCGTTGACACTGTCCTCGTCTTCTGATGATGAATCTGAAAGTTTCGAAACGTTAAAAAAAAGAAAGGTAAGGGGATTCTGGTGATTCTGAAATTTCTGATTGAATTTTGTATTTGGTCTAGGGATTTGGGTTGGACCGGACATGTTTCATAGGCCCCTTTATGCTCCGCCAGCTTTTCTGTGTAGAATTTCATTTTTAAAAAAACTGTAGCTAGAGATTCAAAGAAACAACTTTTTTTTCTAGCTTATTACCTTCATGCTAAAAGTTTGGAAATGACGATTTTTGAGACATTTAAGTTTCAGTTTTTAAGATTTTACGATATTCGTTTTGGCAGGATTTTCACAGTTTTTTGTCCATCTGTGTATCCCCATATCCTTCATACTCACAATAAGCACTTTGCCTAATAGCAGTCATTCTGACAACTCTTCCATTAACTCTCATCTTTGTAATCTGTGGAGATGACATCGATGGTGACGCTGGAACACCTTTCCTCGCCATTTTAGGCGTCCTGCTCAACTTAGGTGAGGGGGGAAGTTGAGACGAAGGACCCCTTGATGTTGAAGGAGCCGGTGGAAATACTCTTCGATGGACTGATGGAGTCGAGGGGCTCCGTTGAGCAGGGAAACCAACGTTTGGTTCGAATTTTGGAGAGAGGGGAGGTGGTGGAGGGGATAGTGGTGGTGGAGCATCTTTTGTGGGGTTACGAACGGAAGTTACGGCGATTATCATGGTTTTTTGTTTAGATTTTCATACTGAAAATGAAACGGAATTTTGAGAGTACGGTAGGTACGGTAGGGGCGGAGCAAAAAAAGTGGAGGGGAAAAAGACGATTGTAAAAGAGAAGATATTAATAAAAATATTTCAGACTTTCAATTTGAAAATATTGAAGAAGCATAAATTTTTAAGATCGCTAAACTTTAAAATTCTGATGTGTCAGAAAACAAGAATAAGAGGATTCTAAAACTGCGGAAATACACGGTTTCAGAGTTTTGAAATTTTCAGAATATCAGATTATAAAGTAACTTTCAGATTCTATAAAATTTTGAGATTTCGAGATTTCGAAATTATTAGATTTTCAAATTCTAGGAATCTGAGATTTGGGATCTCAGAAGGAATTTGAGATTAATTCTGAGATTTTTAAAGTTTCCAACTTCGAGTTTTCAATTTCTAGGATTTTTCAATTTTCAGGGTTTCAAACTCTTTAAGATTCTCAATTTTCAGATTTCAAGGATCTCATTCCTTCAGATTATCAGATCCTTAGAGATTAAGGTTGATTCAAAGATTTTGAGATCCTGTAATTCAAAAAAAGAGTAAGAACTACAAGAAGATTCTGAAGTCAAGTCAAGTAGAAAACGAAGAAGCTAGTAGTAGTTGAATTGAAAAAGAAAAGATACTCTTCTTTTTCTTCTTTTCACATATCCTCAGGAGTAATTACTCATTCACGGTTACACCACCACCGTTTAATGGATCAAGAGGGTGTAACAACACGAGAAGGAAAGAAAGAGGATAATGTACTTGACAATCTAGATGTAGAAGAAGAAAAATCTGGAAGAATCGGGAGAGGTAATGGAGAAAAGCTTGGGTAATTAGGCATAGAAAAAACGCTGGATCTAAAAACACAGAAAAAAATTGTCCTATTACCAGAGTGTACAAAAATAACAATATTTTTGCATCAAAATCTATTTTCAAATCGCGAACTTTTGTTTTTTCTAGCCTATTTCAAAAAAAGTAAATTTTTACTTATTTATGAATCTAATAATGCATGATTTCTTCTTTACAATGGTTCAAAAACGATTCAAAACAAACCAATTTGAAGCGAGTTATGAGCGTTCGAAGTTTCAGTGAGAGACGCAGACACTGTCTTGTTTCTCTGCGTCTCTCCGACAGCGAGAGTGTCCGCTTTCTCTGCGTCTCTCTTCTTGAAACTTCAAACGCTCATAACTCGCTTCAAAATGCGTTTTGTGCTGCGATATTAGGTGCATTCGAATCAGCGAAAAACTCTGCATTTTTTGATAAAATGTAAGTTCGTGATTTGAAAATCGATTTTCTCGAGTTTTATGAAATTTCATGAAAGAAATATTGTAATTTTTGTAAATACTGGAATTGGGACGATCATTTGAGTAATAAAACAAAAAAATAGAGTGAAAACTAGAAAAAAATTCTATTGGAATTATACGGTACATTCAAATCCCTCGATTTCCTGGCTCCGCGACATTTCGCAACTGTGACGTTTCGCAGCTAACATGTACTTTCAAATGTAGAAATCTATACAAAAAACGTAAAAGTTGCGAAATCGTCTGTCGCGGAGCCAACTTTCCAGATGAACCAAATTTTAAAAAAAACGATTTTTTGATATTTTAAGTTTCCTACTAAAACTTATGAAATCCCGTACCCCAAAATCCCAATTTTCTTCTAAAAAGAAGTCGTCCTCAAGAAAACCAAAAGAAGAATAAGAATAAATCAGTCAAGTGTATCCTAGAGAGGACTCCAGCAGGAAAAAAGTCAATTTCCTCTTCTTCAAGAAATCTTCCTCTACAGAAGACAAAAAACAATGATTCATTAGATTTCCGGTGTCTACTGGACGGACGGAGGGGAAATGAAATAAAGTGACGAGAGAGGGAGAAATTTCGTTTTCGAAAAAAGATAAGAAAAATGGGACAATTTCTTTTGGCTCCAAGCAGGCCGAGGGGGTGGATAGGACACAAAAATTGGGGAACAAAGTGTCTCTGAGAGTTGGAAAGTACACATAGAGGAAATTGGTTTTTTCAATTTCCTCATGGCTTATTGTTCCCAGGAAAAAGAAAAAAGAACGGTGGCAGGAATATAAAAAAGAAAGTAGTTGTGGGAGAAGGCGGAAAAAGAGACGAGAAGAGGAGGTCTGATCAAACAAATAAAACTAGTCCCCTCCCCGGTATATACCCCCACAATCTTTTTACGGTATTTGTATGTGTCCTTATAAAAATGTATAGGTATAGGTAAACGGAAGGTAAAAAAGAATAACCATTATTATTTGGGCCAAGAAAGGAAAGAGTCAATGTTCTAAAATTGTATCGATATTTAGGGATGGAAATTGGAAAAAACGTTGGTCAATCTTTTGAAGGGTTTATTTTGGAATCAAAATGGAAAGTTTGGGCCCCATAACGAATACAGTATACTGTGAAAACTGTATTAGAAGGGCAAGCCACTCTATTTTTCAACATCCTGAAATATATTTCTGAATTCTCAAAATGAATCATAACATCTGATTAGAAACATATTATGTGAGTCTATTTTTGACAAGGATTCTAATAAGACTAATTTCAATCCGTTTGAATTGTAAGAATGTGCTCATTTTGAGCTAATTGGGGTCCCCTTCTAATCGGCGGAATTATTGAATCAAAATTAAAAGTTTGGGTCTCAAAACGAATACAGTCAGCAGTTTTTTGGTTTTCTAGACGTTCTTATCTTTTTTGAAAACTTTTAATTTCCTATTTTATAGTTTTCTACAAAATTCAGAATTCAGAAAAATTTTTAATTGAAAAATCGAAAAACTGGATTTTTTCGTAAATTATAAAACTTGAAATTGAAGGTTTTCAGAAAAACAAAAAAGTCTGAAAAACTCAAAAATAGCAGATTCAGTTCTACTAAACATCGCATTGTTTTTCGAAAATAAAGATCCTACTTTTTTAAAACTCAATAGAGCACTACTACTAACATGTAGGCATACTGTATTTGTAATGAGACCCAAATTTTGAAGTTTTTAAAGAAATTTTTCTCAGAAAAGTGATAGATGGAAAAAGTATCAAAAATGGAACCAGATCTGGCCAAAAAGGAAAAAAGCTGAAAAACTTGAAGCTAAAATCTGCAAAATCCCTATTTTTATTATTACTTCAATCTAACCTATAATTTGAAATCATGAATTTGAATTTTATTGAAGGTTAAAAAACCAAAAAAAAAAAACAGAAAATTTCTGAGAGTCAAAAAATCAAACATTCAAAATTTTTAGATTTTTTATCTTTTGAAAAAAGGTAGAATATATAGAAAATAAGAATCTTACCAGAAATTAAGGGTAGAAAAAATGATATTTTAATTTACATCACATAATTCAAAAACTCGTAATTCAAAGATTCTAAAGCCTTAGGAGCTCATGGAAGATCCTGAGCTCAAAAAAGCCTATCATTTGAAAAAAAGGTAAATACTTGAAATGGGAAGATCCCAAGGCTTTGAGATGATCGAAGGTTTCGTCAGATTCCAAAAAATCACATTTTCAAATAATTCAGAAATTCCTCTTTCAAATCTACATCCTTCAAACTAATTTCGTTCGATTCTCAAATTTTAGCCAATTTTCACTCCTATTCCCCATTCAAAACCCGCTGACGTGTGTGTGTTCCCATTAGAACAGCACAAAATAAGCTTCATCTGGATCCAATTAGACAAAAGCAAAGCTGAAGGGATCCTTTTTGACCACACATACAAAGGTTGATACAACAAAAATCGCTTTAAAAATCGGGGCTATTATGTATTCATATGTGGATACAAATCAAAAATGAACTCAAGCGGATCTATATAAATCGGAAAAGTGACACAAAAAGTGAGTGTACGAGGGGCAATCGTAGCAGCAGCACAGCATCACAATAGTTTTAACTGCCCCGAGTGGACTCTCTCTCTCCGAAAAAAAATAGTATGAGAGATTAAGAGACGCAGAGAAAGCGATCGCAAGGGTAAAGTAACCAGAGAGAGGCGAGAGAGTGAAGAGACGCAGGATGTGAGAAGATACCCGATATTCAGTACTTCCTGACTACTACTTCAACTACTAATGTGCTCTCCCTGGGAGTCACCGGAGGAGAAATAGAAATGATCATAAAATCGATCAAACTGGGGATATGGGGGGATATCTTTTCTTTACGAGAGCAAAAGTGTGCCTCTCTCGGTGTTGTAAGTGATGCAAAATCCCATCATATGGCACTTGAGGAGAGAGGAAAGAAGGAGGACAACATTAATCGAGAGAAAATGAAATGAGATTTGATTTTGAAATTAGAGGAAGTGGAAGAAGAAGCTAACAAGATTAGGATGATCAAAAATCTATTACTTTTTACCTTTACTACCTTTTAAATGGAGTTACTTTCATACTTTCAAAGGTTACAGTATAGAACAAATCTTACTTTTTCGAAGTTTCACCACAGTCACCATGTCCCTCTAGCACCATTGATCTGTCGATTTCCTCCCCGTTTATAATTGCCATCGTGTCCCCTCTTTTCCTTTACTGTATGGCGCAATGGGTTAGAAGCGCGCACACCAAGCTGGCGCCGACCACAGGTCGTGAGTTCGACCCCTTCCGGTGGTCCGCGCACTTTGTCTTCATTGTTTGGAAGGACTTTGGAACTGTTTTCTCTATTCTACATTTCCTTTTTTGTATTATTCACTCTATATGTGACATAAATTATCATATTCTGTGGTCAATTCGTGTGTAAAATAGTGCATAATAAATTTGTCGGTGAATATTTTGTTTGAACTTTTGGGAGTTTGGAGGTTCTATGAAACCGAATAACTCACTTGGAGATTGTCAATTTTGAAAAAATCGCTAAAAACGAGCAGGAAAAATCTGGAAACTACTGAAAACTGAAAAACTCACAATTTTTCGATATTGGATTGGAAATTCATTCAGATTTTCAGAATTCGAAAAAGATTAAAAAAATTCCAAAATTCCAAAAGTCTGATTTTCAAGAATTCTCAAATTTTGAGATTCTTCAATCTTCAGATTCTCAATTTCAAAGATTCAAAGTCTCGAAAATTATGAGCTTTTAAGACTTAATGGCTCTAGGATTCTGAGTTTCCTAGATTCCCAAGTTCCTCGAGATTCCAAAAAGTGCAAAAATCTTCAAAAATAACCCTCCAATTTTTCTCACGAAACAAGTGCCCCAATCCTTCCGGTTTTCACCAGAGAAGGCTATTACCGAAAAAAAAACGAGAAACATGTCCGATTACCCAGAAAGTCTCCTAAATGTTCACACGTGTTCTTGTTTTCTTATTTTCTCAAGTTCACCAAAAAATGTCCTCTTTTCTCACCTGATAACATTCGCCCGTTCGCTCTCTCCACAGCTGCTGATCGTTTGCTCTTTTGTGTACTCGATCGGCTCACGGGTGCACCGTTCCGTCGGTGAGGCTTCACTGGTTGGGGGCCGAGTTTTCGACCATCCGAATATTCGGCCAGCGCTTGATGAACTGCTTCGACACGGATTTCTGGAAAATAGAAAATAGTTAGGCCTAACTGATTAGGGGACATTGAAATGAATTCATAGAGATTTCGAAGGAGAGGTTTCGGGAAAAGTTTCAATTTTTTAAAAATTTCAAGATTCAGATTTTTGAGAGAATTGGTAGATACAAATGACTTGAAAATTTGGGGTCCAAAATTTTTGGAATTTTCGAAAAAGTAGCTGGGGAAATTTTTTTCAAAATTTTGAGGGTTTTTCTGAAGTTTTCGAATTAAAATGCTTCAAAGATTATGGATTTGAGCCCAATTTTTTGAGGAAATTTTTTGTGACAAGATTTTCACAATTTGAAAGTAGGTTATTTTCACAAGTATTTTTCTAAGCTGGATTTTTAGAATTTGGGATTGCATTAAATTTTTGATTATTTTAACTTTGTGAAGATGTCCAAAATCTGAGAATTCGAATCTTTCCAGATTCTGAAATTCAGGTGTTTTGAAAACTTGTCAAAATACCTCAGAATACCAGAATTTTTATAGTTTCATATTCACAGTCAAAGAATATATCAGAATCTTCCAGAATCCTCCAGTTATCAGAATCCAAAAACTATTCTTTTTCAGAAACCTTTTTTTAGAAC
Organism: Caenorhabditis zanzibari; assembly: GCA_963966625.1. NCBI lineage: Eukaryota > Metazoa > Nematoda > Chromadorea > Rhabditida > Rhabditidae > Caenorhabditis > Caenorhabditis zanzibari. The sequence goes on from OZ016468.1 coordinate 11,562,216, forward strand.
CTTAAAATTCCAAAAAATTCATAATTTTTCAAAATTTTTCAAAAATTCCGAAGTCATCAGTAGTTTGTACCTTAGAATCCTCCATTCAGTACCTTAGAATCCTCCAGAATCTAGGACAATCAGAGTTTCAAAATTTGAAATTTCAAACTCTCAACAAAAAAAAGACTCACCAGAATGATATCTGTCCTCATCCCTGGTCACTCTTCTCTGATTTCTTCGATTCGATCTTGAGTTCGGTGATGCTGTGGATGGTTCCGATTGGAGGGCTGAAATGTGAGGGAAATTTTGTTTTTTTTTTGATTCTTAACTTTTTTCAGAAATTGAACAAAAATGCAATTGAATTTGTATTAGAAAGACATACCCCTCTATTTTTCCAGAACTTAAAAAAGATTTCTGAATTCCCAAAATGGATCATAACATCTGATTTGAAACATATTTTGTGAGTTAACTTTTGACGAGGATTCTTATAAGACTTTTTTCAATCCGTTTGAATTTCAACGATGCGCTCATTTTGAGCTCATTGGGATGCTATTATCATACAGATTTTACGGTATATTCAAAAAATCTCACCCGAACTATTTCCCAAATTCAAATTATTTCGAAACGGTGCCAAAAGCGCGTCTCTCTTCTTATCGTATCCCTTTTTCGTGATATCCCCTTCACTCAATTCCAAATCCAACTCGGCCAATTTTTCTCGAATCTCATCGGGAATCGTGTTGTCCACATCATTCATCTGAAATATTTCGCAATTTTTGGAGCAAGAAAAAAGAGCAATGCAATCGAGAAGAGTCATGAATTGTTGAGAAGAATGGGGGGAGCAATTGTTTCATTTTCAAGAAGGACCAGTCTATAGGAATGAAGATGGATGTTTGTTCTTTTTTGGAAGAGGGAAAATAGAGTGGAAAATTGAACTTTTGAAACGATGGAAATTTTGGGTTTCGCGGGTTCGGGAACATAGAAAAGTAGATCAATTTTTTTGTTCGAAAATTTTTGGATTTAAAAATTGTAGAGAAATTTAGAGAATCTCGAAATCTCAGAATCTTATTCTCGTTAATTTTCCGAGTTTCGAAATTTCAGATTCTGATAAAACAGATTTTCAGTTTTCCGAATATTGAGAACCCCAGAATCTCAGAATCTGAAATGTTGATCATCTGAAAACTTCAAAATCTAGAAATATCTGAATCTCTGAATCCAGAAGTTTTGGAATCTCAAAATTGCAAAGTTTCAGAATTTCTGAATCTAGAAGGATTTCAGAATCCTTCAGGATATCAGACACTCAAAAATAAATGTAATAGAATCTCAAAACTCTCCAAAACCTCAAAAATTTTAAATCTTGAAATCTTCAATTTCAGAATCTCAAAATCTTCGAGATTCTGCATCTTTGGATTCTAGAATTTCTAAAATTCGGAATTTCGGAACCTTCCAGAATCTCAAAGCCTCAAAACCATGAAAATTTTCAAATTCCCAAAAATGAAAAAAATTAGTAGTTTTTCCAAACTCAAAACTTTCAAAAACTCCAGAAAAATTCATTTTTTCAGACTAAGATTCTGAAGAGAAAGCCTAGTGGACACCTGGAACCCTCGTACTCGAACACAGGGACACGGAAAGTGTAATACACAGTCGGCACCTCAGAGAAACAGAGAGCAGAGAGACACCGAGCAAGAAAAGAGAAAAAGTTTACAACGAGAAAAAAAGCAAAGTATTGAGATGATCTGTCATATCAGATCCTCATATCTTCTTCTCTGGGAAAACATATGTGAAGGAGGACGAGAAAAAAGTGACAGGTGAGGAAAGTGTAAAAAGGGGAAACAGTTTATGATTTACTAGGGATCTTGTAAAAAACAAAGAAAAAGAATTTGGTCGCGCCACAAAATCGAACCCGCGACTGTCGCGCGGACGACCACACAGGTGATTCGCGAAATGTCTATTATTGGTAGAATATCGTTCGCGCACTTGTAGAAAACGTACTGGGAATCGCGTCTATAATAGACAGATTACAGGTCTATCGCGAAAAGTTAGCTGTAAACTACCAATATTCTACCTATCGCGAACAAAATTAGATGTAATCGACATATCGCGAAGGCTATAAATTGACAGTTCCCAAACAGTAAAAAACCGCGGTAGCTCAAAAATTGCTTTGTTTCCGTATTTAAAGTGAAGTTTTGGTATGTGACCTATATCATTCGATAACCCTTCAAAAATTATTGAAAAAAATGTAATTTTTATCGGCGGAGGTTCATTATGAACCACGTGAATTTGGGTCATATGGTCAGTTTTTCTCTTGTTTAATTATGCCGTTATATTTTCCTTACTGTGAACTCCGATTTTTAAAATTTATATTTTTTGCTTTTTTACAAATTCACGCTGAGAAAATATAACGGCAAAATATAAGGAAAACAAGAGGAAAACTGACCATTTGACCCAAATTCACGTGGTTCAGAATGAACCTCCGCCGATAAAAATTACATTTTTCCATAATTTTTGAAGGGTTATCGAATGATATAGGTCACATGCCAAAACTCCACTTTAAATACTGAAATAAAGCAATTTTTGAGCTACCGCGGCTTTTTTCGTATCGCGGTATCGCGCTGCAGCGCGATACCGACTGCGCCACACGGGTAATTTTGGAATTTGAGGGTGGAGTGCGTATATGAAAAGGGTGCGCGGCAGAGACTGGCGCGAGAGGTCTGACGAATTTGCAATATCAACGAACTGAAATTCGCTGCGTAGCCACATTGAATTGATACTGCAAAGTTTTTCAAAAGTGCAATAGAGCACTATTGCTGGGCCAAGTGGTGTCTTGGGAGATCCTTTTCTAATCTAATAGGGAAGATCTTCTCTTGGAAGTGAGCCGCCCGGGGCGGCTCATAGTCCAAGAGGACATTTTGAAATTGATATTACACATGGATAGGGGGCCAATACATACATAAATGAGTCACTTTTAATTGATTGGAAGGGAGAGAGTGAGGAATGAAAAATGGGGGAATACCTGATGGGAAGGAACTGGTTTTCCAGAGGGGGATAATCGATGGAATTTTCCAGAAATTTGAATGGAAAAAGTTGTAAAGAATCGAAAAATCGTAAACATCGTGAAATTCTAGCTCAAAAAAGCTCAAAAATCCTGGAATTTTAGCTTAAAATCGAAAATTTTCAATTCGCTGCGTAGCAATATTGAATTGATACTGCAAATTTCAAACAGATCTTGCTAAAAAACGAAATTATGAAATTTGTCTCATAGGGTCTTGACACGAATACAGTAGCATATACATCATTATTAATAGGAATCATAGTGAGCCAATTTTTTGCAATTCAAAATCAATTTTTAAATTGAGCAATTTCTTTTGAATGCGTAATAAGAAACTAGAAACTTTCCACCTGGCTTACAATTCCTAAGCCTAATTGTAAACCCAAGAATCCTCTTCCCTTTTTCCCTCGTAAATCGATTCAATTTGCCAAGTGAATACCCGTCCCCTCTCGTGTTCCTCAGATTCCGAACACAACAACGCTTCTTCCTCTTATTTTCCATTCTATTTGCACACTCCTACTGTTACCAAGTACGGAAAATAGGAGAAAGAGGAGGAGAGAAAGCTCTTTGCACCTCACAAAACGATACTTTTCTTGTGAATGAAGATTCTTTGTTGTGTTCGGTGTTCTTTTGTTGAATAAGAAAGTGAGAGGAAACTTAGAAAAAATTGAAAAAGTTGGCCAAAAATCGAGGAAATTAGGCAGTTTTTTAAAGCTTGTAACTCAAAAGTGGGTGGAGCTAGAAAAAAGTTTTAAACAGTAAAATTGCTCATCTTTAAATTTTACACATTTTTGTAGTTTACAGTTTTTTCATTGCTTCGCTCCTTTTCGCGTTATGTACCTTTAAAGTCAACGCGCCAACTTCTTTGTGCGCGCCGACTTTAAAGGAGCATAACTCAAAAACGATCACAGCTATCAAGAAACTTTCAACTATAACAATGTGTAAAATTTTTAAACGAGCAACGTTTTAGTTGGTCATTTCTTATTAGCCCCGCCCCTATTGAAGATATATGACTTTGAAGAACTTTGTTGCGGTTAAAAATGGGGAGCTCAATGAGAGCTACAAAGTGACACTAAAATTAAAGACTAGGAGATTTCCCTATTGAAAATTATATCAAAATGTAGATCTCATTAAGATCTACATTTTGGTATAATTTTTGTTATGAAAATCACAATTTTTGGTAGAAAAAACTGCCGGAAACATTGGAAATGTTGCTTAACAATCAAAAGAATCAAAGAGACCTAAAATTGTGATTTTTCGGTCATATCTTATATTAAAATGTAGAGCTTAATGAGATCTACAGAATTGTATAAATTTTGGTATAAAAATCACAATTTTGGGTAGAGAAAATGTGAGTCAAATAGAAAAGGGTTACCTCAATTTAAAGCAAATTTTCAAAAACTTTCTCAGAAAATGTGGTAATTTTGACGACTTTTTGATCTGAATTTCAAAAAATTATTCAATTTTCTTAGAGCGCGCTTGCTTACTATCACAAAAAACATAAAAATACTTATCTTTACTCTCTTCTTATCAAAAACTAACAAATAACAAAAAAAGATGAGTCACTATAAGGTTCAAGTGATGGCAAGGAAAATCAAATAGAAAGAAAATAAAACTGTCGAAAATGAAGAGAAGAAACGGAAACAGAAACAGAAACCTTGAGAAAGATTGAACCGTCACTTTCGCCTTGAAAATTTCCAAAGTGACCAGGTGGTCAGTACGGAATTCCAAAAATTGAATGACCAGTCATCGGTATTAGAAAGAGCAAAAGTACCTCCCTTCTGAGCCCGGAGGGGACACATTCAAACGAACTCGAGGAGGGTCAGGCCAATTTCTCTGCGGGGTCCCCCGTCGAATGTACTATCTCGCTATTGTAGCCGTCCGTGCACGGACGGGCGAGTAACTGGATGCGCATTGAGAAATAGCATTGGGGGAAATGAGAGAGTTAGAGATGCAGAGGAGAACAGAGGGACAAGTAGTGTCCCTGTGCTACACACACACACGTTAACTGGTGTGGCCCCAGCGGAAGGGGAATAGAGGAAGGAGGAAGACGTTGTTGTCCTTTTCTCTCTTGTCAATTTGGAGGTCCCGTCCGGAAAGGGGAGGTGTCCTTTTTGTCGGAAGCTAGTTGGACACATGGAAGCATCATTACGCTGATTTCAAACTAACTTAATTTTGTTTTATTTGAGGGAGGGGGAGAGTTCTAAAGTTTTAGAAGTCTTCTTTGCTGGTTCGGGAGGCATTAGGGGCCGCTAGAAGATTTTTTTAAAATGTGTTTTTACAGTATCAATTTTGTGCCAAAGAATTCAGTTAAATATTTTGAAAACCCTTTCAAATATTTTCATAGGAAATTATTTTTGGCTGTAGCTATTTAATTAGAGCCGGTTTTCATGAAATTTAGACTAATCGAGAGGGAATTGTCGCTATATTATTTGCAGATTTTTTTGCTTTTTCAAATTTCCAGATTCTAAAAGTGACGTCTTCAAAATTGCATACATTTTTCGATAATTTGGCAGAACTCCTGGCTGAATTTTATCGCTTTCGCGGTAGCGATATCTCACCACGAAAATTCCACCGTAAAATATTAAAATTTAAAGGAGCATACCCTGATTTTCAAGTATATTTTCACATTTCTCTCGCTTTTCGAACGATTTTCAACAAATTTCAGCGCGAATTGTTGAATTTCGCTCCGAAAATTTCATATCGCGACGAAATTTGTTTTTGCGGCAGCGATATCTTGCCGCGAAAATGCTACTGTAAAATGTTAAAATTTAAAGGAGCATGAACTGATTTTCAAGTCAATTTTTAAATTTTTCGAACGATTTTCGTGAAATTTCGGCGCGATGTGTAATTCTCGGAGCGCAAATTTAAAAATATGAGCAAAAATTTGTCGGAAATCGTTCGAAAGCGAGAAAATTGATTCGAAAATCAGAGTATGCTCCTTTAACTTTTAAAATTTTACTGTAGCATTTTCGTGGTTAGATATCGCTGCCGCGAAATCCGTGTGCAATTTGAAAGACATCATTTTTAGAATCTGGAAATTCTAAAAAGAAAAAATTCCTATCAATCCGTCAAAATTTCATAAAAATCGTCTCACTCTGAACTGCGTTATGGCCAAAAACCGATTTTCTGGAAAAACTTGAATGATTTTTCAAAATTTCAAACTGAATTCATCGGCTTCATCAAACCCAAAAAGTGAAATCTAAATACGAAAATCTTCAATTTCTGGACCTTCTGTCATCCCAATTTTTAATTAAGAACTCCTCTCTTCTCCAGAATCTTCAGAAGAAGATCAATCAAAAGATGTCAAAAATAATCCTCATCCAAGGACCCCGTGTCCACTCATTTCATTCCGAATGCACAAAAGATCTCGAGAGTCCAAATAGTCCATCTGGTGCTTTTTGGGCTCAAATGAATATTTTATGGGGGGCTCTTTTTCTAGGACAATTGAGAACGAGTTCATTTGGTATGTAACAGGAAAAAGATTGCTTTGAGCAACAAAAAAGGTCGAGGAAACAAAAAATAATCAAACTATAACCAATTAGTGTCTAAACAAAGGGGACCTAAAAATATACAATAAAAGAGTTTCTAAACGCATTTTCGAATATGAAGCCAGGCGATGAGCAGTGGCGATGAGGCGATAGTTAACAAGTATATCCTTCCGATGGTTCGACTGAAAAATGGAGCCAGAAGAGCCGCGGAGAAGAAGAGTGTGGATGGGAGGGTTTGGGAGATGGGCACACACGGCAAAGGGGTTCCGGATGGTGGGGTCGAGGAGTAGAAGTCATCAATGATTCTGAAAAATTGAATTTGGAGTTGAAATCCTTGAAGATGGATGAGGTCTCGACACGAACCTTTCCTTCTCGACGAATCGGTCTATCGTCCAGTTGCGAAGCGCGAGCTTTTCTTTGGGTACCTGGAACATTGTTTTGTCTCAAATTATTGTCTCAATTAAAGTATTTACGAATTTAACTATTTTTCATAAAAATCGTTTAAACTCGAAAAAATCAATTTTCAAATCGCGAACTTATATTTTTCTAACCTATTTCAAAAAATGCAGAATTTTTCGCTGATTCGAGTGCACCTGACTTCACCTTTCAAAATGCTGTAAAACATTTTTAGTCAACTTTTTGTCAACATTTGAATCAGCAAAAATTCTTCATTTTTTGAAATAGGTTAGGAAAAGAGTAAGTTTGAGATTTGAAAACCGATTTTTTCGAGTTTTAACGATTTTTATGCAGCAATTTTAAAGCTCATTTTTTCTGCTTGAGATTAGGTCTCTCGGCTACAATTTTCGTTGTTTTTTTTTAGTTTTTCGATGAGTTTGTATACTGGTTTTAGCAATAGTTTTCGTTTCTGAAAATTTAATCGAAATTGAGTTTCAAAATTACGAAAAACTCCAAAAATTGTTTTTGCGAAATCCAGCTAGTGAATTCAGCCCTAATCAAAACTTGAAACGGCAAACACTCTTTGACTACACTACTCTTTGACTACACCTACTCTTTGACTCCACTTTCTCTTTGACTACACCTACTCTTTGACTCCACTTTCTCTTTGACTACACCTACTCTTTGACTACACTTTTCTGAAAAAATTGTGCCAATTCTGAGGTTCATTCGAAAAATCAGGCTTAGAAAACACCTTGTCAGTAAGCTTCGCACGTAATAGAACACTTCAAAACCTTTCTAAGCCTGAATTTCGGACGAACGAGTGGTTTGATATCTTGATAGGTGTAGTCAAAGAGAAAAAGTGAAGTCAAAGAGAACATGTAGTCAAAGAGACATGTGTAGTCAAAGAGACAAGTGTAGTCAAAGAGAAAGTGTAGTCAAAGAGTAGGTGTAGTCAAAGAGTAGTGTAGTCAAAGAGTGTTTGCCACGATTGATTTCGAGCAAAAATATCTTCTTTTCATTGAAAAACTATGCATTTTCCAGAGAAAAGTACTGTTGTTTTTTTTTAATTTTGAAGCAAAATCGATCTAAATTTGTTCCACAAAAAATGAAGATTTTAAATTTGAAAATCATATTTTTTAACTTAAAAAAACGTCTGCTTTTTTAAATTTTAAGCCTATTCTGATGATTTTTATACAAATAATTCCCAAACCTCTCCAATCGGAACCCTATCCAAATGAATATGCAATTGCTTGAAAGTCTGTGATCCGCAACAGAAATCAAACATTCCCGGTGCCATTCCACGCCGTCCGGCCATTCTGAACAATACGATTAGCATATAGATTCCATTCTCCTTTTTGTTCTAATTCATCCGCCGTATTCATACAAACCTCATTTGTCCATACATTACAGTAACATCATAGATAGCGTCAAGTGTCGACAAATTGTCGAGTGCCAATTGTAATCCGCCACTGCGCGGACACAACACATTCTGCATTCGTTGACGGCCCTGAACGGGGAAATTTGGGAAAAAAGTGGAATGGGTGAAGGACACCATACATTTGACTCTAAAAACTGATTGCTACTCTCCACCAACTTTTTCTTTTTCGCTGTCAAACGAGTGCCTTCGGGAAAGATTAGAAGCCAATACGGGGGGATTGAGGTGTTGAGCCAATTGAGTTGACGGAGCACTGGGGCACCGATGAACTCTCCGAAGCGACGGACGTAGATGTAGCCGTGTTGGAAGATGTACCAACCGAACATGGGAACGAGATGGATTGAGTTCTGGAAATAGGGGAATTGACACGAAGGATTTCAGTTTTTTTTCTGAAACGATCGACCTAATTCCAGTATTTACGAAAAAAACAATATATTTTTTTCATAAAAATCGTTAAAACTCGAGAAAATCGATTTTCAAATCGCGAACGTATATTTTTTCTACAATATTTCAAAAAATGTAGAATTTGAGGCTGATCCGAATGCGCCTGATTTCGCTGCTCAAAAAGCAATAGAAAAATTGAAACCAATTTTTTGTCAGCAGCGGCGAGCGCGACAGCAGACCGTAAGTCGACAGTGGCCAGTGCGACAAGGTGAAAATTTTGATCATAAAAATTCCATAGCGTACTTAACGATATAGAGAAGTTTTTATAAACAAATTATCACTTTGTCGCGCTCAACACTGCCGACTTCCAATCTGCTGTCGCGCTCGCCGCTGCTGACAAAAAATTGGTTCAAAATTTTCCTATAGCTTTTTGAGCAGCGATATTAGGTGCATTCGAATCAGCGAAAAATTCTACATTTTTTGAAATGGGTTAGAAAAATTGTAAGTTCTCGATTTGATAATCGATGTTCTCAAGTTTTAACGATTTTTTTTGAAAAAATACTGTTATTTTCGTGAATACTGAAATTGAGATGATCATTTGAGTACAAATAAAGGAATCCTCCATTGAAAAATTCGTCGAAAGTGTAATTTTGTCTGATTGAAAAGCCTGAAAATAGGCTATTTTACTGAAATTGAGTAAAAAACTAGCGATTTACATGATCTTGGGATAAAGGTAATTTCAGGCGAAAGTACAGCAATCGATTCGAAATCGATTACTTTTTTACTGTTTTCACAGTTCGTTCTACCCATTTTCTCATCCCGAACCATCCCTGAATCCCAATTCACCTTGACCATAACCCTAAACGCTTGCTCATTCCCTCCATCCCCATGTCTCGCAGCCAACATCACCGGAATAATCCAATCGACATTCGACTGATGATTCGAGAGTATCACCGCGTTCTCCGGCTCGCCCTCCATCCTCGTAATCTCACGATTTCCATGTAGATGAATCTCGACACCTGACAAATTTTCAAACACAAAGAGGCACAACCTCATGTAGGATTTGTAGAGAGCGTTGTCGAGTTTTTGAGCCACTTTTGATGGGACCACCCATGAGACTCCGCCGATGGCAATGGCACACGAGGCGAATGGAACCATGGATAGGGAGAGAAGGGAGCATGGTACGATGGGTTTGAGGGCGTCCACGGCGATGGTTAGCGATATTAGCATCTAGAATCTAAGCATGAGAACAAAAACGCAAGTACAAAAAGCAAAATACAGCGGTAAAACGAGCCACGTGACAACAAAATACACAAGGGGAAAAGGAGAGCAATTTATGTACAGAATTGAATAAACAAGAGTTTTTTATCACGACATGCATTACCGGATGGTGTTATTATTACAGACTAGAATGATTTGAGATCTTCGAATAAATAAAAAAATAAAAATAAGATTTTAAAAATCAAATAATATGGGTACTTCTTGTGCGCTCTTTTCTAAAATTGTACATAGTCTTCATTATCAAATATTGAATTCCGCCGATCACCACAGGCGTCATGAACAGGATCAGGAGAATCGTGCCCTTCAAATCGTCGGTGGATACTTTGGTTTTCAAGTATTCCTGGAAGAAGAAAGTTATTACACTCGTGGCATTAGGAGTACCTGATAACCCGAGCCGTTTAGCAGAGACACAATGAGAACAGGCGCAACAGATTGAGCGGGTTTTACAAAAAGTGCGTTGAGGCTGAAGATGACCGAGGGGACGCCGGAGCTGCGGTTGTTTTTTCGAGCATCGTCGTCGACGAAATCGGAAATGATGATGTTGAAAAGAGGGGCAATGGTGTGGACGGTGATGCTGGAAGGGAAAAATAACAGTTCTCTCCATTTCGAATTTCAATGTTTCGAGTTTTGAGAAACGGTTCCGAAAATCAATAACAATTTGACACTGTTCAAATTTTCTCTGATTTCTGTTTTTAAAAAATTTCTAAAATTTCACCTTTTCTGGTCAGGTATTAACTTTTGTCACGGTTTTCAGACGAAGTAATTTGTTATTCAAAAATCGTTTTTCTACAAATTTTCAAAGAGAATCTCTGCTATCAATTCACACAGAGAGCGTTTACTTTGGTTTTGTCATTACTGAGAATAACTGGATTTTGTAAATAAAACTTAAGTTTTGTGTTATTTTTTAAATTCAGTTTTCTCGGTTATTACAAAATTAAAATGAACGTTTTCTATTTGAATCGATAACTGAGATTCTCCTTTAAAAATTATTGAGAAACCGATTTTTGAATAAAAATTACTTCGTCTGAAAATTGTGCCAAAAGTTGAGACCCGACCAAAATCAGTGGAAAAAATGGAATTCGAAATAAATTTCGTTTTTGAAACTGAAAATCAAGAATGCTGTGTTGTTGAGGGTTCAAAAGCTGTGATATTCGAATTCTGACACTCTAAGGCAGTTTTAAACTTTTCAAATTCACGAAAACCTTGTGAAAATTGAGTTCCAAATTTATCCGTTCAAGCTTGAAAAATCAGAGAAGAAATTCGAGGATCATCAGTTTTTCAATTAAAAAAAAACTCACCAATCAATAAACATGAAGAGCATAATCAAATACGGATTATGTGAAACCACAATCATGAATCCCGAGAAAAACGAAACGATATAACTATAAGCAATGACATGGATAGCTCCAACTCTCGCCACAAGTTTCTCATTGAAAATCAGCATCAACTGAGGACCAATCGTCAAAAGCATGAAGAAAAGGCTCAATTTCACGGATCCTCTTGGTAGAATCTCTTGTGGAATGACGATTTCTGTGATGATGGAAGCGAAATTCATATGAGCAATACTACGAGCGGTGTGGAAGAAATTGGTGAAGACGATGGCGAGGAATTGACGTTGCGAGAGAATTTGTTTGGTGAGAGTGATGGAATTCTGGATATTTTCTTGAAAGCTGAGAGCTGGTTGAGGGTTTAGTTTCTCAGCTTCTTCTAGAAGAAACTCTTGCATATCCTGGTCGGCGTCACGTCGTTTGACTTTTCCTCCGATTTTTCCACCGATCCAGAGGCAGATTAGGGAGGCGATGGCAGCAGCGAAGCAGATGCCTTGGAACACTTTGAAGTTCTGTAAATTTTGAAGGTAGAGGCCTCTATGAAGTAACTTTTTTCAGAGGGGTCGGGTAAGAATACGGTCAACTGGAAAAATGTTCCTTATTGAAAAAGCTATCGATTGGTGGAAAAAATGTCAAATTTCATTGAAAATTAACAGAGTTAAATACGGCTATTTCCGATTTTTTTTGAAATCGGTAAATTTTCGGCATTTTCCAATATTTTTTTTTGAAAAGTAATTTCGAGAACTCGTTTTTCCGAACAAGCCTGATTTTGAGACTATTTATGCGAAAAATTGAATTTTTGGCTGCGAAATGTCCGGGAGCCGAAATTGCCAAAGTCGGCAGCTTTCCGGCTACAGTAGGTGTAATTTTGTTGACTTTCAATGAAATTTGACAATTTTTTAACCAATCGATAGCTTTTTTAATAAGGAAAATGTTTTCTGTTGACCGAAAAAAAGTTATTCAATTTTTTTCCGTCCAGCCCCGCCAATAGTACCTGCAAACTCATGCTAAGCTTCTCGGTCACCGGAATCATCAGTGCCGACAATAAAATAGCGACTTGAGAGTATTTCAGAGCCTTCACTCGAACCAACGGCTGATTCTGTGTGGTATCCGCGAACAGGGCGCCCCACGCCACACCGATTGCACTGAAGAAGGCGTCGTAGAAGAAAAGGGAGAGAATGAGATGAATTCCTTCCCAATCGGAACCTTGGGTGTCCCATGGAATCCACATAAAGGCGAAAGAGGCGACGAGGAAAGGGGCAAGAGATTTGATGACGAGGAGGCGGTTTGTTAGCCAGGAACCGCGGATTTCCTGAATTGTTTGACATTTAGAGTGGAATTTGGATTTTTGAGCGATTTTTGGGCTTCAAAACCTCGAAAAACTACTTTCGCGCAAAAACAAATTTTAAAAAGTCGCTCCGATCATTTTTTTTTATTCAGACGATTCATAATTGTTTTTTGTGGTATTTATTTAGTTTTTCATCTTTTTTAATCCATGAATTTCTTTTATTTTCTCATTTCGCCTCTCACACCTGCAAATACCCAAACAACGGGTCATTTATCGTATTCCAGAACATGAACAGCGTCTGCGCAATATTGAACCATGCGGTGTTGACGTGGAACTGATTTATGTACACTTTTACATAATAGAACATGAATAGAGTCTGAAAATTCATAACTTCAATTTTCTCCAGATTTCTACTCCCCACCTGCAGTAAACTGAGCCCAAACTGGGATAAACCGATGGATAATAGTGGTTTTCGCATTTTTTACCCGTTTTTTCGTCGGAATTTTCGATTTTTCAGCGTAATTTTTGGGGGGAACAGAAAAAAATGCGCTGAAAATTGTGGATTTTTCCAAAATTTCCCGCACTATGCACCTGCGCTCCATTGACAATGAAAATTTGAATTCGGGTGTCTCGTCGCGACCATGCGCCTTTAAGCGTTTTTTTCTCTGCGTCTCTTCAACGAATTTTCGGCGCAATTCTTTTTTTCGAATTTTCGCGCTTGAAATTTGCTGAAATTCGGGATTTTTTGTTTGAAGTCACTCAATTTGTTTTCCGAATAATTTTATAGGTTCTCGCGAGAATTTTGAGTGTAAATTTATCGATTTTTTATCGCCCAAAGCGGAAATATTTTCTGTTGATAATTTTGAAATATTTTTAATTTGTCGCTAAATCTTCCTTGTGCAATTTATTTGATAAAAAGTCCAGATTTTGATCATTTCGTCATATTTTTCTTGATATTTGCTCAAACTTCCTCATTTTTTTGCAAAAAAAATTTTTCTTGCAGTAACTCGTTTACTCGGCTTCCGGAGTTTCTTAAATAGTAAAAATTGAAAGGACAAAAAGATGGGAGCTTCAACGGAACAAGCAGCGACGCAAATGCTCGCGGTTCTCGAGAAAACCGTATCGCAGAGTGAGTTTTCTTTCTTTTTTCAGTTTTTTTACTCCTCAAAACTAAAAATTTCCAGACCAAAATGATCAGAAGGCAGCGATGGACTACATCGCACAAGCGTGTCAGCAAGATTTTCCCGTCTTCGTTCAGTGTCTCAGTATGATCCTGCGAACACAGCAGTGCCAGTCGTTCGTTCGTCAGGCTGCTGGTTTGCAGTTGAAAAACGTTCTATGCGCTAAAGAGACCGAAACGAGAAGTGGATACTTGCAAAGGTAGATTTTATGCCAAAAAATGGACTTCAAAACCTCAAAAATGTATTTTTCCAGATGGTTACAGTTGACAGCAGAAGTGCGGGAGCAGGTCAAGCAGAATGTCACCGGAACATTGGGAACTGAACCATCGAGACCTTCCATTGCAGCACAATGTGTCGCTGCTATTGCGTGTGCCGAGCTTCCGCAGAATGTAAGATCTGACCAGTTTCTGACGGATTTTGGAGCATTTTGAGCCATTTTAAACCTGTTTCAGATTGTTTGGAGGCATTTTAAACGCATTTTTAGTAAATTTCGTGCTCCACGATGCTCCAGAACCTTCTAGAATAATGCAGAAAGAGTTGGGAAGCTTTTTTAGGAATTTTGGATGATTTCTGAGAGATTCAGAATCCTTCAGTCTTTTAGAATCATATAGAAGAGATTCGGAAGCTGGTGACTGTTTTGCAGCATTTTTAATGAATTTTGTGCTTCGGAATGCTCCGGAACCTCCTACTAGATTCAAATTCTTTTCCTTTTCAGCTCTGGCCAAATGTGATCCAACTACTGAAGAGCAATGTGACAGAGCCACAGAGTGGAGAGATGCTCAAAGAGTCCTCTCTGGAAACGTTGGGATACATTTGTCAAGATATCGACCCTCGGTTCCTGGAGAACAAAGCCAATGATGTGTTGACGGCCATTATTCACGGAATGCGCCCAGAAGAAAGTTCCGCTAACGTTCGATTTGCTGCCACCAACGCTCTTCTCAATTCTCTCGAATTCACAAAGACGAATTTTGATAATGAGGTAAAAATATACTTTTCTCCTCTTCAAATTCGAATTTTTTCGTCATTTTTCACACCAAAATGTAGAACTCGATGAGACCTACAGAATAGTACTAAAATCACCCAGATTGTCTGTACATTAATGATTTTAGTACCATTTCGTAGATCTCATCGAGTTCTACATTTTGGTGCGAAAAATTACCGAAAATTTTGAACTTGAAGTAGAGAAAATCTACTTGGATTATTTTCACAACGAAACCCAATTTTCCAGGCCGAGAGAAACATCATTATGCAAGTGGTGTGCGAGTCGACGAACAGTTCCGATCAACGAGTCAAAGTGGCCGCTCTTCAGTGTCTCGTGAGAATCATGCAACTCTACTATGAGCACATGCTACCGTATATGGCAAGTGCTCTGTTCCAAATCACGCTCGCCGCCATGAAGTCTCAAGAGCCAGAAGTTGCGATGCAGGGAATGGAGTTCTGGTCGACGGTGGCCGAGGAGGAGTTTGATTTGTTTATGACATATGAAGATGTGAGTTTTTTCATGAGTTCAAAAGGAACCAATTTTCATGAAAATCAGCTCAAAATTCACAAAAATTAGCTCAAAATACACAACAATTAGCTCAAAATTCATGAAAATCAGCTCAAAGTTCATAATAATCAGCATGAAATTCACAAAAATCAGCTCAATATGATCCAAAATGTGCCCAAAGTGAGTCGAAATTCTCAAAAATTAGCTCAAAATGTACGTTTTGGGTCCTTCGGGCTCTTTTTTAAAGAATTTTTTGGGCATTTTCAATCGAATTTTCAGGACGTCGAACGTGGTGTCGAGAATCCTCAATGCTCTTCCCAACGATTCATGGAGCAAGCCGCGTCCCACGTGTGCCCAGTTCTGCTCGAAGCAATGGCTCACCACGACGACGGAGACGACGATGACGATTGGACGCCCGCGAAAGCCGCCGGAGTCTGTTTGATGTTGGCCGCTCAGTGTGTACGCGATGATATTGTCAACTATGTGATTCCATTCTTCAAACATTTTGGAAATACCGACTGGAAGTACAAGGAAGCGGCTATCATGGCGTTCGGATCGATTCTCGACGGACCGGATCCGAAAAAGTTGTTGCCAATGGCTCAGGAGGCTCTTCCAGCTATCGTTTCTGCCATGTGCGATAAAAATGTGAATGTTCGTGATACGGCTGCATGGGCACTTGGAAGAGTTATCGACACGTGCTCTGAGCTCGCGAATAACGCTGAACTCTTGCAAACCGTGTTACCTGCGCTTTCGGCTGGTCTTCATCAGGAACCAAGGGTGGCTAACAATGTTTGCTGGGTGAGTTTTTTTTCAGCGGTTTTTTCCTATATAAATTGAGATTTTTCAATCGAAGTTTGTATGAAAATGTTGGAATTGATGAGATCTACAATGTGACATACAGAAAAGCTATATTTGTTGGCAGATTTCCATTAAACGCCCGGGCCGGCGAAATGAAAACCAGCAGAAAACTGAGCCAAACAATATAGCCATTTTGTATGTCACTTAGTAGATCTCATCGAGTTCTACATTTCCATACAAATTTTCGTTTAAACATTTCAATTTATATGGGAGAAAGTGGGCCGATTTGTATAATTTTCATATTAAAAGTACCATTCAACATACGAAATTTCCAGGCCCTAGTCTCCCTTGTGAAAGCCTGCTACGAGTCAGCTGTCGCCACAGGAACCGATGGAAGTGGTCAACCGGACACCTTCGCCCTCTCCTCCGTCTTCGACCCCATGGTCAACGAACTTATCAAGGTCACCGATCGTGCCGATGGAAACCAATCCAACCTGCGAATCACCGCCTACGAGGCGCTCATGGAGCTGATCAAGCACTCGCCCAAAGATTGCTACCCGGCCGTTCGCAACGTCACCGTTGTCATATTGAAGAAGTTGGAGAGCCTTCTGCAAATGGAGTCTCAGGCGAGCAGCGAAGCGGACAAGGCTCAAGTGCGGGATCTTCAGGCGATGCTCTGCGCGACACTACAATCGGTGACACGGAAACTGCAGCCAGCGGATATTCCAGCCGTTGGAGAGCACATTATGAACGGACTGCTTCAAATTATGAACAGAGCGACGGCGACGAGAAGTAACGCTGTCATGGAGGAGGCGTTGTTGGCTGTTGCCTGTTTGGCAGAGCATCTTGGAAAAGCATTCATCAATTATATGAATGTGTTGAAGCCTTACTTGTTGGCAGGACTCGGAAATGTCGATGAGACACAAGTGTGCGCCGCCGCCGTCGGATTGGTCACTGATTTGAGTCGGGCTCTTGAGGCAGACATTATGCCATTCATGGATGAGTTGGTGCAGAAGTTGATCTTCTGTCTTCAGGTTAGATTTCTTTTAAAAAGGTGTCCGGGCAAAATTATTTTGACTTAATAGATGCAGAATTTCGCGCTGATTCCGAATATCAAAATAAGAACGCTCAAAACTACCTTCAAACCCCCGAAAAACCGCGTTAAAAAAGGACCTATTTTTAGCGATTTTTCGGGGTATTGGGAGCGTTTTTGTGATGATATTCGGAATCAGTATGAAATTTTGCAGCGATTGAACCACAAACTCGGAATCCTCCAGAAAAAAAAAGACCATCTAATTATTGAAATTTCCAGGCACCAAAGTTGGACAGAAACGTGAAAGTCGTCATCATCGGAACGTTCGCCGACATCGCCATGGCTATCGAGACGCACTTTGAAAGATACCTGAACACAGTGGTGCCGATTCTCAACGACGCTCAGAACGCAGCAGTTGTCACCGATCCGGTAAGATTTTCTGTGATTGTGCAAAATTTTGCGCTGATTCCGAATATCATACGAAAATGCTCAAAAATGTCTCTAACACCTCGAAAAATCGCTTAAAAAGGAAAGAAGATGCCTTCTTTGGTTTTTTTGTGTTTGAAGCGATTATTTGGAGTTTTAGAAGCATCTCTAAGCGTTTTAGTTATGGTATTCAGGATACGCCCGAAATTCTGCATATTTCAAAGCAATAAAAATTTTTGCTCCAACACCTCCCTTAAAAAATTGATCGGTTAATTAAACCCATTTTCAGAACGACGATGACCAAGTCGACTATGTGGATCGTCTCATGGAAGCTTGCCTCAACTCGTACACTGGAATCTTGCAAGGATTCAAGGCATCTCCTGACGTAAGCGCTAGTTGCCCCTAGACATGGCAGATCGGGCCGACGCGGACCAACGATACTCTCCTATATAAATTGAGATTTTTCAATCAAAACTCATATGAAAATGTAGAACTCGATGAGATCTACAAAATGGTATACAAAATTACTAAATTAATTGCTCAATTTTGTGATGTTTCTCAATTTTGTGATGTTTCTCTTGTATACCATTCTGTAGATCTCATAGAGTTCTACATTATCATAGAAGTTTTAATTGCAAAATCACAATTTATATAGGAGAAAATCGCGTTTGCCATCCCTGGTTTCCCCATCTCCAATCCATCTCATTCCTTTTTCTCAGATCGCCGCCACCCGCATAACCGTTCGCAGCTTCGTCGAGCCCATCGTTCAGTTGATCATCCGAGTCGCGTCAATGGATACGGTGCCACCTTCGGAATCGCTGATGGCCACCACCGCCGGTATCATTGGAGACTTGGTCGGCATTTACGAGGGCGAGATTGTGCGATTCTTCACAACGGATAATGTAAGAGAGTTTTGGAGGGAGCGAATTTTTAGATTTTTGAATTTTCAGGTCAATCAGATGCTGCAGAGAGGAAGGAAATCGAAGGTGCCGAAGACGAAGTCGATGGCTTCGTGGGCGACGAAAGAGATCAAGAAGGTAGGCAAATTCTTGAAAAAAATTATAAATTTTCTGAAGGAAATATCCTGGAGATGGTAGGATCTGTAGAATCTGTAGATCACATTTTGGCTCCTTGACATTTCGAAAGTGGACATCTCGAAAGCCGACATTGTGTGAAATCGCGTTTTGACATTTTTGCGCTCCGCGACATTTCGAAAGCGTGACGTTTCGAAAGATGACGTTTCGAAAGTGTGACATTTCGGAAGCAAAAATCCCATGAAATTTTCGTTCTCGAAACGTCAAACTTGCGAAACGTCGCACT
Source organism: Caenorhabditis zanzibari (assembly GCA_963966625.1). NCBI lineage: Eukaryota > Metazoa > Nematoda > Chromadorea > Rhabditida > Rhabditidae > Caenorhabditis > Caenorhabditis zanzibari. The sequence continues at coordinate 11,581,094 of OZ016468.1, forward strand.
TTCGAAATGTCTCGTTATCAAAATTGGACATCTTGAAAGCAGACATTTCCAAAGTGTGAAATCGCGTTGTTGCCTAATTTTTGGAACTTTTCCTATATATATTTTTGAGTTTTTAGTTAATAGAAAAAGGCGGTGTGTTATCTATAAAAGATCATAACCGAAAAAAAATTAAATAGTCTAAAAATTATGCAAAACGCGATTTCATACTTTCGAAATGCACACTTTCGAATTGTCTTACTTTCGAGCCCATATTTTAACTTTTTTGGCTCAAAATCCTAAAAACCCCTTCAATTCTGAATTTTCGGGCAGAGTTTCAACTAATCCAGGCAATATTTTAGTACACGAGCAACGGAGCCGCCGCATTCAACTTCAATCGCTGAACCGTTTGATTCCACATCTCCAATTCCTTCATTTTCACTTTCTCCTTCTTCTCCTGCTCATCATCAACATCATCATCTTCTCACACTTTTCTTTTCTGGTTCTCTCTTAATTTCCCCATCTCTGCCTTATTGTCCTTCTCTCTCTTTCAACTTTTTACAGGTCAATTGCTCTCTCTCTCTCTCTCTCCTTGTGTTCCTCGTTCCCCATTGATTATCATCTCCCACCCCCCATGGCCCGGTACTGAAAAAAAAGTCTTTTGAAAAAATTTAGAATCTAATTTCGCCCCCTTTCTCTCTCTCCTCGTCCCCGTCGTTCTCGTCATTCAACAAAATCTCTTCTCTGTTTTTTCCATTTTTTTTCGTTATTATTTTTGACTTTTTGTTCATCATCCCACTCTATTTTAGCAGAAATTCCCCCCTGTTTTCCTATTTTTGCTTATTTTTTTGTGCTCTTTTTTCTTTGATTTGTCCAAATTTGATTTTGCTCTAACACCTAAACTATTTTATAGTAGCCTCTGCTCTTGGAGACAACGCGTACTTTTATATCTATATTCATTTTTCCTTAATTATTATATTCACATCCTCTCAACGTTTTACCTGCTAACATCATCATCAAGTGTTTTTTGTAAATGCAAATCTCTCTTCCCCCCAAATCTCAAGTCGTTGGTCTCCCACAGTAGTCAGATGCGCCTAATATTATAGGGAATTTCAAAAAATTCTATAAAAACCTTTTTCAGATTGGAAAAATTTCAAAAGAGTTCACAAATAAATACATACAAGGATGAAAAGCTCAATACAGAGTAAAATGTGAAACCGGTTGAGGTATTCTAGAATATTGGGGAAAACAGAAGTGAAAATGGAGAGGGAATCGGCTAAGGAGAGACAGAGAAATGACCATGTTTTGAAACGTTTTTGAACGATTAGATTTTAATTTCAGATTTTTGACTAGATCTTGAGTTGGAGAATAACTGGAAGAATAAAATAACTATCGATTAAAAGTGGGAAGTTTATCGAATGAGTATCCAGGACGACCGCATAATGTGCATGTAACATAATAGACATGATAGAATCCCGGAATGAAGCAGACGAGACCGGCGAAGAAGAATACCCAGTGTTGCATGCCGGAGTGGGCTGGAAATTTTAAATTTGGGAAAATTCCTAGGAAATTTGGAGAATTTTGAGCTGGAATTGAGTATTTTATAAAGCAGTTTTGTATGGAAAGATTAGCTGAAAATTGGCTGTTTTTATGAAAAAAATGACTGAAATCGATAGTTGAAACTGAAAAAAATGGCTGAAAATTTGGAATTCGAATAGAAAGTTTTCGAGAGTTTTTCAGACGTTGTCAGAATGGTATTGAATGAAAATGTGGACTGAAAATAATGGGACTATTTTCCAGTTTTTGATATTAAATTTAAAGTTTCAATCGGTTGGCTTGAAAAATTAGGAGTTTTTGTAGTTTTCAATTTTTTTTTTGTTTTTTTTTTGCATTTTTGAATTTTTCTGCTTCTAAAAATTCTAAAAAATTCGGAACCCTTTTTTTCTAGATTCCAAGATTTATCAGGATTTTAAAATTACCTTAAAACCTCTATTAGAAGAGCAGGCCCCTCTATTTTTCCAAGACCTACAAAAATATTTCCGAATTCTCAAAATGGATCATAACATCTGATTTGAAACATATTTTGTGAGTCAACTTTTGACAAGGATTCTAATAAGACTAATCTCAATTCGTTTGAATTTCAACAATGTGCTCAATTTGAGCTCATTGGGGTGCTCTTCTAATATATATTTTACGGTACCTCAATTTTTGTGTATTCAAGGTTTTACACTCACCTTCTTCTGGATTCATCGCCACCCAACATCCAATGACAAGAAGAACAGCGCCGACTGCTGTTAATATTATTGATCCAATTATTACTTTTATGTTTGATCGAAGTTGGGGACTGCAGAGGCCTCTGAAAAAATAAGAAAAGGATTATTAAAGAATTTTCACTAGTCAATTAGTCTTTGAATTCTTCGTATATTTTTCTACGAAAATTGAGAACTCAAAATCCCAAAAAAAAAAATTTCGAAATAGTTTCAGATTCCGATAAACTGGTGTATTCAGTTTGAATAGGTCATCTTTGAGGGACTGAAAACGTGGTTTCCAGATATCTGATATTCCTGAATATTTGTGGATGTATAGAGCAACTCAAGAACTCTATTTTTCTAGCTCGCAACTTTTTCATATGATCACAATCCAGTTAGTTAGGCTAAGTTGACTGACATCACTTCGAATTTCGTCCCATTTTGGAGCCCTTTGGCTTCCACGCGCCCTAAGTAACTGGATTGTGGTCCTATAAAAAAGTGCTCAACTACAGAAATAGAGTTCTAAAGTTGCTCTATACATCCACAAAATTTCAGAAATATTGGATATCCGGAACCATTTTTTCAGACCCTCAGAGTTGACATATTTCAATTCTTCAAACTAAGTATTTTCAATAGATTTTCAGTTTCTGAAATCACAGTAATCCAAAAGTTCCTCAAAAATTAGTTCTACATATTTTCAGTTTCCAAAAACGAAAGTATTTTAAATTTCCTGTTTTTGACCGAAGAAATTCTACAGGTAACCGTTTTCTGAAACTGTGTTCTAATCAAAGTTGTACCTTTTTTGAGCTATTTAGACTCATGAAAGTTTCAAAAATTCAATGATTTTCTAGACTTTTTTAGGCCAATAATTGTTCCAAAAAACTCACGTTGATTTATTATCCTGCGGTCGAGATGGACTAAACGGAGGACTGCTACCGGGATAAACTCCTCCATTTCCATATGGTGCATCATCGTTTTCCATTGAGATTCTTGTATCCTCGTGCTGTCTTTGTCCTATTTCTGCTGACGAAGGAGCCGCCCTTCCCTTATCGACGTCTTCTTCGTCTGAATCCGCGCCACGATCGACGATTAGCTGGAAAAAATGAGTTTCGGGAGTGAATTTTTTGAAAAAAAAAGCTCAAAAACAGTCTTAAGTATCCAAAAAAGGGCCCAAATCAGTTGGTTTTTTTTCCGAAAAAAACGGAGCTTGAAACCGTTTTTTTTTCTCGGAAAAAAGGGCATCCAATGAATTTTTGAGCAGGATTTTTTCGCCGAAAAAATGAAATTTCCAACCAATTTTTCTTCTGGATTAGGCGAAGAAGAAGAATGTGGAATTGTTTTTCCTCTTCTTTTTGTCTCGTTTTCGATTTTTTTGGAGTTTTGGGTACAAAAGAGTCATTGTTTTTTCTTCTCTCTTTTTCGGCTTAAAGAGGATTTCAGTCTCCGAGATTTTATTTTCGAGCAAAACACACTTACATGTTGCCCCTGCGATACGTTACGCTGATGTCCCGGCATGCTCGGCATTTTTTGGCGGAATCTGAAATTTTATTAAAAAATTAAGTCAAAAAGTGATACTGCAAATTTCAATGAATGAGGAAAACACGTGTCGTTTCAAAAGACACAAATACAAAATTCAGATAATAGAAGAGGAATCGATGGGGGAGAATTGCTTTGGTCTTGACTGGCCAAACATGTTTTGTGTCAGAGAGTGGAATCGAAGGAAATGATGATGAGAAGAAGAAGGGAAAAAGGCGGCGATTTGAATGGAGATAACACATGCAATTTTTTTGAGAAAAGAATAAAGAGATTCAGAATAAGAATGGGATGGATGGATGGCAAGAAATTCCTTATTTTATGGGTGCAAAAATTGAACTTTTTAGTTGAAAAATCGCTGTGAACTTGGAGGGAATTCAAAAAAATGGTCCAAATATTCTTGAATTTTAAGATTCTTGTATTCACTTACTTTTCAATAGGACCACTATGAAAAAGTGCTAAAAATATGCTAGAAATATGAAAATTTGCCTCCTAAGTAAGTTTTTGTATTCTAAATCGAATGGCTATTACAGATTTTTGATGTAATTTTGGTTTCCCGGAAAATTCAAAAAGAGGGTGGTCCTACTGGACTGGATCCGACCACTAGAAAGCTAAAGAGCCTGAGATTCGATGAAAATTGCACTTGAACATTCTTATGATTGATGGACAAAATTCGAAGAAGAGGTAATAGAGTGGTTCACTAAAAAAAGGAAAATTTACAGTAAATTAGTATAGACAAAATTAGAGAAAAGTTGGCATTAATCTAAACACAAAAAGTCAGGTTTACACCGGACCCAATCAGATTAGTATATAGAAAAATTTTCATACAGTTTGGACAGTTAATAACTACATTTGAAATTAGTCTCATTAGAATCCTTGGTGACTAACAAAATATGTTTCTAATCAGATGTTATCATCCATTTTGAGAATTCAGATATTCTTTTAGGTGCTTCAAAAATGGAGAGGCATGCCCTTCTAATACAGATTTTACGGGAAGGCAAAATCGTAGCAGAAGAAAATAAATTTGTAAGATGGAAAATATGAACAAATTAATAACCGATGCCCCCTCACCACACTCAAATAACGGAAACCAGACCTCTCGCATAGTCAATCAATTACTGTACCAGTTTTCGCAGGAACGGAATTATTGTCGGAAAATTCGATTTTTCTGAATTAAGAAACTGAATGGGGTTACTTAGAATAAAATATGGGTTTGAAAAGTTGATTGAACATCTACTGAATCATGGCTATAAAAGCAGTAAGGTTCGTGGAAAAAATCAGATAAAAAAATTTTGAAATGAAATTTGATGGTAAAAAAAACTTTTGAATGTGCAGGAAATCATATAATTTATTAAAATCATACTTTGAAATTCAGGAAATTGGTCAAAATTTGAAAAATTATACTAAAAGTCTACAAAATCTACAAATTTTGAATTAAGTTTTTATTGTCCAAAATTAACAAATTTATCAAGATTCAAAATTTCCAAGAGAACAGTATTTTTTCATTAAATAAAACTTGAAACCTTGAAATCCTTGGTAAGAAACCAAAAAAGGGTACTACATCGGCTATAAAATATGATCTGTCTCAGCTGAGCTGACAAAATTTCAAAAAACAACAAAAGTTCCAGGCAAAAAACTATTTTTGACTCACAAGATGTTTTTTTTTCAAAAGGGGTATGTTTATATGGAAATATGGAAAATCGTGCTAGAAATATCTGAAAATCGGGAAAAATCTCGAAGAGGCTCAGAAAGGCTTGGAGCATTTTAAATTTTCGTTGGGATTCAAGTAACTTTGAAACTGAATAAGCTGGGATTTCAAGACCTTTTAAAGCAGAATTTTAAAGTTTTTAAAAGTTTAGAAGACTTCAGAACATTCCCAGTATAAGAATCGATACAAAAAGCTGAAAAGACCAAAAGGGCATTCAGGGGTCCCCAAAATTCGATAATTTCCCCGCAAGAAAAAGTTCAAAGGAAAGTAAAAGAAGGCCGAAAGAGTAGAAGAAGCGTGACACGAGAATATATTGGGGTCGTCGTCGTCGTTGCGAAGTGACTAATCGCGCACCCATTTCCGCCATCTCTTACTCCAAAACTCTTTCATTTCTCTCTCTGCGTCTCTCCAGTTTCTCCACTATTTCTCTCCTCTCTCACTTTTGGCAAACATTGGCTTGGTGTGAGGGAAAAAGGGATGGACATAACACAGTTGTGGTGGTGGGAAAGAGAGAGACAAGGGGGGGGGGGGGGCGAATGGAGAGCCGCGACGCGTGACCGCGTCGCATCCGAACGTCTTCTCCGAAAATTCGGGGGGAGCGGGAGAGTGGGAACGGTGGATTTTTGGGTTTAGGGCGTTTTTTTTGGGATTAGCTCTGCAAATTTTTCTTTGAAACCGAAATTTGAAAAAAAAAAACGCCTGTCAATTTTGTGGGTGCTTTCTAGTGTGTCGTCTCGCGAGATTCAGCTTCAGCACTTTGCGAGAATTCAGCATTTTCTCGCATCAGCATAATCTCGTTCAGCACAGTTCAGTTCAGCATCGAGTTCAGCATATTCTCGTTCAGCATCTTCTCGCAAAGCCCCAGTTCCGCGTGTTTTCGTTTCAGCATAGTTCAGCACTTTTACAATTTTACTCATTCCAGCATCCATTCTCGCTGAACTTGCGTGATAAAAAAGCTAGTCATTTTTGGAGTGAAAAAAAAAACAAAACAGTTAGAAATGAACTAAAACCACGTTTCTCAATCGATTTTCTCGACCCGTTTGCGAAAGAAACATTTTTAGTTCACGCTTGTCTCGCGAGAATATTGCGAACTTCAGCGAGAATGGATGCTGAAATGGGAAAACTGCGAAATTGCTGAACTTTGCTGAAACGAGAACACGCTGAACTCTGCTGAACGAGAATATGCTGAACTCGATGCTGAACTGAACTATGCTGAACGAGAATATGCTGAATTCGATGCTGAACTGAACTATGCTGAACTTTGCTGAACTATTGCGAGACCGTGCGAGAAAATGCTGGAATCGTCTCGCGAGACGACACACTAGTGCTTTCTAAATATTTCAATTACCTAATACAGTAGTAAAAATTGTAAGTACAGTAGTACAACAGGTAGCTAGAAATTTTTAATTTGCAAATATTTTTTTTGAATTTACAAAATTTTTACCATTTTATTTTATTGCGCTTACTGTGGTGTTCTAGGCAATTTTTTTAAGGTTTGATTTTAAGGTTTTTTCCTCTAGAATCTTTGTGCTGTAGCACTTTTTGTGTATTGGAATATTGTTAGTGAAATTTTGAATTGAGAAGCGGATTTTCTGTACATTGCTCATCCTAATTTTTGTGTGTTCTGTTCCTATGACTAACACAAAGTTTCCCTATCTTATCTTATCACTTTTAGTACTGGTCATTTTTCTCTTTTCTTTTGTTGCTAACAAGAAAAAACGGATCGAAATCATGTGATACCGCCCTCTCAAAACACATAAAACAGAAGCAGTTTTAATGATTCATGAAGTAGAGGAGGACATGTTTCAATGAATGTTAGTTTTCTGAGAAATTCGATGATGCGAGTTTTAGGGTTAGGAAAAAATGGGTTGGGCTTGAGAAATTGGGAAAGTTTTAAGAAAGAAAGGGGGTTTTAGGGTTAGCAAAGACCGCGGATCATTTCCTCAGAATTGAGAGAATTATGATGAAATTTTGTATAAATAAGGAGGTTTCAGGAATTTGGGGAAAGAATAAAACGATATTTTTGGAATAAAGTTTTTTAAAAATGATTTTGAAGCTTCCAACTGTAAAATATGTATTGGGGTGCCCTTCTATACAGATTTTTACCGTAGTTTTTTTTTCTGATTCTAAATACAAATATCAAACCTGGATCAAAGATTTCAGTAATTTTTCGAGTTAGAGGATTCTGAATGATTGGCTACGCGACGTTTCGAAAAATGACATTTCGCAAGTGTGACGTTTCGAAAGTGTGACATTTCGCAAGTGTGACAAGTGCGTTATTTCAGAATTGCAACGTTTTTCTTCTGAAAAGCCACACTTTCGAAATGTCACACTTGCGAAATGTCACACTTTCAAAACGCCGCACTTGCGAACAGTCACACTTTCGAAACGTCGCGGACCCTTTTTTTCGAATTTCTCAGAAGAAAGTCTTGAGATTCTGAAATTTTCAAAGTCCAATAATTAGAGACTCTAAGATTCTTGAATTTGGAGGTTCGGAAATTTCCAGAATTTCAAACTTTGAGGCTCTAAAAGTGCATGGTTCCAAAGTTTCCCGATTTCGAGGTTTTGAGATTCTGAAAACATATGAAGACTCTCAAATCTTCAAATTCTGAAATTCGGAAGTTCCGAAAAACCGATTGTTGAAAATCACACGATTTCAAGTATTGATTTGAGATTTTGAGATTCTCAAATTTCTCAAGTTTTTTTATAGATGTTCATCAAAATTATAAGATTCTGAGAATTTGAAAGTTTCAAAAACTACCCAATTTTGAGATCCCTACACATTCAAAAACTCCGAAATTCCAAAAAAAACCTTCCATAAATTTTATACTAATCCAAATCGGAAGTTTTTTTTATTTCTTAGACATTTCCCTCTTTCTCAAATCCTACATTTTTTCTAATCCTTATTTTCAATCAAATCTCGTGATAACTCATCTATTTTTAATCCAAAAAGTGTTGGCTCGTGGCAGCAAACAATCACTGGTTTTCTAAATCCAGTTATCACTATCTTAATTCAAAAAAATAAAAAGCAAAAGAAGAATTTCCAAAACAAATCTCAAGAACAAATGGAACACACATGACATAGTTAAAACTCTTTGGGTTAAATGTTTGGAAAAATCTAAAAAACCCAAATAGCGGTTTGGCCAAGTGTTAGTCGGTGTGTGCTGGCGCCGCGCAGTTTCCCGTCAATATAGTCAAAAGCTACAGTACTAAACAAACGAAAAAATGCTTCTGTGTCTGTGTGTGTGTGTGCCGCAATGGCAGAAAGCACTCATGTGGGTGGTGACTATAGAATTAAACTAGCCAAAAATTTTTTTTTCGGTTTTTGTTCATTTTTTGTTGTGTGTGTTCTAGTTTCAGGTATATTCGTCATTGAATTTCGAGGACGTATTCTTTTTTTTTAAGTTTTGATGATTCATTTCTTCAATAGAGCATTTTTGCTCCATTGAGATTTTGATGCATTCTGAAATTCTGAAAATCTGAGATTCCAAAATTCTGAAATTCTGAAGATCGGGAATTTCGAAATTTTAAGATTCTGATGGATTCTGAAAATTGGAAAATCGGACCCTGAAATTTTGAGATTTTGAACATTTGAGATTAAAATTCTGAGATTCTGAGATTATGAAATTCTGGAACTCTCAAATTCTGAAAATCAGGTAAATTCAAAATTTTAAGATTCTGGTGGATTCTGAAAATCGGAAAAATGAATACTGAAATTATGAGATTTTGAACTTTCGAGATTACAATTCTGAAACTCTGAAATTTAGAGATTCTACGATTCTGAAAATGGAAAGTTTCAGATATTGAGATTCTGAATTTCTGAAACTCTTACATATTGAGCTTCTGAGATTCATAAGAATTCTGAAAATTTTGAATTAAAGAACGATAAAAACTATGAAAAAATCTATAAAATCTAGGAAACTTGAAAATAGAAAATTACGAAAATTCTAGCTCATTGGCTCTTTTAACCCTTTTCCAACTTCCTATGACTCATTTTAAGGCTCTTCGACTTTTCGAAACCAGCTATTTTGAAACTGGGACATTTCGCAACTATTTCAGTTGCGAAACGTAACAGTTTCAAAATATCTCGTATCCTATAATATTCTTGCATCCTTGTTTCCCCCCTCAGGCTCTCTCCCTCTATGAGCTCATGCCAATCATCATTCACTCCCTTCTCGGTCCATTTGCCATGCCAAAAGCTCTTGTTTTTTGTGTATCTCGTTTTTTAGTGGCTACATGTTACTCCGAGGAGAGGCACAGAGACACAGAGAGAAAAAGAGTTACGACACGTATTGACGAAGAATCGAGAAAAAAAAAGAAGAGATCGACGATTAGATGCATTATTATAATTACTTTTCGGTTTTGTTAGCTGGTACTTTAAAGGCACATACGAAATAGTGGTGCTAATTTTTGAAAATTTTCGATTTCTTTTTTTTCCTTACCGGCGATATCGAACCTGTGTCGACTTTAAATTATGCGCGATTTCAAATACGCCCTCGCACGTAGTGGTAGAGTTTGGCTGTGTGGCGCAATGGGATAGTAGCGCACACTTCAATCGAGAGGTGGCGGGTTCGAACCCTGTGGTGATCAAAACGTTTTTTCTTGGCTTTTCTGGATGGGCAACAGCTTCATCTTCAACTTTGAACTGATTTCCCTTGAATTCCATTATTTTCCAAGTCTATCCTATTGCACTTTGAGCCTCTATTTGTACCTTATCCCCTTTCGTTTTCTCACGATCCTCCCTCAATAGACTTTTTCCTCGTTTTTATCATTCCTCGATTTGACTGTTTGTGCTCTTCATCCGTATACCTTGCCCCATTGAATTTTTTGTTTATAAAATATTGGTTTTCGTCCTGTTTTCGCTACTTTGAGAATCTCAGAGAGTTTAGATGACATCATTTAGATATTTAGAGGGCGTGGTAAATGGGTTTATTTGTTGCTCGATGGGGAACAAAAAAGAGGAAAAAGTTAGTTAACATTTTGAAAAAGTTCAAAGGAAACAAGTTTTTTGAGTACACAAATTTTAGGCTGTGTTTGAAGAAAATGAGCTTTAAAAGTGAACTTTCGAGATTTTAAGGTTCTCGGATTCTGAATTTTTGAGATTTTGAGATTCTTACTGTCTGAAACCTTTAGTTTTTTAGATTTTGAGGTTCTGAAATCTTCCAATCCCCTAAATTCTCACATCAAACTTCACCACGAAGCAATTAGTCAATTCCTCTATTAGTCACCCTCATTATTATTTCCCAAAACGAATTCTTATCAATTTTCCATTCCTTATTTGTTATCAAATCATCACAGTTCGAAACTGATACCCTCGGACGGAAGAGAATCTGTTTATTTTGTCGCTATCATTCTTCTCTTTTTGCCCTCTTGACGCCCACAGTTTCCATTTTTTTGTAATCGGTTTTGTTGGGTTTTCGTTTTTCGCCGATGTGTGATATTTTCATAGGGTCTCACACGTTTTTTAGCTAGAAGGCACACAAAATGGGTCTTGGCACGAAAATCATAGGCTCAAGTACTGTATGCGCCTTTAAAGTAGCATTACAGTCGTTTTTTAGTTATGCTCAAATTATCGTCCCAATTCCATTATTTACGAAACAAGCAATATTTTACATAAAATCGAATTTCAAATGAATTTTTTCTAACCTATATTGAAAAATATAGAATTTTTTGGCTGATTCAAATGCGCCTAATATCACTTCTCAAAACGCATTTTTAAGCGAGTTATGAACGTTTGAAGTTTCGGTAAGAGAGACGCAGAGAAAACAGACACTCTCGTTGTCGAAGAGACGCAGAGAAACGAGACTGTGTCTGCGTCTCTCAGGAAAACTTCTAACGCTCATAACTCGCTTCAAATTGGCCTGTTTTGAATTGTTTTTGAACTATTTTAAAGAAGAAACTATGCATTATTAGATGTATGTATAAACAAATTTTATTTTTGAAATTTATAGTTTTTTTTTCACTTTGTCGCTCTCGCCGCTGCCAACTTATAATCTGCTGTCGCTCACGCCGCTGCTGACAAAAAAGTGACTGAAACGTTTTTTTGAGATGCGATATTAGGCGCGTTCAAACTTTTCCTTGTTTTGATCAAAAAATTCCCCCAAAAGGTTATTTGGCGTCAAATATGATGCCAGGTCCGCAAACACAACCCTGACGCAATTATGTGCACCAACAAACGCCACCTTGAGCCCTAACAACAACATGTGACCTTTTGCTTGTTTGCCTACCTTTGGGGCCCTGTGTGTATTGGCACCAACACCAATCTATTTCTCTCTTTCTCTGCGTCCCTCGCACCCTCTCAAGCTCATTGGGCGCTGCTCCCCGAGCCTCCATTGTTTGCTGATGGTATTTTGTGCTCTCTTTTTCTCTACATTCGGGGCGTCCGGCTTTTCCTTCTTCCCATTCCTATTTCCCCACACAAAACAATCATCACAGAGATTTGTCTATTTTTGTACCCTTTGAGCCCCGAGATGCTCCAAAACTTTGGGCTCAAAAATTGATTCATTTTTGTGTCGTACGCCTTCATTACATTCTCCAAAAAGTGTAGAGAAAAAAGTAATCAAAATGCAAATTTTTGTCCTCTAGTTTTTGGGAAGGAGACAAATTGGAGCCCTGGGAGAGCTCCGAGAGACGACCCTTTGATAAATGACCGTGGGCTCAATTTCTGGGGTGTCACACACACAGAGACAAGAGCCTTCTGGAGGGCACGTCTTCTTAAGCCTTTCCGCCTTTTACAAGCAGTTCACAAGCCACGCCCACTTTTTGGTTTAAAGGCGCATAGCAATCTGCATTTCACTGCGTAGCTACGCGAATTGATACTGCAGATTTTACTCTGAGCGAAAAGTTCCACCACCACAACAGTACTCTTCTACAGTACCTTTTCTATCTTACAGTATCTTTCTACAGTTACAGTACTCTTCCGTCTCTTTTTTCTAGAACAATCTATGCGTCTTTAAATTGTACTATTTCCCTTTTTTTTCGGTTTTTCGGTTTCCATTGACCGGTGTTTCATTTTTTTCAAATATCGCAACCGAAAATGGAAAATTGAATTCCGTTCTCTCTTTTTCTCTTTTGATGTCATGGTCATTCCCGATTTTTACAATTTTCCTCCTCTCTTTTTCCGTTTTTTTTTTGGTCGGAGGAAACGGAGGAGGCGTTGTCACCTGTCGGTGACTGCTACCACTCCTAGCTACTACTGCTACTATACATTTTTTGGTTTTGAACAGCTTTGAACATTTTTTTTTGAAGTTCAGAGAGGGGAATAGGGTTTTTAGAATCGAAGGTATCTTGGGATTTTGGGTTTGAGGGGTTTTGAAGTCTACAGATTGAGATAGAATTCTTTGTACATTGATAGCCTAAGGATCTAATGATTTCTGACTTTTTGAAATTATGGCATTTTGAGATTTTGAGATTTATGAGATGATTCTCAAGATCTTACGATCTCTAAAAAAAACTTGAAACTTTTCTGATCATAATTCCAAGGATATTGAAAATATTTCAAAGTATACAGTAACTTAGAATCCCAATTTCAAAAAAATAGAAACTTCCAGAATCCTTTAAGTTACATAATAGTTATCAATGCCGGCTGTATAGAATTGTTGAGACCACAAAATTGGGTCAGAAAACCGAGACCTAATATTCAAAAAATTATCCAGAAACTTTTTGGCAATTCAAAGTTCACTTTTTCCCGCAATTTTCAAAGGAAAGTTGATCAAATTTGAAATCCAAAATGTGTTCCATCTTGAATTGAATTATCCCACCATTTGCTCTCGACTAATTTCAATCCGTTTGCATTTCAACCATGCGCACCGATCTCTTACGGTACCTTTCTTCAAAATTCTTCTGCTAGAAATCCCTTTATAGTTTTCATCCCCTTCATCTTTAAATCCTTCTAACATTCATTCTCCGTCTTAAAACCCCTACCCTTTAATTTCCTTCCACATGTTTTTTCGCTTCAAATCTAAATCTCGAGCACACAAACAGCTCAGCTGGCCTCAGAAGCCATATAAAATAATCTCCATAGAAACCGAGACATTAAAAACCCTCCCCTTGCTTCTCTTTTTCTCTAGAAACCGCCATCGGCTTTTTCTTTAAAACCACGATTCTCTAGAATCCTTAGGCGTCGTTTTTTCTTTTTTTTGCTTCTGATCTGATGACGATGACTACGTGTACAAAATAAGCGAAAACAGAAGGATGGAGCAGGCAAACTTATTATTTTTGTTCTCTTCTTCTGGATTGCTCATATTCATAATTGCTCCAGGGCTCGAAAGCAATTAATAACCCGAGAGCTCTGACTCATTTTACATGGAGGGACCCCTTTCCATAACCCAAATGTGCTCATAAACATACACACAAACCAAACAATGCTCGTGCTCTCTTCCTGGAACAAGCTCTTCTCTTGTTTGCCCCCCTTTTCCTTTTCGAGTGTGACGTGTCTATCCAGAGGCTTCCTCTCTCACCGGAAATTTCGGTTTTGGGAACATGCGACGGCGGATGCAGTGAAGCATGAAACATCAATTTTGCCAATCTCTTTTTCTCTGCGTCTCTCGTTTCCTCTACTCTCTCGCATTTTCCCCATAGAAACGGACGGGGAAAGTGTGTCAGGCTTGCCTGATTTCATTGGGTTAAGGCTCCTCAGGTGTTACGACTTTTCTTATTACGAAATCATGTTTGGGGTCCCACCACGACTACAGTAACCATCCCAAAGTTTGTTGTGAAATCATGGATGGTTACTGTAGTAGTGGAGGGACCCAATTTTGAAAAAAAAACTACTGTAATCACTCTCATATTTTTAAAAAATTTGGAGCGATGTTTCGATTTTTGGGAAATTTTAAAGGTTGAGGTAGTGGAGTACTCTGAATTCAAAAATCTTACTTTTTTAAAACTTAGAATCTCGAATTTTTAGGATTTTCCTTTGGTGTCAAGACCCAATTTTTTCTAGCTACAGTAATCTAACTCAAATCAAACAAAATTTAAAGCAATTTTCGATTTTTTGTGAAATGTTTTGAAATTTTTGAGGTAGATGTAATCGAGTATTCTGAATTCAAAAATTTTGCTTATTTTGAAAATAGATTTCTAGAATTCCTCGAAAAATAGTCTATAAGTTTTTTTCAGTCTTGCAGAATCATCACAATCTCAAAATTCTCGAATTTTCAGAATCTGATTATTAGAACCTTTCAAAATTCCAGAATTTTGAAACCTCAAAATCTCAAAATTTCTGCTCCTTGACATTTCGAAAGTGCGACGTTTCGAAAGAGCGGCTTTTCGAGAGCAAAAATTTCATAGTTTTTGCTTTCGTAATGTCGAACTTTCGAAATGTCTGCTTTCGAAATGTCACACTTTCGAAATGTCACACTTTCGAAATGTGGCACTTTTGAAATTACGAACTCTCGGAACGTCATTTTTCGGAATTTCGCATTTTCGAAACGTCGCACCTTTGAAACGTCCCACTTCCGAAATGTCACACTTTGAAAATGTCTGCTTTAGAAATGTAAGGGAGTCAAAATTTCCGAACTTTAGAATCTCTGAATCTTGAAAATCCAGGATCTTTTATACTTTTATTCCAAAATTAATTTCATTTTTGAAATATTCAAATTTGAATTTCGCGCTGAAAAATTTTTATACTCTCTTTGAACTTATGACACAATTCCATGTGACACCTGAGGATGGCGTCACTCTTCCCAAAAACGAAATTTCCAAAAAAAAAAAATCGATTTCGAAATTTCGAGAGAGACACACACACCTGCCTTCTCCTCTCTATCTTTGGCAACTTTTCCTCTTTTTTCTTTCTCTCTTTTCTCTGCGTCTCTCACTCTCTACGTTCACACCTCTCCGTTTATCACTTTTCACTTCTTGACGATTTTTATTCTCCAATTTTCCCGATGTCAACTATTATTATGGGTTTTGATTTGATTTGATTTGATATTTCGAAAATTTCGAACTTTCTTGTCTCCACTTCTCGCAACAACACATTACTGACCTTCTTCTCATTTACTTTTACACTTTCTGATGAAGACGTTGACGTCTTCTTACAAAGAAGAAGAAGAAGAAGAAGAAAAAGTTACAGCATCTCTCCCCAATACCTTCGTTCTCATCATTCCATTCCCCATTTGTCAAATAGAGAACGAACAAATCGATCAATTTTCTGACTGAGATTTTTGAGGTTTCTAGCTGCTTTGAGGATAGTAAATGTGCTCTAATGAGCCGATTCTTGCGGTCTCATGAAATTCTCGAATATTCTAGATGCTCCAGATGCTCAATAAATGTGCTCTAATGAGCAAAAAAGGGGCAATTGCTCACTTTAAAGTAATAATTTGAATTCGCTGCTTTGCAAAGTTAAAATGATACTACACAGTTCTAGGGAGTGTTCTAGGGATAGGTACCCTGCAGATCTAACTTTGAGCTGCTGATCAGAAGCCCGCGAAATTTGAAATTTCGAATTGTCAAGTACAAAATTTTTCTTGGCTGAAAACTCAAAACTGAGTTTTTAAAAGTTATTTTCTACCAAAACTTCCATTTTTCTTCCCAAATTTGAACTTTGAGCTCTCAAGCTTCCCATGAAATTTTCAAACATTCTTTTTTCAAATTTCCGGTTCAAAAACGTTTTTTTCACAATTTCCGAAATTTTTCAAATAGAAAGTTCAAGTTCAAAGAAATCAAATTCATCTGAAAATTTTTCGAATTCTCATGACATTTTGATGAAAATTTTGGGATTTTAAGTTTCCGGTTCATCGAAAATGTCAAATTCTAATGAAATTTTGAGTCGAAAATTTCGAAAATTTTCAAAATTTTTGGTCTTCTGGTCTATTCATAAATTTTCTTCATTTTTTGGAGAGTTCCGTTTGGAAATCTTTTTATAATTTTCTGGCTTTGGGACATTTCGAAAGCAGAGATTTCGAAACTGTGACGTTTTGGAAGAAAAAAATTTGGTTCAGAAATCTCCAGAACATTCGCGGATTTTTTAGACTTACAGTAGTGTTCAATCCTCAAAATCTTGGAAAATAAGATTTTTTTCAATCTTCGTCTTCTTTTCAAATTCTGATTATCTCTGCTTATCTCGCTATCATTTTCTCGAAATTTTCAATCCTCACTATCCGGTTTTTGAATTTTATCGTTTCTCGAATATTTTCAAAAATTTCAAATTCCCTCCTAAATTTCCAGATCCAAATAATGCTAAAATCGGCGGTATTTTCGTCGGCGCGCTACGAGAGTCCGGAGGAAGCGCGCGGAAAGTTCCGTGTCGACGCCATCTGGGACTGCAATGCCCCGAAATATCGTGTCGCGTGTGGACAACTTCATGTCACCAAGGTAAGAGGGGATTGGATTCTAAAGGCGTCATTTGAAATTTGAAGAAAAAATTTGAAGAAAATCGGATAACTTTAAACAAAGATGATCGAAAAACCGGATTACAGTAAGCCTTGACGTCTTCAGAAATTTAACGTCTACAAATTTCGTATTCTTAAAATAGATACCAAAAGTTATTTTAATTTTACCTACCGTAATCTGTCTGAAAATTTCAAGCGATTTCGATAATTTTGAAGCGAGTTTACCCTTTCTCCGTATCCATTGACATTAGGTTCCTTGACTGAGTATCAAACGTTTTCCACTCAATTTTGATGCTTAGTTTCTCAAATCTTGAACAAAAGTCTTCCGACTTTTTTGAGATTTCGATTGACGTCAAAACTTCGAAAAAAGTGAGCGGGGACACTTATAAATATTCATGAAATTGGAAGGGGAGATTGGGTGTCAGGAAAAAAAGTGGAGAGGTTTTTTGTGGACTTTGGAGTCGGGTAACATGACCAACTCTTAAATTATTTGAAAAAGAAAAAAAAGGAGAAGAAGAACTCTGGGTTCGGTTACAGAAAAATGAATTGGTAATTGAACTGGGAAAAGGAATTTTTAAGACGATTTCAGTTGAAATAGGCTAGCTTTGAGGGTCTGAAAAAGTAGTTTTCAGATATCCGTTTTTTCTGAAATTTTTTAAGTGTATAGAGCAACGCAAGAACTCTGTTTTTGTAATTGACAACTTTTTTATAGGACTACGATCCAATTAGTTAGGCCAAGTTGACCGGCGCCACCTCGAATTTTGCTTATTTTGGAGCCTTTTGACTTCCAAGCAACCTAACTAACTGGATCGTGGTCCTATGAAAAAAGTGTCAATTAGAGAAATAGAGATATTCAGTTGTTCTATACATCTACAAAATTTTAGTAAAATCGGACTTCTGGAAACCACTTTTTCGGACCCTCAAAGTTGACCTATTTCTACAGAAAACGCCCAGTACTATAAATAGATTGAAAGTCCCGATTTCGAAAACAAGCGCTTTGAATCAAAAAAGCTAAAAAAGCTCAAGGCCGCGCGGCCGCCGATCAAAAGTACCTTGACCAGAATGCCGCGGCCGGCCGCGGCCACGGCCCACTGTGCCGACCGAAAAGTAATTCCTCAAATTCCAGGCCACGAAGTACATCGGAATGACGCAACTCTTCGTGATTGCTCTCTTCTCCATCTCTCTTCTCTTTGCTTACACCTCTGCATTAAAAGTCGAGGAATCGCAAGAAGGCACAAAAGAATGGTCAATCAACTACTACATGGCTCGCTACGTATCCTCCCTTCTCTCCGCTCTTACCCTCCAACTCGGTCTCGTCCTCATGATGCTCCACGGCATCCGAACCAACCGTCGTTCCCTTCTCGTCCCATACATTGCATTTGCGGCCATCGCTCTTTTCTTGGCCATCTTCCAAATCTCGTTGGACATTATCAACTTTGTCGACACCAAGTCTTATCAGAATTTGAATGCTGAGAACCCGGCTAGCGCGATTTTGGTTCACTTCACTGGAGTTTTGGTTCATGTTTGGTGTATGAAGGTTGTCTGCAAGTGCTACTCCTTCTATGGGGATAAGAATGTGAGTTTTGGGGGATGAATTAAATACCGTATTCACTCAGAAAGTGAGGGCTTCATGACGTTTCGAAAGTGTGATATTTCAACAGTGTGACGTTTCGCAGGTGTGACATTTCGAAAATGTAACGTTTCGAAAGTACGACTTTTCGCAAGTGTGACGTTTCGAACGTGTGACGTTTCGTAAGACGACGTTTCAACAGCAAAACGTTGCAGTTAGAAATATCGCACTTGCGAAATGTCACATTTGCGAAACGTCACACTTTAGAAAAAAAATTCGAAGTCTTCTAGCTTGGCTCAAAACCGAGCTAGAAACTTGAAAATTGGCTAGATTTAAAGTTGTTTTTGAACATTTTCAAATTCCCGTCTAAACTTTTTTTCCAATTTCCAGGTCGCCGAAGCCATCGGCCAACAACTCCAATCCACTTCCGTCGCCTTCGCCGTCGATTTCACCCGTCCACCACCGTACTCTCGTCTTCCAACCGACGTCCAACCGCTCACTCAGGCTTAATCATTTTTCTCCAACTTTTTTTTTTGATTTCCAATTCAAGCGCGCTCCATTGACAATCTCAAAGTTTATCAATGGAGCGCATTTGCAGTGTCCCTTTTCGTATAAGTAAACCATGACTAGAGTACAGTAACCCCAAATCCCCCAACCTAGACGAGTTCCATTCCCCAACCAAAATCCAAATCCAAGCTCCGCCCACTTTTTTTTCAGAAAAATTCATTCTCCCAGTTTTCGTCCCCATGATGTTGCCCTGTTCTCATTTTTCTTCGAAACTTGTCAAATCCATGTATATTTTCGAAAAAAGAATTCAGAATTCAAAAAGATAATTTAAGATTTTGTTTCTACTAGATATCGGGTGATCAATAATTTGTCATCATTCGAAATTTCCCTTCCCCCAAAACTTTGATTTTTTGCTCTCCAATTGTGCAAATTGTGTTCTCACCCCCAACAACAATCAAAAAATGTTAATAAATTTTTCGAGTTTACAAAAAAATGTGGAATTTTTGAATTTTCAGGATTTCAAAAACGTCGCACTTTGAGAAATGTCACACTTTCGAAATGTCTCTTTTCGAAATATTTTCAAAATTACATTATTCCTCAGAATCAACTAGACCAAAATCTCCAAAATTCAGAATCTCAGGGTTTCAGAATCTTAGAATCGGAATATATCGGAATCACAGAAATCTAAAATTTCAGAAATTCTGAAGCCTAAACTCGTAAATTACTAGAATCGATAAGGAACTAAATTCTCGAAACTTCAAAATCCCAAAGTTTCGGCTCTGCGAGATTTCGAAAGTGTGACGTTTCGAAAGTACGACATTTCGAAAGTGCGACATGTCGAAAGTGTGATGTTTCGCAAGTGTGACGTTTCGCAAGTGTGACGTTTCGAAAGTGCGACTTTTCGAAATGAGACATTTCGAAAGTGTGACATTTCGAAAGTGCGACATTTCGAAAGTGTGACGTTTCGCAGGAGTGACATTTCGAAAATGTAACGTTTCGAAAGTGCGACTTTTCGAAATCAGACATTTCGAAAGTGCGACTTTTCGAAATCAGACATTTCGAAAGTGTGACATTTCGAAAGTGCGACATTTCGAAAGTGTGATATTTCGCAGAACTTTAAACCTCAGAACCCCATAATCTTATAAATACCGTATCCCAGACTTTAAAAAATTCCAAATCTCTGAATTTTCAGAGTCTTCAAATTCCGAAATTTCAGATTTCAAGAGTCTCCGAATCCTGCAATTTTCAGAGTTAGAAGACGTAATCATATGAGATTTTCGAAATTTCAAAAGTCTTCAGAATCTCCAAATCTCAAATTCATAGGTGTTCAAAAACCTCGGAGTTTTCCAGAAATTTTTAAACAGAATTTCCGACCCCTCCACTTTTCGAAATCTTGATCTCAAAATTTGATCTAAAACTGCTTCTAAAGAAATTGAACTTTCTAGTCTGTCGTATCTTTACTAATAACATTTGAAAACTTTGTATGTCCGTTTGTATGTTGCAAGCTGTAACTCAGCTCAAACTGAACCGATTTTGATGAAAGTTTTACAGAAAGATCAGAAATTTTTATTAGTTGATGCCCATATGTTTAGATTATTGATAGCTCAAAAATTGAGCAAGTTACAGCTCTTTTAGTGAATTTTCAGTACTAATTTCGGTATCGAAAATGTGTTGCAAGTCATAACTCGCTTCAGAGTTGACCGATTCTTTCGAGATTTTCACAGTTTGTTCGTGATTATTTGAGGATGATGCACGACTTTTTTGTTTTTCTAAATTCCAACTTTGAAGCATTCTGGAGCACTTTTCCTGAGCAACTGGGTTCATTTTTGCCCGCGCGACGACAGAGAGGCAGAGTCATTTTCGCATGCGCGGCGGCAGAGAGGCAGCGCACACACAAAGTATGGTGGCCGACGCGGACCTCGATTGATGTCGGCTGCTTGATTTCATCACCCCCGCCGACGCGAGACGAGGCGCCGGTTCAGTTACCCAAGTTTGAGGTAAACTTCGCGATGGATAGAGATAGATAGGTCGAATTTTATACTATTCTGTTCGTCTCAATGCGAGGAGACAGAATATGAAAGAAAATTTTGGGAAAGTTGGATTTGAAGGATGTTTATCGGGGTTTGAAGTTTGGAG
Organism: Caenorhabditis zanzibari; assembly: GCA_963966625.1. NCBI lineage: Eukaryota > Metazoa > Nematoda > Chromadorea > Rhabditida > Rhabditidae > Caenorhabditis > Caenorhabditis zanzibari. The sequence continues at coordinate 11,602,097 of OZ016468.1, forward strand.
ACGTGCCTGTTCCGACTCCGATAGCAGAGACGCATGGAATTCCGTCTCCTTTTCCCGTATTCCGTATTTTTTCGATATTGAAAAAACAACAAAAGCCCCAAAACCTCCACTTTGAGATCAATGAGTAATTTAATTATTCCAACCTTTTTCCAAAACATGTGAAATTTCTCAATTTGTGTAACACTCCCGTTGGTTTAAAGTGAACGTGTTTTGACTACAGTTTTTGAACTTCATCATGCGCGGAACGCGCATCAGATTGCGTTTGGATTAAATGGAATAGAAAATGAATAAAGAAATTGTTGTAGGTTCGAAGCACCTACAACGATTTCTTTATTCATTTTCTATTTCATTTTATCGAAGGCTAGAATAGTGAATTACCGTAAAACCTCTAATAGAAAGACACCTCTATAAGAAAGACACCCCTAATAGAAGGTCACCTAAGTGAGCCCGATAAGAGCGATTTCTCGGATATCTGTGCATCTGAAAGTAGTCTCAATCGATTCCTTATCAAAAAAAGACTAGGATCAATATGAAATACACTCAGAATTGCTTCTCAAAAATTAGTTATGGATGCTTTTGTGAAATTTGAGTTTTAATTTTGAGGAGGTTGAACAATAGAAGAAAAAAGAGCCAAAGGCTCCACGTTTTTAAGTGAAAGAGCCGCAGGCCCTGAGAAATGGAGCCGAAGGCTCCAAAATAAAAAAGCAAGCGAAACCCAGGTGGTGAAGCCCCCGAAGGGGGCGGAGTCCACCTGGTTAGAGATTATTCTCAAACCAATAACAAGGAATTAACATTAGATATAATTTTATTTTCTCTCTTTTTTTTGAAATCAGTGGCGACAGAATGGATTTGAACAGGGAAAATACGGAGAAAGAATTAAAACAATCTGACTTCAAGAAGTCGTGCCGGTTCCAGCTGTGACACGTACATTGCTCCATCAGAAGCGACGGCGAGAGCGTGAGTATCACGGATTCCCTTGGCGAATGTCTCGGTTTTTCCGGTCTTCATGTCGATGGAGAACATTTGAGCCTCGACGTCGTCTGAGTTACCCGTCACTCCGATAAGGAAATGTTCTTTCTCTCGGATGGCATAGACACGTCCGATATCGGTGGCTGAGGTGATTGGAATTCCGGTTGGAAGGGTACGGTCACCCTCGGAAAGACCGGCAGAGAAGCATTGGACGCGTTGGTTTTCTCTAGAAAAGGGAGAGGTTTTGGCTTATTTTTGGGCGGGAATTTGAAATTTTGTGAATTTTCTAGTGTTTTTATAAGCGAAATTTGAAAGTAACGCATCATGTGAACAGTGGATATTTTAGGTTGAAAAACGGAGTTTTTTTTTAATTTTGAATCGGGGAGTTTGAGCGGAAACTTAAAATTCAGAAAAATGGCTTCGCGACATTTCGAAAGCAGAGTTTTCGAAAGTTCTACGTTTCGAAAGCAAACATTTTTAACCATTCCCTGAGAACCAAACGTCTGAGAAGTGCTGCTGGGATATTGCTCTCCAGAATGGTTTGAAATGTTCGCTTTCGAAATATCACACTTGCGAAACGTCACACTTGCGAAATGTCTCACTTTCAAAATCTCGCGAAGCTAAAATTTTCAAGATTCAAAAAATGCGCCATTTTTTGCCAATTCGAATGGTATAATTTCCATAGCTCAAAACCTCCTAGAACTCGAATTATAGTCATTTCGGAAGTGTGACGTTTCGAACGCAAAAATGCTTCACTTCTGAGTCGTTTCAATAAATATCCTGTAAAACAGGCTCAAGTGATGCGCCTTCGAACTTGGTTTGGAATGTTTGCTATCGAAACGTCGCACTTTCGAAACGTCACACTTTCGAAATGTCGCGAAACCGGAAATTCTACTAAAATAGAAAAATCCGTAATTCTTGGACAATTCGAATGGTATAATTTTCATAGCTCAAAACCTTCTAGAACTCGAGTTATAGCCGGAAATTGCAACTTCGCCTCATTGATAACTACCCCATTTTCCCCGAGAATCTACAGTATACTAACCTATCGGCAACACAAACGATATTCATGTCCTCAATGAGTGCCAACGAGTGTGGAACAGCGAATTCCGATGGTTGGTTATCTTCTGAAAAATGTATTTCATTGGATTAGGAGAAATTGGATTATGGAGAAGAAAAAGAAGAGTGAATCAAAATAATGAGAATGTGATTTCTGGTTTTTTGGATTCTCAATAGAGCGAAATTGCATTAGAGGTCACAAGGGTAATAGTGAAAGTGTGCTCTAATGAGAATTATGTTTTTGGAGGTTTGGTAATCCTGAAGAATCTCAGAGTCTCAAAGGAATCGAAAAATCATCGAATTTTGGAATTTCAGTATTCCAGAACCTTCCCACTTACCAATAGCAGCATTGATCTGAGCCATGAGATTTCCCTTGGAATCAAACTTCAAAATTCTCGAGTTACAGTATCCGTCAGCGACAAAAATGTGTCCATTCTTAGCGACGGCGACATCCGTCGGCTTACAGAAGTGTTTCTCATCCTCTCCCGGGACCAATTTCTCTCCCAAACTCATCACAATCTTCCGTGTCTTTGCATCAATCTTGTGTACCTGATGAGATCCAACATCAGTCACCCAATAGTCTCCCTTCGAATCTATTGTCAATCCATGGGGCATATAGAAGAGTCCCTCTCCAAACTCATCTATAGTCTTTTGGTCTTTTGTGATGATTGCGATGGTCTTATTGGGAATCGGTCCCAAATCCTTGTTAAAAGTCTCGTCGTCGTTGAAGCTCTTCTCATCCCAAACACGTCCGGAACGGTGGAAAGCGACGATGTGGCCTTCGGCGTTGATGGCGAGTCCACTGACTTGTCCGATTTCTTTTGATGGTGTGAAGACGCTAACCTGGAAGAATTTCAAGAGTTATTGCTGGCTTAAAAATTGAATATTTGGAATTCTAGTCCACATTTTTAGCGCGTTAAAGGTGCTTCCAAAAAATTCAACAAAAATTTCGTTGACGGACTTCAAAGCCAGCTTTTAGTGAATTTACAAACGTTTTTCCTTTAAAAGCTAATCTATGAATGACCCTTTGAAAATTCTAAAAATACATGACCTAGAAACTGAATAATTGGGATCTAGGCCACATTGATATCGCGTCAAAGGTGCTCCCAAAAATCCACATTAAAATCGGCCAAGGCCACCAAAGGCGGATTTCTAGAACCTCTATCAACGTATTTCTTTCAAGTAAAGCGTCCAAGGTGCGCCAGATTAAAGCCACACAGCTATCGATTCTCTATTGACAATTTTTTCAGTAGAAAGTGCGCTCCATTGACAATTTCTTTCAGTAGAAATTGCGCTCTATCGAAAAAAAAATTCAGTAGAAAGCGCGCTCTATTGATGATTTTTTATTATTTGAAATTTCGCTCTATTGACAATTTTTTTTCAGTAGAAATTGTGCTATATAGACGATTTTTTTGAAGTAGAAAATGCGTTCGATTGACGATCTCTGAATCTAACTATTTACGTCATAGGTAATACTATCCCTGAGTCCCCCCACCTAATGTCTGCCTTCCTATTCCCTTAGGATATCATTAGAGCGCACTTGTAACGTCGATTACAACGTCATCAAATTTCCAGGTATGCAATCGCCCCCCAATGACAATCATATTTTGCAAAAGAGCGCACTTTCACCTGTCCCCCGCCACCACCCACGTCTTCTGATGACTCGTGACTTTTTTAGATGAGCAAAATCGGAAATTCGAAGTATCCATGACATTTTTTCCGAGATTTCAAGTGGTCTAGGCTGGGGTGTCGTTGACGCGTTTTCGGGGAATTGGGGGCTCCAATGTAGCCTCGGAAGAGCAGGAACCAAAATGGGAATTCAGATAAACAATGGGTAATTAGATGGAAATGCAAAAAGTCACAGAGCTCCTCGGATTTTTGAGATTCTAGAGAGCTGGGGTGATGTTGGTGCATAATAAACTAGAAAATTTGACTTTTGACCGAAGTTTAGAATTCAAATGACGTTTCGCTTTTTTCTGACGGAAAAAGAGCAATAAGAGCACTTTTTGTATTTCCGCTTTTTCGCGAATTCTCTCACCAAACCAATTTCCGTTTTCTTCTTTTTTCTGACTAAACTTGTTTTTGAACAACCACGAGCAAAAAAAAACACTTTGCCACTAATGAGCAGTCTGCTTTTTCCCTATGGAATTCTGATGATGATGATGACACCTTCAGAGAACTAGGCTCATCTTCTAAATGAGCAAAAAAAAGAAGAAGAGATGAAATGGAGATGGCATTGGTATAGAAAATTACTCCCACGCTGCTATTATTAGAGACCGCAACATAATTTTCAAACGCTATCATTTCAAGTTTTCTTTATCTGAGAATGTTCTACTCTTTGACATAAGACTCCCGTCCAAATTTCAGCTCATTACGTCTACTTGTTCTCGAGTTATAGCCATTTTACTGGCGGATCCTCCCTGTATATTTTCTCTTGAAGGAGTTGCATACGGCACGGTTTTGAAGGCGGGGTCAAAAGTTGCAATATCGCCGCATACAATTTTTGATTTAATTCCACGTGAAATTTTATTTCAAAAAACAAAAGTTTTCGAGTGGAGTCGAACCTGGGTGGAAATTTTTGTAAACAGAAGGAATATCCACTACGCTATTCGTGACGTTGGAAATATTTATCAAAAAGTTTTACACGTAATTGTGGTTGTCTCTTTTTTCTGATTAGAGGATTTTCACCTTGTGGGATCCTTTTTTGCAATAAATCGCAGAAACAAACATGCATAACTTTTTTCGGCACGAGTGGATTTTAGATTTTCAACTATCATCTTGACCCAAATTTCACGTAGAATCCGAATCTGTTTAAAAAAGATGTGTCAAACCGGTTGCAAATAACTCAAAATTGCAAAAAACCGACTCGGCCGCTGACTACTGCTTCTTCCGAGTGTGTAAAATTAAGCTCAAAGTTGCTTAAAACTTCTGAAATTTTGGGAGGAGACTACTGAGAAGTTGTTCAATCATATCTGAGTAAAAAAGTTGACTCATCTCATTCCAGTCAACAAAAAATGATGCCTGAAGTTTGACCTAGATTATTATGGTCCGGCACGAATAAAATGTTTTGAAATCTTCAGAAAAGCTGTAAAATCTATTCATTTACCAGATCATCAAAAAAAATTATGTGTCAATCCGGTTAGTTTCTCCGATATAAAGCCAAAACTAAGAGAAATTTCACTTTTTGCTGGTATCTATGAAACGGAAGAAGTTAGGATGAAACAGGTTACATATTCGGAATCTACGTAGCCGATTACGTATGGACACCAACTTTTATTTAATTTGGTTCATCTCGAGCTGAGTTTCAGCCATCCAAAGTAGTGAGAAGGGATCCAAGAGAAAGAAATTTAAGCCCCGCCCCTTCACGTTGCGGTCCCTAGCTATTATGGATTCGAATTTCTCATTTTTTTGGGATGGCGAGGTCGACAACAATCGAAAAAGTCGCGCATTGATATATGCCGTGCGACACCTAGGTGTTCAGGTGACGTGTGGCACAATGGGTTGCGCTTTTGCCCACCACCAGCGAGGTCGGGGGTTCGACCCCCACCCTCTTCCAAATTCTTTTTCTTGTTTTTCCTGCCTAGGAAAGACGAGTAGAACCTAAAAAGAACCCAAAGACAAATATCTCCTCTCCTCGTTTCCTCTAAAGGAAATGAATGACGTCATCTGGAAATGAAAGAGGAAGTGAAATGCCTCGGGCAGAAATTTTTCTATATTTTTGGGGTAGGTCCCGTTTTGGGATGTTTGTGTTCTTCATTTCTGAGAAAAATGAAGAAAAACGTTTGGGAGCGAAGATGGTGGGAATACTAAATAATGGATGAAGTTTCGGACCATTAATCATTCATTTTTTTTTGCCGAAGCTAACGACGTCTTCTGAGAATCCGAGAAGATCAAGATCAAACTATGGTGTTGTCAGTGCGCTCTAATGATAATTAGGAAAAAAGTCATCTCTATAACTATAACAACTATAAAACTCTACAACTTAACCCACTTTTTTTGCTCGAAATTCCTCCATTTACTAAAAAAGCGCTTAAGGTGCGCCAGTCGATCGAAATCTACTGTAGAATGTTGTCTGTAGAAAGTGCGCTCTATTGTCGATTTTTTCAGTAGAAAGTGCGCTCAATTGACGATCTCTGAATCTAACTACTTGCGTCATAGGTAATACTACCCCAGAGTCCCACACCTAATGTCTACCTTCCCATTCCCTAGAGTATCATTAGAGCGCACTTACAACGTCATCAAATTTACAGGTGTGAAATCGCGCCCCAATGAGAATATTCGTTCGAAAACAGAGCGCACTTTCACCTGTCTCCCCCACCACCCACGTCTTCTGATGGCTCGTGACTTTTTGCAAATCGGAAATTCGAAGTATCCATGACATCGTTTTCCAAGATTTCAAGTGGTCTAGGCAGGGGTGACGTTGGCGCGTTTTCGGGGATTCGGGGGCTCCAGTGTAGCCTTGGAAGAGCAGGGACCAAAATGGGAATTCGGATAAACAATGGGTAATTAGATGCGAGATGCAAAAAGTCACGGAGCTCCTTGGATTTTTGAGATTCTGGAGGCTGGGGTGGCGTTGGCGCAATTCGAAATTGCTCAATTTAAAATAGAACGGCATAGAGATTTACCTCTTTATAGTTTTTAACGTATTTTGGGATTCTGGGGTGCTTTTGGCGCGATTTTACGGCGTCATTGGCTCTGGGGAACGTCCGGCGCGCTTCTAATTCAAATGTGGCGGTGCAGTAGTTTTCGGGGGAATTCTGTGCATTTTTGCGTGAGTTGTAGTGTCTGCGTACCATGCGTCAAACCTTACGACAGTTTGAATTTTAAGCCTGCGGCACCTGTTCCCCCGACGACAAGGCTGCCCCGGCCGTGGCATTCTGGTTAGGGTACTTCCGATCATGGAAACCTACGGCCGCCGCGCGGCCCAAAGTTTTTTGGACCAATAGCCTTGTTTTTGCCGGATTAAAACATGGCAACCTAACACGGCCAGGGCCGCGGCCGTGTTCGCGAGAGCCTCGAGAATGGCGCACCTTTTCCGACCGCTTTCGACCCCCTGCGACTCACCATTTCCTTATCCTCCTCGCCGGGCGCTGCTCCATAAATCAATCCCTGATTCTCCTCTCCATCTTGCTCCAATTGCTCCTGTGATGATCCTCCCTGTCCTTGTTGCTGGTCCCCATAGAAATATTCCACAGGCAATGTGAAAGCGGGCGCCACGAGAAGGGCGACGAGGCAAGCGGCGGCCGTGGCCCGCATCCTCTCCTAGAATGAAAAGAGGAGAGAGTTGACGTCTTCTGAATTCAGAATCGATATAGATGAAGAGACGGCGATGGTTAGAGAAAACGGGAAGAAGAAGAAGAAGAGCTAGAAAAAAAGGGGGCGGAGCTTTCTGGGCTCACGAGACTTGAGAGGGGGCACACACGCATACATATGGAAAGGGAAGAGGGCAGAAAAAAAAAGAGAAAGGAGAGAATAATTTCTCTGAAAATGATCATTGCAATGAGAGCTCGAAAAAGTGAGCAAGAGGGAAAAAAGAAGAAAAAGGAAGTAAAGGGGGAACACTGAATTTGAGATGAGATTCATTCTCAGTAAACGAGAGAAAAAGAAGGGAATGTGTCATAGTTTTTTGTGTGGAACTCCAGGGAACATGTCTAGGATAGGAGGGTGATTCAGCATTTGAGGGATTTTGGGGAATTATGCATTTTTTTTGAGGGAGGAGTTGAGTAATGAGTGACGTACTTTTTGTTTGGGATTACTGTAGGATTGGAGCTACTGTACTTTGATTTTATGAAGGTTTTAGAAATTTAGGTGAACTTTTTGTTGAGTTTTTGTGCATCTGGTGAGGTACTTATTCTCGAAATGGAGCTAGAAATTGAAATGGATTACTGTAGGATTAAAGATACTGTAATTTTAGGTTTTTTGGTAAGATTTTCATGGATTTGATAAATCAAACGTTCCCAAAACGGACAAGCAATCGGAAATGAAATGGATTACTGTAATTTTTAAATGGATTACTGTAATTTTTGATTTCACAAGAGAGACTACGGTTTACTGTTTCATTTGTGTCTAACTTTACAAGGGTTCTCTTGAAAATTCAGAATCTCTATCAGAAGCTGGGAATTTCAGAATTTAAGAATCTTCAATTTTCTGAAATTTCAGAATTCGAGATCTTCGAAGTTTCGAAATTCCCAATCTCCAGAAAATTTGAAACTACAATTTTTCTCAATCTTTTGGAAAAAAACATGCTTTTTAAAAAATCGAATTTCCAAAACATTTTCCAATTTTCGGAAGTACGGAAAAAAGAGGAACCATTTTTCTATGATTTTCAATTTTTTTGACTTACAGAAGTTTACAACAATTTCTTCCTCTCCAACTTTGTATCCTAAAATCCTCAAATAAAAGCACCAAAACCGGAAACTATTCATTTCTAGTGACTCATAGCTCCCTCCACTTTTTCAGCTCCATAATCTCTCCTTTCTCTGCACTCTCTCACTTCCCCATACTCTCTCATAATCCAGTTTCCCCTGATTGCCTTATTCATTTTTTTCCTTCATTTTCCATTAATCCTTTCCCCTCATAACTTTATTTAAACTTACCATCATAATCCTATTCGAGCTCAGAAAAAACTCTCAAAACATTTTGTGAGGGTTGTAGAAAAGAGAATCAATGTTCATAGGTTATCCAATTTTGAAAGACGGGACCCTTTGAAGCGGAAAATTTTTTGAAAAAAAAGGGAAAAAGACTTATCCTATTGTTCAGTAAAGAGCATTGGTTTTTGGTTTTGAATGGAGCAAAAAAAGGAAAAAAATGGGGGATTTGAGGAGTACTTGAGAACATTCACTCTAGAAAGATGAATGGGTTTAGGAAAACAAAAAATAAATAAAATTGGAGAAAACACAGGGATATGGGTGTATCCGGGAGAGATGGGGAAATAAGGGATACTGTAGTTTTCTGGAGAAGATAAAATCGAACAAAAAAGTGAAATTGAATATTCTAAAATTAATCTTTTTCATAATGAAAATGTTGAAGTTCGAATGGAAAAAAGGAACTTGAATTGTCGGTTTTTTAAAGTTTTTAAATTGGAATTAATTTTTGAGTTTCTGAAATTCTGAAATTTCGAATTTCTGGTTCCTGGATGTCAAATTCCGTAATTCTGAAGCAACTTTCAAAAACCACATTTTCAACAAAAAAACATGAAATCATATTCTCCTAATCGGTCAGTAATCCCATTTTTCAAATTTCACCTGTTGGCTTCTCATGAACTTTTTCAAACCATAATCTGGATTAAAAATTTGTTTTTTTGAAAAAAAATGATCAAAATATTTCAGATTGCATTCAAAAGTTATTTCAGACAAACAGAGGTCAGAATTATAATTTCGGAAAAATAGGAGTTCCAAAATTGTTAAGCAAAGGAAAATGTGTATGTTATTCTTGAAATTTCTATCCTAGATTTTCAAAATATGTTTATTTTTAGCTCCGGATTTTAGATTATGCAAATACTTCCGATTCTTAAAAGTTTTTTTTCTAAAATAAACTTCTTGGATATTCATATTTCTTCCGTACTTGAGAGCACACTTGAGATTTAAAAAACTCATTCATCTATTTTTGGGGAAAATTTTTAATTTTAAAATCTTTCGGAAAAGGGTGGTGATAAGGGGATCTGAAAGCTTCCAAGAAGGGCTCAAATCTGAACTTGGGAATCTGAATAACAATACAAGTCTTCGACAACCAGGAAAAACGAATGAAAATCTAGAGGGGAATATGAGAGAAAAGTATTTAGCTTTGAACCACGGCACTCTACTCAAAAAAAATCGCATGAAGAAAATTTGACGATTTGAATTTCACTTTTGGTGTCTTCATCAAGTCCGGCAGAAGCTGATTTGGATGATGCATTTTACAGACTCTTGAGTTTCCAAATCTCTTTTTGTATAAATTTCTTCAGAAATATATCCTAAAGCACGAACGATTTACATTTTTTAAAGAGCGTTCTTCGTTTTGGTGTAATACCTGGACCTTCTGTCAGAACATTTTTCAATAAAGACATTGAGGAACTCTTCAGGATCTGAACTCCTTATCAACCTCACCATTCATTTTCAGGGCCGCGCGAACGCAGCCCCGTTACGCAAAAATTAAGCTGTTGGCGAATCTCAACTCGAGACTGCCACACAGGTCAGCCCATCCGAAAGTGCAATGGATAGAGTTCACGGGTTCCGCCCGCCGCTATGTTTAGCGTGCAAAGTGGAGAGGGTTCCGCAGGTTTTAGGAGAATTTGGGTGAATTTTAAAAATACTTTTGAGATTCTGATAATGTGGGAATTTCAAATTCTGAAAATCAACTTTTTGAATCTCAACTTTTCCAACTTTTTCTCCGGAACCTCATTATCCATTGTCTTCCCGTCCCCTCATATAAAAATACATAATAATTGTTTCCCTTCTTCTTTTCTTTCCCTCTCATTTTCCATCCTCTCCCTCCAACTTCTCCTCAATTTCTAATCCTCTATCTCTGCGTCTCTCCTCTCTCTTCGTTGAAAATTCCGTTGGTCCCCAGTGGAACATTGAGAAAAGAAAAAGAAAGAGTACTCTTTTCTCTTTTCTTCTCTTATCGATTCCTTTTACACACTTTTCTTCTATTTCCTCTTTTCTTTTGCCTTCTGAAGAGGTCCCATGCATCTCCCCTATTTCTATTTCATATTACCCTTTTGGTTCTCAATTATTCAATTTCAATCTGTGGACGCTAACGAGGATGCGAAACGGCTTTACGATGATCTTATGGTCAATTATAATCGGCATAGAAGGTAGGAAAAAAGATAAAAAAGAAAATGGAGAGGGTGGGGTTCGAACCAGGGAGGCAAAATACAAAAGTGGGCAGCGCTACCAGGTAGACTGCGCGCGTGGACAGATCACATAAGGGCGGAGGGCGTAGATAAAAGCTCTCATTTTCGGCGACTTTCAGACCCTCCACCTCGCCGAACAAGCCGCTGACCATCAAGTTGAAACTTCGTTTGAGTCAAATTATTGATGTGGTAAGTGTTTTTTCGTAATTTCAAGCCTAAAAATACCATTTTCAGCACGAAATAGACCAAATTATGACTTGTTCGGTTTGGCTCAAACAGACATGGATTGATCGAAAGTTATCTTGGGATCCAGTGAATTATGGTGGTGTTAATGTGCTCTATGTACCGTATGAAATGATTTGGGTACCCGATATTGTGTTATATAATAAGTGAGTATTGTTGGGAAAGTGCGCTCTATTGATAAACTTTGCGCGTTTTTATTAGAGCGCGATTGCAGTGAAGACACGATTTTTAAGCTTAAAATTGCAAAATTGCAAAAATCTCAATAAAGCGCAGTTGTATAGCAAAATGCTTCAAACGAAAGTTATTAGAAAGGATGTTGCAAACTCGCTCTATAGGACAAAACAGTAATTTTGGCTTTTGTGTGCTCTAGAAAGTCTAATAGCGCGCATTTCCCTACTATTTTCAATAGAGCGCATTTGCAGCGCGGACAGTAATTACAATATCACAATCTCCACAAAAGCCACCCTTCACCACACCGGAGAAGTCACATGGGAGCCCCCGGCAATTTTCAAAAGTATGTGTCAAATCGACGTTAGATGGTTCCCATTCGACGAGCAACAGTGCCATTTGAAGGTTAGTCTGTGGCCTAGAAATCCAAAACTAGGCCCCCTAATTTCAGTTTGGATCCTGGACATTCTCGGAGAACTTGCTCTCCGTTGAGCTCAACGAACCGAGTTTAAGATTCGAGGAGGAAATTGATGAGAAGGGAATTGTGGATAATGTTACGGTGGCTGATGATGGAATTGATTTATCGGATTATTATCCATCTGTGGAATGGGATATTATGTCGAGAGTGGCGAAGAGAAGAGCCAAAAATTATCCGAGTTGTTGTCCGCAGAATGCATATATTGATGTGACGGTGAGTTGAATTTGAAAATCCCGGAAAAATTGCAGCAAAAAACTAGACCTAGAACCCTCTAGAATCCTCCAAATAATCATCCAAAAACCAGCGCAAACGCCTCTCCCTCCCCTTCCTCCCCCACAAGGATCCCTACGCCCCGCCCACTTTGCACGCAAAACATAGCAGTCACCGGAACCCGTGAGACGTCCGTGCACACGATACGACTACCCCCTCTCGCCGATGACTCATAAACTTACCTGGCTGGCAGTCATTCCGTGATCATGAAGACGGAATCTCCATGGCGAGGCCTGTCCATTGCACTTTCGGATGGGCTGACCTGTGTGGCAGTCTCGAGTTGAGATTCGCCAACAGCTTAAGACGCAATGTCTGAGAGGTACGACTTCAGGCCTATAGGACCATGTTACACATCCGTCAAACTTATCCGATTGAGCTGATTTTTTGTACGGTGGTTACCTCTGGTCCACTTATTAAAATACACATTAAAATTTCAAGCTCCGCCCGTTTTGGAAAAAGTTAGGCCATCAAATAGACCAAAAAACCAAAATTGTTATTTTTAAAGATAGAGTCAAAATCTTTTTAGAAATGAATTCCCCACATGTTTTTGAGTATTTCTTCAGTTGACAACTATTTTCCAACTCTAGCGCATATAGGAGAAAAATTGTCATTTGTCGACTTTGATACAACTTTTTCAGAATTTTTCAGTTTTTCGAATTTTTGAAAAGGTTGAAGTATAGGCAACCAGCGAGTTTTCTACAGAAACAACAATTCCATGTTGTTGTCCATCAAAATCAACCTTAACATAAAAAGTTTCTGGGGGGCGCTATAGACTTTTGTGCAATTTTAGGGTCGAAAATCAACACTTTTAACGTACCCCTCTCCATGGCCAAAATGGTCATAGTCTCAGATTTGGCTAAAATTTTGTCAGATTGTTTTAACTAGCTTATCTCACAGCTTCACAAAGTAATATCTCATTTGATCAAGAATTGTGCTTCCTACAGTACCTCAAAATTTTTTTTTTTTTTTTTAGGGGGCAAATTGGATGTGTAATAATTTTAGTAGTTTTCCATCAAACGGCTTAAAACTTTGCAAAATACTTAAAAATGTGTGTTAAAACATAATTGCCCAGAAAAAAAATACTATCATAACTTTTATTTCCAGATACAGTACGTCAAAAGTTGACATAATTCCGCACCACAAAACATAAAGTTTTTCAAGCGTCTAGCAAACTTTAAGCTTTGATAGTATCAAATTGATACGATAGAAACACACATTTTAAGTATTCTTCAAAGTTTTGAGCCGTTTGGTGAAAAACTACTAAAATTATTACACATCCAATTTGCCCCCTCCAGAGTCAGGCGAAAAATTTTTGAGGTACTGTAGGAAGCACAATTCTTGATCAAATGAGATATTACTTTGTGAAGCTGTGAGATAAACTAGTTAAAACAATCTGACAAAATTTCAGCCAAATCTGAGACTATGACCATTTTGACCATGGAGAGGGGTACGTTAAAAGTGTTGATTTTCGACCCTAAAATTGCACAAAAGTCTATAGCGCCCCCCAGAAACTTTTTATGTTAAGGTTGATTTTGATGGACAACAACATGGAATTGTTGTTTCTGTAGAAAACTCGCTGGTTGCCTATACTTCAACCTTTTCAAAAATTCGAAAAACCGAAAAATTCTGAAAAAGTTGTATGAAAAGTCGACAAATGACAATTTTTCTCCTATATGCGCTAGAGTTGGAAAATAGTTGTCAACTGAAGAAATACTCAAAAACATGTGGGAAATTCATTTCTAAAAAGATTTTGACTCTATCTTTAAAAATAACAATTTTGGTTTTTTGGTCTATTTGATGGCCTAACTTTTTCCAAAACGGGCGGAGCTTGAAATTTTAATGTGTATTTTAATAAGTGGACCAGAGGTAACCACCGTACAAAAAATCAGCTCAATCGGATAAGTTTGACGGCTGTGTAACATGCTCAGATCGGTATGGTGGGACATCGTGTCTTAAGAGAAATTATGCGAAATTATCGAGTCTGACCTCATACTAGGCGGCACACAAAAATTCGACTGGTCCAAATCAATTGATATTTCATAAATATGAACTACTAGGACCAGTGTGTACAAAACCATATTTTTTTTCTGGCCACGAACCCTTTCAGTAGGCAAAAAATCCATCTCAATGTCAAAACTCGTCCGAGACCAAAAATTTTTCTACTGAAAGTTATGGATGAAATCTCATTTGGAATAGATAGAAGGCACTATTTCGAGCAACTTTTGTGTTCAGACAAAAATTCCAGCTCAGCTCCTTGCATGAGAAAAAAGTTGATTTTTTGAGAGACTTTTTGAATTTTCGAATTTTTCGGAAAAATAATACTCTCCTGAAAAATTTTTCAACGGAATACATCGAGATAAGTAAAATTTAGGATGCACCAACTTATGGGGAATATGCAGCAAAAAAATCTCCCTCGATACCAGGGTGTCTCAAAGGTGAAAATGGACAAAGTTTGCTCTTGGGTACCCAAAAATCAACGTATAGGGATACATGGTGAAAAATTCGAAATTCACTAAATTCGATTGTTTTTCGATGGAAGGTTTTACTGATGTTTTCCTATCATTTCTCATAGTTTCCAGTGAAATCTGAGCCAAGTTCTTCACAACCAGCCTATTTATGCTAGCTTTGCTAGTGTTGATATTAATTCTGACAAAATATGATTTAACCGCAAGATATTATCCTATAAAGTTGTGAAATGATAGGGAAACATCAGTGAAACCTCCCATCAAAAAACAATCGAATTTAGTGAATTTCGAATTTTTCACCATGTATCCCTATACGTTGATTTTTGGGTACCCAAGAGCAAACTTTGTCCATTTTCACCTTTGAGACACCCTGGTATCGAGGGAGATTTTTTTGCTGCATATTCCCCATAAGTTGGTGCATCCTAAATTTTACTTATCTCGATGTATTCCGTTGAAAAATTTTTCAGGAGAGTATTATTTTTCCGAAAAATTCGAAAATTCAAAAAGTCTCTCAAAAAATCAACTTTTTTCTCATGCAAGGAGCTGAGCTGGAATTTTCGTCTGAACACAAAAGTTGCTCGAAATAGTGCCTTCTATCTATTCCAAATGAAATTTCATCCATAACTTTCAGTAGAAAAATTTTTGGTCTCGGACGAGTTTTGACATTGAGATGGATTTTTTGCCTACTGAAAGGGTTCGTGGCCAGAAAAAAAATATGGTTTTGTACACACTGGTCCTAGTAGTTCATATTTATGAAATATCAATTGATTTGGACCAGTCGAATTTTTGTGTGCCGCCTGACACTCGAGAAATTCGTGGAACCTCTCTTAATTTTTGCGTAACGGGGCTGCGTTCGCGCGGCCCTGAAAAGGAATGTTAAGTTCGAGAAAGAGTTCAGATTGTGAAGGATTCCTTGACGATCGAAGTGGGACTCGCAAAGGTGGCCAGCTGGAATTCAAAAATCCATTCTGTTTCTTTAAATCTTAAGCTCTGGCGCTTCATCCACTGAACCAAATGTAGATTTCTACAGTTTTTTGCCTAATATTTAACCAGAATAACGATTCAAGGTTGAGCAAATGCTACGGTAGTTTCAAATGAAACACGCTTCTCAAATATTTCTTCTAGATTCATAAAATAGGGTAAGGCCAAAAATATGTTTCTTTGGATCATTAAACGAGCGTCCACGAAGGTGGAAATTCCAAAAAATGTCGTTGTGAATTGTTAAAAAACAAGTAGTAATTACAGTAATCTTTATTTCAGTACTACCTCCAACTCCGCCGCAAACCACTCTTCTACACTGTCAATCTCGTTTTCCCGTGTGTCGGAATCTCGTTCCTCACAATTTTGGTATTCTATCTTCCATCGGATTCTGGAGAGAAAGTCACACTTTGTATCTCAATTCTTGTCGCATTGACTATCTTTTTCTTGCTTCTTACCGAAATTATTCCGGCCACATCGATCACTCTTCCACTAATTGGAAAGTACTTGTTGTTCACTATGGTTATGGTAACACTGTCTGTGGTGGTTACTGTAGTTTGTGAGTTTTTTTTTTTGAGATTTTAGAATTTTTAGGTTTGACAGTTTTTGGAATTCAGAGATTTTGAAAAAAATTCCAACATGGATTCTTGGATACTGAAATTTTAAGAAGACTAAGGAATTTCAAGATTCTGAAACTCTTGGATTTTGAGGTTTTGAAATTCTGAAAATCCAAAGAAACTTGCAGATTCTGAAATTCGGAGATTCTAAAATTCAAAAATTCCGAGATTTGGAGTCAAATTTTTTTTTGAAATTGTGAGATTTTAGGGATTCTGAGAATCTGAAAATATGAGGAGTAGGAATTTTGAAATCCTCAGATTCACTTTTTTTTTCGGCTCCGCGACGTTTCGAAAGTGCGACATTTCGAAAGTGGGACTTTTCGAAAGTGCGACGTTTCGAAATCAAAACGTTGCTGTTGTGAAATATTGCACTTTCAAAATGTCACACTTGCGAAACGTCAAACTTTCGAAACGTCACACTTTCGAAATGTCTTCTTTGGAAATGTTGCGGAGCCGAAATTTTAAGATACTAACGCTTCCTGAAATTCTGAAAATCTTAGACTTTCAGTTTTTGGATTCAGAGATTCTGAAAATCCTAGAAATTTGAATTCTCACGTTCTGAAATTCTAATATTTCAAAACAAATTGAGAACCTGAAATTTCGAGTTTCTGATTCCAAAAAAATAACGATTTTGAGTGTTTTAGGTTAGGTTCTGAAAATTTGAATCTAAAAAATTTTTGTATTCTACGAATGTTAGATTCTGATATTCTAAAATACTGAACCCTGGATTTCAAGATTCTTAGATTTTCAAATTCCGAAAAATTCTTCTATTTCAATTTTCCAGCCCTCAATCTCCACTTCCGTACCCCAACAACCCATTTAATGCCAAATTGGGTCAAGAAGGTCTTCCTAAAATGGCTTCCAAAAATCCTTTGCATGCGACGCCCGATCGACGACTACGAGGAAAGAATCGATGATAAAAAGAAGCCAAAAGACGGAAAAATTGCTCTAAATGTTCATGCTCATCGAGTTTCGAAGGATGTTGGACACAAATTAAAAAATGCAACGATCGACGACACAATTCAGAAGATGTATTATTCTCCGCCAGTCGTCAAGGCTTTCGAAAATATTTGTTTTATCGCTGAATTGTTGAAGAAAAAAGATCGAGATGATAAGATTGATGAGGATTGGAAGTATGTGGCAATGGTTTTGGATCGGCTGTTTTTGATGATTTTCTCGCTGGCTTGTTTCGTGGGGACCGTTTTGATCTTGTTGAGGGTAAGTATTAGCAATTTTTTCAAAGTTTCACCGCGCTCTATTGCGAAATTTGAATTGTAAGCAGAAAAGCTCACAATTCAAATTTCAGCAAAGAGCGCGGCGAAACTTTGAAAACATCGCTAATATTTTGAAATTTTTTTATAAAAACAATTTTTTTCAGGCACCCACTCTCTACGACACTCGAAGTCCCATCGATCTACAGTACCGGCCGGCGAATTTGTCAGCAAATCCGATTACTGTATAAATTTCTGAATTTTTGGAATATTAAAACGGGTACATTAGAGAACAAACAGATAATAAACACATGATGAATTAACAAGAGAAAACAATTCTACAAGCTTAGGCTTCGCGGCATTTCGAAAGTGTGACGTTTCGAAAGCAATTTTTTTTCCTCAAAATGGGTTGAAATTTTTGTTTTCGAAATGTCGCACTTGCGAAATGTCGCGGAGCCAATATTACAAGAGATTAATCAACAGGAACAGCGAAGGCGTTTCTTCGTTTTTTCGTAGGGACTTCTCCTTCAGCAGAATTCGTTCGTTTCATCGGAATTTTCGGATAGATTTTTCGAATTGGGGGCGGAGCTTCAGCGGAGGCATTTCTTGTCACTTTTGCGATTTTTGGAATAGTTTTCGTTGGTTTCATCGACATCACATCCATATAAGCTTTCACCGATGCGGACTCTTCTGCGTTAGCTGAAAAAATGGCGACGTTTCAAAAGTGCGAAATCTCTTCAACTTACAATCAACAGTGCTTCCACAAATTTGAATTCCCGCCTCTTTGAACGCCTTCAAAAATGTGGCCAACGCGTCTCGCGTATCCGTAGAATTGACACGAAGCGGAAGGACTTCTGGAGCGCCCGTCAGAATACAGTACCACGGATACAACATGTTCTGGCCGTTGTGGAAATGGATATCGTAGTAGACTTCGGGTTCGGTTGGGGGGAGATCGTAGCCGTACTGGAAATGGAGACACTTTGACCGAAATATCGACATTTCGAAAGTGCGACGTTTGGAAAGTACGACGTTTCGAAAGTGTGACATTTCGAAAATGCGACATTTCGAAAGTCTGACGTTTCGCAAGTGCGACGTTTCGACAGCAAAAATTTCAAACCATTCTGGAGTATTTTTCTCCAGAATAGTTTGGAATTTTCGCTTTCGAAACGTAACCCCTGTGTTTTTAAAAAACTTGCTTCTTTAAAAAAATTAGTATCTCGAAATCTAGAGAAAAATTTTTTCAAATTATTTTCAGTATTTCAAAATCTTAATTTCACTCGAAACTTCAAACAAAAACTATTTTAACGGGTTTTTTTCATTTTCACTGTAGAATGTGTCTGCGGAACAGATTGCTCGTTACAATTTTCTAAAGGATTTTTTCAAAAATTTCAAAAAAAAAAGTTTAACGAAAAAAAAAGATTACAGTTTTCTTCCAATAGGACACCATCTGTCCATAATTCTCAAAAGGTGCATCGTCCGGAATCTTCCGATGAATTTTCTTAATTTGCCCTTTTCCCAACTTCGGCAAACAAGTAACCCATCTCGGCCGGATATTTCGGGTTATCGGTTCAGAATCCGAATTCAAATTAAATCTCTCATCTGCATCTAGAATATAATGCTCGAATGGATGAATTCTGACGATCTCCGCTGTGAATTTGAAGTAAACATTGCCTTCTGCACCGCAATGAGTCATGATTTGGATTCGTGGGATATTGAAGTTCTTCCAAGACAAAAAACCGTCTTGGACGAAGCACTTGCCAATCTGAACATGAAAAATGTGTGCATTTATTATAAAAAAGTCAAATTTACTCGAAGCCATTTCACTTTCTCCATGAAATAGAAAACTGCAAATGGAAGCGCAGATTCGATGCACAGAGAGTCGCAAGGGCACTCAATTTTTATCTGAAAAATTCATCATAATTTTGCTCCTTTCAATGCTTCTTTACATTCATTTTCTGTGTCCGCAAAAATTCCACCAGAACTTCGTTTTTCAACAATTCCGAATCCACTATCATCATAATTGTACACAAATCTCGTTGTGGCACTGCTAAGCATCCTCCGAAACTTTTACAAATCTCTAAAAGATCTCGAGAAAGCTTGCTGAGAATCGCCACCGCCGCGTTTTTTCGATTGTCGTATTCCATGTCGACCTGGAAATCTGGAAATGTTTAAGAGGGATTTTCAGATGATGATTTTACCTTCAAATAAACTGCTTTTAATTTTTTTATGTCCAAAGTGGCGACTGATAGCACTCTCGAGCTCGTTTCCTTCATTTTGTGTGACTCGAAAATGTAAAAAATTGATTTATTTTTCAAATGGCGTCTCGTAAATCGACATACCGCAAACACTATCACGTCAGACTGCGTATTTCTACAGTAATACGCTTAATCGTGTTGAGACCCAAGGATGAAATCTTATGTTCCTTTAAATTTGGGGCAACTTTCTTTTCTGAATTTATTATTTATCGTCGGAAAACGACGAGAAACCCTGGTTTTTAGATGTATTTTTCGGTTTTTTGTTGGGTAAATTATTATAAAAACGACCGGAATTCCGATCTTGCTAAAAATCTTATATTTTGTTAACACTTTCTAGAGTTTTTCGCTCAAATTTTAATTATGTCATTTATTATCTACCGGCAGAGAAAAAGAACAGGAGAAAGAAGAGGTATTAAAGCAACTAAGTGAGAAGAAGAGATTTTAAATAACTAGTAAATAACTACAGAATTACAAGTTTACAAAAAAACAACATAATTTTTTTTGCATAAATTTAATTCGAACGGAGACAGGCGAGAAGTCTGCTGAAAAGGAACGAGACGTCGAGTCCGACGATGAATCCCGGAGCTCCGGAGCTCAGAAATCCGACGGCTGCCGAGAAAACGGCGGCACGATCGCGTTGGAGAGCCGCTTCGTCGAATCTGCAAAATTATTATTTTCAAAGATCAAAAATGTCAAAATTTACTTCAAGCTATAGCATTTTCCATACAAAACTAGGTCGCACAGCCCGCGAAGCTTCAAATAGGTGAGATAGGGTCCAAGCGCGGCGCCAACCACCGCTCCAGCCTGTCCGCCCATCGTGAATCCGTCCCTAGAAATTTTGACGTTCAAATTTCGAGAAAAAAAGAGATTCTTACAAATATTTCTGCCTAGTTCTCTCTTTTTGAGTCAAAAGCACAGCCATCGGTCCGAGAAGCGATCCGATGAACGCGCCGGTTTGCATGCTTCTGATGGTGATGTGAATGGTGTAATCTGTAACGGGACGTGGAATTTCGGGGTCCACTTTGTCTTTGACGACGTCGGCGGTATCTTTGAAGATGTTGTTCGTTGGAGGTGTCATCTGGAAAATCTCTTATTTTTCTCGTTCCCGATTCTTTGAATAGCATGGATGAATACCTCTAGAAATAATTTTAAAAGTTGTTTGAAATTTTTTATTAACTTGAAGCAAAAAATAAAACACGAAAAAAATACAACAGCTAGAAAAGCAACTAGACGAGCAGGCAAAAAAAAATAAATGTATTATTTACAAAAACTAGACTCCAGAACCGTGTCTACCAACGGCATCCGCTCATAAGCTTGCTAATGAGAAGCGAGAGATCGAGTCCGACGACGAGGCCGGTGGATCCGGAGCTCAGAAGGCCGACGGCGGCGGAGAAAACGGCCGTGCGGTCTTGGCGGAGAGCGTCTTGGTTGAATCTGGAAATTTTGATTTTTGAGCTCAAATTCTCAATTTTTCCGTTTCAAATCTCACCTCAAACGATAGCACTTATCGTACAACGAGATCGTGTTCATCTCGCGAACGCTCAAATACGTGAGCACCGGTCCCATGACGGCGCCGAGCAGTGCTCCGTTCTGACCGCCCGACACGAAGGAATCGCTGAAACAAAATCCATCGAATTCTTTCAAAATCTCATGAAACTAACATATAATTCTGTTTGTTATTGGCTTTTTGAGAGACCAACAGAGAGATCGGTCCGAGAATTGAACCGATTAGAGCTCCGGTTTGCATACTTCTGATGGTGACGTGGATTCCGAATTCGAGCTTTGGGTTGGGAACTTGGAGCATTTCGAATTCGCTCTGGCGGAAACCGGCGAAATTTTTGAACCAGTTGGCGGACATCTGGAATGTTGGAAAATTTCCAATTTCGAATTTGGATTTTGGGCTCCAGGACATTTCGCAGGTGGACATTGCGGAAGTGTGAAATCGCGTCTTTCTCGAATTTTTTAAACTTTTCTTGTTATTTCTGCGTTTATAATCATATAAAAGCGCGAAAACATTTCTGAACACGTCAAAAAATTCGACAAAAATGCGATTGCTCACTTTCGAAATGTCCACTTGCGAAACGTCCCTGAGCCGGATTTTTAAAATTCAGAATTTCGAAAAAAAATAATTCCATGGCACATTTTCAACCAATTATATCCATTCAAAACTCTCTGAAAATCTTCGTATTAGTCCGTATAGAAATCTTCATTTTTAATGGCATCCATTCTGCCCTATTAGTATTTTTAAAAATCATCGTATTTTTCCAATAAAAAACCCGGTAAAGCTATGTAAATTGAGCGAGGAAAAAGGCAATGGGGTACAAAGAGAGGTAATAATCTCATGTGACTAGAAGAATACACGAAAAACTGTCAGACGGGGCAAAATCACTGAAAAAAGGAAAAAATAATCTACCAATTTCTAGTAACTACTGCAAAAAGGAGTGATAAATCGAGGCCGACGACGAGACCGATTTGACCGTTGGACATGTAGCCGACGGCCGCCGAGGCGATCGCGATGTGATCTTGCCAGAGTTGGGATTGATCGAATCTGGAAGAAATTCGGAGCATTTTGAGCCCAAGATCAGCTCGAGCAGTTCAAAATGAGCAAAGTTATGAGATTTGAAAACATTTCTGAATTTCATAACTTCTTAAATTTTCGGCCGTTCAAGCATATTATAAATTAAAATTGCTCGAACCATTTTCGGTCAAAACTGAACTTTCAAAATTGGAGCGATTTGAGATCAAAATGAGCCAAAAATGATGAAAATGAGTAAAGTTATGAAAATTGGAAAATCAATTTTAGGAAACTTAGAAAAAATTGCTTTTTTCAAAGTTTCGTAACTATGCTCATTTTGACCTGAAAATTTTCTAAATTTTAACGTTTAGTAATTTACTAGCAATTTGAATTCTAAATACGCTTGAACAGTCGAAAATGAGCAATAGTTATGAAACTTTGAAAAAAAAAGTCTTCCCTAATTTCATAACTTTGCTCATTCTTGTCGCTAACTTTTTATTGAAGCTTGAAATTTGGAGCTCTTTGAGCTTAAGGTGGGCTCAAAAGAGTTTCGAATGCTCACTTACTTGCTCTTCACCAAATTCTGAAACTTCCTCACTCGATTCATGTTCTTACACGTCGCCAACGATATCACCGGTCCCAACGCGGCGCCTACCATCGCTCCGTGCAAACCGCCCATTCTGAATGCATCTCTGAAACATTAAAAGATTCAGAATGCCTTCGAAATCTTCATGAAGACCTACACCAAGTCCTTTTTCTCGGTTCGATGCATCAAAAGTGCCGATACGGGGCCGAGTACGGATCCAACGACGGCGGCAGTTTGAATACTTCGAATCGTCATATGGATGCAGAATTGAGTCCCAGGGCGAGGTACCCAGTCGTAGTAGTCGTCGATGGGACGGCGCGTTTTTTTGCGAACAAAGTCACGCATCTTTTCCAACGTTGACCTGGAAAAAGGTTTTTGGAAAAATCCAAAATTTGATTAAAAGTTTTTTTTTTCAAAATTTGACGAAAAACTTATTTTAAAATTTTATCAAAATTTAATGAAATTTTTTTTTACAAAATTTGATGATTTTTATATTTTTTTAAATTTGATGAAAACATTTTTTCAAATTTTTTTAGGTTGATGAAACAAGACATTTTTTTTTTTTTTCAAAATTTGATAAAAATAATTTGTTAAAAAAAATTTTTTTTTCAAAGTTAGATGAAAAAAAAAACAGTTTATTCAAAGTTTTTTCAAAATTTGATGAAAACATTTTTTTTTCTCGGATGAAAATAATAAAAAAACATTTTTTTCAAAATTTGATGAAAATATGTTTTTTTCATTTTTTCAAGAATTGATGAATAAAAAAAATGTTTTTTTGAAAATTTGATGAGAAAAAATTTTGTTTTTAATTTTTCAAAATTTGATGAAAGAATTCTTTTTCCAATTCTTTTTTTTGCACAATTTGATGAAAACAACTTTTCTTTCAATTATTTTCCAAAATTGATGAAAATATTTTTAAGATTTTCAAAGTTTGATGAGAATTTGTTTTATTTTTCAAAATTAGACGACATTTTTTGCAAAATTACCTCGCATCCTCGCTGCTCCCACCACTACTGACTCCCATTTGTTGGTAGAAACCTCAGGCTGAAAATCGATTTTGAAACTCAAAACAAGCGAAAAATACGACAAAAAGAATCAAAAGGTCGTCAACCCAATTTGCATTACACAAACAGGAAAATCTCCATATTTCCAATTTATTCCATAGCGGTTTTGGGAATTGCAATATATTAACAGTTATAAGCAAAAATGAATCGATTGAGACCATAGAAAAATGCGGGTGATTGAGTGAATTCGGGGGGAAGAGATAAATAATGATTGTGGAATTTTTTGTTTTTGGAAAATTGAGAATTCTAAAAGAGAAGTAAAAATTAATCGATAAATTGAGGTAAAAAATAATAAAATTGTACAGATTTCAAAAATTCAAGGCCTTGAAATTTAGCCTAATGCTGCATGGCGATTCCAACATTATTAGAATTGGTAGAGATGCTGTTCTGGGTGGATGCCGGCTGATTATCAGTCATCTCGTTGATTCCCAGCTGTTTGAAACGGGTCAGATCGAAGGTGAGCACGCCGGAAGTGGTGCATGCTGCCGGGTAGGGGAAGATTCCGATGAGAGAGTCCGCCTTGTTGTAGAACTCTTCTTTGAGCGAGATCACGATGATTTGCATGTGATCACGGGCGTATTCGCAGATGTAGGACGCGACCTGGAAATGGAAAAAAGTTGAAAATTTCAAAAAAAAAATTGAAGAATTTTGTGAGCTTCTAGATCAACTATTAGAAATCAGAATCTATGTGAACGTTACTAAAGTTTCTGACGAAGCTGTAATATATAAATAGTCAATTTTTATCGCATTCTAATTCTTTGGTTATCCCAGAACTATTTATCCAACATTCAAACTCAATTTTTACGAAATCTCCCTTCTTTTTTCTATTCAAAGCATTTTGAGCAGAAAAACGAAAATTTCAATTGGGTTTTTAATTAAAAACCAAAGAAAATTATCTATTTTCAGTCATTTTGTCGTATTTTTCAGATTACGTGTCTTCAAAGACAACTTTTTAGGCTGCGCGACATTTCGAAGGTAAGACGATTCGAAAGTGTGAAACTGCGTTTTAGTCTAATGTTTTGAATTTTTCATATAAATTTTTGCATTGATGCTCTATTATATTTAGAAAAACACAGCAAAATATATGAAAAATTCAGAAAATTAGCAAAAAACGCGATTTCAAACTATCCAAATGTCTGTTTTCGAATTGTCTTACTTTCGAAATGTTT
Organism: Caenorhabditis zanzibari; assembly: GCA_963966625.1. Taxonomy (NCBI): domain Eukaryota; kingdom Metazoa; phylum Nematoda; class Chromadorea; order Rhabditida; family Rhabditidae; genus Caenorhabditis; species Caenorhabditis zanzibari. The sequence goes on from OZ016468.1 coordinate 11,626,977, forward strand.
CGGAGCCTTTTTTTAGGTGAAAATCATTTCAAAATAGCCGTTTTCAGTAAGTTTGACACATTTTCCCTTTTTTTTTGTCTTCGAATCCAACTTTTCCATTACAAAATGGCTAAAAACTCTCCAAACCCCACCTTTCCAATATTGGTATTATCCAACGCAGCATCAATCTCATCCAACACAAAGAACGGCGACGGATTCCGTGCGTGCACCGCGAAGAGTAATGCCAACGCGGCAATCGTCTTCTCTCCTCCCGACAAATTGTCCATCGGACGGAATCGTTTTCCGGGAGCTACACAATTGTATTGAATGCCATCGAGATAGGGCTCTTCCATGTTGTCGGGTCCCAAGAATGCCTGAGCGGACGTGTTACGCGAGAGGTTCTTGTAGATGTCATCGATCTTGTTGGACACCGGTTCGAAGAAGTTTTGGAAGCAACGATAGCGGTCGGTTTTGATCTGAAAGTTTTCGGAAATTGAAAGGTGATAGGGGAAGGGAAATTGGAGAAAATTGGAAAGGAGGAGAGAAGATGAAAGAGAGAAGAGGCACGTTGTCAACGCCCCTCTTGTTGAGAAGTCTGCGTCTCTATTCTCTATCATCGTCTTGTTGTCAAAAATAGGACAATGGAACTTTGGAGGAACCTTGGGGTTTATAGATTCTGAAAATGGCGGTTCGGGAGTTGAAAACCGTTAAAAAATTTCGATTTTTGAACCCAAAATCATGAAAATTGATCTAGAATCAGTTTAGAAAGAGCTTATAGAAAATGGCAAATTTTAGTATAAAATTGAGTTGAAAAACACATTTTTGACAGTTTCGGGGTTAAAATTGACTGTTTTCAAGCCTACAATCCTCAAAAATACGCGCAGACTTTTTTCGGCGAAAAACAGTTGTTTTCGAGCTCAAAATCCATAGGAATTGATCTGGGGAGTAAAGGACAGCAATTTTTAAGTTCAAAATCATGAAAATTGACCCAGAATCAGTTTAGACCGAGGGTATCGAAAATGGCAAATTTTAATATAAAATTGAGTTTAGAAGCAATATTTTTGACAGTTTTGGGGTCAAAAATGGGCTTTTTATGAGCGTCAAAGATGGGCCCTTTTTGAGGCATAGAACCCGATTTTCGACGTTTCCAGACCCCTAAAATTCAAACTTTTCAAAAAAAGCCTAACCTTCTCAAACTTCTGCCGAATCGCCTTCGCCTTCTTTCTCGCCGCTTCCAACTCCTCCGTCGACTCGACTTCTCTCTCGCGAACCTCAGCCATTCGCTGATTCGCTCGCAAGTTCGGCGCGTTCATCTTCGACACATTCTTCTGGAGCTCGTCGATTTCCACGGTAAGCCGGTTGGCCGCTTGTCGAACACCATCGTCGTCATCGATCTGAAATGTGGAATGCAAATTAGTATGTAAATTATGGGAAAGCACTCTAAAACTCACCTCTTTCAATTCGCGTGGCAACGTGTCGTAGTTGATCTTGATGTGCTGCTCTCGTTGGATTTGCTCGTCGGACACCGATGGACCGTCGTTGGCAGTTTGGGAAGATTGAGACGAAGAATCATCTGGAACTTGGGAAAAGGGTTAGGAGAACAATAAATAGTCAGAATATTTTTAGACGCTTTCAGAGATTTCTTGTCAATTTTGATGCTTTTGTGCTCAAAATTGGAGTTTTTCACTCTCCAGATCAGATCGATTTGAACATCAAAAAGAGCCATTTACAACCAAAAATACTCCAGAAACTGTCAAAAAATGATTTTTAACCTCAGTTTGATATTAAAATTCGCCTTTTTCGATTAGCTCGATCTAAATCGATTCTAGGTCGATTTTGATGTACTTTGACTCAAAAAATGCAGTTTTTCGACTTTCCAGATCGATTTTTCAGATTTTAAGCTCAAAAAGATCCAGTTTTTAACCCCGAAACTATCAAAAATGTGGTTTTCAAACTAAATTTCATATAAAAATTCGCATTTTTCGCTAAGATAGATTTAAACCGATTCTAGGTCAATTTTCATGATTTTGGGCACAAAATTTCAGTTTTTCGACTTTCCAGATCGATTTTTAAGGAGTTCGAGCTCGAAAACTGCTGTTTTTTTGCCGAAATAAAAAGTCTGCGCATATTTTTGATGATTTCAAGTACAAAAAGAGCCAATTTTCAACCCCGAAACTATCAAAAATGTGGGTTTCAAACTCAATTTTATATTGAAATTCGCCTTTTTCGCTGAGCTCGATCTAAACCGTTTCTAGGTCAATTTTCATGATTTTGGGTTTTTTTCCAGATCGATTTTTGAGGTTTTTAGCTCCTGAACGGCCATTTTCAGGCTTCTGAAAGTTCCTAGATTCTCTCAAAATCATTGAAAAGCCAAAATTCCAAAACTCACCTCCATCCTCTTCATACTCGACATCAGCCATACTACCGGACTTCAACGGCAACGCCAACTGTCCAAGCTTTACAGAATGCAACAGCGAGTGTCTCTCGTACTGCTTCTTCGTCAAAAGACTCTCATATTGAACCAACGCCTTCTCAGCTTTCGTGTACTCCTTTTGCGATCCTTGTGCCGTTTTTTTGATCTCATTCCACTCGGCTTCAAGTTTCGCCGCCAACTCTTTCTTCTCCTCCATCGCAACTTTCGCCTCCTGCATCGCCTCGGTGTGTTGCTTCAAAGACGCCGCCGCGGCCTTCTCCTTTGCCTTTGTCTCTTTGAAAAGTTTTTCGATTTGGGTGACCTGTAAACCTTTTTTAGAAACCTTAATAGATAAGAGAAAATGGCAACATTTATAGCTCCATTAGGAATAAAATTTACAAAAACCAAAAAAGTTTTTTTGGCAAAAACCGCACCTTCTCCTTCTCCACAGCGACTTTTCGTCCTCCATCCTGCTCGGTAAGGAAGTCGATTTCGTAGGTCAACTTCTGAAGCTCATCATCGAATGTCCGGATCTTGTCCTCGACCTCTTGACGGATACGCAGCTCACGATTCTCGTAGTCTCGAATAGATTCGATTCCGACGCGTTCACAGAATTCGGCGAAGATTCTGTCGGCGACGACGTTGGACTGGTCAACGAGCTCTTGAACTTTTGCCTCGCTTTCGGAAACTTTTTCTTGGCGACTTTCGATTTTTGGCTGCAAAACGGGGAAATAGAGATTTCAGAAAACCTTGAAATTTTTTTTGATGTTTATGCAGAACTTGGCTCAGATTCCGAATACCACAACAAAAACACTCGAAAAATGGCTCAAAACCTCCTAAACAGAGCTTGTTTGAAGCAGTTTTTCGGGGTTTTAGAGCCGTTTTTGAACGTTTTTGTTGTGATATCCGGAATCAGCTTCAGAAAGTAAATTTCAGAAAGTTTACAACTTATAAGTTTGGATTTTTAGAGCATTTTAGGTTTTTCAGAACATTTCTAAAGCATTTTTAAAGAGTTTAACATCATTTACAGAATTTTTAGGTATTCCAGAGCTTTTTTCCGGAGTAACAGTTCAAATCGGGGCTCAAAATGCTCCAAAGCGGCTCCACTTTTTTCTGCACAATTTCTGTGTGCTCCTGAGCCATCTTCATTCGATTTTGTGCACTTTTTAGTCAAAATTATTATTTTTAAAATAAAAATGAGCTCAAAATGCTCAAAATTACATCCGCTGTTTTCTGGAGAATTCTTGAGCCATTTTTAGCCGCTAAAGGAGGATCTCGGTTGAAAATTTTCTTCTTCATGCAGAATTTTGAGATGATTCCGAATATCAAAGCAAAAACTCTTGAAAATGGCTCTAAACATCCAAAAAAGAGCCTCTTTTAAGCGGTTTTTTTTGGGTTTTAGAGCCATTTTTGGGCGTTTCCGGTGTGAAATTCGGAAAATTTGAAGCAATAAAAGTTTTTGAATCCTCCTTCAATAAAATACTCACCGGAAGGTGCTCCATCTCCGCCATCATTCCTTCCAACTCATTTTCAAGTCTCGTGAGCTGATTCTCCTTAAGATTCGTGAGCTCCTTCGTCAAAATGACAAGCCTCGATTTGACGCCTTCAACCTTCATCCGCTCTTGCTCGACGTCCATTTCACGACGACGATGCTTTTGAAGATCGGCGATTTTCTCGTTCAAATTGTCACGCTTCTCGCGGAGTTGTCTGCAAAGAAAATTGATAATAGATTGGTTGGGGAATTGCTCTTTTTGAGCTTAAAATCATTAAAAATCGATCTGGAAAGTCGAATAACTGTAATTTTGAGCCCAAAATCATGAAATTTACCTAGAATCGGTTTTGGGGAATTTTAACGTAAATTTTAAATTGAAAACCACATTTTTGGCAGTTTCATTGTTAAAAATCGGCTCTTTTCAAGCTTAATATAAAAACTGAGATAATAGTTTTAGATCATAGTTTCTCGTAATTTTGAGCACTTACTTGACCACCTTCTCGTCCCATTTCTTGGATTTCTGTCGCAAATCCGCAGATCCTCCGGACAAAACTCCCGACTGTTGGAAGAGTGTTCCATCGAGAGTGACAGCCTTGTAACGATCCTTGAGCTCACCGCCACCGTAGGCAATCTTCTTGGCGTCCTCGACTTGTTCGCACACCAAAGCGTTTCCACAGACGAAGTGAATCGCTTTTCTGGCAGCCGGGTGCTGAACGTTGATGATGTCGACGACGAGTTTTGTGTGTGGTGGATTCTTGATTTCACGAAGCTTCTCGTTGATTGGGTTCACGACGAGCGCGTCGTTCGGGAGGAAGGTTTCTGGAGGGTAACGGTGGTTCTGAAAAAATTATTTGATGATTTTCAAAGCTCATAAAAAATTGCTTGAAGAATGTAAATGTAAAAACGACGCAGATTCCGAATATCATAACGAAAATGCTTTTAAAAAAATTCGGAGCCGGAAAACGGTGTCAGAGAGGTCCAAATGGCACAGATGCTCCCTTGGTTCTCCCGGGATTTTTAGACGAAATTAGTTATTTTTTTTGATAATTTACCTGCCAGAGTGTCATCTGATACTATTTTCACTAAATAATAAAAAACATAGAACTTGAACTATTTTTTTCTTATTTCACTGACAATAATGTCTATTCAAAATAGATCACAAGGAAAAATTTGATCTATTTTATTTGTAAACAAAATTTTAGGCTCCGCCCACTGCCGTAAGTTGCGTTGTCTTGTACAAAACTCTGTGCGGGAAATTGTTGTGTGCGAAGCCTAAAGTTGTTTACAAATAACATTTGCAAAATGTTCCCTTGATTTAAAAAAAAATCATCATTTTTGAGCAAAAACTGTTTTTTTGCCGGGAGAACCAAGAGTGTACTTCTGTCCCGTTTCGACCCCTTCGACGGCGTTTTCTGGCTCCGGAAATTTTTTTTGAGCATTTTCGTTGCGATATTCGGAATCAGCGCCATTTTTTACATATTTCAAAGCAAAAATTATTTTTTTACCTTCAAATAAACAATAGCCTTCTGTGCAGTCTCCTCGGTATCACAAACAATACTGTTCATGTGCTTCTGGAGAATCTTCGTCGTGGCAATATTGAATCTCTTGTGAGACGGTTGGCACAAATCCACGAGTCTTCCATGCACACCATCCGGGAACGTTCTTTTCAATCCTTCGAGCGCTTCGGTTCTTCTCTGATTTCTCTCGCCTTCGGCAGAGTCTCCAGACGCTTCGGAGAGCTGACGTTGAACAGCGATGAGCTCTTTGTTGAAGTCTCCGAATGCCGATTTATCCACAACGACCTCAGTCTCCATCTTCTTCAGATTCGCATTCAACTGCTTCTGCTCCTCTTCAGTCTCTGCGACCTTCTGTGAGAGTGCTTGAATTTGTCTTTGCATTCTTTGAACATCTCCCTCCTTCTGTCTGACCTTCTCCTGCATCTCCTTCTGCTTTCTCAACTCGTGATTCAACTGACTTTTGTGCCCGTCGAGCTCTTGATTCGCCGCGATCAACTGTCTTTGAATCAATCCCGACTCTCGTTGAGCACGTTCCTTGAGCTCCTCGTACTCCTTTTGTTGCTCCGGAGACAGATTCAACTCTCCTTTCTGCATCATTTCTTGAACTTCTGCCTCGTAATCGGCTTTCTGCTTCTTCATATCTTTACGTCTAGCTTTGAGATCATTCAGTTGAGCGGCACTGTTCTGGGCAGCACTCTCCGCTGCTGCCAACATCTTCTTCGCAGTTTCCAGCTTTCCTTTCTCGTGAGCCAATGAGACTTTCAGCTTGAGAACCTCCTCATTCTTCTCCTTCATGTCGATTTCCTGAGCATCGATTTTTCGATGGAGCTTTTGAACCTCCTTCTGCACTGCTCTGTGGTCCTTATGAACAGCAGCAATCTTGGCTTCTTCTGCGTTTTTCGTAGTCACTAATTGTGCAATTACTTTCTTTTGCTCATTAATCTTCTCTTTCGAGTTGTCAATCAATCGTTCACAATGGTAGAGCTGATGGAGATAGAGCATCGTGGATTTCGCTGCCAGATCGTTTCTCAACTGTTGATACTTCTCGGCTTCCTCCTTTTCCATTTTCGCTTCTCGTTTTTCCTGAGCAATTCCTCTTCGTTTATTCATATTGTGTTGAGTATCATCCTCGGCCTTTATCATCTCCGCTTTCAACTTTTCGTATTCCGCCTGGAACTCGTGCGATCTGGAAAGCTCCTCAAAGAAAGCGGTTCTCTCCTTTGGATTCTTCATCGCGACACTTTCAATAGCTCCTTGATAGACGAGGAAGTTTTTGGCCTTGATGAAGATTTGAATCGCTTCCATTTCGTTGGCATACTGTTCCTTTGTCACTTGATTTCCGTTGATGAAGTTCTCCGAGACACCATTGTTAACACCACGAGCGAAAGATTTGATCGTTCCGTCGGCGTATTTGTAGTTCATTGTGACTCGGCATTTCTTGCCGACTGGCTTGTTGATGGAGGCTCCGTGAATGAGATCCTGGAAGAAAAAGCGTTTAAATCAGAATTGGAAATGTGAATAACTTTTTCCAGGGGGATCGGGTAAAAACACGGTTAACAAGAAAAATGTTCCTTATTAAAAAAGTTATCGATTGGTAGAAAATTCGTAAAATTTTATCGAAAATTAACAGAGTTACGCCTTGGGTTTCCGATTTTTTTCAATTTCCACAATTCTTCGGGAAACAAAGGCGTAACTCTGTTCATTTTCGATGAAATTTGACGGTTTTTCAACGAATCGATAGCTTTTTCAATGAGGAACATTTTTCAGTTGACTGTATGTTCACCCGATTCCCCTGAAAAAAGTTATTCACATTTTAATGAGTTCCCTAAAAATTTTCTTGCCCTTATCCGAATGATTTGAGCTGCCAAAATTTTCTGCCCTGTTGAACATGACATTTTTAGCGATTTTTTAGTATATTTCACAGATTTTTCAATCCCTTACAAGGTACTTCTTGACACGTAAACTGGTCGGTTTCTCTCCGAGCACAAACGAAATCGCGTCCATCAAATTCGACTTTCCGGATCCATTGGGTCCAATGATGGCTGTGAATCTGCTGAACGGGCCGATCGTTTGCTTTCCTTTGTAGGATTTGAAGTTTTCGATTTCCAGAGAATACAGAGATCCTTTGCCGGGTAGATTGTCTACCATGTTACTACTCCCGGCGGTGCTACCACTACCGCGTGTTATCATTGCGGGCTGAAAAAATGCATTTAGAAGAAAAATTAGGATAAATAGAAGAAAAAATAAGATATGGCTACGATCAACCAATAGAGAAGCAAAAAAGTAAACAAATTAAAATTTTCAATTTTTTGTACAAAGGTTTCATAAAATATCGACAGTTATCGTATCCCGTAATTCTAAAAGTAAATTTTAAGAAGAATTATAAAGCATTTTCCCGATTGCTGGGCGATCCTTGTGCACCGAAACCAGGCACTTGTTGAAGCAGACGAACGATACTTATTGGAGAGACACCGATTCCGAGTAACTGAAAAAATATCGAATTTTTAAAGAAACTGGGGCCAAAAATTGATTTTGCAGCTTTAAAAATGAAGAAAACCGATTTTATTGGATTTTTAAACAATTTTTTTGCGAAAAAAATTTTGAAGCTTTGTTTTTGGAACCTTACCTGTTCAACTGCGACGATTTGTTCGGTAGTTAGTGAAACATTGAGAAATTTCGCCATTTCTATTGCTTCTGAAAGAAAAAATCACTTTAAACCTCGATTTTCCATAGAAATGGACTTACGTTGCGTATTCTTCCTCAAATCGCTCATTTTCGAAGAATCCACAATTTTTCGAACAAAAACTGTGTTTCTAAATGATAAATTATTGATTTTATTTGATTTTTCAACAAAAATATATAGAAAAGCTCAATTGAAGCTTGAAATCACGAGTATCGATACCTTGGATCGTTAAAAAATTTGAAAATTGAAGTTGGATAAACAACGCGCAGCGGGGGATGTCGGAGTGTCGTTGCGGAAACATTTTTGGCGGGGATTTGAATGGGGGTTTTTTTGTTTCTGCGGAGAAGGAAGAGAAAAGGTTTTTGAGACAGCTGGGTGGTTTTTTTGTGAGAAAAAAAATGCAGAGTTTATTTAGCACAAATAAAAAAAGGAAATTAATGCAGAAAATACAAAAATTGAAGCAAGAAAAAATACCGGCTACTGTACTAAATGTTCTGTGCAGTTTGTCGTCTCGGTGTTTACACACTTTCATTTTTTCTAATTTTATTGAATTTTTCGAACTTTTCAGTCTTGAACACTATGTTTCCGCCACTTCCCGAACCCACCGAAAGTGTTAGCCAAATATCTTTCGAACCAGTCAAAGATCCAGACGAAATAGTTGAAACTCTCGATGGATGCGAGCTCGAACTCATGCATTTTTTCGCCGGAAGAAATTTGGTCAATCAGAGAGCGCTGGATGAAGAGCAGCGAAAAATACACGATGAGAAGTACGAAAACGAGCTGTTTTATGATGCAAAAGACGCCGCCGAAAAGGGAAAAATTATGTTGAAAAAGTATCGAAAAGACAACATCAATGAGCAATCGAGTATGTCTTTAATTAAATGAATTTCTGATAATAAAAAAATAATTTTTTCTAGATTGCGACTCACAATATGTCAACAATCTGCACACGTACTATGGAGATGGCAGTAAGCTGAAGCCTATTCCGAAGCAACACTATGCAATGGATTTTATCGTACGTAATCAAATGTGAATAACTTTTTTCAGAGGGATCGGGTAAAAATACGATCAACGGAAAACATGTTCCTTATTAAAAAAGCTATCGATTGGTAGAAAATTCGTCAAATTTCAACGAAAATTAACAGAGTTACGCCAAAATATCCAATTTGGGCGATTTCGAGGCGTAACTCTGTTAATTTTCGATGAAATTTGACGATTTTTCTACCCATCGATAGCTTTTTTAATATGGAACAGTTTTTCTGTTGCCCCTAAATTTACCCGATCCCTCTGAAAAAAATTATTCACATTTTAATGAGCTCCGTTCAAAAATTTTCCCTCTGATCCGAAAAATCTGATTTCAGGACCCCCACTGCAACGACACCGAAGATCAGACAAAGCTGAAAAATCTGGAAGTGTTACGTTCGAAAAAATCCGTGGCGAATTGGGTGGAAAAGCATCGAAAACTGGGTTTTATAAAATCGATCCGACGACGATCACAGTCTTGTCACGATTTTAAAGTAAAGATTACATTATTTTTACTCAAAAGATTGTCTCAATTTCAGGATTTACGAAAATAACTATATTTTTGGTGAAAAATCGTTTAAAAATCGATTTTCAGCTCATTCTTTTCGTAACCTATACAAAAAATGTAGAATTTTTCACTGATTTGAACGCGCCTATTTTCGCTTCTCAAAACGCTATAAAAACATTTTTAGATGGATTTCAATTTTTTTACTGAAATTTCAGTCAACATTTGTTGAAATTCTAAGCAATTGAAGTGAAAATTCTCCGATTTTAAGGCTTTGAGAAGTGAAAAATGGAGATTTTTAGAATTCCAACGTTTTGACGCTCTGGTTTTCTTGGAGTTCTACTGATGACTGAGCAATATTGCGATGAGCAATCCACAACTTTGTCTATCAGTCTAGAATTCCAAGAAGACCAGAGCTTCGAAACGCTAGAATTCTGAAAATCTTCATTGTCCACTTCTCAAACCCTCAAAATCGGAGAATATTCACTATTTCAGGTGCTTGGAATTTCAAAAAAAAAATTTAACTGGGTTCAGTAAAAAAAATTGAAATACTTGAAAAAACATGTTTCTATATTTAAGCAGTGATATTGGGTGCATTCGAATCAGCGAAAAATTCTGAATTTTTTGAAATAGATCAGAAAAAAATGAGATGAAAGTCAATTTTAAAGCGATTTTTATGAAAAAAAATATGTTATTTTTGTTAATACTTGAATTGGGACGATAATATATATTATATCCTATATTATAATCCTACTTTCAGCTCGAAACTCCACCAGAAACGCACCTGACGACTCCGAAGCCCAGATTCACCTACGACAAGAACGCCACAATCTACAGTGTGGACGGAGAGATTGAGAGATACAAAGAATCTATCAAGATTCTCCAATGGAATCTGAAATCGAGTATTTGCAACGCAGTGAATTGCCTGATCACTCGAGTCAATGCGTTCGAGCATCCTAATGGAAGAATGGAGATCGGAAAAGTGCTCTTCGCCACCGATAAAGGGATGGTGTATGTAATTCCGAAAAAGTTTGACACGATGATCTTGTTGAGAGAGTTTTCCCAATATTTTACGAATTGGCTCAAGACTCTGCCACCCGATCAGAAGATGACATTTGGGACGGAACATGATGACAGTTTTAAAGTGAGATTTGGACTTTTTTGTTCAATTTTGAGCCGAAAAATGACTGAAATTGGCAAAAAATAAACTAAAATCATGAAAAATGACCCAAAAATGGTATACGTCGGATTTTCAGCCGTTTCTCCCCGAAATGACTGAAAACTGAATTTATATCGTTTTTCATGATTTTAGCTCATTTTTAGGTCAATTTTAGGCATCTAGGTTCAATTTTTGCCAACTTTTGTCATTTTTGCGCTCATTTATGGAATGAAAAATGATTGAAGACAGTTTTAAAGTGAACTGAAAACAAGGAGAAACTCAAAATCTTTGGATTCTTTTGAAATTTTGGACTCTTTTGTTCAATTTTGAGCTGAAAATAGCTGAAATTGGCAAAAAAAACGGCTCCGCGACGTTTCGAAACGTCATTTTTCGAAACGGAGCTGAAAAACAGGCTAAAATCATGAAAAACGACCAAAAATGGTATAAATCCGATTTCCAGCCGGGTTTTCCTCGAAACGGCAGAAAACTGAACTTCTATCATTTTTGGGCCATTTTTCATAATTCAACCCTGGTAAAAACGAGTTTTCGATATTTTTTTCTAAAAATCGAGTTTTCGAAAATTTAATACGGAAAAAATTTTCGGAAAATCGAGAAAAAAACGACTAAAATCATGATTTTTCGTCAAAATCTCTAATTTTTCGACAATTTCCATAATTTTTTTTCCGATTTTCCGTTAAAAAAATCGGAAAAAATTACTCGTTTTTTCCTATTCCGAGCAAGCCTGGCACCTAGGTACAATTTCGCCAACTTTATCATTTTGACTCCGCGACGTTCCGAAAGTGTGACGTTTCGCAAGTGTGACATTTCGAAAGTGCGGTATTTCACGAGTGCAAAGTTTTGCTTTTGAAACGAAACACTTTCGAAACGTAGCGGAGCCCATTTTTGGCCCATTTCTGTAAAGAAAAATGATTTTCAGGACAAATTTAAAGGTAGCGCCCGCCCGTCAAGACCCTACTACTCCCAAGTCAACGTAATTCTATGTCTTTCGGAGTTCGAGCAAGAAGGCACAATGTTCAGACGAGCCCGTCACGTCTGTCGGGTCCCCAACACCTATAATGATGACATATATTTCGAGATTGATACGGGAATGTTGAGAGTGGTGAAGACGAACGAGAAGACTGTCCGAAGAATGCCACAATGGTTCGCACATGTGCCGACGCCGATTCTTGAAGTGCGATTTGAGGGAGTCGAGGTAATTTTAATTGAGATTTTTGAATCGAAACTTATATGGAAATGTAGGTCTCGATGAGATCTACGAAATGGTATACAAAATTACTGTAGTTATTGGCTGGAGAGCACGAAATTGAGTCAATGAATACAGTATGTCATTTTAAAGATCTCATCTAGACCTACATTTTCATATAATTTTCGATGGAAAAATCTCAATTTTTACGAGAGAAAATCGTGTTTTCAGAAGCAAGAAGAAGTCGAAGAGAGAATCGAAGAAATTCGCCGCACCGGATTCATGTACATTAGCAGATTCGACACAGGGGACCGATCCAAAGAGCAGAAGAGCAACTACAAAGGGAGGAACACGATTAGATGGTGCGATTTGGAGACAGCTGTGGTACGAAACATGGTCGTCCCAATCATTTTTACTCAAAAGATCGTGATCTATAGATCATCCAATTCCAGTATTTACAAAAATAGTATTTTTGGGCTCCGGGACATTTCGAAAGTGGACATTTCGAAAGCGGACATTTCGAAAGTGAGACATCTCGAAAGTGTGCAATCCCGTTTTTGCCAAATTTTTGAAACTTTTCAGTAATTTTTTGAGCAAATGTATACGAAAAGTTCAAAAAATTGAGCAAAAAACGCAATTTCACACTTTCGAAATGTCCGCTTTCGAAATGTTCACTTTCGAGATGTCTCGCTTTCGAAATGTCCGCTTTCGAAATGTCCCGGAGCATATTTTTGCACAAAAATCGTAAAACTCGAGAAAATCGATTTTCAAATCGCGAATTTGCATTTTTCCTAACCTATTTCAAAAAATGCAGAAATTTTTCGCTGATTCGAATGCACCTAATATCGCCGATCAAAACGCCGTCGAAAATGTTTTGAGCGATTTTTAAATTTTCCATTGAAAATTCAGTGTACATTATTTAATGTTCTAATCACCTAAATTTGAGATTCTCCGATTCCTAGAATTTGAAAATTGGAAAATAAAAATTCTTAGCGTTCTAAGGTTCGAGGCTCTGTTTTCTTGGAATTCTAGACTGAGCAATCTCTATAATTTCAAGAAAACAGAGCATCGAACCTTAGAACGCTAAGAATTTTTATTTTCCAATTTTCAAATTCTAGGAATCTGAGAATCTCAAATTTAGGTGATTAGAACATCAAAAAATGTACACTGAAATTTCAGTGGAAAATTTAAAAATCGCTCAAAACATTTTCGACGGCATTTTGATCGGCGATATTAGGTGCATTCGAATCAGCGAAAAATTTTACATTTTTTGAAATAGATTAGAAAAATTAAAGATCGCTATTTGAAAATCGACTCTCTCGAGTTTTATCGATTTTTATGCTGAAAAACTGTTATTTTCGTAAATAGTGAAACTGGGACGATCATTTGAGTAAAATATTTTTTGAACGGCTGAAAAAATTCTTATGGTTTTACAGGTTCTCCCCCCAAAACCACGCCCACCAACACTTCTGACCACTCTCTTCTGCGGCGAAACCTACTGTATGGGCCTGTGTTGCACCGGAAAATATCTGGAAAAGTCTGAAATATCTCCATCGACGATGAGCGTACCGTCAGCGTGGGTAGCCGATAAACGAGAGGCGAAGCGATTTTTCCCGGAAAAAGAGCAGAAGACGTTCAAATATGTTCCACCCGCCAGCGGCTATAAGCCAAGAACGAATAGGATATATGCTCCGAGTGCCAGTAATAGCTGTCAGCCACCAACGGATAGCCGGCTGAAAGCTGAAGATGTTAGCGATTTTTTCAAATAGACACCGTTATTCTTATTTTTTAAATTTCTGTTATTTACTTGTTGTTTTGCTATCTTTACAAAGCTTTTTTCTCACAAAAATCGGTTCTTTTTAGAAAAAATGAAACCGATACTCGGTTTAGCCTTGCCCATGGTTAGGGAAATTCGACGGGCGAAAAAATCGTCAGAAAATTTTTCTAGCTTAAATTTTTCAGAAATTTTCAAAAAAAAACTGGTAAAAAAGTTGTATTTTTTCAATAATATCACGAACTAAGCTGTGATAATGATTCAGCAATCTTTAATGGATTAGACGAACAAGAGACGGACATATTAGAAAATTAAGGTCACTAAAATAATTAAAACAAAAAACTATTTTGAATAGTTCCAAATCAATCAGACTTATAAAACAGAAATAAAAATGATACAGATTAAATAGGCAGACAAGCATTCTGAAGCCATTGGTATTCCTCTGTTTTCCCCTTTGCTTTGAGAACCGGACCGACTTCGGCGAGCACACGTTCATGGTACATGTTGAGCCATCTGACTTCGTCGATAGTGAGCATGGACTTGTCGATTGCTTTGGTTTGAATTGGGACGAGGGTGAGGGCCTGGAACGGGAAGTTTGTAAGTTTGAAGGGAAGAGAAAATGGGATTCGGGACGTTTCGCCAAAAATTCACTATTTTTTCGCATGATTTGTCTCAAAATGAACAAAAAATGACAATTTAGGTGTTTTCCGCATGCATTTTTGGCTGCGAAATGTCCTGGAGCCAAAAAAAAAGAAGTTACCTTGAATCCGAGGAAGTTGGTGGCTCCGGAAGGAACTTTTACTGGAATAGTCTCGTAGCAATTCTCGATGCGTATTCCGTAATTGTCCTTCAGGTAGAATCCGGGCTCAATTGTGAGCACCTGACTGGCATGAATGTCTCCGCCAAGGGAAACGCTTCGGTGTCCGATGCCAACTGAAAATGGAGAGTTTCGGTAATGAATTGGAAATTTAGAGTATATTGAGTCCAAAATTGTACATTTTAGAGCATTTTAAGCCAAAAATTTCAATTTTTTAGAGTATTTTAGGTCATTTTAGAGAGTTCTGGGGTATCGAGTCACAAATTGTAGATTTTAGAGCATTTTAAGCCAAAAATCGTAAATTTGGGAGCATTTTGAGCCATTTTAGAGAATTTGGAATTTTTATCAATTTTCGACTTTCTGCACTTCCAAATCGAATTTTTCGGTCATTTTTCACACCAAAATGTAGAACTCAATGAGGCCCATGAAATGGATTTGAAATCATCAAGATTGCCCGTCTTGGTTTTTGTCTAGAACTTGAAGATTTTTATCAAGTTCTAGACAAAAACTAAAACAGGCAATCTTGTTGATTCCAGTACCATTTGATTTATGTCCTCGAGTTCTACATTTTGGCGTGAAGAATTACTAGAAAACTTGAATTTGAAGTGGAGAAAATCGAAAATTGGCGAAATTCAAAATTCTGTAAAATGGTTCAAAAATTTCTCAAACTTGCAATTTTTGGCTTAAAATGCTCTGAAATCTACAATTTTTGACTCAAGATACTCCAAAACTCAGTAAAATGGATCAAAATGCTCTACAATTTTTGACTCAAGATTTTCCAAAAATCTGTACCATTTCATAGATCTCATCGAATTCTACATTTTGGTGTGAAAATTAACCAAAAATTTTGGCTAAAAATTCGAATTTGAAGTGGAGAAAATCGCCAGGAAAACTTACTCGGCCCCTCATGCACATTCAAATAGTGCCCAACTCCATGCCCTGTCCCATGTTGGAAATCAAGTCCCTCCTGCCACATAGCATAACGAGTCAGCGTGTCCAAACGAGACCCATAAATTCCATCGGGGAAATAGGCACTGGCCAAGTTAATATGTCCTTTGAGAACCAGAGTGTTGTGGAAAATGAACTCTTTCGAGATGTTCTCGTACCAAACGGTTCTCGTGACATCGGTGGTTCCGTCGGTGTAGTGGGCTCCCGAGTCGAGAAGATAGCAGCTGTTCTTGTTGGCGAGTCGCTTTCCATCGTCACCTTCTGGCTTGTAGTGGGGAAGTGAGGCGTGGTCGCCGACGGCAGAGATTGTCTCGAAACTGAAATTTGCTTGTTTTGGGAAGCTCAAACTCTTTCAAATGTGAATAACTTTTTTCAGGGGAATCGGGTAAAAGTACGGGCAAAAATGGTCCTTATTAAAAAAGCTATCGATTGGTAAAAGAATGATCAAAATTCATCAAAATTAACAGAGTTATGCCTTGTAAATCGGCAATTTTTCAGCTCCACAATGCGTAGCTCTCTTAATTTTCGATGAAATTTGACGATTTTTTCACCAATCGATAGCTTTTTTAATAAGGAACATTTTTTCAATTGACCGTATTTTAACCCAATCCTCGTGAAAAAAGTTATCCACATTTGAAGGGAACGCATACCTCAAAGAAACGTATCTGTCCTGTGCTTCTCTCATTCCGTCAATCTTGTCTCCGAGCTCAATTTCAGAGTACTGGTTTCCGGCGAGCAACTCCTTCTCGAGCCACACCAAGAACTCGACGAGGGCAGCACTGTCGCGAAGCTGAAATTTTTGATTTTTTCCGAAAATATTTTCTGAGGAAAATCAAGTTCTTGAAATTTTTTCGGGAAAAAATTGCTCAAAATGATGATTTTTCGACAACTTTCATTTATTTTTAGCCGATTTTTCAAAAATTCTTTTTCGATTCTCCGAAAAAAATTTTTTCGGAAACTTTTTCTGAAATTTATTTCTGAAAATTTCAGGCCGAAAAAAAATCGGAAAATCAAAAAAAAAAAGAGAATTCGTTTTTTCGGCTCCGGGACATTTCGAAAGTGGACATTTGGAAAATAAGACATTTCGAAAGCGAGACACCTCGAAAGTGTGAAATCGCGTTTTTGCCTAATTTTTGGAACTTTTCGTATATATTTTTGCGGTTTTAAAAATATAATAAGACATTGTTCAAGAGATAATGGACCAAAAACTCAAAGAAATACATGAAAAGTTTCAAAAATTTGGCAAAAACGCTTTTTCACACTTTCGAAATGTCCACTTTCGAAATGTCCGCCTTCGAGATGTCCACTTTCAAAATTTCCATTTCGAAAGGTCCCGGAGCCCGAAAATTAACGAAAAAGGCCGTAATTTGCACCGTTTTGAGCAATCAAAAAAAAAAAACGGAAAATTTTCCATCATTTTGTAAATTTTTCATCCAAATCGGTTCAGTTTTGGCCGAGTTACAGCTACTCACATGACTAGCTCTCATCCCAGCCATCTCATGCTCATTCTTCACGGCCTTCGCAATCTGAGCCAACGACGTCTCTATCAGCGAGTGCTCCTCTCCAAAGATACTTCCGATCGCAAAGTTGGTTTCCGGGGCGAAGAATGTCGTGTGTGGCTCACCGGCGTCAATCTTGGTCTTTAGCCAGCTCGTGGTCCAATCGATCATATTTTCGTATGGATGAATAGAGACATTCGCCTCGTGGAGATGAGCTTTAGCGGGTCCATTCAATTTGGCTTCATCGATAAACAAGTGAATCTCTCGCATGCCAACGAACAGAAAAGAGTAGGCAAGGGGATTGAAGGGTATATCGTTTCCCCGGATATTCAGAAGCCACATGACGTCGTCGAGAAGGGTGAAGATAGCGGCGGACGCCTTCTTTTGCTTCAATTTCTCCCGGAGATTCTCCATTTTTTGAGAAATCGATGCTCCACATGCTTCCATTGGCATAACCATCACTGGTTGCTTTCCAAGCGTCGGCCGATCCTCCCAGAATTCGTCGACTAGATTTCCGGGGATGGAGATTGGCTGGAGACCCGATGCAATCAGCCGCTTGACTGTCTTCACTCCAACTTCGTAGGTGACAAGATTCGGATCGAATCCGATGACTGCGCCACGATCCATCTCCCTGACAAGCCACTCGGTGACCGTTATCGAGTCTGGCATTCCTTGTGTCATCATTTTCCAGTGGTCTGGATCCAGCTGCTTCCCGGCTTGAGTGAAGTACCTCCCATCGGTCCAGAGAAGCGCCTTTTTATCAGTGACGACGACATATGCATTGGATCCCGAGAAGCCGGAGAGATACTTGACCCGGGAATCGTATTCGGAAAGGTATTCGCTCTGGAAGGAAAAAAAATGGAGTAGGATTATAGTCATTTTTTCTTTGTTCTCAAAATTCCAGTATTCACAAAAATAACAATTTTTGCATAAAAATCGGTGAAACTCGAAAAAATCGATTTTCAAATCACGAACTTTTATTGTTTAAACCTAATTCAAAAAAAAATAACAAAATGACAATACTTTTTTTTCAAAAACTAACATGATGAGAATCTGTACTCGGGAGCAAGTAAGCCGCTATTGGCCGGTTGCCAGTGATCGCTTTTACACGATCCGAGGAGAACAGTTTTCTCAATTTTCCGAGTTTCTCAGCCGTCGGCGACATCTCTCCGTTTATACCCCGCCTGAAAAGAAAATAATTTTATATAAAAAAATTGAGAGAAGTGTCAAATTCTCTATGAAAAAGCGTCGACTGATAAAGGTAATTATAACGCGAAAACGACTCATCTTTCGTTTTTCGCACATGGAAAATAATCAATCAATCGAGGGGGGGAATTATAATCCCTGGAGATAGTGCTCAAGAATCAAAAATCAATTTTTTAAAGGTTAAAAGTGCGGAATTCTAAAATAGTTTGGGTTAAAATAAAAAAGAAATTTATTTTTTCCATTTGGGACATTTTTTGTACTGAAAAAAAACTGAAATTGAAGAAAAAACGGGAAGAAAAATTAATGAAAATTGCAAAGAATATTTTTCCATTTTTGATTTTTTGCCATTTCGTGGCGAGACCTGTCCAAAAAGGAAATGTTCCTTTAAACTACAGTAAGATTATTTGGCGTTTTTTGCAGATTATTTTTTTCATTTTCCGGTGAAAAATAGAAAAAAAAGGCTCAACAATTGAAATTCGTGGGGTTTAATGCAAAAAATTAATATTTTATCAATATAAATCACAAAAGATTACTAAAAACGAGCCAGAAATTTCTCTTGGCTCCTTCTAGAGCAGCCAACTTCAATTTTTAGAGGTTCTTCCTCAAAAATATTTTTTTCGCCAGAAAAACAATATTCGATGAAAAAACCAAGAAAAACGACAAAACATGTTCGTTTTTCCTGTGCGTTTCGCTGTCTGCGCTCTCTCATAAATCGTCGTTTTTCGATAGACAACAAATGGGTCAACAATGGGAAATGAGAGGTTTTGGAGGTTATTTTTTCTTTAGATTTATGGAGAAATATGTAAAAAATAAGGTAATCCCTCCTGGAAAACCATGGATAGTGCAATAGTGCTCTAATGCTGAAAATTCAAATTCTAGAAAAAAGGCCTTACCCGATAGGATAACAACACCATTGGACACATTTTGGGGCGGGCATATTATGACTCGAAAAATTAGGACAAAAAATACCAAAAATCCCAAAAAAAGCGTTCAAAAATTCAAATTGTAAAATTTTGGCGCCAAGTTTCCAGGAATTCTGTAGATCAAAAGAGTCAATTGAGGAAATTTTCGAAAATTTGAAAAACAGAAAAAGTGAACTCACAATAGTGGCAATAGTAGTAGTATGGGAATGAAATAGGGCGTAGAGATCATTTGGAATTTTCTAGAAGCTGATTGAAAGAATCCAGCTAACTTTTTCCCAATTTAGTTCTGCGAGCCAACAGAAAAAGTTAGGTCACGTTGAAAAATAAGGAGCTAACCGTAAATTTGAGAAAAAAACGAACTCAGGCTCCTAATTCCGCGTTTTCGAGCTCATCTTATTAACAAAGAAAACAAAGAAAACAAATACAAATAAGGAAGCACTGGCCCTAGAAAACCAAGGAAAAAAAACAAAAAAAATTTATTAGAAAATTTGGAAAATTCTAAAAAGTGTCAATATTCGATGTCAAAAATCGAAAAATAGGTTGTTCTAGTCCAAAAAGTTACAAAAAACTTTCAATGCACAACAATAGAAAAATTGAATATTTGAATTCAATGTTTGACCATTTTTCTGGAATTGGTGCCTTTTCCTTCGTAAATTTAAATACCTTGTGAAACTCACAAAACTTCATTTATTACAGTATTCCTTTTTATACAAATCACAACTTTCTAACAATTAAAAAAAAAAACAAGAAAAACCCGCTTCAAAGTTTCAGTCCGTCCCTTTAGCAAAAAAAAAAACGACGACCTCGTTTTATAATTGTCTGAATCGTGGAGATCTCGAATCCGTTCCATTTGATGTTGCTGTTTCGGCGGTCGGTTGGAAATTTTTGGTTTCTTCGATGACTTGATCGAAGATGACTTCGATTCCGAGCCAAGTTTCTTTTCCGATCGGAATCAGCCAGTGCGGTTTGACTTGGAATGCGAACCAGGCTGGAATTAAAAGCGTAGGATTTGTAAAACTACAGTACTTTGAGGGTGTCAAAAAGTGGTTTCAAAATATCCGATTTTTCTGAAAATTTGCGGATTTATAGAGCAACTCTTGAACTCTATTTTTGTAGTTGACAACTTTTTTATAACACCACAATCCAGATAATTAAGCCAAGTTGACTGAATTTCGTCTCATTTTCGGGCCTCGCGCCCTAATTAACTGGATTGTGGTACTATGAAAAAGCGATTAACTACAAAAATAGAGTTCTTGAGTTGCTCTATACACCCGCAAATTTTTAGAAAAATCGAACATCTGGAAACCACTTTTTCAGGTCCTCAAAGTTCGGCCTAAAATGCCGGTGCGCACATTCTTTTTGGCAATTACTGTAGATCAATCTATTTTCTCAATGGAGCGCATTTTCCCTACTCACTTTTCATATCTGGCGGCAATTCCAAAACATAGACATATTTCGTCGGCGTATTCTTTTTAATCCAATCCGTCGCTCCACCGGTGGCAGTTCCCAACATATCCGCAGCAGTTCCGACCCGATATTTTGTCTCCCGATATGCGAAAACTCGGTCAGCAGCACGGTTGGCAAGGGTTTCCTGGAAAAATAGCTTTGTTACTTGGCTCCGCCTTTTTTTTGACTCGGCCCAACATATCCGTAGCACGGAAAAGTCAAAAAAATGAAAGTAAAAATGAAGCTAGAGACTTGAGATTTTTTGTAGCTCATTCATTTTAGCTTCTCTCTTTTTGTCTCCGCGACATTTCGAAAGTGTGACGTTTCGCCAATTTTTGAGCTTATAAAAAACCTCGCTTACCAAATCCTTAAAATCCTGTGGATACGTCCGCTTATGGTAGTTATACGGTAGAATCCAAAGCTGTCCATGTGTATGCATTGATACTAACGCGTACAGACGTCCGTAGATTTCAGATGACATTACAAAGTCACGAACGGCCCTGAAAACGAATAAGAAAAGAATTCGAAGGAGAAGAGGTCAGTGATCAAGGAGAAAAAAGTGCCTGTTTCAGAGAGGAGAGGCCTTGAACGGAAGTTAGGGGAAATAGGTTTTTTGAATGACTTTGGTGGCCTAACTAGGCCCTCTAAGCCTAAGCCTCTAAGCCTAAGCCTCTAAGCCTAAGCCTCTAAGCCTAAGCCTCTAAGCCTAAGCCTCTAAGCTTAAGCCTCTAAGCCTAAGCCTCTAAGCCTAAGCCTCTCTCTCAACTAACCTTGATTCTGGCTCCGAAAACGGCCGTGGCCCCTGGAACTCATCGGAGCATGGATTGTTGAATGGATAATTATTATGAGAGAATCCAATGTCGTAGTTTCGATTCAAATCAACACCTTCACAACAGAGATCCGAGGAGAACGGTCCCGTGCCAGTGCAGTTTTCAGGGGCACGGTTTTTGCGCCATTGACGGATCTGGAATTAAGGAGGATTGAGACTTTGAGGATTATGCTTAGAGGCTTAGACCTAGAGGCTTAGAGGCTTAGGCTTAGTGGGTTACGCTCAGAGGCTTAGGCTTATAGGCTTAGGCTTAGGCTTAGGCTTAGAGGCTTAGACTTAAAGGCTTAGGCTTAGAGGCTTAGGCTTAGAAACTTCAATCCCTTACCGTAGCCCTCGTGGAAGTCCTCGAATAAACAAAACCATCCGGATTCAACACAGGAAACACATAAATATCCAAAGTGTTCACATATTTTGTGATTTTATCGTCGACAAGGTATCCGTTGACCAGCTGGAAAAAAGGAAACATATATTATTGTTGTATCAACAAACAGGATATTGTGTAATACAGTGGACACTGTGTCACTTTTTACACCTTTCTCTGATAAAAAAAGAGAAAGGGATGGATTATCTTGTTGTGTTATTACTACTTTCTACAAAATGATAGATGGCCTAGAAAGCAAAAGCTAGGCCACTAACCTTTTCAATAAAATAAACAGCAACATGGAACGCTGGCCACTCTCTCGCATGATTTCCACCATCCAACCAAACTGCAATTTTCCTTCGTCCCGCTGGAGCAGGCTTTCCGATTCGAACGCCCAGAAGAGGACGGCCTTCTCTTGATCTTCCGATTGTTTTCAGTTGGACAAATGACGGATTATCGTGTGCCACCCCCTTTACATAGTCTTCGAATTGTGGCCAATCGTTGTATACGGTTAGGTCGAAGAACGGCGTACGAGCACCCGCGTGGGCTTTGTGGGTCCTGGAAAATGGAATTTTTAGGATTTTGTTGTCAGGCATTAAAAAGTAACTAGTTTTTAACATGGTTAACTATGATTTCTACCGTATCTCTATCCGTAAAGGGAAGATGATGGTTCAAAAAGCTTTACTAATAAAATTTACTCATTTTTGTGCGTTGTTTATGTTGTAAGTCATAAATCGGCTCTCAGTGGACAGTTTCGAATGAAAAATATACCAATCGACTGAACGTTTGTCGGAGATGATGCTAGTACCTTTTTTTGCCGAAATAATTTAGTATCAACTTTGTACAGTTTTCATCGCACGAAGATTTTTCACAGCGCAGGCTAGCTTGCCTTTTTTGGTACGAAACATTCGAAGACTTCTCTGATACGTAAAACTTAAATTTCTACCTTTCGCGGGTTCTGTGGATCGACAGGTTACTGTATAAAAAACCTTCTTTTCAATGTGCAGTATCAATTTAGAGTGGCTACACAGTGAATTGTAGATTCCGAGTTTTCAAGATTTTTTATGCAAACCCTCGAAAGTAAAAATCACTTACTTGTAGGCTATAATTTACAGAAATGGATTCCAGATCAATTCTTATCAAAAATTAAGAATTTCGGATTAGAAAAGCGGCGAAAAGTATAGTAACCTAGCTCGTTATTCGACATAAAAACTTTTGAAATTTGTGAAAATCAAAAAATCTGGCGCGATGGGAGTAAAATTTTTCGAAAAAAAATTCAAAAAATTCAGTGTTGAGATTTTTTTTTTTGAATCACCAAAGTATGATGAAAATTTCAGAAGGTACTCAGCCAAAAATTATTGTTTTAATATTTTGAAAAAGAAGATCTATGCTAGGAAAATGTTGTAACTGGCAATTGTTGGTGTGGGAGAGCCAAAAGTCGATTTTTGAGATTCTAGAAGTTTCTGGAAAATTTGAAAGATTCTAGAGGATTCTGAAGTGCCTTTGAAGTGTTCGAAAAACCTCCTAGAAGATTCTAGAAAATTGCAAAGGTTTCAAAAGTATTCCAAAGGATTCTGACTTTTTGAAATTCTGACTTTTTGAAATTCCAACTTTTTTCTGTCTCGGGTGTCGCCCGCAACTTTTGATCGGAGGTTAGCCGGCTTTTGACCGGCGTTTGGTCGGATTCCGGCTTAGACAGTATCAGAAGTCGGCCAAACGCCGGTCAAAAGCCGGCCAACCTCCGAGTAACGTCCGGCCAACTTCCGACAAGGTTCGGCTTATTCCCGGCTAAACTTCGACCTCCCGCTGCATTAGAACTAGGAAAACGTAATAAAAAATACATTTTATTGCAAAAAATAACCATTCAACAATTGAAACAACAGAGAAAAAATTAGAAAACAAACTATTAAAATTATTAAGAATGTGGGACTTGGACATCTTTGGTGGGTGGTGCTGGCGTATTAGCATACGGACATCGGTGCGTTGACTGAACTCCTGAAGTTGAATAAATTGTTGCATAAAAAGGTCAAAGAATTAATTACCTTGATGGTCTTTCCTTTCACTCCAATGATCAACCCGACGAGACTGTTCGGAATTTCGAATTCGTACATTGGAAAGTAGTCCTCATCAGCTCCCTTATAGTGAGACGAGAGGTCCAGTGGCGCGTCCAGAGTCTTGAGAAGAAGCCTGAAAATTGCAATTTCGTTTAGATTCCTGGTGGCTAGTAAGTATGCAACGTTTTGAATTGTCCGAAATTTTTCTGACGTTCAATATTTTTCTGAAATCAAAGTGTAAAGATGAAAAATTATCCAAAATTTTTTCCGGTCGGATATTTCTCGAAAAAAAAGTTTCGGAAATTTTTTCCGACGGAAAATTTCTCGAATTTTTATTTCGGAAAATCGGAACAATATATATGAAAAATTTCGAAAACTTAAAGATTTTGACAAAAAAATCGTTTTTTTGAGCAATTAGTTTTCCGATTTCCGAAAAAAATTTTCGGAAAAAATTCGAGAAGTGGTTTTTCCGAACAAGCCTGCTCTGAAGCATTATTAGGCTATGGTTTTCATTTCCCATTTTCAAACTCACGAGGCTTTCTTTTGGAACGAATACTTCCAGGCATTCCTTGTTCTTGAGTGTTGATGTGATTCCTAAATATTACAACATTAATTATAAGTCTTATATCGAAATTCTTTAAAAAACAAGCAAAATTACGAAAAATTAGGAGAAAATTTAAAAGAAAATGACACGCGACGCTTACACGCAACGCGCTTAAAGGGGGCGTCTGCTAATTCCAAAATTTTTGATTTTTTTATATGAATCGACGCAGAATTGGAATACGGGAACAAAATCCTCTTGGAGGGTGGTCTGAAAATTACTCATTTTCGAAATATAGGTCAAAAACAGGCCAAAAATTAGTACTGAGAGGGTGCAGAATTGCCACGTGTAAAAATCTGCACCCTCTCAGTACTAATTTTTGGCCTGTTTTTGACCTATATTTCGAAAATGAGTAATTTTCAGACCACCCTCCAAGAGGATTTTGTTCCCGTATTCCAATTCTGCGTCGATTCATATAAAAAAATCAAAAATTTTGGAATTAGCAGACGCCCCCTTTAAGTACCGGTCAACTTCCGGCCAACTTCCGGCCTGCCGCCATCTCGCCCGCGCCCAACTTTCGTCTAACCTCCGGTCAACTTCCGAACCTTCGCGTATCACTAAAGTTGCGGGCGACTTCCGGCCAAAAGCTGCCCAAAGTCCGGCCAAAAGCTGGACCCCTCCCAACTTCCGACCTGAAGCTGGCCAAAGTCCGGCCAAAAGCCGGATCCCCTTCAACTTCCGGCCTGAAGCCGACCAAAGTCTGATCAAAAGTTGCTCGCATAACCCGAATTGCGACCTTGTCGTTCAACGTCCGTCCAAAAGCTGGCTAACATCCGGTCAAAAGACGAACCCCCCTCAACTTCTGACCAGAAGCTGGCCAATGTCCGGTCAAAAGCCGAACCCCCACCAACTTCCGGTCAAAAGTTGCAGCCCGACACCCGAGGTATCTCATTTTCTAGTGAAACAATATCGATGAAAATTATACAGATCGATAGGAAAATTTTCGAACTTCAACCTGTAATTTTGGTGGATTTGTGTTGTATCCCCAAAAAACCAAAGCCGAAACACATAATTGTAGGAAATTTTCTCCGTCTCATTGAAAGGCGTCCTAATTTCAGATATTTCAAGAAAAAAAAAACGCGCCACCGACACCCCAGCTATTTCCCCAAATTTTCCAATTTTGATAAGATGTCTGATCCATTTCAAAGGTGTCATCAGGTCAAGCGGCTAATCAGACGGCTACCTATCTCCCTCTGTAAACAGGTTCCAAATGTCCCCCCACTTTCTCATTAAAAAAACCAAAAAAACGGTATATCACTTCCTTATGATAAGCGTTTTCCTACCTACTTGGAGGCCCCCCTCTGTCCTCTTCCCTTTTCCTTATTCTAAATCAATAAACTATTCTTACATCCAGTCCATTCATCAATGATTATGATTTGGAAGACACTCTCTAGTAATCATTGCCAATGCCAATAGACGTCCATATTCCCCCAACCACTATCACTTTTTTGTTTGCATATTGGGTGATAGAGAGAGAAAAGAGAGAGGGAAGAGAGAAAAAGAGAAGATTAGAATGAAACTAAATGGTGACCTTGTTCTGAAAATGAGAAGAAGAACAATGGGAGGTCGAGTGGGAAGGGAACTGGATTCGAGAATATTGTAGAAGACAGATGGTATTTGAAAAATCAAACACCTACTTGAACTTGATGGTAAGGGAGGAATACGGTAGAATACTGTAGGAAATTTGAACTTTTAGAAAGTTCGTACTGAAAATTTTAGATTAGCAAGTTTATAAGTACAAAAAGAACTGACCTCCACAAAAAAATCTCTATCAAAGTACCAAGTAATTAACAGTTTTCTAAGCGTAATTCTGGAAATATTAGTGCATCTTTTTTCAATGAAATCTGGTGGATTTTTAAGCTAAGTGGTTACCGAAGTTTCGAAAAAAATTTTCGTTGAAAAAACCCAAATTTCGCTGTTTCGAATTTGATTAGTTCGAGTGTTGCTTTATTAGAAATGAGGTTTTTTTTGTTAGATTTGAAAATTTTCGATTGGCTAGTAAAGATTTTTTAGATTTTAAAGCAACAAATATAGCAAGCTGTAGCTCTTTATGATACCTACATTTTGGTGTGTAGAAATTTCTTTTGTGTTTGCGAATTTCAGTTAGTAGTCGCCAAACTTTTCCACAGCGATATCTATCTAGATTCTCAGATTAAACCAATTTTCCTCTAATAAACGTTGGGGTTGTTAGACATAAATTATACCGAAATGTAGTGTTTAATAAGATCTACATTTTGATAGTAAAAAAAATTCATTTTTCGCCCAACTTTTTTAGCTGGGAGCCGTCAAAGTTCTTCTTATCGATACTTCCGCAAAATATAGGTGTAAGTCAGTTTTCTCTCCTTAAAATCATACTTTTTCAGACGAACATACCAAAATGTAGCTCTTGAAAAGATCTACCAAACGGTGTAAAAATCAATATTTTTTGATTTGAAATTCTGAATTGGAAGGTGTCAAAAGCCTTGGTCGAGTCGATATGGGAAGGTATTGTGTGAACAAAAGTTTGACGACTACTTGCAAAAAATTATTGTTATGTATACCATTTTGAAGATCTCCTCGCGATTTACATTTTGGTATAACTTTTCTGTGGAAAACCTTAATTTTGAGAAAAGATAATCGCCATATGGTGAAACTCACTATTGTTTCTTCTGCCTTCTGCCCAAACCGTTTCGCTCTAAAATTGCACTTTTCTGCAGGGGGCACTTAGAAAGTTGTATTGACTAAAACGTGGAAAAATTCCCTATTGATCTATACCAATTTGGCTGAAATCGGTTCTCTGGGAGTCGAGTTACAGATAACAGAAGAATTTTCTCAACTCACCAAAGCACTAGGACCAACAGGTAGACGAGAGACCTCACGAACATTTTCAGATTTGTTCAGTTGAGGCGTTTCGAACGTTCTGAAGACGTCAGGGCCTTTCCTCGTCGTCGTCTTCTGCCTACAACTGAGACATTGGCAAACGAAAAAAGTGGGCGGACACTCAACAGCAGACGATACAGCAGAAAACGATATCAAGCATGGCAAAAGGGGAAAAGAGAGTGAGAGAAGAGAGGGATGAGAGAAGCAGAGACAACAGAGGGACTAAATAATACCGAATATCTATAATAACATTGAGGTGAGAATAAGAAGAGTAAGAAGAATAAGAGAAGATCATGATGGGGGGAGGTGTAAAAAGTGTATGAATGTATACATAAGATATCAAGGAGGAAATAGAAGGGGGTGAAGTGGAACTATTCAATACTGGAAATGGAAAACGAGAGGGACACTTGTTTATGGGGGGCTCGTCTCACTTGGGCGACCGTCTGGAATTTGAGGAAAGTTGGAGATTTGGGGGAATCAGCTCTTTTATGTTGGAGAATGAAAAGTTTGGAGCACCTCCATAGATTTTTTCTGAATTTTCAAAATGGATCAAAACATCTGCTGGAGAATAGATTTTCATTTGTGGCGTGCCTAGTCAACTTTTGACGAGGATTTTAATAACACTAATTTCATTCCGTTTTAATTTCAATAATGTGCTCATTTCGATCTCATTGAGGTGCCCTTCTAATACAAATTTTACATTATCTACATTTGAGTAATGTTGAAACAACTATGCAGTTTCAATTCAACATAGCTGAGCAGCAAATTGCACTTTCTCTCTTTTCCTCAAGTATGTAGTGAAAATTTTAAGCGTTACTTTATCGCTGTGACCTTACTATTAGTAGTTGCATGATTTCTGAAATTTTCAAGTTTTTATATCAATCGCCACAATTCGTTCCACTGTTGACGGCATCCTTGATTGGACCTACGTTTCACGGCTGCTTATGTATCTAGGTCAGCAAATTCTTTTTGAAAATGAGCAAAATTAGCACTAAAAAACGTGTTTTGGGTCATAACTTGAGAACAAAAACTTAATTCAAAAATCGGCTCGCCACATCTTGTTGAGAACTTTTTTGGATTTCTCATATAATCAAAAAACGTTTTTCAACTCTCAACACCAATAGAGTTATATCGCAATGAAATTTTGCTGAAAATGAGGTTTCTAGAGCTAAACATTTTTTGAGACTTATTTTAAAAATCGGCTCGCCACAACTTGTAGCCACTGCCAATGTATATCTTTTGAATTATTGCTTTCATGATTTGGCTCAGTCCGAGCCGAGATATATCAGTTTGAATATTTTGAGTCAACAGATATTAAATTGATTGAGTGCAAACTCCGACAAAAGTGGGTTCAAAATAATCAGAAAGACATGATCAGTACTTTTTAAATTTCGAAAATGTTCAGAAAGTACTGTGCTTCCTGAAATTGAAAAAATTAAATTCACTTGAAAAAAGAAACCAAAAAGTGTCCATAATGTTAACGCAGGCAAAATAGCGAATTTTCATTTTTTATTAAAATTCTGGATATTCGGGCACTATTCACATAACAAATTGTAATTTTAAATGCTACTGTCCTGAACACGATCTCAACAATTTTTGACTTGAATTTTTCCGAGGAATCTTAGTTTTCTCGATCTTCGTTTTCCTAATCTTCCTCCAAATACAAAAATGGCTTGTTGTAATCTCCAAAAACCAAGATCAGTATCACCTTAACAGTTCTCTTCTTGTCCCAAAGCCTCTTTATCAGATCAGGTTCTTAAACTGTAACAAAAAATAAAGATACCTCGAAACCAACCAAACTACATTATCACACTCAATGTTGTAACCTTCTTTTCTTGGCAAGCCTAACAGAAGGAAATGTACGTACTAATCGAATTAGTACTTACTTCTAGAAGAGGAATAATGGAGAACAATAAGATGAACGAAGAAAAAAAATGGAAGGAAGAACAGAGGAATATGGAATCGAGGTTCGCGGAAAGAGGAAGTGAATGGCTTTGAAAAGGGGCACCGAAGAAAATTGAAGGTTCGAAGGAAATCGGAAAATGGAATCGGTGCTCAAAAATGAGCCAACGTTTTCGTAAATCGATTCAAATTGAAGCAAGTTAGAGAGGATTTTCTTTTTTGAAACTTCCTAACCAAAAAAACCTAACAAAAAAAGGGAAAAGCGACAAAATTTTTTTTGAAATTTCATTATTATCAGCTTCGAGATCACGGCACCCTGGCGCGCCACTGTAGGCCCGCAATCACTACGGCCTAAAATGTGTGCATTTTCGCGTAAAATTTTGGGTGAAAACTTCAACCTTGTCGTCCCAACATTTTGGCCAGTTTTTTTACGGCCAAAATTGCATAGAAAATGTTCGCAGAAAAATTTCACATCTAAAAAGTACAAAAACTGCAGTTTTCGTCAGATATTCAGATTGCAATCGACCATCTTCTGTAAAAATTTCAAACGCTTATAACTCCTTTAACTCTGATCGAAAATTCATGATTTTATATTTTTTGAATAGATATTTTTTCAATTTAATGAAGTTGGGAAATCGTTTTTTGAGGTGTTTCTAAAAAGCTGTTATCCTTAAAAACGCCGATACCCCGTTGTAAATTTTTCTGTGCTTACTGTAGTTTACAAAAAAAATATTTTCATGCGCAAGGGAAA
This sequence comes from Caenorhabditis zanzibari, assembly GCA_963966625.1. NCBI lineage: Eukaryota > Metazoa > Nematoda > Chromadorea > Rhabditida > Rhabditidae > Caenorhabditis > Caenorhabditis zanzibari. Next base: position 11,656,922 of record OZ016468.1, read on the forward strand.
GCTACAAATTGGGCGTCAACTACCGCGTTGGCTCATTCGTCGATCAGGGTGCCGTGCGAGATGTATTCAAAATATCTCACTTTTTTCTGAATGTAAGATGAGCAATCTATTTTCAAAAAAGGACCATATCCAAGATCTTTATTTAAACACAAACTTTCACTGCTCCTTCTGTTCCTCATTCTTCTTCTTCTCTTCTAGCGCCTTTTCAAGCTCTTCGTTATCCGTGTCTTGTTCTTTTGTCTCAAACAAAACACACTCTTCTGGTTTCATCTTGACTCTTCTATCAGCTGGAATTGGCAAGTTTTCCACCGTCGATTCTTCCGATTTCTTGTTTGGATTACGGTTTCTTCTCTCATGCTTCTCGCAAGCTTCCTCCATTTCTTTTTCCAGTTTTTCGATTTCCGATTTGTTCTGAAAATTTTTATGGAAGTTTCAGATTCAGGACACCTCACTGTGACTCCGCGACATTTCGAAAGCAAAGTGTCGCGGAACCCTAACTGTGAGCTTACCTTCTCTTCATCCACATTTCCTCGATATTTGATAACTTTCGGGTCGAAAATGAGATCTGTTTGAGCGACACGAGTGACAAAATCATGAATTGCGGCTGAAAATAAGAAATCAAAATGCGGCTCCGCGATATTTCGAAATATCGCACTTTCGAAACGTCGCACTTGCGAAAAATTAAACTTTCGAAACTTCGCGAAGCCGAAAATGCGAAAAATTGTTCAAAAACGCCTTTTTAAAGACTTGTTGCAGATCAAAGTTTTGTTTTAAAATCTTAAACTGACTTTCAGTTTGGGCTCCGCGACATTTCGAAAGTGTGACGTCTCGAAAGTGCGACGTTTCGAAAATGTAACGTTTTGTTTGACGTTACAGAATGGTTTACAATTTCTGTTTTCGAAACGTCGCCCTTCTAAAATATCGCACTTACAAAACGCCATAATTGCGAAATGTCGTACTTTCGAAACGTCGCAGTTTCGAAATGACTTTTCAACAAAAATATCTCCCAACTCACGATTATCAATCTCGACAACAGTCTTATCCATTTCTCCACAAAGTTCAGCCGGAATCAAATCTCCATCCAATCCGATAGTCTTCCTAGATGGAGTCCCCGCTTTCACTTCATTCTGAGCCTCTCCATTTACATTTGAAATTGTCGACGTCTTCTTTTTCTTTTTTCCAGATGAAGAATCCACATCTTGAGTTGTCTTCGTCTTCAGTTTCTGTGATTTCGTCTTTGTTTTTTCTTTACTTTTCTGTTTATCATTTCCATCATCTATCGCTTTCACATCCACCGGAACATCCTTTTTTTGCTCTCCTCCATTTCCTTTGGCTCTCTTTTTTTCTTGATTCTTCACATTTCCATAAGTACTTTCATCCATTTGAAGAACTTTCGGATCTTTTTCGGATTTCTTTTTGGAGCAAACGAAAGTTATAGAAAAAGTCATTGAGAAAGTAATCATCACTTCGAGTATTGCGCGTACTGAAAATTTGAAAATTATACATTTTAGAATTGAAAACTTACAGAACATCGTGCATTCGATTATGATGAATTTTCGATCAATCAGAATCTTTGCAAGGATTGAAATTGTAATTTGGAAAATGTCGATAAGCTTTTTTTTGGTTTTCGAATTCCACATGGCATCCGAAAACCAAATAGAACAAGAAAAATTATATTTATTGCCGTGAATTTGACACTCGATTTAAAAATTGATAATGACGGTTTTTGAATTAGATATTCAGCTCACTAGATGTAGTTTTGGTTGCAGATTCCAAAAATGTGTTTCTTTTTTCTGTAGCTCTACCGGGAAAAAAGCTACGAACCATCGAAGTGCTCGCACTGTATTGTAGCCAACGATTGGAATGGCGCCAAATTGTGAGACTTCATATGAGCGAAAATGGCTGAATTTGCGCTATTCTGGAGAACGTAACAATGAGATGAAACACTGGAAAAACCATCAATTTCGGCTCATAGGAACACTGAATTTGGGTTCACGTCACCTCAAAACCAATCGACCATTTCAGGTTCTGAAAAAACCAAACATTTGACACTCGATTTAAAAATTGATAAGGACGGTTTTTGAATTAGATATTCAGCTCACTAGATGTAGTTTTGGTCGTAGATTCCAAAAATGTGTTTCTTTTTTCTGTAGCTCTACCGGGAAAAAAGTTACGAACCATCGAAGTTGGAATGGCGCCAAATTGTGAGACTTCATACGAGCGAAAATGGCTGAATTTGCGCTATTTTGCTTTAGGTTTGGATTCTTAGAAATACCACAGATTTAGAACAAATATATTAGCTCTAAACTTATAGATACAGTAGGATGGTTCACTTTCACACGCAGTGGCTGATGTGATTTTAAGTACCACACAATGAGAACAGAAACTCATGTGATTATAAGGGGCGGGGTTTCTATAGAATTCCGAACATCAGGATGATAGAATGGTTCGGAGCAAGATTCGGTAGAGAAAAAATGCGATACGCTCGAAGTTTTTGAATAATCAAATCGTACATGTAATTTAGAATCGATTGATATGTTTTTCGAAGAAATTCATATTGGCACACTTAACGAAAAAATTTGTCAAAGTTGCTCAGTGAATATCTTAGTTTGCAACCAACCAAGTCCTTCGTAGTTTTACACATAGTTTTATACGCCTTTTCAGTACGCGAGGCCGAAATTTTAGAAACGAAATTTGAGAATTCATCGAAAACTAACCAAATGATAGCGTGTCTATCAACCTATATCTCATAAAATAGACTGTTTTCAGTGTTTTTCTAGGCCATGGAATCCGATACACTTTTGTTTCTTTGATTTTCAGAATCCATTTTTAATTTCCCACATTTTTTTTTGAGCAAACCGAGACTTGTGATTTTCCGGGCCGGCCCGGTCGGCCCGGGTTTTAAAAAATGTGTGGTTGGTATTAACAAAAATTGCCCAATAACAGAAAATTTGCCCAAATCTTACCAAAACTAAGTTACAAGGGTTAAAAACATGTTATTTTGCCTAAAAATCGCTCAAACTACAACAAAAGAAGTCAATCGCTGGAAGATTTTGAAAGAAAAAAACAATTTTTGAAAAAATCCGGGCCGGGCCGGAGAACTTTTCTGTTTTGGCCCGGCCCGTGACAAGTCTGGAGCACACGGTCTCCCAGACGTGAAATTTTTTCTAAATTTGTATATTTCTTTGCGTCTCTAACCTCTCGCTTTTCAGTGATTTTTTGCACTGAAATACCTAAAATCTGGATTGAGGCTCTTATGGACTAGAAAGTTCTGAAAAAATGAGGTTTGCCGAAAAACACATAAAGAATTGGACTGAATGTGTTTTTAAAGCCGAAATTTGCCGTTAAAGTACTGTTTTTCAAATTAGGTCAATAGTCCCCACTAAAGAAAAAAAATAAGCATTCTAGCTTGTTGTGAATTTCACTAGGATCATTTTCCACTATCAACCGTTCGATTTGAAGCAGAAATAAGAGCGCAATGCTCGAAATAAGCTAAACCAAAGATTGACCTATATTCAACCTCAATATGGAAATTTTGAGCTCTGAATTTTTTATGGAGCTCTCCTGACATCTAGGTTCATATTGTGAGTACATGGGAACACTTTTGTAAGCTTTAGACGTCGTACTCCATTTTACAGTAATCCGAGTGAACAAGGTCAGTCAACTTTGACCCAGCATAAGTCTATCACATCTTGGTCAAATTTTAAAAATTAAAAGCACAAAAATATCAGAATGATAGTTCTAACAATCGCTCCGCGTTACTTTTTTGAATAAGGTCCTCGTTCTTTCAAAAAATTGACAAATGTCCCAAATTTAGGCCTATTTTGCAAGTTTTGAACTGAAACTTGTACCCCGACATTTTTTCGCGAGTTTTCAACCAAATTTCTTGGATGATAGCTTAAAATGTTTGTCTCAATGCCCTCTACAATCGCTCCGTTTTCGATTTTTGATTTTTCGTTTTTCCAGACGGATCTAGGTCAATAGAACAATGTAATTTCATTTCTAGCTCTTTGTGCGCAGGATGATGAAGTGAATGATAATTTTCAACTATAAGACTTCAATAAAACTTTATGTCTTGCTATTCCAGCTAAAATGTTTTACTCACATAGCGCCTGAACCTAGAAAATCTCATATATCGAGTGCCAGTCAACAGCTGAGATTTTTAAAGGAACAAACGCTCCAAACTTCTTGAAACTTTTAGTAGGCGACCATTATGCATTCTATAATCTTTTTGCCAAATTTCATTTAAAAATTTCCTCTTTTACTGAATTTTGACAAATTACTGTAAGTGCTAATAATTAAAGATTAAATTTGATGCAAAAGTGCTCTGCTGGCACGTGAGAGAGAGTGAGAAACGCAGAGACAATTTTAGAAAGAAAAAACGCAGAGACAATTTTGAGAAACGCAGAGACAATTTTAGAAAAAAAAATTTCAAAAAAATTTTCACGTTGGGAGGCCGTGGGAGCAAACCATATTTTCTATTGCAAAAATGATGAAAAGTGAAAAGACGTGTTTTACTTTCCGATTACTCTTAGATTTATTCAATCTAAAAAATCATTTTAAACACAAGAAAGAGAAAATCATCGCCTTAACGTGTTCTCTTTTTTGAATTTTCTTTTTTTAAGCTCCGCCCACAGGACGAACATCAGTTGATTTCGAAACGACACAAAAATGAACACAGCTCCACAAATTACCTTTTTTTGAAGATAAAATTTTAGTGGTGTCCTTTTGTTGAACTATAGAATGCCCCAAAATGCAAAAAACCCAAAAAAAACGGTTTCGAAAATCATGAGGTGGTCCCTAGCTAAAATAGTTTAAAAATCATTCAGCTTATGAACGTGACGTTGAAATCCAGATTTTCAAGATCCGCCGAAAAACTACTTCTCTCCCAAATAGTTTTTACAACATTTTCAACAAATCGTCAGTTCATTTCTTCTCCTGAATTAAACGCACAAAACATTGTCGGAAAATGTCATTCGGAGACTATCTCATTCTCGTTCACTACATTTTACTGATCGCCTTCTTCCCAATTTTCTGCAAGGGAAAAAAGAAAACAACTGGCGGAGGAGCAGGAGGAGCACAGACACCGAAAGTCGCTTCTGCTGAATCGGTGGATATCAAGTCTGCAATTGTGAGTTGAATATATCAGAGGCACTGAGCCACCCACGCTTTTGAAGTTGTACATGTGGCGTGGCCAATTTTTTTGAATAAAAACTAGAACGCACATTCTAACCAAGAAACAAAAAGAAAAATGCACTTTTATTATTTCCAGAAACCAGCAATAACAGATCCAACTCCAAGCGCTATCAATCCGGTAAAAGAAGATCCGAAGAATGAAGAAGCAAAAAATGGAGAAGAGAAGAAGAAGTCCGGCGAAAATAAGGATGGTCCAGGAGCCGATGGAAAAGGAGGAGCAGCAGATGGAAATGGAGAAAACGGACAAAAAGAGGAATCGAAAGAATCCAAAGAGAGATCGCTGAAACCATTCCCAAAGTTCGAGATGCCAACGGAAAGTAAGAAAAAAAGAAAGATAAATGATCATGAAAAGGATAAGAAGGAAAAAGTGAAGGCTGGATTTTATCAAGAAAAATCGGATGAGGACGATACTTTGGAGAAAGTGGATAGTCTTCGAGTGGAGCAATCTGATAAGACGAAGAGATCGCAGAAGAAGAAAAAGGATTAGAGAAATTGGGAAATGTTTGAGAAAATAAAATTGTGTTTATTGAATGGTTATGGAGAGAAATCTGCACCTTCGAATATTCCTTTGAATAGTTATAACTATTCCTTTTTAGAACTTTAAAACCAAGATTCTAAAAATCCAAAAAATTCAAAATCGTTAAGTGTATTTTTCATTACGAATGGACGATTTTGGGTCGAATTAAAAGGACTTGAAAATTTCGGAAATTTTTTGAAAATGAAATCTTTTTCGGACTATAAATCGGCGAAAAAACAAATGTTAAGATCCATGAATTGGAAAATGCAAAAATTGCGAGTAGATTAGTGTATTTTACATTATAAATTGACGATTTTGAGTCGAGTTATAACGATTCGAAATTTTCAAGAAAATGTTGAAATTCGAAACATTTTGAGCCATAGCTCGGCTCAGAATCATTCAATTGGCTAAAAACGAAATTTCAGAATCCAGATTCTAAAAACCCGAAAATTCCTAGTTGATTTGTATATTTTTTCATTTTAAACGGATGATTCTGGGTCGTGTTAAAACGATTCGAAAGTTTCAAAAAAACTGAACATTGAAATCTTTTCGAGCCATAACTTTGCGCAGAATCATTCAATTGGCTGAAAAATAAAATGTTCAAAACCAAGATCCTAAAATCCGAAAAATTCTGAATCTTTTAGTGTTTTTTCATTGTAAACGAATGATTTTGGATCGAGTTGTGCCGGTTTGAAATTTTCGGAACATTTTTGAATATTCTGACGATTATTTCAGAAATCACAGACTGTAATTTAAAGTAACTGTAATGTAATATGCAGTATCAAAAAAAAGTACAAGAAAAAGTCAAAAAATTTTATTCATCTCAAAGTTCTCTATTTTCTGATTCTCATACTAAAACTGACATCCGATGAGACTGGCATCGAGAGATCCTTCAATTTAAGAAGAACCGATTTCATTGTGGAACGATCCGCGGGAAGTTTTGTCCAGCACGATTTCAGTGCGATTTCGGCAATCATTGGTGGTGTGATCTGAAGAAAACAGACGTTTCGAAGGCGCGCTTGAACCTTCTGCTTTAGAAACGTCGCACTTTCAAAATGTCACTGAGCCAAATCTCGAGAGTCAAAATTTCTAGAATATCAGATTCTGAAACCCTAATACCTCTGGAAACGGCATTCTGTAGTCGTCGCAGAAAATCTTGGCTCTTGTCTGCAAATTCGACATTCCTGGATACGGGTCCGCGCCGTCGGCATAGATCTCCCACATGAGCACACCTGAAATCCAGAATCCAGATTTTTAGAGGACGTCATTTTCTGAAATCTTACCAAAAGCCCAAACGTCACTTTTCAACGAATACAACTTGTCCTGCATCACTTCTGGAGCCAACCATTTCACGGGAACTTTTCCCAGAGTATCGTCGTGCATTTCGATACGTTTGTCGTCGGAAAGTCCAAAGTCGGAAATTTTGATTTGCTAAAAATCAGAAATCAGAATTCGGAATCAAAATGTCTTCTGAAAACTGAAAAACTCACATCCGTCAACGACAACAGGCAATTTCTGGCTGCAATATCTCGATGAAGACACTGTTTTTTCTCCAAATACGCAAGGCCGTCAGCGGATTCAATACAGAAACGAAGACGTTCCGAAAGTGTTGTCTTGGTTTTGTTCTTGCGGAGATAGGAGAGAAGTGAGCCATCTGGAAATGAGATAGTGTGGAAAATGGGAAGGGTGAAGAGAAACGAGATTCTCATTTTTAGTATAGTTCAGAAAAACGAGTATATCTAGAGAACCAAAAGAGTTAGAAAAAAGTTGTCAACTTCAAAATAATCAGCAAGAAACTTCTCATCTCATCATTTGGTTCAAAAAGGATACTGTATATTTTTCTGAAGGCAAGATTTGAAATCCCAAAAACTCACGAGGACACATCTCCATCACAATCATCAGCGGATGAGCATGGACTGCGAGACCTGCAAAATTTCAGAATCAAAAATGAGAAACCCAGAATTTTTCATTTCCAGAGACTCTGAATCTTAAAACTTCTGAATGTCCGAATCCTTAATGCCCATATTTTCAGAATCTTAAAAGTTTCAGGATTCAAGAAATTTTGAAGTCTGAGAATCTGATGAGAATTGTCATAATCTCGATGTCTCAAAATCCCTCAAATGATAAGAAATTTGAAAATCTGTCAGACCGGAAATTTCAGAATCTAGAATTCTTCGATTCTTAGATGCCAAAAATCTCAAAATTTTCGATTCCCAGAACCCTAGAATCTTAGAACTTTCATTTATAGTTTGTCTGTCTGTGTATGTGTCCAAATCTCTGGATGTCCCATCTTCATTTTTCTTTTTTTTTTTGTTAATTCTTCCACCCCCTTCGATTTTCAGTCCCTGTTCCATTTTCCATAGATTCTTTCTAGATCCAATTTCAATTCCATTTCCCCTTTCTAAACTATACTATTTTTTAAATAAATCTAAACTATTGGTCAAAATTCTAAACGATTCGAAGCATGTGATCATGACTATTCAAAAAGTTTACGATTCCATCAGATTCCCAATTCAAAACTATAAATCATTTGACCAAGTGGAGATAAACAAAAACAATACCGAGCACCCCTTGGAGCTCAGGAGGATCACATGATGACGTGATGGCTGAAATTTGAAACCTTTCCGTCTGAATTCAGAAAAGAAGAGGATGTCCTTTAACGCCATCAGCGGGAAGAGGGAAAAAAGTGAGAGAAATGAACTTTGACTCCAGTTCTACGTTCAAATTTCTAAATGGACTTTTCACTTTTGTCAGGTTTCGATATTCTAGTTTTTCGGGTACACTTGGAATCTGAGATTTTAGGATTCCTGGAATCTATAGATTGTTCGATTCTGAGTTCCAGATTCCTTCCTATTCATTAATTGATGTTGGCTGTGGCCAAAACTACAAAAATGATAACCACGCTAGCTACCGTACTCCACACTGTCCAAAAACCCTTACCAATAATTCGAACGATATGTGGATGTGAGTATTTCCTCATCAATCTCGCTTCTTTCATAAACGCCGCCCGTGTCTCTCGTGTCATCTGACATCGCATCGTCTTCACCGCCGTCTCCACTTTTTGACCACCGATTTCGCATTCCGCCAGGGAGACCTGAAAATAGTTGGGAGATTCTAGATTTAGAAGATACTGGAACTCTGAATATTATAATTCTGAACTCTCAAATTTCTGGAGATCATTTAGGTTTTCTAGATTCTGAGATTTTGAGATGCCAAATTTCTAAATTTTTTTTTCAAATTCTGCGATTCTAAGATTTAGAAGGATTTTGATGATCGGAGGCTTAAAAATTCTGAAGACTAGAGATTCTGAAGAATATTCAAATTTTGATATTCTGAAGGCTTCGAAGTCTTGATTGGTTCCGAATTTCAAGATTCTGAAATCCAGATTTGTTCTGAACTCTGAAATCAAGCTTTTCTATGATTTCGAGTTTCTAAGACCAAAAAGTTCTCGGATTCTGGAATTTTCAGAATTTCATTGTTTTTGAAGTCTAACATTCTCCTGAAGATCCTACGAACTTTAAAATTTTTAGATTCTCATATTACGATTCTTCTTAAAATTCTCGATTCTGATTTTCTCTCATTCTGAATTTTTTGAGGATTCTGAGACCGTCATATTCTAGGGACTCTAATGATTATGAAATAGTTGTTATTCTGAAATTCTGAATTCGCGAGAATTCGAGTTTTTCGTATTTCTAAATTATCAGATTCGGAATTTCAATAGGATTCTGATGATTCTTGTAATTTCAAGAATCGTAAGACTTTGAAGCTCTCAAATTTTGAATTTTCAGTTTCCTCACCTCACCAAAAGCGCCCTCTCCCAACTTCTTAATAAAAACCACATTCTCATGATCAATTATCCAATCGGGTTTCCCGATTGGAGATCCCAATTTCACGCCCGAAACTTTGGTTATTGGAATTCCATTTGCCCTGAAAAAAATATGTGGGGTTCTCAGAGCGGATTAAATTATTCATATGGTCGTCTCTTTGGTCTCTGGTGAGATCTTTTTCAGTGAATATTTGCAAAAAGAGCAAAGGAATCCTTAGAAGAGTTTTTCGTTCAATTTATGGATCAATTTGGTTTTTTGAACCTAGTGGAATCAAATTTCAAGCTAGAGGTTAGAGATTAGAATTTGGATTTTTTTGACTCAAAAATTGAATATTGTAGAAGATTCTGAAATCTTCACCCACATATGCCACTGGCACAATTCCTGAACACTCTTCTCCCGATGCGCTCCTTCGAACCAAAAATTTCCGCCAGAATCCGAGTTGACAGCGAAATTGTGCAATTTTCCGTCGGTGTGACGAACGGAGAGAATCATTGACATTTTTCCTGCAAACATTGTGAAGATTCGCATTGGAGCGCATTTGTAATTTGTGGATAATTTGCGATGGAGCAGGGTTTCTGAGCTTGTTTGCTGTTTTTTGTTTGGAAAATTTCCATTTCCGTCCTTTTTCCGATATTTTAATTAGTTTTTTATACGAAAAAAATTGTAAAAACCTCAATGGAGCGAATTTTCAGCATCTTCGAACTTCCACCCATCTTTGTCACTAGAGCGCCTTTGCATTGCTTCTTTTTCAAATTGTTCGTTGAAAATTCAGTTTTTATCACTATTTGCAATAAAGCGCATTTACATTGCTTTATTCATCCGTTTTTTCATTAAAAATTCGATTTTTTGCCGATTTCTATCGCTTTTCTCCATAAGGCGCCTTTGCATTGCTTTCATTTTCAAATTTTCTTTTGAAATTTTTCAATGTTTGCCTATTTCCAGCTCTTTTTGTAATAGAGCACCCTTGTAATGCTTTGATTTTCAAATTTTGCTTCAAAAATTGCAATTTTCATCGCTTGTTGCAATAGAGCGTCATCGCAGTGCCTTAATTTCCCCCAACATTATTTTCAAATTCCCTCCGATCCGAACCCTGAACTTCAGAAGCACGCAGCAAAAAGTTGCCCGTCTTCGTAAGGAGCTCCTCGGCGTCCTGCCTCTGCAAAACTCCATGAAACCAATCGTTCGTATTATTATTTCTCTCCTGCTCCGAATTTTCCGTCGTCGACGATTCTGTCGCCGTATTTCCGTTGCTCAATGACATCTTCTGAATTTCCTTTTTTTTCACAAGATGACGTCAAAATGACGAAGGCTTACATTTCGAGACTTCTTTTCGATTGAGATACAAAAAGTTGAAAAGATGATGAAAATTCTGTGAAAATAAATATGATTCATATTGTTGTTGTCATCATCGTTATTTTTCTTGTTCAATTCACGTAATAATCTTTTCAATTTTTTTCAGTGTTCCAAAGAATTATTAGACAGTACACACTTTATTTCCGGGAAGGTGATGAAAATTTGAAAAAAGGAAAGAAACGGGGCGAAAAAACTAGTAAACTCATTGTTGCATAAGCGTTCATCTCCCCTTGTGTATGTACATTTTAAGAAAAAAAAAGCGCCAAATTTGAAAAATTCCTAGGGGGAGCGAGAATAAATGAAAGATGAGGTTTGATGATAGGGGTGGTTTGATTTCGTGACTTGAATAGCATGATCTAATAAAATTTGAATATAAAAAAGAGAAAGAAAAGTTTACCAGAATTCTTCTTCCTCCTCTTCTCAAACCCGATTTCTCGCCTTTCAATCATCACCAAAACGCATTTGTTACAAAAACGAGCATTCTTGTTGGTTGTTTTTTGTGTGTGTTTGTATGTATATATGTATATTGGGTGGAAGGGGAAGAAAGAGAACGAAGGTTCCAAAGAAATTTTTAAGAGAAAGCGATGGGAAGGGAGACACATGAAAAATATACACTAGAACCAGAATGTGCGAGCACGTTTCCAGTTTTACTGAAAACAAACGCAAACACGACACGCAGGATTCCAAGGTGAATAACAGTCAGAAAATAAATCAAATAAGCAAATTTTTGCAAGATTTGCTCACACAAAAAATACACTACAAGTTGTTGATGTTCAAGGATTTTCGTCGTTATAAAAAAATAATTCGAAACGCGGTGTGTACAGTACAAATGGTAAGAAATAAAAACACGAGTGGCGTCGGACTGACACGCACACATATGAGAGAAACCAGGCAAATTAAGGGAGGATGGGTGGATGTCAGCCGATACCAGATACAGTATGAAGTGGAGGACAAAAAAACGGAAGGTGCATGTAATTTTTGGGGAGGGATGAATGATTGACCGAAAAAGAGAGAGACAAGGATGGATATTCTATGAAATGTGACAAAAATGAGAAAAAAAGAGAGACAAGGAGGAAGATGAAAAAGAGAGTAAATTGATTATTCGGTGCTTTGCGAGAGAAACAATGCGCTTCGGACTAGTTAGAATGGATGGGATGTTCGGGAAGAGAAGAGAGATGATCATGCTCGCGCAGCACAACACCGAGAAAACGAAGAAGCAGCAGCAGCAGCAGCAAGTAGCAAAGAATAAAGACGATCTTTTGGATGGTTTAGATTCTTTGAACTTTATCCGACACAACGACAGGATTATTTTTTCTGATCGTTTCACGTTCCATTGTCTTGTAGTCGAATTGGCAGTTGTGCGCCTGATCGTAGCGGTGATCTCCGCAGTACAGTCCTCCACATCTACACGTGAAACCTGAAAGTTTCGAAAAATTATTTTCTGCTCACTTGTAGAAATTTTCTTTTTTATCGAATAAAAAAACCAAATTAAATACTCACCGGTAAGTCCAACCCGTTTTTTACACATATGGCATCTATTAGCTTTTTTCACCGGGGCAGGCGCGTCGATGACAATTGTCGTGGGCGCAGTGCTTTCAGCAACCCTAAAATTTCAAAATTCGTTTCAATGGTTTTGATATTTGAAAAAAAAAACAACTCACGTCGTCGTCGTCGCAGGTTCATCGGTCACATTGAGAATTTCCTCACAATCCAGCTTCACCGTTGCATCGGATGCACTCACGGCTGCTTTCATGCAAATTTCCACACTTGATGGGTCAGATTTAAGGGCGGAGGAGGTGGCGGCCATTGATGAAGGAGATACAACTGAAACAACACAAAAATTAGAAAAAAAACGTTTATCACATCATCAAAGTATCAATCAAAATCCATTTCCCCCGAATGATTGTGGTACATTCGCGTGCCTTCTCTCTCTCTTTTTTCGTCCCCCCAAATATCTTTATCTATCCCACTCATGTGTACGTGTGTCTGTGTGTCATGAGACCCTTCCAGCTGATAACACGCCGTTTGGTCAGCGATCATGGTGATGAAGGGGAAAAAATGATTAAATAACCAAGTTCAGGCCAATCAGAAATCTCTCTCCCTCGGCTTTTGATAAGCAGTTAGCTTTTCGTCACAAGCCGATTGAAAACCGATTTCCTGGTGGCTCAAACCGCATTAATAATGCTCGAATTTTTTTTCACCGTGGATTAGTCATGCGAATTCTCAGGAATTCTTCTCATCAGTATATGCAAAATGTAAGAAGAGTGAGAGGGGAAAGATACATGCATCTAATATGCTCCTTTGGCTCTTTTTGCTCTTCGTGTCGATGCATTTTCCAAAAAGGAACTAATGATGTGCGTGGGAGAGGTATATTTTTTCAAAATTTATGTTCTGTGAACGGAATTAAAAAATAATCGTGTTTTCTCGTTCTAATCAGTCAGAAACCTAATAAAGACTCTTATCCCAATTATTCGAATTTATGCAAATCTGTCATGGACCCACACACTCAAACAAAACGCACAAAAGCACTAGATTCTCTCTCAACGAATTGGCAACATAAAGACGGGTTGAAAACCACTTAATGCACACATTCGTTATTCCTCTTCTTCTTTATTCTCTCGCCTTCCTCGTTCAGGGCCATATTTTACTCACCGCCATTACTAAATGGACAGTGGCGCCAACGTCAGCCGACTCGTTTCTTTCGATTGTAACAAAGAACACCGATCGATATTCAGTTTCGCAATCGATCATTCTGAGGTCACGATGACGCGTTTTTCATAATTTTTGATTTTTTTAAACGATAAAATACTCACCAGGTGATGTGAGCCTGACAGCCTCTTGCTGGCGCTTCAGCGTGTTCTTGAAGCATTGCGAACAGTAGCCTTCCGTGGCGGAGGCTCCGAAAAATCCGCAACCAGCACGGCAGGATGGTGCAGTCTGAGCTTGCTGTTGTTCGTTCTCCATTGGTTGACCTGAGCGACGCCCTGAAAGAAAATGATGAAAAATATTATTCGCGTTGAAAATTAAAACGATAAGAGTCAAAAGTACACCAATGACACCGGCCCCTGGAGGCCTCCACCGAGAAAAATAGTGTCGATTGTAACAAAAAGAACAAAATATGAAACGAAGACGAAACACTCTCTCTCAGCGGGGACATAAAAGACGTCATCATGTGATCTCTTTTGCTACAGAATCGAGGGGAAGATTACGAACACGTTGAGGGGTGAGCGATGGCGCTGATGCTTTTCCATCGACACAATCGATCTCTCTCAAACTGCGAACTTTTGTCGCCAGAGACTGCAGTGTGTGTCAGCTCGAAAGAGAAAAACGACGCGTATGCTTTTGACATCAATAAAAAATGTGGTCACCAGAGAGAGGGGAAAGAGTTTTCTCGAAAAAAAACGTGCACTTCACGAGACCTAACGAGCTTCTGCTCACAAGATTCGTTCAATTCCCGAATTTCAGTAATAACGCCTCCGGGCAGGTGAAAAGGAAAAGAAAAAATCCGTTTTTTTTTCAGCGCATTACTTACGTCTATACATAATGAAGCGAGTGAGAGAGAGAGGGAGTTGAGATGTTAGTGGAGAAGTCAAAATCGAAAATAATTGATTTCAGACAAGATAGGGGGAAGATTGACTTATCGATCGATATTTAAACTATGGCAAAACGATGCTGTGTCACGAGAAAAAAAATCGGCGAGTGAAAGTATTTTAACGCGATAAATGCACTATGGTAGACGGGTGGGAAGGGGGGAAACAGAGACAGCGCAGTTCCCGTGTCATCGCCATAGTGTTGTAGAAGCAACTCTCTTTCTCTCATATGACCGAATACGATGGGGAGGCAGGGTCACAAGGTGAATTGCAGTAAAGAACCATCAGTTGGGGGAAGGAAAACGAAGAAGAAGAAAAAAAAGAGTAAAGTAAAGAGGGGACATTTGACAAAAGTGACTGAACCCGACTTAGAGAGAAAGCGCCAGCCACACACGTCACGCGAAATAGACTTTCTCTAGTCTCGCATCTAGGCCCCCTCAGACATACACAAACTGCGAGGGAAATAGAAAGAGAAGGAAAGGAAAAAGACCCTTTTCCTCTCGTTTTCCTTCTTCTTCTTTTTCTTTTTTCTTCAGCTTCTTCCTAGTATTACGCCCCAAACGCTCTCTTCTGCCATCCTTTCACGGAAAGCACTTTTCTTCGGCAAAAATGATTCATCCATAGTGGGGCGCTGACGACGCCTTCGAACCTCATCATCACCCCAATCTATACTCCATTATCTTGGATTTGCACTAATTCATTATTTGCGGACAGCACAATAGTGCAAACTCGCTCGTTCAGATCTGAATCTAGTCTGGGATCGTGGTCTATCTATCTCTCTATCCATATTATTGCGTGAGAATGATGTAATTGTCAGACAAAACCCCCCGCGTTTATTCTGACATTAAAAAACCGATGGATGAAGAGAAAGAATGACAGAACAAGATAGAAAAAGGGAACAAAGCGAATGAGAAAACTTTCGTTTCTCCTCCCATTGGGAATCGATTTCAATTGTCGAGAAGTGAAAGAGAAGAAGAAGAAGGAAATGGCAAGCCGGAGAGGGAATTGCGGGGTGATAGAAGACTGAATCATGTGAAAACACAAAACATGACGGGGGATGAACGACCAAAAAAAAAAACAGGGGCACTGAAAATGTTCTCGGGTAAAAAAAATGTGAAAGGTGACAGTTACCCCCTCCCAACTCCACACCATGCGTTTTCTCACGTGACAACGGCGCAACGCCAAGCGTGTGTGTGCGTCGAAGGCACGCAATTCTCTCGCTATTCTTTTCCCTTGTAACCAGACAGCTGCCTTGTGTCGCCGTACATACTGCCGCAGTGTCTCCTAGGGGCGCATGACTCTCTCTCTCTCTCGTTTTCATTCTTTGCCTAGTCCACGAGAAACAAATTTACATTCTCCCCAGTACTACTAATACTGAAAAAAATCGAACTTCTCTCGATTTCAACAACTAAAACAACTATATTACTACACTCAATAAAAAATACAGACGAGCGAGGGTGAGGAGAAGACGCCCACACTTGATGTATTGGTGATGGTACTACAGTTCGGATGACTGATAAGCGTGATAAGATACCATAGGCGAAGTGGGACGACCAGCAACCAGCCGCGCTTCACTTTACGTCCAGGATACGGAAATAATTAGAATGGGCGGAAAATGCGAGACGCCTTTTCATGGGGACTAATTCGGAATTCCATGCAATAATTGACTTCTACGAGGGGGTCTTCGTTTCTAACAAAGGTGCTCATTATACGGAAGTGCCACACACAGACAACAGCCGAGCCATAGGGGGCTCCCAATGAGAATGGTGAAGAGAAAACAAGCCTTGTGCATGACTGAAAAGCGGGCGAACATAATGGAGCGAGCTCTGGCTGAAAATGAAGAAAAAAGTGGGTGTGGCTTGGAGAGAGAGTGACTAAGAAGAGTAAGTACACCATCCGAATAGTGTCGATGCACTTTGGCACTCGTTTTCAGCCGCCCGAAAAGTTCACCTAGATCGGCTTGCACGCGGGAGAGGTCTTCTCTCTGTCTCTCTCTCTATCGTCGCACCGGTCCCCGACCTTATAGTACATCACAGGGAAACGGGATCTGGTGAGAGGCTGACACAACCGACTGGAGGCAAAAGTGGTGGTGAAGAAAAACATCAAGGGAAACCAAAAAAAACTCGTGTTAAAACTGAAGAGGGGATTTTCGCATTTGAAAAACAACTCTCGAGGGTCTCATTTTTTGGGTTGAATATTGTTCAAAAATCTAAGGAAGACAATGAGGAACCCAACCATTGAACGGCATGCGCTTGGGGGATCACACAAAGTATGAAACCAAACAAAAAATCACGTCAGAAAATTTTCGTTTCGCGAGCGAAGAAATAAAAGAAAGAAAAGAGCGCACAGAGAATCGAAAACCGATCGATGAGCGCGTCTCGAATGTTCGGTGGATTTCGAAACACCACTTGAACTGCTGCCAGGTGGAGACATGCAAATTCTGGGAATTTTCAAACCAGGAAACCAAAAAACGCACGTTTCAAAGTGCGTTCTCAGAAAATCGAAAATCAGGGGCACAAAAGCCGAACAAAGTGCGAAAAGAACAAGAAAATTCAATAAAGGGACAGCGAAAAGTCGAAAATTGCATCACAGGAGTGGGAAGAAAGATAACGCAAGGAAAAACGTCTCTCTCGAACATTCTTTCCTTATGAAATCATGTGAACATTATCTGTATGATTATAATCGATTACAGCGACTTTCGAAATTCCTTCTAGAACCCAATCTTGTTGATTAAACAGATGAAATTTAACAGAAAAGGAAATTAAATGAATCAGAATGATATTTCTCGTACACAGCTTATTCGATTTTCTCTCTTTTTCATAAGTCACTGCTTAGCGATTTGCGTCAAACGAATTGAAAGCAGCTGCTGACAAAAAAAAAATAACCGAATGCTACGTGGAACTTTTGACGAAAAATAAAGAAAGGGACCACTAATACATTGAAGAAAACTACAAAAGGAAGCTGGCTGGTTGCACATTTACACACTACAGGCAGCCGGGGGACAAAAGGGGTACACGTGGAGGGGCCAAGTGGCACAGGGGGTCACCGAACCCCTGATGTGGTTAGGACTGCCAACCAGGCACCCTCTACCACCACACCAGCAGGGACTGACTGCTGCCTGCTAGCGGCCAACCCCATCACACGATGACAATTTGTGTACGCGACGCGGCCGCACCGCAACCGCGCTGAACAAACGGGCCGTTTCGTCCTCGACGGCGAAAGGGCTGACTGTGTTCATTCGGCCTAGAGAAAACGAAAAATCAATGTGTGATGATTCTAGGCCGGCTCTCCGCGGGAGGCACCGGTGTCTGTCGTCATCTGTGGCAAATTCGTCCTATCTCTTCATTGTCAGCTGACTTTTTTATTACCGCATGTTCGATTTTCGGTCTGTTTCAATGTTTCGGATGAAAAATCGCAACCTTCAAAGATTTCAACAAGATTCAACTTCCCAAACAAAAAAATAAGAGATCATTCGCTATTTAATCAACTAATTTTCCGTCTCCGATTTTTTAGAACATCGACAAAAACAAGTCAACCTATCGATTAGGTCTCTCCGAAGATCCTGTTTTTCTCCACATTCGTCACATACTGCCAAGGAAGTGACTCAAAAAACAATTTCTGCCGAGTGAGCCACCCCTCTCTCTTTTCTCGAGCATGTACTCGTCATTTCGCTGAAAACTGACTCATATATGCCTACTCGTTTTCAGCTGTCTCAGTTTCAGCATCGTCGCGCGCCGCCTCGCTTTCTGAGAACGGAGGGACGAACGACTAGAACAAGAGCGCTTTTTGGCTGGAAAATCCTTCTGATAATGAGCAGTGGGGGGTCTGAGGGAACGCGGAAGAAAAATATGAAAAAAGAAGAAAAACATAACCGAATTCTCATATGGCGACGTCAGAGTATTGCCATTATCAGCAACCTCAAAAAACAGGGAATTTGATGGAAAAAGAGGATGAAAATCGAAATTTTGGATTTTTTGTCGAAAAAAATACATTTTTCGCGCCTTTAAAAAGGTTCACCATAACGGAATCTTACGGACTGCCACAGTCCTAAATTTCGAGAGAAAAACCTACTTTCTCTCGGCCAAAATCGAATTTGCCGCAGAAAAATGTCCAGAATAAAATCTAATTGGCCCATTTGAATTTTTTGTGTGAAAACTGGCTGTAAAGGTTGGATGAAGGTTATGGGACGGGGACGCACCCCTAACCTAGAGTGTTGACAGAAAATCAATCGCTAAATACATCAAATCGGCATTTATTTGCCAATAATAAATCACAAAAATCAATCAATTTGTATCGATATATCTATTATTCAAGTGACTTTGACACAACGACCTTTTTCTGAAGAGGTTCGACATAACACGGAGGGGGACAGGTATATTGGGGGCTCCCGGGACCCCAGCGCTTGTTATCCCCGAACACGAGAGGCGAGCAAATATCGCCCCAAACGCCCCGAGGGAAAGGGAAGAAGCCCAAATGAGAGGAAGGCGAGAAAACGAGATCCAGACAACGGGAATCGAGAGAGGGCGAAAATGAAACGAAAAACCCCCGAGGATGCTGCTGGGCTGAGGCGGAAGAAGGACAAGTCGGATTGTCTCGGAGAATCGGAGACGGAGGTTATTTATCGGCGGTGTTGATCACAACGGGGTCCCGACCTCCTATTAGCTTTGAGATTTACGCAATCTAGAGAGAGCCGAAGGTCGTCTTCGATCTCCATCTGCTAAAGAAAAGGAGATGAGCCATTTGTTTGAGATTTTTTTTATTTATTTCCGTCATTTTACTGGTTTCCACCCCAAAGTTTACACAGAAAAATGCGGGCAGGGTATTTCTGTACGTTTCTGGCGAATTGCCATGTCAATAGTTGAAGATCGTTCGGTTTTTCGCAATGATTTTGAAACACAAACTCGAAAATCAAACATCGGGGCGAAATAGAAAAAGAGGAAAGAGCATCGGAAGGGGGGGTTCAGGTGATTTCGAGTTCAATTTCGAAGAAAATATTTTTATCAGGTGTTATTTTGACTTTTTGAAAACGAGAACTTTCTGGCAAATATCGAAATTACGGAAAAAAATGAAAAAAATTGAGGTGAAAAAATTCCAGAAATTAAAGGGACATGCAATTTCCAGGCCCTTGGGTCTTACCACGAAAATGTATTTTAGAAATTTTTGTCCTATTTTTTGAAAAATCTGGAAAAATTTTGAGATTTTTTGATGTTCTGATGCTGAAATTTCAAGATTTGGTGTAAAAATTCTGGAAAATGTGAAAATTTAGCTGAAAAATAGGCGTATTCAGCGAGAAAAAAGCACAACTGAAAAATGATGACAAAACGAAAATCAGTACTTTAAAGGCGCAAGCATTTCGAAACGCGACGGGTCTCGACACGATCACAGTTTTTTACGAATTTTTTCCATTTTTTTCATTGAAATTTCGAGTTTTGAAGTGGTCATTTTCAGAAATTTCTGCAGAAAATTACGAAAAAACTTGAAAAAAAAACAGAAAAATTTTTTGCGAGGTTTACCTAACCGGGCGGACAACTAAATAACTTTTTGGCCACCGCCCGAGTGTCGTTCTCCACACTGAAAAACAGGACGAAGGCAAAAGTCAGCCAGTAAACAAGGGCGACGTGTACTATTTTTGTTTTCAACCATCTTCTTCTCATCAAAAAAGGGGACACAGATAGTGCTATACTAAATATTTTGAAGTTTTTTCTACTGAAGAAGGAGAAAAAAGAAAGTCGAAGCTTCTTCTAAAAAGCTGAAGAAAAGAGCCTTTTTCGGAGGGAAAGAACACTTGGAGTAGCTCTAGAAAAGAGCCTCCGCTTCTCTAGGGACGTCATCCGAAAAGGGTACTCAGGGGAAGGAAAAAAAAGAAGAGTGTTTCCTGTTTTCACAACGTTGATTACATCA
Source organism: Caenorhabditis zanzibari (assembly GCA_963966625.1). Lineage (NCBI taxonomy): Eukaryota > Metazoa > Nematoda > Chromadorea > Rhabditida > Rhabditidae > Caenorhabditis > Caenorhabditis zanzibari. Next base: position 11,677,306 of record OZ016468.1, read on the forward strand.
TAAATTGGGGGGATTGTTTGTGGAAAGTGAATCGATTCTGTTTGGGGCGGTTGGTATTCTCACTAGAATCGATGCAATCGCACAAATGCGAAAACTCGCTTCTGGCGACAGATGACGTCGCTTTTCATGTCGGCGGAGGTGTACGGGCGGTGGGGAAGAAGAAGAATAACTAAGCAGTTTCACAGTGAGATTCGATTAGAATGGGTGGGAGGAGAACGCAGGGAAAAGAAGAGCTAAAAATAATAGTTTTCTTCAATTTTCGGTGAAAAAAATGCATGTGACGATGGTGATATCATTAAAAAGAGATAAGAAGCGCCAAAAATCGAGGTAAATAAAAAAAAACACTATAAGAATAGAGGGGAGAAAATCCATTTGGAGGAAATTCGGGGCGCCCTTCCGGTGGTGGCAGGTTGCCCCCTTCGGTTCAAAAGAGCACATACAACGGGGAAAAAGAAGGGGAGCTGTGTGCTCAGACGAGTCAACGATGCTGAGCAAACAGCCGCCGTCGTAGAGCCTCCGAGGGCGCTGGGAGCCCAACACAACTCGTTCTATTTTAGCCAGTATAGTGTTGGTGGGTCTGCAAATGAATCGGGGGGAACGACTACCTAATAAAATTGATAAAGGCACATATATTTTTTATGCTCATAATATTATCAACCAAAAAAACGAACGAAAAACAAACCGATGAGAATAGAGTGGGAAAATAATTATAAAGCCAATCGGTTGGTGGGGGAAAAACAGGAAAAAAAGGGGGGAATATCAGAAAAACAATTTATGGAGCACATCTTCCAACGAATCTCGGGTACAGGCAGACGTCACGAATATGGTTGGTTCCGGTCAACCAGCAGATGAATCGTTCCAATCCCAGACCGTATCCACCATGGGGCACACTACCGTACTTCCGTTGATCCATGTACCAGAAGTAGTTGGTCGGGTCGATTTCGGCACGTTTGAACGCGGCGAGCATCTCGTCCTCTTTCCAGATACGCATCGATCCTCCGACGATTTCTCCGACACCGGGCATCAGAAGATCGACGGACTCGGTGAGCTCCTTGTCATCGGCGCAACGTGGCATGTAGAAGGCCTTGATTCCGGCTGGGAAGCGGTTGAGAAGAATTGGCTGAAAATAGATGAAAATTGCTTAAAAGGTCACTTGGGAAAATAGATTTAGAACTTCTAAAATTTAGGGGGTTTTTAGAGATTTCTGAATGTTTTCTGAGTTGTTTACAGCAAAATTTGATGAATTTTCAGCTTTAAAAAAATTTTACCGATTTTTTTTGTCACTTTCAGAAAAAAAACGTGCGATTTCAGTTGAAGAACAAGAAGAAATATCATTTCTCCTTATTTCCAGAAGCGATTTTCAGAATTCCGAAGGATTCCGAGCGCAAAAATTTAAAACCTTTTTTGAGCCAGTTTTGGGCGTTTCTAGAGATTCCTGGACGATTTATCAGTCGTTTTGACCCAATTTTGAGCATTTTTAAGTAAAGTAGTTCCCTTTTTTTTGTCATTTTTAGCGGAAAATGTACGATTTCAGCTTCAAAACACTAATAAACACATTTTACACCTTCCTGAGACAATTTTCAAAAGTAGTTTTCATAGATTTCTCCGAAATTTCAATCTCAAAACCAACTCACCACTCCAATAGTATCAGTCATCTTTCTCTCGGCAGCCTCAGCGATATCCTCTCCATACACAAACTTCTCTCCGTGCTCGTTACGCACATCGTGCTCCTGAAGCCAAGCGATCGCCTCCTTGTACGCCATTCTTTTGAACGGACGAGCTGGTGGCTTGTATCCCTGACAAATTAGTTATTTCTGGACCTCGAAAATTAAAATTTGATTGACTTTTTTCAGGGGAACCGTGTATAAATACGGTCAACTGGAAAAGTTTTTCTGATTGAAAAAGCTATCGATTGGTAAAAAATTCGTCGAATTTCATAGAAAATTAGCAGAGTTACGCCTCAAAGGTGGCGAAATTGTCAAAATCGGCAACTTTTCAGCAACACAAGGCGTAACTCTGTGAATTTCCGATGAAATTTCACAAATTTTTTACCAATCGATAGCTTTTTCAATAGGGAACATTGTGACTGCATTGTTACCCGATCCTCTTGTGAAAATTATTAAAATTTGAATGAGTTGTGAATGTGTCTTACCGGGTTGACAAACTCGATCATATCCCTGGTAACTGGATCAGCGAGAAGACGATCTACAGTATCACAAACGAGACTTTCGATACGATCCATAAGTTGATCGAAGGTGATAAAGGCGCACTCGGCTTCCACGTGTTGGTATTCAGAGAGATGACGACGGGTTTTCGATTTCTCAGCTCTGTAAGATTGAGCAATGCAGTAGACGTCTCCAAGAGCAGCGTTGCAAGTCTCCAGATAAAGCTGAGAGGATTGTGTCAGGTACGCTGGCTCTCCATAATAATCCAATCCGAATAACGTGGATCCTCCTTCGACTTGAGTTTGAACCAAAGTCGGTGGAGCCACCTCGGTGTACCCCGCAGCGAAGAAATGATCTCTCATGGCGCGTGTGGCCGCTGCACGAATTCTAAGAATTCTGGAGGCGTTCTCTCCACGAATCACCAAATGGCGGTTGTCCAGCATCACATCCACACCGGCGTCCTTGTTGAGAACGTTGTCGATTCCTCCGGCTGGCGATGCTCCGATGAGCTCCCAGTAATCGACAGTGAGCTCGTGACCGTCTGGAGCGTCTTTTCCGTCTGGGAGAGCCTTGATGACTCCGTAGACTTGGATGGAGGACTCGGTGGAAAGTGTCACTGCATCGTAACTTTGGCAGAGTTTATCGTTGAGAACGCATTGAATGAAACCGTATCCATCGCGGAGGATCAGGAACATTAGCGATTTTCCTTGTCGACGAAGACGATGCACCCAGGCTTTGATGGTTACCCGTTGATCACGATGACGTGTCGATTCTCCGATCTTGATAACCTTGGCTTCTGGAAGAGACTCATCACGGGTGAAGGTGATCGCTCTGGCGGCTTCAATAGCAGCGTCGTGTGCTTCTTGAGCTAGCTCCGCTTCCTTTTCTTTCACTCCAGCCTTCTCTTTCTTCTTGAGCTCCGCCTCGTATTTTTTGGCGGCTTTTTTGAGCGCAGCCTTCGCCGCTGGCTCCCAAGCCACGCCTTCTTCGCTAGTCTTTTTGATCAAGAAGTCTCCGGTGTTTTGAGAGATGAGCATCGCCTGTAATTCGAACATTTTTTTGGGAGATTTTTCAAAAATATACCTGAACCAAACTGGCGAGTGGCTTTTCCTGTGTTCCGGGGTTCTCGTCGCTTCCGGCATCGACATCAATGTAGAATTGCTTCGTCGCCATTTTTTATTACCTTGAATTTGGGAACGTTGGGAATTTGAAACAAGTAATATACAGTGAGAATGTACAAAGTATGGACAATTAGTGAGTCTAGACGATAGAATTTGGGAATTCTGAATTTCCTAGGCCATGGGAACTAATTTATGTATGGGAAAACGAAAGAAAAAGGAAGAAATCTGACGAAAATTCCAACATGAGTGAGATTGTGCAATCCCTTGAAATTGTCGTCAGATGCGGTGTTTGCGGACAAAGAAAAATTTTGTTTTTTGCGAAAAACTTTGCGGTTTTGAGGGAATATGTTTTGAACTGGCATCTGTCTAAGGTCAAATTTTTCGCTTGTTTTTATGGAATAAAAATAAAGTTGATTTTCTGTCCTAAAATCAAGGAATTTCAGTTTGAGGTACGGTTAGCGACTGCAGTGCGCATTATCCGTAAGCATCATATTTGACGGTAGATTACACCCTGTGGCGGACGTCAGTTTCACCGACTTTTGTCAGCTGATTTAATTTGTTTTTGATGGATTTTTAGCGTTTTTTTCGAGAAAAATTGGATTTAAATAGATGAAATGTCGATTTACAAGCGTTTTGATATCGAAATAGACCTGTTTCGCGTTGTTTTCATCAAGATATGATTTTTTTTCTATTTAAAGAAAAACTGGCTTTTTTCAGTGATGAACCGGCTTCTCCAACAGACCGCTTCTCGCGGGTCGTTGGCCATTCGTGCCTCATCGCAAGTGACCACAAAAGCACCACCGGCGAATCAGATCACCAAGCAAAACGCCCAATTCGATAAGGTCACTCATACCGGACAAGTAAGATTTTTCCTTTGATTTTGGAAACAAATTTTCATGTTTTCTAGGCCTGGGATCAATCCGACTACCGTCTCCAACGTTTCGACAGATCCGCGAAGCAAGTCAACCCAAATATCGCGATGCATTTGATCGATCAACGCCCGCCAGAGGATTGTGGCGATAAGAGAGTTGTCTTCTGTGACGGAGGACATCCGGCTCTTGGACACCCAAAAGTTTATATCAATTTGGTGAGTTTTCATGTAAAAAAGTGGGAAAAATAGGCAAAATCGGGCTGGAAATGTTGAATTTAATTTGTTTAAAAATGCAATTTTTCAGAATCTAAATTTTTCTTTCAGGACAAACCAGGAGTGCACGCTTGCGGCTACTGCGGAAACCGATTCTACAACTCGCACGCCACGAAAGGAGAGGATATGAAGATTCAGCATCTCAATTGCTAAAATTTTTTTAGAAAACTTTCTGTTTAGTATGTATTCAAACTCTCAAAAAACGTAGCTATCGTTTCTTTTTTAAATGAACATAAAAACCAAAATCACGGATTTGGGATATACAATCAACGGGAAATGAGATCAAAGATTAATTAATTATTTGATAGGAATAGTGAAGAATGGATGTTTGAGCGCCTCGTTGCACGTGATTCTCTTGCTGGGATCCAAAACGAGCATACCGTCGAGAAGGCTTCGGAACGCTTGGACCTGAAAAGAAAAATTGTAGTCATTATCCAATCAGCCATATCGTGAAAGTTAACCGAAGATGAGCACCGCTAATGACTATTCATTTTCGCTCTTATAAAATCCCCACTTTTGTAAATTAACAAAGTGGCGAGGAACATAGAGCGGTGTCGAACCAGCGACCCTTGAGGTGACAGTGGCGACTCTAACCAGGTGAACCACACTCACCTGTTCCATTTGTTCTCTTCCCAATCGTTGACCAGCAATCAGTTCTGACTCGAGGCACCGTGTGGGTTTTAGATTGGCCAACACCGTAATCTTGTTTCGCTCGGTAACCTTATCCACCTCATGGTACAGAAGATTGCAATTGACATCGAAGTGGGTATCTTTGAATTGTGATTTCCTCACGAGCTTGTTCGGATACTTTCCCTTTATATCGGTGAACAGTTTCAGCATATGATTGTTGGATCTTCCGGGGAACATGATCTTTCCAGTGTACACTTCGTAGAGGGTTACTGCTACAGACCATAGGTCGATAGCGTAGTCGTGACGGACACCAAGCACTGAAAAATTGATGGATTATGTTACAGTACAGAGCATGCTCAATTGTCAGTTTAAAAATAACGAAGACTCTCCAAAATTTCGCTATTTTGGCACTGATTTTGGTCTAGTATCAACTTTTGGCACAGTTTCTAGAAACAGTATTTTTTTGACCAAAAATCGGGGTTTTTAAACTTTTAAAGGAGAATCTCATCTATCGATTCATATAGAAAACGGGTATTCTTATTTGTTCATTACTGAGAAAAACGGGATTTTAAAAGTTCCATTGAAAATCTGTTGACGTTTTTAAAATCCCGTTTTTCTCAGTAACGAAAAAATCAAAAGAAACGTATTCTATATGAATCTATAGCTGAGATTCTCCTTAAAAATTTATGAGAAACCGATTTTTTAATAAAAAAATACTGTGTCTGAAAAATGCGCCAAAAGTTGATACCTGACCAAAATCAGTGCGAAAATAGTGTGGTCACTGGCATTTTCAGAAAATTTTCCTTTTTTTAAACTGAAAATTGAGGATTCTGTACAGTAGAAAACAGGCTTGTTCGGGAAAATGCGTTCTCGAATTTTTTTCCGGAAAATCGAAAAAAAAAACCATTTTGCTCAAAAATGATGATTTTTCGTCAAAATCTCCAAGTTTTCGACTATTTTCGTCTATTCCTTTCAGATTTTCCTAAAAAAATTCGCGAAAATTTCCGATTCCGACCAATTCCAATAGAAAATAAACTCACTAATCTCCGGTGCACGATAGAATCTCGACACCAAATACGGTGCCAACTCTTGCTCATTAACCCGACCAGCCGATCCAAAATCACACAATTTCAGTGTCAACTTCGACTCGTTCACCAGAATATTATCCGGCTTGATGTCAGCGTGCACGAATTCCAACTTCTTCAGAAGCCGAAGCGCGAGGAGGAGCTGTTGAGCGTAACTTCTTACGGCCTTGAGATGAAGTCCATCCTTCTGTCCGTACTTCTTCAGAAGCTCTCTCAAATTCATGCTCAAATTCTCGAAGACCAAGCAAAGATGATTGTGATGTTTGAAAGTTCTGAAGAGGCGAAGACAATGATATTTATCCTCCTTATCCGCTTCATTCAATTTCCGAAGCACTTCCAACTCTCTCAATCCAGTTTTATACATAACCTCGTTGTTTCTGATAATCTTCACAGCCACCGTATTCCCCTTGGTTTGATCATTACATCTGCACACATTACCAAAGACTCCAGCTCCAGTGAACCCAACAACTCGATAACGAGTATCCAAAAGCTCTCCAATTCGAACTCGATAGTATCCTTCAACATCATCCCAGTTATCCTTAAGAGTCTCATGAACCGCTCCCGAGTGTCCATCGATCGTCGTAGAATCCTGAGGAAGCTCCTCGTTATCTGCGAACATATCGAAGCCATCGTCCTCTTCCTTCTTCTTCGCCGCTTCCTCCTTCCGCTTCTTCTCCTCCTCAGCTTCTCGCTTCTGTTGCTCTTTCAACTTTGTCTGCCAATCCTCCCGAATCTCTTCTTCCTTCTCTCTTTGGAGTGTTTCGTCCACATTGTGCTCATCAGCACCATCCATATGGACCATTTTGTCGCGTAGGCCGGCGAAAAAGTCCCCAGGAGTGTCGTTTTCAGATTGGAAGCTGGCTGGAGTGGAGGTGCCGCTCGTGGGTTGCTCACTTCCAAATCGGGTCTGAAAAGAGGGATTTTAAGTTTTTAAAGCGTGCCATTATTATTTTTTGTGAAGACGCAGAAAAATAGAGCACTTTGTGCTCAAAAAGTGGAAGAAACGAGGGATTTTGACCCTGGTAGCTTTTGACTCAAAATCTGTATTTTTGGCTTAAAAATCTGCGTTTTTTCGCTTCAAACTGTTCAATTTTTATTTGAAAAACGCTAGTTTGATACCAAAATTGAACGTTTTGCGTCGAAAAACCGGATTTCAAAGCCAAAAATATCGATTTTAGGCCAAATAACGCGATTTTAAGGCCAAAAAAAATACTGTTACGCTCTCTTTGAAAAAACTAAAACTCACCGATTTTATAAGAGCCCTCGCCTCTGCCACCTGCTTATCTTGCTCGTCATCGTCACTATCAGAATCCGAGCTGCTGTCCTCGGAGTCGTCAGTTTTCTTGCTCCTAGCTTCACTTCTCGGCGTGCTGTTTTCTTGGGGAGTCTGAAAGAACACAATTTTCAGCAACTTATTCAAACGCGAATATCTTTTTTCAGGGGGATCGGGTAGAAATACGGTAAACAGAAAAAATGTTCCTTATTAAAAAAATCTATCGATTGATTAAAAATCGTAAAACTTCATCCAAAATTAACAGAGTTACGCCTTGTGTTGCCGAAAAGAACTTTGAATTATTCTGGAGCATTTAAAGTGGGTTTTTGAGCTTTTAGAGAGTTCTGGGACCTTTTGGGACCTCCTGAACGCATCTGAACACATCTAGAACGGTTAAAGCAGTCTAGGAAACACGTTATATTAAAAAATCTCTTTTGAATATTTTGGAAGATTCCAGGGCTTTTTGAATAGGTTTTACACAAGACCCTATAATCTTCCAAACTATTCAAACAGCAATTTCAAATCGAAACTGTTCCCTAGGCCGCTTTAACTGTTCTAGATGTGAACAGAAGCGTTCAGGACTACCCAGAAGCTTCCAAAACTCTCTAAAAGCTCAAAATCCAATCCTAAATGCTCCAGGAGTCTCCAGTTCTTTCCGGCAAACTCGGCAAATTTTCTGACATACAAGGCGTTACTCTGCTAATTTTTGATGAAATGCGACGATTTTTATACCAATTGATAGCTTTTTTTGAGGGAACGTTTTTCTTTTTACCGTATTTTCACCCGAACACATTTCAACAGAAAAAACTTACATTCCCCCCGGTCTCCTCTCCCTCAATCTTCTTCAAAATCTGAAGTCGTCTCTTCCTGGCCTCCTCAATCTTCTTCTCCTCATTATCCGAATCCGAGTCCATATTCCATTCCAACTTCTTTGTTGGCTCCTCCTTCTTCTTCTCATCACCACGTCTTCTATCTCGATCTCTGTCTTCACGTCTTCTATCCGGACTTCTTCTTCTTCGATCATCCCTTACATTCCGAGCACTATCCCTTCTATCGTGTCTTCGATCATCGTCTCTTTTCCGTCTCTCTTGAGATCTATCTCGTCGTTCGGCTTCTCGTCTCGCTCGAAGCTCTCGATCACGACGTTCTGCACTTCTGGAGCGCTCTCTTCTCACCGGGCTTCGACGGTCACGACTTCTGGAGCGTTCTCGACGTTCTCGTCGCTCTGAATCCTTTCTTTCGGAGCCTTTTCCATTCTTATCATCTTCCACAACACGACGCTTCGCTGGTGGCTCATCCTCCTCTCGATCCTTGTCCCGTTTATGCTTCTTCTCCTTTTTATGATGTTTCTTATCCTTCTTGTGCTTCTTCTCCTTCTTATGCTTCTTTTTCTTCTCTGCAACTTTTCCAGACCTCTCCGAGTCCGTCCTAACTCTCTTCTCCTGTTCCGAATCCTCGGAAGACGATCCACCATCAGACTTCACCTCTCCATCTTCGTGCTTCTCCGATGTTGACATTTTTCGAGTCTGAAATGATAAATATTGAGATTTCATGCTCTTTCATCGGAAAAAATTGCACACTTTCAACCCCAGCAGGCCGAAAACCGCAGCAATCGGGAAATGAGAAGAAGAAGACGGCGCATTATTCACTTTTCTTCGTGTCGAAAGAGAAAATCTTAAATTTGTATTGAGCGAGAAGGAAGAGGAGAGAGAAAATAAGGCAAAAAAAGCTGGAAGAGGGAGAAGAGATTAGTAGGTGGGAGCCATGGAAACCGTCTCCATGTGTGAGAAAATTTGAAATAAATTTAAAGAGTGGTATTTTTGTATGGAAACCGAATTTATAAATAATCGAAAACATTGTTAAATTGATTTTCGGAATTTTTAAATTTTCGAAAAAAAAAATTTTTTTTAATTATTTTCAAAAAATATCGGTTTCGTCATGATTTTTAGCAGTATTTATTTTGAAAAATCGGTTATTTATTCTTTTTAGAAAATTGAAAAAGAAAAATATCACAGAAAATCGGTCAAAATAAAAATAAAATCTTCAAGCTTCTTCATTTTCGAAAACAGTATTTTTATAAAAGAAAAACATCGAAAAGCGTGTCATGGCGAAGTGCGAGGCGTCAAAGTGGTGAGGTTTGCGCGGAAAATGTAAAAAACTGGTTGAAAAAAGAAGGAAAATGAGGGGAAAAACTGGAGGAAAATTGCATTAAAAAATTCATTGAAAAATCATCAAACTACAGTAGTTTCAAAAATCGTTGCGAGACCCGAGCAAGCTGTGGCCGCTGTCCCTTTAATTTTGTAATTTTTTTGAGAGAAATTTTTCGGGATTTTTTTGTTTTTGAAAAAATATTTTCAGTGAAAGAACAGTTTTTCAACCGATTTTTTAAGATTTTAAGCTAGAAAATAAATATAGGGAACTAAAAATAATACTAATAAAAGTTAAATTACAGCAAAACAACGAAAAATTGCTGTTCCTTTATTTTTGTAATTTTTTAAAACACCTCTAAAATTTTTTTGTTGTTTTTCAGTCGTTTTTAAAGATTTTTAGCTTAAAAATGTGTATAGAGTCTCAAAAATATGTTCAATAACAACAAAAAACCAGGGAAACTTGCAGATTTCTTATCAATTAAAAAAATTTTGAATTTTTTTTCTCTCTTTCGTAACAATTTTTTAGCATTAGCAATACGAGGTTTCTTCCAACCATTTTATTAATCTTTTTTCAGCAATGATCGCGGTTGGACTTCGTCTAACCGAGGAAGTGTTTCCGGGTCCCGATGAGCCGATTGCCAAACTTCCAACCGGAAATGAGAATCCGGCAATGTTACTGGATGGAATTGATAAAAATACCAAAAAAGCTCATGTAAGCTTAAATACACAAGAAAACTCGCTGAAAATCTCAGTTTTCAGATCAAAAGGATTATTCTGAATCGCACTGCCAACGTGGAATTCCTTCGCGCCGAGTCTCCATCGCGTATTTGGGTCCGTCTCACGAATCACATCACCGACAAGACTCTCACTTTTCGGGAGCCGTAAGAGCCTAATTACCATAAAAATAATTTTTAAAAGTCAATTTTTCAGATTCAAATTACAACCAAAACTCGACATCAGCGACGGCGACTACGCGTTGGCTCCAATCGACGAGCGCGTCTATCGGCGTTGTCGAATAATTAAAACTGAAAATCCGAATAATCTCATCAAAATCTTTTTCATCGACGACGCGACAGTGGCGTGGGTGAAACGAGAATGTCTTGCTGAGATGGACGAGCATTACATGTTTTATCCATGGCAAGCCATTCAAATTTCCATGTTTGGCGTTTATCCGGCAGTTGGGGATGATGCTGGGAGTGTGAGTTTTTTGCTTTGGAAATTTGAAGCGAAAAACGAAAACGGAGAGCACGAGGAGGGAGAGAACATGAAAATAAACAAATTCTGGCTAATTTTCGAGAATTTTCCTTTGGCCAAAAAGTTTTATAACCAACTATTAAATGGCTCATGAATGGCATATAGAGCTCATGAAAATAGCGTTTTTAATGTTTACGAGTGAATTTTTCTATATATTTTCCAAAACTTATACAGAAATTTCGTGAATAGGTGTATTACTTCGATTTTTGCGGAGCTCCGTTTCCAAGTCTTTTTGAGCAATTTTGCACTAAAATTGACTAAAAATGGGTGAAAAACCACCAGTATTGACTAAAAAAAGAGTGAAAAATGACCAGATTTGACTAAAAATGGGTCGAAAATGCTTGAAATTCATTTAAAATGGTCTGAATTCGCTAAAAATCGCTCAATAACAATTGGATTAAATCTAAGTAATTTTCAGTCATTTTTCTTGCTTCTAGACGCATTTTTAGGGTAAAAATTGAAAAATCAGAAACTGACTAGAATTGACTGAAATTGGGTCGAAAATGCTCAGAATTCTGATAAAACTAGCCGAAATTCGCTGTAAATAGTTCGGATTCACTAAAAATCGCTCAAAATCGCTTAGAAAAAACCCTATTGAATCTAAGCGTATTCCAGTCATTTTTCTTGTTTTTAGAAGAATTTTTTGTATTTGTTCGCTATTTTTTAGAAATTTTTAATCATATGGTAAATTTCATGTTTCTAGTGAGCCTACGATGCTTAAAGTCGATTTTCAGACCCATTTCGAATTTCCCAATTCAATTTTCCCGAATTTCCAGCTCGAGCAACTCTGGTCCACTCAAACCTGTAACAAACTCAGTCAAATCCTCGGAGCCTTCCCGATTCTCCGAGTCGAAGTCGCATTATCCACAGTTGTCTTTAACGACTACGCCAAACCGATTCCAGTGAAGTTGTACGGTATTCCAGCCGTCAAGGAGGACGACGATCGTGATCAGAATTTTCGAGCAATGTCGATTGCACAGATTCTTGAAGGAGGTCTTCCGATGCCAGTGGTTGCCAAGGAAAGTGATGAGGAAGCCAAGAAAGGCGACGAGGATGATTCAGAAGACGAAGAAGTGCCAAAAGAAGACGAAAAGGAGGAACAAGAACCCAATAATCCACCAGACATCGTGTGCATGGATCTGTTCGATGCGGCGTTCCACGAGGTTTTTAATGTCGCTGAGAAAGAAATGATACCCGAGGAACCACTGGAAATTCATTGTGATTTCCCGACGGATTGGAAGCAAACGGCTGATAAAGAGGAGGAGGAGAAGATGGAGAAGCAGAATGAGCTCTTCGACAAGGACTCAATGACACCGAACTTGGAGAGTGCCGATTGGGATCCGAGGCAGAATAAGATCGAGATGATGAAGATTGAAGAGTTGGCGGAGAAGTGAGGGAAATTCATAGGCTTCTCATTTTTAAAATGAAAATTCAGATTCCTCTTCCCGGATCCTGAGAAGCAGAAGCAGCGTATCATGTTGGCATTGGAGGGAAAATGCACCAAGAGTCCGTACGAGTGGTACGCTCGGCCGATTCATAAGTGAGTCAGGGAGGTTGAAATTCTGAAGCTGAGAATCCTGGAGCTCCCTGGAGCTTTTTGGAGCTTTTCGGAGGTTTCTGGATGTTTCTGGAGCTTCCTAGAGCTTTTTGGAGCTTTCCGAATGCTTTTGAAGGTTTCTGGAGCATTCTGGAGCATGCTGGGGCATTTTGGAGCTCCAGGAAGCTTCAGAATGCTCCAGAAAGCTTTCAGAAGCTTCAGGAACCTTAGGGCAGCTGCAGGAAGATTCAGGAAGCTCTAGACAGCTCCAGAAAGCTCCATAAAATTCAAAAAAAACTCCAGGAAACTCTAGGAAGCATCAGATAGCTCTAGCAAGCTCCATGAGCTCCAGAAAGCTCTAGGAAGCTGCAGAAAGCTCCAAAAAGCCCCAAGAATCCGATAACTTTTTCAAAACTTCTCAATTTTCAGAGTCGGCAAGAACAAGCTCGAAGAGAACGTCGTCTGGGGTAGTGAGCCGGATCTGCGTGAGGTGGACGAGTCGGATTGGATGATATACGGAAATGACGAGTTGACAGCGTTCGCCGAGCAGTTGGACACGTTTTACTCGAATACGAAGAATCGGAAGCCGTTGAGAGCCAATGAGATGTGAGAAAATCACGGAAAATATGGGAAAAAAGTGTCTGAAATAGATTTTTGAGCAATTTTGCATCAAATATGACTGAAAATGGGTTAAAAATGACCAGAATCGACTGAAAATGGGTCGAAAAATGACCAAGATTGACTAAAAATGGGTTAAAAATGCTCGGAATTCATTTAAAATTGGTAAAAATAACCTAAATCGACTGAAAATGGGTCGAAAATGGTCCGAATTCGCTAAAAATCTTTTAATATCAATTAGAAAAATTCCTATTGAATCTAAACAAGTTTCAGTCATTTTTCTTGCTTCTAGACGCATTTTTAGTCTTTCCGAGCAATTTTCATCCACTTTCAAGCCGATTGTAAATTTCATTGTTCTAGTGTCTTGGATACTCAAAAACTAGATTCTTGATATTTTCAGCAAGCAAATGATCAAAGAGAACCGTGACGTCTTCGCCGTGTGCGCTGTCAACGAGGAGAAGGGAAACTACACGGGAGAATGGCAACGGGTGCTGATTGTCGACTGCGATATTTTCGCTGAAGTTCAATTTTTGGACTCTGGCGGTCATGATATGGTGCTCACCAGCTCGTTGTACAGAATTCATAGGCAGTGAGTTTTTGCTATAGAAAAAGCTGTTAAAAACGAAAAAAGCAGTTTTCTCCATTCAAAATTATGAATTTCTCATCAATTTTTATACCAAAATGTAGAGCTCAATGAGATCTACAAAGTGATGTACATTGTACAAACCAATAAAATTTACCAAAAAATTATTCAGTCGGTAGATGTTATTGGTTTATACATCATTTTGTAGATCTCATTGAGTTCTACATTTTGGTATAAAATTTGATGAAAAAATCATTATTTTAAAGGGAGAAAAATTGAACTAGAAAATACTTTATTTTGAGCAGAAAAACAATAAAAAAGACTATCTCAAGCATTCCTCATGACTCCTCGAATCTCGGGTGTCCTCAACGGCTCCCGGGACATTTCCGCAGTCCCGCCGCTTCCCTTACTCGGCTTTCTCCTCTTCCTTCTCACCACGGGAACGCGTCGTTCCCTCTCCTTGTAGGCCACCCGATGCTGATCCTCCCATTTCTTTCGTTCCTCCGTCAAATCGCGATGATTATTGTGCCAGATTCGAATCAGTGCCAACACGAATGTCGCCGCCCAGATCATGAGGGGAATGCCTGGAAAAAAAAGGGAAATAAAGGGACTAGTAGGACCGTCCTACCCATCAGATAATAGAAGAGAAAATCCTTTGGGTTCATTTTGAATTTTTTTTGTATTTTTGAAAATATAGAAACTAACAGAAATGATTCGAAGTTTCCATGCCTCGAAATTCCAGCTGTATCCACGTCTCCTAGACTACAAACTACAAAAAAATTCAAATTTTCAGACACTGCCGCTTCCCACCAATGTGTCTCCGCCTCTCGATGCATGGAGTCTCGTCGAAATTGAATCAAGGAAGTAGGTTTTGGGATTACCTAAAAAGGGCTCCGCGATGTTTCGCAAGTGTGACGTTTCGAAAGCAAAAATTTAGGATATTTCATCAAACTGCTTTGAAATACTAAGACTGACTATGAGAGCTATTTTTCTCACCGAATTGTTTTAAATTTTTGCTTTCGAAATGTCGCACTTTCGAAACGTCATACTTTCGGAATGTCGCGGAGCCTAAAAAACGTCAAAAACCGTTTCACTAAATCCTATTATTCCACAGGACCCGATGGCAAATGGCGCTCATCGGAGACGTCTCGTTTCCGGCTGGCTCTCCGTGGCGATTCTCCCATTTTTATCAATATCGAAGATAGTGAGTTTTGGAATATCCTTTCAGTATTAGTATTATCCAATTTTCCCAAGTTTCACCGCGCCCTATTGCGAAATTGGAGAAATTTCACTTGTTTCTCTTGTAGGTCACGTCGAATGATTCCACAAAATCAAACAAAATTATTATTTTTGACATGACCTACATGAGAAAAAAGTGCACGGGAAAGCAAAAAATTTCGGATTTCACCAATTTCGCAATGGAGCGCGGTGAAACTTGGAAAAGTTGGATAATAGGCTTCCTTTTTTTTTTAGGTTTTTAGTACCTTTTTTAGGGTTTTCAGACATTTTAAAGGCCTTTTAAAAGTTTTTTTAGGGTTTCCGAGGCTTTCCTTTTCAGTATTTTCAATATATCCTTTCAGTATTATTACGAAAACGAAAACTTCCTATTTTCAGTGGCAAAACTACCGGCACCAGGCGAGAAAGAAGTCCGACCACACATGTTGGCGAAGCACGTTTGGATGGTTAAGGATGTTTCGGTAGGTTTTTTGAACCTCTTTTCGATTTTCTGATTGATTTTTTAAAATTGAGATCCAAAATTGATTACTCATGCTTGAGGGAAGACTATAAAATCTTAAAAATCGGGGTTTTTTAACTTTTAAAAATTTGTTTTAACTTTGAAGGTTTTTGAACGATTTTCCAGATTCTTCAAGTCCCTCAATTTATTTTATTTTTCGCATTGTGAACATCTTCCAATCTCTCCAATTTCATCCTCAAGGGGGTTTCGATGGATTTTAAAAATTGGAATGCCGAATTTTTGAGTTATTAACGGTTTTTGAAGAGGTTTCGGTGAATTTCAGACATTGGAATGTTAACATTTTGAGCCTAAATCTTTTTTTCAATACAGCTATCCCCTTTTTCAGTTTATGGACGAGTCGCGAACACTGATGGATCGATTCCTTCGAGATCCGGAGACGGCGAGCGCGATAAAGAATGACCGGGAGCCAGCCGAGTGGCCACTTTTCTAATTTTTGTTGCCTTTTTTGTGTCTCAAATTTGTAAAGTCTCTCTGTTCCCAACCGAAATGATAATCAAAATTTTTTTGCCTTGCACGTCAAATTTTTCTTAAAAAGCGCACAAAAGAGAATGCTGGCGCTTTTCTCGTGAAAAATGAAAAAAATTCAAAATAAAAGTGAGAAATGAATTTTTTGGAGAGAAAACTACTGTGGGAGGGGAGGTGTAGGAAGATGAAGCATTGGCAAATAAGCCTTTTTCGAGGTATTTTACTCTAAATTTCGATCAAATAATGTTTAGAACTACATGTTCACATCGAATAGAGCCTGTTTCTTCGATTTTTTCAATTTTTCAAAAATTTTGTTGTAATTAGGTCACAAGCAAGGTCGAGAAGGTTTGGTGTTAGTGTGGATTTGCCATCCAAACAACTATCTGTCCAAATAAATCATTAAAATACCTTTTATTACATGTTTCAGCTCATCCATTTTCAGCCTTCCTGTTGACCTATAGTATGGTCAAGGCCTGGCCATCAAATTTAATTTTTGTATAGAAATGTTCACCATCAAAAAATACCTAAAAGCCCAAATTTTCAGATAATTCTGGTCATTCTGACCCCAGATAGGTATATTCTTTGATATTTTAGAGGTCAAGAAGCTGCTTCAAAATCTATCAGAGATCTCAGTTTTTGTTTTTTCAAATTGTATTTAGCATCAAAAGATCCGCAAAAAAATTTGCCACAATCTCTACTATAAGCCATTAAAGATAGATCTTCCAGTTTTTCAGCAATCTCCAAAAACCTTCAAAATCCGAAAAAATCAGTTGATTTTCTAAGAAATCTATCACAGCTTTTATTTCCGGGTCAAATGTGACGTTTTTTGCCTCATATTGTAGGGAATTTAATTTGCCACAATCTCTACTATTGTTCGAACCAGGAAACTAGGTTTTAACAAAGATATTCACGTAAAACTAGTTTTTGGATAATATCGAGAAACGCGCCAACAAATCCAAAAAAATCAAATTTTGAGAAAAATTTGACGTGCCTTGAAATCTTAGTTTCTTTTTGTAGTATTTTTCACTTTTTGAAGAGGAAACCGGTTTTCAAAAGTCTTTCTCTAAAAATCAAGATTATGAATTTCGACTATTTTTGAAAATCCATCAAGCGAAAATTGAGACTGAGAATATTTTGAATCCCAAAAAATCATCATTTAAAATTTTAAATTTAGAAGAAAATACGAAAAAACAAGACCGAAACACCGAAAAGATAATCAAAGCTTTTGTCTTTCAAATTCAATTTTTGAAAATCCATCGAACAAAAATTGAGAAAAAACTTTGAAAAACTCTGAGAATCTCTGAATCTCAAAAACCATAGTTCTGTGAAAAATTTGAATCTCTCCACTTCCAAAATAATTGAAAATCGATTGCTTTGAAAAAAAATACAGAAAAACAAGATTTGTCAAAAACTGGTTTATTGGCTAGGATCAAAGGGCAAAAAATGATTTATAGTTTCCAATGGAAACCGGGAAGTGCAGTATAAAAAATCATTGGGAATGCAATAATTTTTTGGATAAATTTTTCAACCCGAAAATTACCGGGGAATGCAGTAAAATTTTTTAGGAATGCAATAATTAATTTTTAAAGAAAATTTTAATCTCTTTTCTTTTCGAACAAGTCTTTTCCTCTTCCAGGTTTTTGAGACCCTCTCAAGTTGGATCTTCTCCTTTCTCGGGATGGCGTTGATGGAGGTTCAGAAGACGTCGAGGGCTTCGGGGTGGCTGGGGATTCAGAAGACTTTGGAGTATTGATTCGAGTACATTTTGGCGATTCTAACAGACCTGAAATAACTTTCACTGATAAAGAAATTATTGGAGGGAAATTGGTTTCTGGCCAAGTCTTTGAAGCATCTGAAATCTTGGAATGTTTTTTTGTGGGGGTGCAGTTAGATGGGCGGGGCTTCTTTGATGGTGGACTTTTGGTGGGAGAATCTGAAATTCGGAGCAATGGATGCTCTAGGAGCTCTTCACAACTCGGACGTTCCGCTGGATTCTTGGCCATCATACTCTTCATGAGATTCTGAAGTTCCTCAGAAATCCCATTGAAAAATCTCGGGGGAATCTGAAAATTCAAAATTAACTCTCTATTAGTACCCTGTGATGGGAGATGAAGATCAGTGGAGATTTCTAGAATAGTCATGCCAAGAGCAAAAATATCAGAAGCCTTCGAGGGTCTCTGATTTGTGAGCACTTCTGGAGCAAGATATCTAGAATCTCCCTCATCCCCAACAACCCATCCCAATGCTTCTAAATCTGTCATTTGCCCGAAATCCCCGATTACGAAGTCTCCATTCATTGATAATAAGATATTTTCCGTCTTTATATCGTTGTGAAGAAATCCGGATTTGTGAAGATGACAGAGCCCTGAAGCCAGATCCCTTAGCACCTTTAGTACCGTAATTTCCCCTAGTCCATTTTCTGAAAATTTTAATAAATTTGACTGACAAAGCTCTGTAACAATATTAAGAACTCCCTGCTCAACCCAAGCTATGATAAATTTTAGCAAGTTTTTATGAGACGGCACTTTTAGTAGCGCCTCGACCTCTTTGAATTTTTTGGAGCAGCTCATTTTCACTGGATTCAACCCGACTTTGATGGCCACTCTTTGGGATGGTTCGACACCATCATTATCTCGACGTTTGCCCTCCCAAACTGCTCCAAATGAGCCTTTACCGATTTCTTTCAAATCATCGAAGAGTTGAAGACGAGCTGGCGTGGAGTTGTTAGCGTCGTACGATGTGTGGTGGAGTGGGGTAAGGCCTGAAAAAAGATTATTCAAGTAAGAACACTGCGAATATTTAAGACAGAAAAATTCCTGAAATTGTTTTTGAGATGAAATTTTCAGTTGTTGGATTTTTGAGTTTTGAGATTTTGGAAAGTTGTTCAAGTAGGTTTACAGTTCTTTTTTTGTACTCAAATGATCGTCACAAAACTCAAATGATCGTCACAACTCACAATTCCAGTGTTTGCGAAAAGAACAATACTTTTGCATAAAACTCGAGTAAATCGATTTTCAAATCACGAACTTTCATTTTTTCTAACCTATTTTTAAAAATGTAGATTTTTTCGCTGATTCGAATGCGCCTAATATGGCTGCTCAAAGCGCTGTAGAAAATGTGTAGAAGATTTTCAAATTTTTTTACTAAAATTTCAGAAAATCGTCAAAAAAGTGTTCTACCACAAGAACGACTCAAAACGGACCACTTTGAAGCGAGTTATGAGCATTTGAAGTTTCGTGAGAGACGCAGACACTGTCTCGTTTCTCTGCGTCTCTTCGACAACGAGAGTGTCTGCTTTCTCTGCGTCTCTCTTACTGAAACTGCAAACACTCATAACTCGCTTCAAAATGCGTTCTGAGCAGCGATATTAAGTGCATTCGAATCAGCGGAAAATTCTACATTTTTTGGAATAGGCTAGAAAAAATAAAAGTAAAAAATTTGAAAATCGATTTTCTCGAGTTTTATTGATTTTTATGCAAAAATATTGTTATTTTCGTAAATATTAGAATTGGGTCGAACATTTGAGTATAAATAAATATGCAATGCTACTTTAATTGTTTTTTAATAAAAAACAGCTATCAGAATCTGGTAATCGATTTTCAAAATTTTCCACCAAAATGTCTGATAGGGCGCGATTGCAAGTCAAAATACTACAATGTCACAATACTATTACCAAAATACTATAAAAATAGAGCAATGGTACTTATAATATTGTTTTTCATAATCTCAAATCCCCAACAACCCTTTCTTCAATACTTACCATTCAAAGTGACCTCTTGTGCCCCGACGGGCTCCTCCGTTTTCTCCTGCTCTCTTCCTTCTCCTCTCATCGATCTGAAACTCCGACGCATTTGAGCCGCCCGTTTGTTTGGCGCCGGTGGCGGTGCTGAGCATCTTTCATGCTCCACTAGCCGCTCCTTTCGCTCCTTCTTTGTCTCCAAAGGGTGTTCCCTCATTTGATAGGCTGAAAAATGGAGGGGTAGTATTAGGGATAGAGGGTCAAGATAGAGGGGAGAAAGAATGAATGAGAAAGAAGAAAAAAAATGAATAAGAAACTTTGCAAGAGTTAAAAACTGAATAGGTTGAAGGACTAGCTAGTAGCAACCAACTGAAAATAATAAATATAGTATACAAGGAACAATAGAGATTTTAAGATCAAAGAGAAAACCGACCCCCAAACTGTATATGGAAAGTTCAAAGGCACCGCAAAACTGTACACTATACAGTTTCGGCAGGTTGAAAGAAATCGATATAGTTGACTGGAATAGCGGGCGGTGTTCGAAATATAAAAGACTACTGTAGATAAAGGGGGGGGGGGGGGTGCAATCTGTCTAAAAACTAATTATAGACAAAAAAAAACTTATAAAAATTGAAGGTTCCTAAAGATGGAATACAGCTAAATTGAATTTCAGAATGTGATTCGGATTTTGAACGAAAGATTCAGAATTGACTAGGGTTTCGAGAGGGACAGAAATAAAGTGAGCATTAATAAGATTAAGAATCTGAATAATCTAGGTAGCCAGAAAAAAAAGGACCACTCAACAGGAAATTATAACGAAAATGAATGTCTGAAACTATTCGTAGTCTAGATGATTTTCAGTAGGAAATTTAGAATTTTGAGTTTAGAATTGAGAATGTCAACAATTTTTAGAGTTGCAAAAATAAAGTGAGCAAGACTGCGATTGATTTAGGACAGTAGTAGTCAAAAAAGAAAAAATTCAAGATTCTCCACAAGAAAAAAGTAACGAAAATGAGTGTCTCTTCGCAGTCCATAAACTAAATGAATAAACCTCTTCACAGTCCATAAACCTTTTTGAGGGTTAATATCAATCAATAAAGAGGTTCCCTTTGTCTGGATTTCAATAGGGACACACTTATGAGTCATCTGTAACCATGGGTACACCTGTACTAGGTGTACAGGTGTATAAGGGGGAGTATGTGAAGGGTTCAGAAAGGGGGGGGGGGGGCTGGACATGATTATGGTTTAGGGGTCAGTTAGCGGGTCGAATGGGGATCGAATGGGATATAGGGAAGGGTTCCATCAAATCGTCATATCTCTCAACTATAACGAATTATAGTTATTAAGGTTTAATACAGACATTTCGAGTAGTACTCACTCCCAAGAAAGGCCTGACGGCGATTTTAGAATTCGTCGAAATTCACAAATGATCGATACCTAGGAATTTCCGTCCACAAATCATTTTTTAATTTGAAGACGTTCTAGTATGCCAAAAATTAAAAAATTCTTATTTTTGCAATCTCCAGATGTTGACGTCGGCATGTCCCTGTTCCTCTGTTTTTCAGTCAAAATCAACAAGTTTTTCAACGCAATTTTTGAAAATGTTATCGTAGGTAATTTTGTTCAAGAACTTGTTGCCTAGATCAATTTGATAACGAGAAATTTGAAAATATGCTTTGTTGTGCTGTATCTAATCTAGAAAAAATGCTACGGCAGTTTTTGTAAATTATATTTTTCGACCACTGCAAATTAGCATTGACGAAAACGGGGGTAGGGTCAAAACTCGCAAATGATCGATACCTTGAAATGTTTTTCCACAAATCGATTCAGATTTTGATGACATTTTAGTATGCCAAAAATTAGAAAATTGCTATGTTGCAAACTCCAGATATTGACGTCGAAATGTCCCCCGTCCGTTCAAAATCAACATCTTTTTCGGCGCGATTTTTGAAAATGTTAGTATAGCACATTTCGTTTGAAAATACGTTGACTAGATTAATTCTATAACGAGAAATCCGAAAATGTAATTAATTTTGATGTAGGTAGTCTAGAAAAGTTTTGCGTTAATATTTGTAAACCCGTCATTTTGACAACCTTTTGGTAATTTTGGCTGAGGTCGAAAAATATGAATTGGGTTGTCATCGGATTTTTATTTCATAGAATGACTAAATTAGGGTCCTAGATTAGACTTTACCGTTTAGAATTGATTCATTTCATGTAAGGCATATCGAAATGACGTCAATAGTACTCCCCACACCAAAGGCCTCGCCGGAATTTTGGAAGACGTCGAAAATTACAAATTAACGATATCTAGAAATTTATCTCCATAGTTCGGTTTAGCTTCAGATGAAATTGTAGCATGCCAAAAATCAGGAAAATCGTATGTTGCAGACTCCAGATATTGACGTCGACATGTCCTTGTTCCTCAGTTTTTCATTCAAAATCAATTACTTTTTCTGCGCGTTTTTTGAAACTGTTATCGTAGCTAATTTAGTCTGAAAACATGCTGACTAGATCACTTAGATAACGGGGAATCCGAAAATGTGCTTTGTTTTGCTGTGCCTAGTCTAGAAACAATTTTATGGCAATATTTGTAAACTCGATTTTTTGACCACCTCTTGCTAGTGGTGACGAAAATGGGACTGAGATCAAAAATCATAAATGAACTCTTCATCGGATTTCTATTCCATAAAATGACTAAACTAGTGTCCTAAATGAGAATTTACCTTTTGGAATCAGTTAATTTCATGTCAGACATATCCAAAATGACATCAGAGGGATTTCTTGGAATCAGCAAATCGAAATCCAATTTTTTATTTTTCTGCTTGTGTTTGCATTCTAACTCCAAAAATTAGCAAATTGAACCACCGTTCCCGGAAATTTCGGTTTCTTTGTTTTTTGTATTTGACTCATTTCTTGTTTTTCCTCACTTCCGTTTTCCCATATAAATCATCAAAAAACGAGAGTCACTCTTGTTTTTAATTTCACTTCTTACTAATTCATCTTTGATTTTTTCGGATTCTGAAATTCAGAATCTGAATCATGAACGAGATTATTAAGTATGGTTCTGTTCAAGCGATTCCTCTATACAATTGCAGGTAGGATTCCTTGAAATAAGCCAATTTTTTTATTTTTGCTCAAATGATTGTCCCAAAACAACAATATTTTGCATGAAAATCGAAAAAACTCGTGAAAATCGATTTTCAAATCGCGAGCTTATATATAGGGTCCACCACACGTGAGGGGCGGGGCGTTCTGATTTTTCGTCCGATTTCTTTCTCGCTACTTTGATGACCCATAACTTCTTTAGAAATATACCAAGTGCCCCCAAATTTTCAGGGCATATGTAAAAGACCGTGAATAACCCGTGACCCAAATTACGTGAGAAACGGTCACCTGGTAAAAAAGTTATGCATAAAAATAAGGGATCCCGTCAATAAAATTTCCATTTTGACCTAGTTTCGCTCCATGGACGCTCAAAATTTTTGAAAAACTTGGCAATTCGTGATAATTAGAATCGATATGTACTATTTTTAAAAAATTTCAGTCTGGCCCTTATCGCGAAAAACTAGGTCAAACTTGCTGAGCTTATAAATAGGCGTGGAGTAGAAAAAAAGTTATACTTTTCCGCGAGGACCTTCTTCTACTTATTCACTATCCTTTGCCAAAATTTGAATCCATTCTGACAACAACTAACAGAGTAGAGTCAAATTTAATGACCTAGACTTTTTCAAAAATTCAGTTTTCGACGATTTTCTCGGTCATAAAGGCAACCGACGCGCTCCATTTTTTAGCCATCAGATGCGAAATTTCATTTTACACATTTCTTCTGTTGGTCATTTAAAAATCCCCTCATGCCCTCATGTCGAAAAATCCATTTTTCTGTATTTTTCAGTACATTTTCAGGCCTGAAAACTTTTCTATTCCTCTGCTTTCCACTGTACAAAAGATGAAAACGTGAAAATTGCGTGCCCTACTTTTGGGTATTCACTGTTCTAAGCTCCGCCCACAGGGAGAAAATCAGTTGATTCCGAAAAGGTACATTTATGGCTGTATCTCGGTCAAGATCATATTATTTCACGTGGAAACTTGGCAACGACCTTGTATTGACCTATGTAATATCCCGAGCCGCAAAAAATCCGAGAAAAATCGGTTTGAAAAACATGTGGTGGTCCCTACTTATATATTTTCTAACTTATTTCAAAAAATGCAGATTTTTTCGCTGATTCGAATGCACCTAATATCACCGCTCAAAACCCAGTAGAAAATGTTTTATGGGCTTTGAAGTATTCTTGAGAGCCGCAGAGAAAGCAGATACTCTCTTTGTAGAAGAGACGCAGAGAAACGAAACAGTGTCTGCGTCTCTCTCTCTCTCTCTCTCTCTCTCTCTCGAAAACTTCATACGCTCATAACTCGCTTCAAAATGCGTTTTGAACAGCGATATTAGGTGCATTCGAATCAGCGAAAAATTCTACATTTTTTGAAATAGGTTGGAAACAATGTAAGTTCGCGAATGGAAAATCGATTTTCTTGATTTTTAACGATTTTTTCACGAACATTTGGCAGCCTTTGTTTGCAAAACTTCAAAATTGATATAGTCTCGAAACCAGCCAAAACGGTCGCTCGGCGTCAAATTCGTTGCCGGGTCCGCAGAACAACCCTACCCGACACTCTCACGCAAAAACACATACACATCATTTTTCCAGCGCTCATACCCCTGAATTTTGGACGCTCCGTGATGGAGTCCGTCGTCCGATTCTCGGAATTTCCGAAGCTATATGTGGTCTTCTAATCGATATTATCTACATTCCAATGCTCCTCATCATGCTTGAAAAAGAGCAATTCAAAATGTCCTGCTACAAAATCATGGCTTTTCTGGCAATCGTCGATATTTTATCGATTGTTATTGATTGTCTAATAACTGGATTCTTAGCGTACCAGGGTGCCGTATTCTGTTCCTATCCGAATTTCATTTTTATATCCGGAATGTGTGGAAAAGGATTATGGTGTTGTTCCTGTGTCATTGCTCTGGTCCTTGTGAGCAATCGACTTTTCGATCTACTCTTCCCAAAAGCCCGTCAATTCTTTTTCGATGGAAATCGAACTTTTATCGTTTTGGCCATGACAGTAATCTATGCATTATACTTTGTATTCTGCAATACTCCAATTCTTTTCACTTCGAAATTTCATTCCTGGTTTTTTGATCCAATGATTTTCGAGGGACGAGGTGCTGATTATGAGAATGTTCCCATATTATTCAACAATTTTGCTGTGGTTTTTTGTACTTGTTTTTTGTATATTGTGTTTTGTTTTGTACTTGGAACAAAATTGAAGAATGTTTCCACTGGGTCCGAGTCTAGGAAAGCGGTAAGGAATGATATTGAAAATTGGAGAATCTAAGAATCTGACAATCCGATTATTGAAAATTTCAGATTGAAAATTTTCGGATTTCTAGGCTATTTGGAAGTTTCTAGGCCATCTTTACTGAGAGATTATAAGTTAGGATCTCAAAATACGACTTTCAAAAATCTGAAACACAAAACCCGAAAATTCAGATTTTCAGATTCTTCAAAATCTCAGAACCTTTTCAAAAACTCTGAATCAGATCTTCGAATTTTTTAAAATTTGAGTATCCGATATTCTCAAAATCTTAGTATTTCAAAATCTCGAAACTGAAAAATTCAAAAACTGAAATCTGAAAGAACAATTTTCTGATTCTGCACGGTCTCCTCAATTCAAAATTCAAACTGCAAGCTACAGTATGACGAGATTGAAAAAATTTTCAGCGCAAGTTTAAGGCAAAACTTCTACGATTTTTAACGGCGTTTTTCGTGTAAAAACTTGAACCAAAATAGTTTCTAAAAATAATTTAGTGTATTTACTGTCATTTTATTGTCATTTGGTGTGCTTATTGTTGATATATTTCCCGGGCGACAGGTTTTAGTATGCGGAACACAAAAAATCGATCTCCTCTTTCAGTTCTGCATATTTTCCGACATATTATAGCTCAAAAGAACCGCAATGAAATTCTCTACAAATGCTATAACGAAAATTTAGAATTGGTTCATTAGTTTTTGAAAAAATCTCAAAAAACCACCCAGAATTGCATTTTTACGCAGTATTTCAAGATTTTTTCAAAAACTAATGAACCAATTCTAAATTTTCGTTATAGCATTTGTAGAGAATTTCATTGCGGTTCTTTTGAGCTATAATATGTCGGAAAATATGCAGAACTGAAAGAGGAGATCGATTTTTTGTGTTCCGCATACTAAAACCTGTCGCCCGGGAAATATAACAACAATAAGCACACCAAATGACAATAAAATGACAGTAAATACACTAAATTATTTTTAGAAACTATTTTGGTTCAAGTTTTTACACGAAAAACGCCGTTAAAAATCGTAGAAGTTTTGCCTTAAACTTGCGCTGAAAATTTTTTCAATTTCGTCATACTGTAGCTTGCAGTTTGAATTTTGAAGTGAGGAGACCGTGTTCTGTTTATTCCTATAGTTCAATGTTATAAATTTCCATATTTCCAGAGTATTCAAATCTTCTTCCAATCCGCAATGATTTGTGCCGTAAACCTAATGGCTTCCATGATCTATGTCAGTATGAATTATATCGACGTTCCATTTTGGTTGATAGTTTTTGGCCAGTTCAATTGGCAACTTGGAAATGCTGCTCCAGTTTTTGTATATCTGAAATTCAATAAGACAATTAGAAATGGAGTACTGCACAAACTTGGATTGAAGGTAGGAAATCATTTTTTTACTCCGCCCACTTTTTGAGAGATCATCACCTGAGGCACCTTTGAAGCGGATTTTCAGGATTTTAGAGGGACTTTTGAGCAGGAATATTAAGCATTTCAGAAAAGCTATAGAGTCTCCAACGGGAAACTAACGAAATCCAACCTGAGCAGTTCCCAAGCTCGAGGATCTATTGCAAGAGGATCAATTGTTCCCGGCGCTATTCAACAACGTGGCTGCGTTTTTTCAGCTGATCTTAGAATTTAAAGTTTTGAATTAATACAATTTTGAATACACTTGATAGTTTTTCCACTAATAATGTCTGTCGATTTACGGAGCTGCAGTGGGTGAGAGAGCGCAAATGCCGAGAGGACTTTGGACTATTTCAAGCAGAAAAACATACCAGATTTGTTAGACGGCCTGAAAATCGTTAACTATTATAATAAAAAGTTTTAAAATAAAATTTCCTACATTTTTGCAGTTCACAGTTTCTTTCTATCTCGTTTCGTTTTCAAGATACAACCGTTTGAAAAAGAACGCTTTTTGAGAGACGCAGACACTCTCGTTTCTCTGCGTCTCTCTCTCTCTCTCTCTCTCTCTCTCTCTCTCTCTCTCTCTCTCTCTCTCTCTCTCTCTCTCTCTCTCTCTCTCTCTCTCTCTCTCTCTCTCTTTCTTCCATTTGATTCCCTTGAACCGTTGACATCTGTTCCGATTCAGAAACAAAATCACAGTTCCAAAAAATCCAAAGAACATAAAAGGGTAATCCCTTGTTGAGGTGATCCTCCTAGATTATTGCTGGGGGATGGATTAATTTTTCGATTCAGACTTTTGCCAGTTTTTCGAAAGTTTGTTCATTCTCAAAAATGCTTCGCCTGTTGGTTTTGGTATTTCTCGTTGGGTATCTACAGTATTCAATTTGTCAGAACAACGACTATGTGTTAGTGAAGGTGAGTACAGTAGCACAGGGGGTACGGTAGGTGCACAATGAAACATCAACAACTGCGCTCCACCGCACTTTGTAATAGACCGGTACTTTGGAAATGGTTATGATCTTTCCCCCGTTGCAAAATATCTGATGTTGGTTGCGAAATGACAGATTTCGAAGCGCCAAGAAGACTTTTTTTTTTAATTTGTCCTCTTGTCCACGAGGACTACACGACTGAAGGATTTCGAGCAAAAATAGTTTAGCTTCAAAATATGCGAAATTTTGCGCCGATTCAGAATATCCTAACGGAAATGCCTAAAAATGGCTTTGAAATCCTGAAAAACGGCTTCAAACAGGACCGAACAGCCATGAGTGTCTTAATTGGCCTGGCCGAGTTTTTGCAAAATGGGAAGAGTCAGCCATCAGCGTTTTTGAACGCAATTATCACAATGATGTGATTTGTTCCTGAAATATCCCGAGAGCGCACATTGGTTGACTGAGAGTCGTGACTCCTCCGAGTTTGAAAAAACTTTGGAAGTCGTTTTTCGGGGTTTCAGAGTTATTTTTGAGCGATCTTGTTATGATATTCAAAATCAGCGCGAAATTTCGCATGTTATTCGAAAAAAAATTCTACCCGGAATCCTTCGGCTGTGTAGTCCTCGTGGACAACAGTACACCTTTTTGAAAAACCTCCTTAGCGCTTCACAATCGGTCATGTTGCAACCAAAACGTTTTGTAACATTTCATTTCACAACAGGGGCGTTCTGCAACTTAGAATTGAAATAATTGGCCTGCAACCCTCTTCCAAAAGTTGTCCACATGGACTACACAACCCTTAATTTCAGCTCGGCGAAAACGGTACGATCCCTCTTCCGGTTAGTGCCAATTATCGTAGAAATGTTCGAAATGCTGAATTAAACGATGAGGAACACATTTATAGAGTTTGTAACGGAAAGAATAAGGCAAAGTGTGGATTTTGGGAGAACGTCAAGGTACTGTAGTTATTTATCAGTGGAGCGCATTTAAAACATTTTTTGGACTTTCAGACCAAGAAGAAGGTGGTGTCTGGAAAGACGACATACAATAAGAACAAGAAAACGATGATTATTCGGAATATGCTGCAGACGGATTTCGGTACTTATATGACTGGAAATAAGAAGAAGGCTGTGGATGTGATCAAGTTGAATGTTAAGGGATAGTTTTGAGGATTTTTTGTTATTTCTAAAATGAAGAATGTTGAAATTTAAATAATATGGATTTTGCATTGATTTTTAAAATATTGAAGTTAAATATTGAGGTTTTGAATGATATTGTGATTCTTGTCTTCTTTAAAACTGGAATTCTGAATCTCATAGAAATTACAGAACAAAGTGTGACATTTCGCAAGTACGACGTTTCGAAAGCGTGACATTTCGCAAGTACGACGTTTCGAAAGTGTGACGTTTCGCAAGTACGACGTTTCGAAAGTGAGAATTTCAAAGTCATACTTTCGAAACGTCAGACTTTCGAAACGTCGTACTTGCGAAATGTCACGCTTTCGAAACGTCGTACTTGCGAAATGTCACACTTTTTTTTTCGAAATGTCGCGGTGCCAAAGATTCTAGAGGATCCTGAAATCCTGAAAATCTGCTAAACTAAAACCATTAATTTCGAAAACTTTATAAGATTGAACGGTTCTGCGCTTTTAAAAATCGATTTTTTTTCAAATTCAATAATTATTGACTTTTTGAAAACTCGAAACTTTTGGGATTCTGGAAACTTCGAGAATTATAGAGGATTTATACTTGGTAAAATCTAATTTTGTGAAAATCTGAAAAACTCCCTTCAAATCCATAGAATTTTCATTGAAATTGGTATAGTTACACCTTCCCAAAAATGACCTTTTTTTTTGGAATCCGGACACAAATAACTACAGACAGATATCTTCTATTTTTCTCAATTTCTCTGACTCTCTAATCCTCTTTCTCTCTAGATTACACCCTATCAACTGATACAACAAAAATTGTAATCCTCGAAAAAAAGCAGACATTATCAAGTTCAGTGTATCAATTGGTTTCCAGGTTTCCACTATATAAAGAAGAATGAAAAATCCAATAAAATATCTGTCAGATAAAAAAATGACAGGGACAACTACAATTCTCTACGGATGTACCATTTTCTCATCGGTCGCTATTTTGTCTTCTTTGTTATTTACGACTTTTATGTACAATGATTTGTACGATTTTCATAGTGAAGTCGAGGAGGAGTTGGGAGGATTCAAGGTGAGGATTTTGGTAGGGAAGGATTCTAGAAATATGGAATTTTGAGTGTCAGAGTTTTTGAAAAGATGAATCTGAAGGTGTGGATACTTTGAAAATCCTAGAATTTGATACCACGAGGATCTCTGGAATTCCTGAATTTTCGGATTACTTTTTTTTGGTTTTTTCGAATCTGAATTTTCGGTTTTCGGGATTTCAGATTTTGAAGATTTTGAAGTTCTGCTCATCGCCAGAATCTCTGGAGTTTTGAATTTTTGGACTCTCTTAAAACATTGAAACATGGAAATTTTGGAATTCAGAGACTCAGAAAATCTGAAATAGGAACCCGAATTTCCGAAATTTAAAACGGGATTCTTGGATTCTTGCGATTCAGAGTTTCAGAAAAAATTCCACAATTTGGTGTTTTGGATTATCAGATTTTGAAGATTCTGAAGTACTGTTTTGGTGGTCTAGAAATTCAAATGGCCTAGAAGCTGAAAATTTTGAATTTAGTAAACTAAAAATCGTTTTTTTGGGTTCCTAGACCATCAGTGAATTGTGATGGCCTAGAACTTCCAAATGGCTTAGGAATCCAACATTTCGAATTCTCAGATTCTTAAATTCTAGGATTCTAGGATCCTTAGATGCTAGGATCCTTGGATTGTGGGACCCTTGGATTCTGGGATCCTAGGATCCTTGAATGTTTAGTTTTTTTCACCCAAAGATTCTCGAACTTTCCTAGGACATCTACAACGATGCTTGGTTCCTCATGACCGCCTCTTCTTCCAACAAATTCTCCTCCTCTTCCACATCCCCAGACATGGATCGTATTTTCAAAAGATCCTCCTCCGACAGTTGCAATTGCGGAGAGAAAGCCTCAAACTGTCCTCGAGGCCCCCCTGGACCACCAGGACAGCCCGGAGAGGATGGTTCCGATGGACAAGCTGGACAAAATGGAAATGATGGAAATACACCATCCGAGGAGTACGGTAGCTCTCAGGATAGTACTGTATCTTGTCCAGCAGGACCACCAGGAGAACAAGGCCCCGATGGACAGCCAGGTGCGCCAGGAAGAGATGGAAATCCAGGACAAGATGGACAACCAGGAAATGAGGGATCAGTTGGACCAAGGGGGCCACTTGGAAATAAGGGGAGAGATGGAACACCGGGAAGAGACGGGAATCCGGGAAGACCTGGAAGAGATGGTACACGTGGTGTTGGACAACCTGGACAGCCAGGACAACAGGGGCCAAGGGGACCAGAGGGACCACGTGGAATGCCAGGAAATAATGGAAGACCTGGAGAATATGGAGATCAGGGACAAGCTGGGCAGCCAGGAAATGATGGGGAACAAGGGCCGGATGGAGTTGTTGGAGTGTGAGTTTTCGGGGAACCTTGGGCTTGTGGAATCGGAAAATTCTGAATCAAAATTTCTAAGCCTTCGGATTTCTGTAGCCCTTAAAATCGCTGGCAAACTTTGAAATTAAAATTGGATTTTAAATACCAGAAACATTTAGAAACAAACTTCGACGGTACTTCTTGATCTAAAAAACTGAAGTTTTAGGATCTTGAAACATTAGAAAAAATGGAGAATCCCTAATTCTTAGTTCTTCCGATTCCAAAATACACAAAGATCTCACATAAATCCTCCCACCTTTGGGTCCCCTCTTCTTCTCAACGTTGGCTCATAAAATGAATGTTGAGTTTTGAATGGGGTGGTCCCCCCATTAATGTGTTTCTTTTTTCTTTCGGCTTTCGGGTTTTGTAATTTCCCGAGTGTTTGGATAGGTGTACATTCAAGAATCTTTAAAGCCTAGACTTTGATTTTTTAAAACTTTTGTAACCAGGTGGACTCCGCCCCCTTCGGGGGCTTCACCACCTGGGTTTCGCTTGCTTTTTTATTTTGGAGCCTTCGGTTCCATTTCTCAGGGCCTGCGGCCCTTTCACTTAAAAACGTGGAGCCTTTGGCTCTTTTTTCTTCTATTGTTCAACCTCCTCAAAATTAAAACTCAAATTTCACAAAAGCATCCATAACTAATTTTTGAGAAGCAATTCTGAGTGTATTTCATATTGATCCTAGTCTTTTTTTGATAAGGAATCGATTGAGACTACTTTCAGATGCACAGATATCCGAGAAATTGCTCTTATCGGGCTCACTTAGGTGACCTTCTATTAGGGGTGTCTTTCTTATAGAGGTGTCTTTCTATTAGAGGTTTTACGGTAATTCACTATTCTAGCCTTCGATAAAATGAAATAGAAAATGAATAAAGAAATCGTTGTAGGTGCTTCGAACCTACAACAATTTCTTTATTCATTTTCTATTCCATTTAATCCAAACGCAATCTGATGCGCGTTCCGCGCATGATGAAGTTCAAAAACTGTAGTCAAAACACGTTCACTTTAAACCAACGGGAGTGTTACACAAATTGAGAAATTTCACATGTTTTGGAAAAAGGTTGGAATAATTAAATTACTCATTGATCTCAAAGTGGAGGTTTTGGGGCTTTTGTTGTTTTTTCAATATCGAAAAAATACGGAATACGGGAAAAGGAGACGGAATTCCATGCGTCTCTGCTATCGGAGTCGGAACAGGCACGTCTCCAAACTTCAAACCCCGATAAACATCCTTCAAATCCAACTTTCCCAAAATTTTCTTTCATATTCTGTCTCCTCGCATTGAGACGAACAGAATAGTATAAAATTCGACCTATCTATCTCTATCCATCGCGAAGTTTACCTCAAACTTGGGTAACTGAACCGGCGCCTCGTCTCGCGTCGGCGGGGGTGATGAAATCAAGCAGCCGACATCAATCGAGGTCCGCGTCGGCCACCATACTTTGTGTGTGCGCTGCCTCTCTGCCGCCGCGCATGCGAAAATGACTCTGCCTCTCTGTCGTCGCGCGGGCAAAAATGAACCCAGTTGCTCAGGAAAAGTGCTCCAGAATGCTTCAAAGTTGGAATTTAGAAAAACAAAAAAGTCGTGCATCATCCTCAAATAATCACGAACAAACTGTGAAAATCTCGAAAGAATCGGTCAACTCTGAAGCGAGTTATGACTTGCAACACATTTTCGATACCGAAATTAGTACTGAAAATTCACTAAAAGAGCTGTAACTTGCTCAATTTTTGAGCTATCAATAATCTAAACATATGGGCATCAACTAATAAAAATTTCTGATCTTTCTGTAAAACTTTCATCAAAATCGGTTCAGTTTGAGCTGAGTTACAGCTTGCAACATACAAACGGACATACAAAGTTTTCAAATGTTATTAGTAAAGATTTCGCAATTTTTTTTTTGGAGTGTTCATGAAACTGTTTAAATTTGCAGTTTGAAATCGAAATTTTTTTTGGAATTTTAATGGTAATTTGATCTTTAGAATGCCATTGTGTGGGTGTCCAAACGGAAATTCGGACAAAGAAATATAGAAAGTAAAATGAGTCGACATCCGGATGAAGAGATTTTTGGAGATTTTGAAAATTACGACTCGAAAATTTTTTGAATTTTGAGCAAAAAAAGTGAAATAGAAATATTTTTGAAGGATTCTCAGGGGTTCTGATTTTTGAAGGATTCTCAGGATTCTCAGGGGGTGTGTGCCCTCGAGAAGAATTTTCTCGAGAAACCCCAATCTCGAGACAATCTCGAGATTTTTTTAGAGAAAAATCTCGAGAAAAGTCTCGAAAAAAATCTCGGAAAAAATCTCGAGATTGTCTCGAGAAAAATCTCGAGAAAAATTCTCGAGATATTCTCGAGAAAAAATTCTCGAGAAAACCATTCTCGAGAATTATCTCGAGAATTGTCTCGAGAATTCTCGAGAATTCTCGAGATTTTTTTTTTGAAAATTTGAATTTCGCGCCAAAACAGTTTTGTGAAAATTTGAATTTTGCCCCAAACATTTTTTGAAAATTTGAATTTCGCTCCAAAATTTTTTTTTCAAAATTTGAATTTCGCGCCAATTTTTTTCAAAATTTGAATTTCGCGCCACATTTTTTTTGGATTCCGACTAATCCGGCCAGTTTTTGTCAGGAAAACTGAAAACCATTTTTTGAAATGCTCGAAAACAACTGCGCGTAAAAACAACGACACTCCGCTCACCCTCTGCGCCGCCGTAAATTTATGCCATTCTCGAGATAAATCTCGAGAATGGTCGTCTCGAGATACATTCTCGAGAATTCTCGAGAATGAATTCTCGAGAAAAAAATCTCGAGATTTTTCTCGAGAATTCTCGAGATTTTTCTCGAGATTTTTTCTCGAGATTTCTCGAGATTTTTCTCGAGATTTTTTCTCGAGATTTCTCGAGATTTTTCTCGAGATTTTTTCTCGAGATTTTCTCGAGAATTTTCACGAGATCGCCTCGAGGACACACACTGGTTCTGAAGTTTTGAAATTGTAAATTCAGAAAACTTGAAATATTGAAATTTTGATGGTTTTTTTGAATTATCGAAATTTGATGATTTCAAGCTTCAAGAAATTTCTAGAATCTCAAAAATCTGTTTTAGTTGTTCTGGAATTGAATTAAATTCCGATTTCAGACTTTTTTGATTTTTGAAAATTTGAGATTCTGAGATATGAAAATTCTAAAGATGCTGTAATTCTGATTGTGAGATTCAAAAATTGTAAAGTCTGGATATTTTAAGACTTTAAAATTCTAAAATTCCAGATAAGTACCCTAATTTCCTTAAATTTTCAGTCCCGGAGAGCCGGGTCTTCCCGGAGCCGACGCCGCCTACTGTCAATGCCCCGACCGTACTCCGACCGTCGAAAAACCGTCATCGGGAGGTTACAAAGTCCTTCGTCGTCGTCTTGTCAAACATGCCAATTGAATGGAAAAATGAGCACATTTTTGTGCTCTTTTTCTATTTTTTCTCTGTTTCGAAATGAAAATGTTCTTTGTCTCTGTTTGCATGTTGATTGGGACCAGATGTGTCCAGAATTTGTGGTTTTGGTGTGAAGAAAATGGAAAGAAAATGTTTCAATTTATAATTAGATTAGAAAAGAATGTAGATGTTTAGGGGAGGTCCCACTTTTTTTTGGGACCTTGGAATTTTGGGGATTCGAAATTTGAGGGTTCCTCAGAATATCATAGGTTGAAAATCATAGATTTTTAGGATTTCTGAATGCCAGAATTTCCAAAAAACAGTATTTTGAGAACCTCAGAAGCTGAAAAAATCAATTTTTGCGATTTTTGAGATTTTGGAAAATTTTTCGAATCTCAAAATTTTCAGTTTTTTGTTTTTGTTTGAAAGTCTATTTTTCTTATATGAAAGTTTAAGCTTTCGCCTTGAACTATCCTCTCTGGTTTCCATTTTTATCAAAGTCTAAACAAAAAAGATCCGATAGACTTTCAATTTTCCGATTTTCTTATCACATCTGATTCCGAGAGGTATTTAGAGTGACGAGACAAATCTGATGATCACAAAAGGGAAAGTTCAGGACACTTTAGTCTTGTTGTTTTGGGAAAAGGTTTGGATTTTTAGACCATCTGGATTTGCAGTTATTTTGTTTTTCTAGATCATTTTGGTTGGATTTTTTTGTTGCTAAAAATATTGAAGTTGTGACCATCTTATCTTTCTTTTTATCTCTCTCATCAATCTCCAAATTTCCAACTTTCCAAAATAGTTGAAACATTTCTTAAGTTCTTGTTTACCAGAATAGCAACTAATTCTTTGTTTTACTTGTACCTGTGAAAAAAAATCAAGATAAAATCTTGAATTTTTTCTCATTTCTGTCATCAAACTTTTTTCTTCTTTTCACTTTTTGGCTAGTTTTTCTTTTTCTTTTTCTATTTTTTTAAACTTTGAAGTTAAGAAGATGTCAAACTTTCTTATTTTTTGTAGAATTTTAGAATCTTAGATGCTGAGAATTTTTCAGAATCTATAAATTTGAATGTTTGAGAACCTCTAAGTTTCAGAATATCTAAATCTTAAAAGCTGGGAATCTGAAAATCTTCAATTTCAAAATTTTGAGAATTCAAAAAACTGAAAATCCGAGAAATTGAAATTCTGCATTTCGAAATCTTGGAATACCTAAATTTAACAATCTTAAAATCCCAGGGCCCCAGAATTCTGAAATTTCATAATCTCGTCATCCCAAATTTTCGGGATCTCAAAATCCCAGAATCTAAAGCTACAAATATTCAAAAATCTAAGGATTCGAAAATTTGAAAACCGAAAAATCCCAGATTCTCAGATTTTCAGACCCTTAAAATCCCTGAATTCGTAAATATTTGGAATCCCAAAAGTTTAAAGACTCTCAGAAATCTAGAATTTGAAAAGTTTGAAATCGAAAATAATTTTCCATATCTATTATCGAAAAAAATAAAACTGAGACTCGATGTGTCGATTTACGAAGCCCCGCCCACAAATAACTTTATAGGCGCTATTCGTAAAAACTTTTTTCCCTTCCTATCCTGAACCTGAATCCTTCTCATCAGAATCCTCGTTTTTTATCATACAAGATTCCAATAGTTTTCCTCCCCATTACAATTAATAACACTTTTAATTGGTCATTTCAGAATCTGACGTCTTCTGAATGTAACGTATTCTAAGAATTGACACATATGAAGTTTTATTATTCCTTTCCTTTTCCATCGCTTTGTTGATAGATTTTCCCGTTTTCCTATCATTGATTTTGAATTTTTCGCTTATCGTCTAATTCTCCATTCACCTTCTTCTTTATGAGAATAAAAATTCTCAATTTCAATTTTCGATTTGAATTCATAATTGAATTCTTCTTCTGAATTCTGAATTCAGAATACGATCAAAAATTGAATTTTAGTTGTAATTTGATTTCCAGGGCAGTCCTGGAAATTTTATTAGATTTTTTTGTTTACGAGGGGATTTTTTTTGCATTGCATTTAGGGATATTGGTTTTTTTTATTTCTTGGGATTCTGGAATTCTTAGATTTCAAGATTTCTACGTTTTGATGGCAGATTTCTAGATTCCGAAAGTTTCATAGATTCTAAAGTTTTTTTCTGAATTTCAATCCAAAATTTTCTTGTTGTTTTATCTATGGGAAACCAGTTTACAAAAACAAGGAAAAAGTTGGACAGCTCCAAAATTTTGTCTCTTTATGGAAAAACAATAACAAAAAGAATTTGAAGTAGTGAAAAACAACAGAGAAAATTAGGATCGATTTTCGAAAAAATAAGAGAATTTACTGTAATTTTTGGCATTTTTGTTTGTGTTTTTGACTAATTTTGACTGTAATTTTTCTTTGTTGCCTCAAATTTGCCTCGAATTTGGAAATTTGAATTTTAAAATCGCAGAATCTCCCAATTTTGAAATCCGTCGGAATCTAAAAAATCCTTCTAATTTTTCAAAACTTTCATTTTTTTCACACTGCTACTACAAAAAATTGTTATTTCTATCTTATCTGAATTTAATGAATTCCAAAATCCCCCGATTCACTAAAATTTAGGTAATCCAGAAGCTGTTACTCCTTGCGTATCGGAATAATAATTCATAGACGGAGAATCTCAAAACTTTATAATTAGGAAACCTTGGAAACCAAAATGTTGAATATTTCCAAATTAAATACCCTTTGGATTTCTATAAAGTACCAATATAATAATCCAAAAGAAATGGGACCTCTCGTTTCACAAAATATCTCGATTCTAAGGATTCCAGATTATCCGAGTCCCTAATCTCTTGTTTTTCTTCCTACAAACGCTCAAGGAATATTCAAGAAACTTTTCTCATTGAAATATGTATACAACTTTCGAATTTCTAAATTTCGAAAAAAATTGAATTCCTCAGACTCCAATATCAATAAAGTCCATAACTTTATATTTACAGAAAAAAATCCACCGATAAATAAAGATCTCAAATTCGAATTCATGATTTAATAAAAAAAGGAGAAAATCTCAAAAACAGAGATGAAATTTCCAAGATCTCAAATCTACCTGAAATTCCTTTTGGATTTTCATGGGCTCCTTTCTTATGATCCTCTGACAATACTACACTGTCAAAATTCTAAATACTGTTTTAGTTTCAATCTTCTTTATTATCGTTGGGCTTGTTATAGAAGTGATTGAGCGTCTGCGTGCTAACCGTGAAAAAAAGCGGACCTCCGGACAGACAAATCTTCGTGGTAAGACCTCTACTTTCTTCTCTTCCCATTTCCCTTCAAACCCATCCATCAAAAAGTACAAATTGTCCAAAACCTTTCTCCCTCGTTTTCTCCTCCTCCCGATCCATCACTGATAACCTGATATATCGAAATCATAATGTTTTGAGTCAGCTGTCAGAGTATTAGATATCCAACCCTTCTTCTTCTCTCCAGGGGCGGCCAACAAGAAAAGTGAAAAAGAAGAAGAAGGCGGGTGAGAAATTGAATGATGAATTGTGAAAAAGAACAATTTTTGGAAATTTTTGGTTTTTGTTGATTACATTAGTTATGTTCATTAGCATGTGTATGTGGATACTTTTGCATATTTCTGGTGTTTTGTATCAATTTTTGACTTTTTGAAGCTGTTTTGAATTGGAACAAACTCCAAATCGAATGTTCAGTTCAACCTGAATTTTGGAGATTTTAACATCTTCTGGAGGTTTTATTTGGCTATTTTTTTTCAAAATGTTTGCCGACTTGATTATCTCTTTATATTTTTAGTGCCAGATGCCGGATTTTTATGAAACTGGTACAATTTTCTAGGAAATTTCTTTTACTCTTTTCTGACTCTTTTTTTCAAAGGAAAAATTAAGAATTTTTTAAAATTCAAAATTTGAAAATTCTAAACTTCTGAGTTTCTGTAGTTCCAATGAAGACTGCAACCAAAAACAAAAATAATTGTTGGCTTCCAGAATTTCAAAAAGTTTACAAAAAACAACTTTGAAAGTTGATAAGAAAATTGGTACCTAGAAAAATTATATTGACAACTTTTGAAAAAAATAGAAGCTTTCTGAAAAGTTTTTTTCTGATGGTGAATGTTGGGATTCTGAATTTCTAGGACTCTGTGATACTTTGATGTTTGCTCCTAATTCGCAATTTTAAGAATTCTGAGGTTCTGAGATTTGTTAACCTTAAATTTTTTTTTAATTCGGAGAGCCGAAATTCTTACAGTTCCAAAAGCCTAAGTTGCTGAGATTCCGAATTTTGACCTTTTGAGCTTTCAAGGAGTTCAGAAGCCATTTTTCTCCCCAAAACTTCCAAAATCTTACTCAACTAGAACTCCTCCAAGACCATATAAAGTAGTACATAACCACAAAAAGAACAAGTTCTTCTCTTTCTATTCACTTTTTCTTCTTTTGATCCAATAAAAAGTTACGGTTGAATTGGTAACACCACACTGTTCAGAACATGATGACGGATTGTCATAGAGAACGGAAAAAAAACAAAACAAAACAAAATGGTGTTCCGAAAAATTACAGATGGGAAATTTCATTTTTTAAAAATAACTTTTTGAATTTTTTTTACATGATTTCCTTCTAAAAACTGTGTAGTGTCATAGAATCTTTACTAATAAAATTTGAAAATTTTTTTCCGAAAATATAAATTTTGTAAATTCCTTATTTCCCAGTTTACATTGATGAAAGTTTTGAAAATTCAGCTTCTGAAATATTATTATTTTTCTGTACAGTAACCAAATACCATTACGAAATTTTTAGAATCCTCAGTCGTGTTCTTCTTCTTTCTCTCCTCCACTATTATTCTTTTTTTCTCTCCTTTTTTCCCCTTATAAACATTTAGAACTCCCTAACACCACCAATTTGTTTATATTTTCTGTATGGAGACAGACGAAATAGTATATATCGACCTCACTCTCTCCTACCAGATGAGCAGACTCCCAGACAGACTTCTAGACTTTGGAGGGGAAGAAAGAGACTTTTTGATTTTTGATTTTGAAATTTTGAGTCTATGGATTACTATAGATCTAAACTTTTACAATTATTAGATTTCGAGATTTTTAAATATTCTGTTATTCTGGTTTTCACAGATTGTGAAGCTTTAACATTTCGAGATAAAAGGATTCTTAAATTTTCTAAAATTCTGGTTTTCCGATTATCGTTTTTCCATTTTCCCCTCAATTTTCATCTTCTCATTGACCCCCGAAAACCCAAATTTTCTTCCAGAAATGGTTCGATTGAAAGGAAATCTACCGAGTCTTCTCACCTACTGTACCCTCGTTATATTTCTATACTTTTTCGTCATAAAACCCCTATTACCCCGGATAAAAATTCAAATCGATATGGATTCTGAATCCGAATCTCCGACACCTTCAACGACACCGGAATTCGAGTTGCCTTCAGATATGTTGGATGAGATGGATATTGATTGTGAGGTACTGTAGAAGGTGGTCGAAAATTTGAAAAAAAATATATATAAAAATTAATAATTTTTTAAAAGATTCAAAAAAAAATCAAAAAGTTTGAAAAAAATTTTTCGAAAATTTTTGAAAAAAAATCAAAGTTATTTTGAAACTAGGACATTCTGAAACTCCTAAAAATCTCTAAATTCCTAAAAATTTTCATTTTCAGTCAGTGAAAAAAGGCAAAAAAGCACGGACAACATCGACACCGGTGAACATGAGAAATGTGGAGGATAGATTATTGTATGCCAAAGATCGGCGAGTTTTGAATTTCAAATTGATGAAAATGGAAATACGCTCCATCGGACTTTTTGAATTCACTCTCAAAACAACATCTATTGTGAAAAAAAACTTGAAACTACCATTTTGGGTTGTGTAATCCTCATGGACTACTCGGAACTGTGCCCAAAGAGTACCCGGAAAGATTCTCATTGGAGCGCATTTTCATATGAAAAACTGTAATCTTCCAGCTGCGAATCTCTCTTGGAGCTCTACCATTTCAATACGGAGCCGATGTCGCTTGAAGAAGCAAATTATTCTTTAGCTTATGGAATGTTGGTTTATAAAGAACTACCACAAGTGAGTTTTTTGGTGGCCTAGAAAACCAGATATTTGAAAAATTAGGCCCTCTACTGGTGGCCTAAAAATTCAGAAATTCAAAAAACTAGTCCGTCGACTTTGTATGGAGACTTGACTTTTTGGAGATCATGGTTACGGTATCTATTTTGTTTTAGTGACCTAACTTTACCACGTGGCCTAGAAACCTCCTAGCATGGCTTAACTTTTTCCAGGTACTCTTCCTTCTCTCATCAATCTACCATCCTCAAAACGAGTACTGTATAGCAGTTGGGGAGAATGCGGATCCACTTTTTCAAAATCTTCTAAAAGAGTTAGCCACATGTTTTCCTAATGTTCATTTTATGGTAACTCAGAAATCCGGACATCCAGAGACATATTTCCAATTTCCAGAAACGCCCGCCCATCAATTGGGGAAGCCACGAAATCATCAACTCGGCTTACGAGTGTCTTCAATTTTTGAGCCATTTGAAAACGGATTGGAGATATTTTCAGTATTTATCCGGGGTTGATGTCCCGTTGAAAACGAATTTAGAGATGGTGAAGATTCTGAAAGCGTTGAATGGAACGGCAAATGTTGAAGTGAAGAGTTATCAATCGGCGAGGTTACGGGGGAAGAATGTGAGTTTTTTTTTCAATTTCTGAATTTTCAGAATCTCAAAGTCTTTGAAGTTTGAAGTTACAGAAACTCAGAAATGTAGAATCTAGGAACCTCGAAATTTCAAAAACAACGATTCTTGGAGTTTTTTTAATCTCGAAATCATTCGAATTTTTGAGACTCTGAAATTTGAATACCTCAAAATTTCAGATTTTGAAGATTTTCAAAATAATTTCAAAAATTTTGAATAACGGAATTCCAGAGTTTTCAGAATCTCAGAAATTAAGAATCAAAAATTGGCTCCGCGACATTTCGAAAGTGTGTCAGTGCAGCACTGCTCACTTTCGAAACGTCACGGAACAGAACAATTCTAAATCATTATGATCAATGAATCTGAAAATCGTGGATAATGAGAATTCCAGAATCTGTGAATCTGGGATTCTAAGATCTTTTCGAAAGTTTCTAATGATGAAAATTTGAGGTTTTCAAAAAAACCATGTAGTAAGAATTTGCTATTTCAGAAATCTGGCAGTTTCGAAATTCCAAAATTTTCTAATTTTTATAATTTCTGGATTTCTATGAATCTCAGAAGCCCAGAATCTTAGATTTTGGAAATCTAAAAAGGCGGGTATTCGAAAATAAAATGGGAAAGAAATTTGGCTGGTATTTTGCCAAAAATGCATTTTTTTGAGTTCGCGACGTGTTAGAACCGGACGTTTCGCAACTGTAATCTTCTAAGCAAAAATAGGTAACAAATGACTGGTTGCGAAATGTCACAGTTTCGAAACGCCCCAAATCCAATTTTGCACATTGTGACCCAAGTTTGATTATTTAGGGAACGATTATACAATTTTCCCATTTTCAGGAAACTCAATCTCCACTCCCCCTCTTCAAATCATCTCTATCTTCTCTCGTTCCCAGAGAAGCTGCAAATGAATTGGTACGTTTTGCGACTGTCTGTTTCGCAACCATAGAACTTCCCATATTTCAGGCCTCCTCTCTAATCCCTCGAAATCTCCTAGAGTTCCTCAAAAACACCGGAATTGCTGATGAGAGTTTCTGGGGTACCCTGCTTGGCAACAAGGAAAAATTCAACATCCCCGGATCGATAAATTTCCAAGAATGGATTGATTATCAAAAAAATCAAACAAATTTGAAAGGAGATTCAAATCAATGGAGATATTATATATCGAGAGATCAAGTATGGTCGAGTGGTCAATGTCGGAATTATATGACATCTGGCTCGTGTGTTTTTGGAGTTGGAGATGTACCGAGATTGTTGAAATCAAAGGCGTTGGTGGCACATAAATTCTACTTGAAGAGTCAACCGGAAGCGTATTTTTGCATGTTAAAGGTGAGTTTTTTTACGAGTGGAAACTTGAAAAGCAAATCGGTCGAACATTTTCGACCACCGACTAAACCCTATTCAAAACAAAAATTGAAATATGCGACATTTTGGAATCTTGGAGTCTTGAAATTTTAAAACTTTGAAAATTTAAATTTTAGGATTGCGGTAATTTTGAAAACCGAAATTTCAGGATTGCGGTAATTTTGAAAATGGAAATTTCAGGATTACGGTAGTTTTGAAGATTGAGTCTCGAGGATTGAGGTAGTTTTGACGTTCGAAATTTCAGAATTACGGTAATTCTGAAAATAGAATTTTAAGGATTACTGTAATTTTAAAATTGAGATTTCAGGATTACGGTAATTTTGAAAATTGAAATTTCAGGGTTACGGTAGCTTTGTAGTTTGAACATTAAAATATCAGGATTACGGTAGTTTTGAAGTTTTAAAATTTAAATTTCTAGATTATGGTAGCTTTGTAGTCTGAAAATTGAAATTTCCGAACTACGATAATTTTGAAGTTTGAAAAATTGAAATTTCAGGATAACGGTAGTTTTCAATTTTGAAAATTGAAATTTTAGGATTACTGTAATTTAGAAAAATAAAATTTCAGGATTACGGAAATTCTGAAAATCGAAATTTCAGGATTACGGTAGTTTTGAAGTTTTTGACATCATTTTGAATACTGAAAATTTTGTGAAAATTTGAAATTTCGAAGACAAGTAGCCCAGAAACTTATCAATCTCCCAAAGTCCGTGAAATCTCTGATTAGTTTTCTGAATAGAAATTTCAAATTTTTTGTAAACTTGGAAATTTTTTTTCGTAAAATTTGAATATTCAGTATATGAATTTCAAAACATTGGAATACATAAAAGGTTTTTTTAAATTTTATTGAATCCCAGAATTTCAAAATTTCAGGAAATCCGCTACCGTACCGCCCATCCGGATTCCCAATTCAACGCCTCGATGTACTCTGAACTCCCTCAAGTCGAACTTTCTCGTGGTCTCAATTTCTCTCAACTGACACATCCAAATTGGATTCTTTGATTTTTTAAAAATCTGTTTTTAGGATTCATCGGGTTCATACGGTCTTTTTGATCTTCTTGGTATTGTTTTCTTCTTTTTCGTTTTCTCAGGGTTCTTTCTTTTTTATATCTTCAAATGGAAATAAAAACGTGTGACATTCTTGAGTGTTCTTCAGAATTTGCAAATTTTCGGTTCAAAGACTAATATCGTCATGAATTGATAAGCATCCGTTGGGGAGGGCTATATTTAGGGGAGGATTGATAAAGATCGAGAGAAAGTTCAAAGATATTTGGCAATTTTTAGAAGAGAATTTTTGAAAAACTGAATCCCCAGACCTCCGTTTCCGATCTACATACATCAGTACGACGAAATCTCCAAAATCTCAACAACAATCTTCCAAACGCCATAGATCTCCACGACCTTGTCTAACCTTTCAATATTTGAAACACCAGAACAAGACAGACACCATATTGAACTTCTCCACAAGAAATCAACACTTTCATTGGTCATTTGTTCTCTAAAACCACCAAAAAGAAATCTTCCGTTGCGGGGAATCGAACCCCGGCCTTATGGGTGAGAGCCATAAATCCTAACCACTAGACCACAACGGAGCGTGAAGGAGAGGGAGGAGGAGGGCGTATATATTGCACCGGGAAAGCGGGGAAGAAGGGAGGAGGAGGGAGATGAGGGAAAAAGATAACACATTGGCAAAGTGTTGTTTCTAAAGTTTGCAATCTTGAGGCGTCAAAAGTTGCAAGAATAGAGGGTAGTACTCTTATTTTCAGCATCACACTCCACGTTCGGTAAATTTGTAATCATATTCAAAACTCCCCCGAGAAGAAACTTTGTGGAGAGAAAACTTGCCGGAGAACAAAAATGGAAGACACATGACCTCTGAAAATTTATTCAGTGAATTTTGTCTCTTCCTGTCTACCCGACGAAATTTCCAGGAAATTCTGAAAATGAACCTGTTGATGACTACTAGTTGGTCAACATGTTATGTTGTTGATATTGATGTTTTTTGCGGAGAACAAAAATTGAAAGGAAAGTTGAAAGTTG
This sequence comes from Caenorhabditis zanzibari, assembly GCA_963966625.1. Lineage (NCBI taxonomy): Eukaryota > Metazoa > Nematoda > Chromadorea > Rhabditida > Rhabditidae > Caenorhabditis > Caenorhabditis zanzibari. The sequence continues at coordinate 11,721,643 of OZ016468.1, forward strand.
CACTGAACCCAATAGTTGGGTCCCACCACGAAAACAAGAATATACTTCTAAAATTTGTTAACACCATTTGATTCAAGATCTAAAGAAACCCTAGGGCCCAAGTTTTAATAACATTAGCACTTTTTGTTTTGAAGAAAAGTCATTTTTTCTATACTTGCCGAATCAGGGTTTGAAACCGACATTGTTTTGCAGTTTTTCTCCACTTAAAACTGAAATTTTTGAGCTGTAATTTACAAAAAAATGTAGAGCATTAAAAAATCTACAAAATGGTATTAAAAACAATACATTAGCACTTTTCAGTGTCTTTTGGGAGGCCGTGAAAAACCAAGGTCGGCGGGTCGGTTCCAGGAAATTCGGCACGTGTGTTTGACGCGCTCTAGCAAGACATGGAAAACTCCGATAAAATTGATTTTAATACCATTTTGTAGATTTTAAGAAGTTCTACATTTTTATATAAATGCTGACTGGAAAATCTGAATTTTGAATTAAAAAAAGGTAGTTTGACAAATTTTGAACCAAAAAACCGTATTCCAGTTTCTATAGGCTCTAAAGTTTCTGAATGTACAAACTTTGAAAAACCGGAATTTTAAAACTTATAGCTACAGTAAATATCTACATTTTGCTGTATTGATCTTGAAATTTGTGTTATTATAAAATTTGGGTTATTATAGTTATTAGAAATTGAAAATTTTGAACTAAAAAAATTTTTTCAAAAAAATTTCGACCTAAAGATGGGATAAATTGGGTTTCTAAATTATACCAATAGAGTAACCCTTTTTAGTCCCCCAACTCAAAAAAAAAACAATCATGAAAATGTTTTTTAATGTAAAATGTATTTTTTCTTGATGATCAAGAGATGATATTTATATTATTCAGATCTTTGTTCTTCTGCATAATTACATTTTCTATTTTTGTACAAATACAACGTCTCGAAACATATAATTTCAGCAGACAGTAGTAACTTTCACAACGCGGTCAACAATACCCCCATTCTCGTACTTGTTCACGTGTGTCTCTGATACTTATCTCTCTATCTCTCTCTCTTTCCCTCTCATAACACCATCTGATACCTCCGAAGACAACGAAGAAGACGTCGAGGCAGAATCGAGGCATGTCGGCGACAGATCCAACCTGTTCTCTGCGTCTCTCGCATTTCGCTTTATGCCTCGCGACGCCTCCCACTTTTCGCAGTATAAATACGTCGGGGCGGCGCATTTTGGAATTATTGTATTCTGGTAGAAACACAATCAAGAAATTCTGAAAAATGTTGCTCACCGGCTCAGTGGTCCGTGCTCTCATCGCTACCGCCTATATTCTTACCATCACCGCCTCCACGGCGCTCACTTTCTTCTTCTATTCCGAACCGGTGCTCTTCGCATTCGTGATCACCGCTGTGGCACTGTTGGTCATGTCGTATCCCATACTGTGCATTATCACAGTAACCCATTCCTATGACCTGCAGATCAAAGGTTGCTGCCGTTTTGAGTGGATTCCGATTGCGGTGGATTTGGTGGAGAGTGCCAGTGTCAAGTCCGTAGACGAGAAGCCGACAAAGTTCGACGAAGCGTTTGCATACGCGTATATGTAACCCTTACTATTGTATTTTTCATAATTCCATTCCATGTCTGTACATTTCGATCCCACATTGATTGCATAGCTTTAAACTTCAAGTTCCCCTTGTTTTGTTGCTTTAGAAAAAGTTCATTTGAAAGATAAAAATTTGATTTCTTGACTTTTGACATGAACAGAAGAAAGTGAAAACTGGTTTAGATAAGGTGATGAACACGAAGAAGAAGAAATTAGATCGAACAGTAATGAAACACGAACTTCCGTGTCGATTTTTGTCACATGGGAATGATAAGATGCCAAGAAAAAAGAATCAAAAAAGATTTACGAGGCGTTGGAATTGAACCCGCGATGGAAATCTAAAGATCAAGCTTCTTCACCACTTCACCATCCCACACCATTCTTCACCACATCCTCCACTGCGGTCAGGAGGTTCCCAACGCCTAGGCTTCTCCCCCTCTTTTATCACCACCCTCTGTCGCCTTTAGTTTCAGTGTGCACTCGTCACAGGTGATTCGCGACTGATCAATTATAGATATCGGTCTATAATCAACATGATATTTCTCAAATCGCGAAAATTTGGCTTCAATAAATGGGAAATCGCGAAAATCTACTGGGGTTTCGCGACAGACCAATAATTGGTCTATAATAGATAATCAACGAATCGCTAAAACTGTAATTGACCAATCGCGAAAATAGGCCAGTGGGACTTCTCCGACAATTTTCATTTATGTTTGTCCCAATTTCATTTTGTTTTTTTCTGGTTTTCAAAGTTTTATAGACTTTTCTCATTTTTATGCTAATTTTTGGAAGAATTCGAAAGGGAGCGCCGAGTAATCACTAATATTTTCAGTTCGCCGGTTGTCTTCGCTCCGCTTGTGTCCCAGATTGTCGCCCGGTTTCCGAACGAGGAGATATTGAGAATGGATGATCGCGCAACGGTAAGAGTTGAGAGTCACTAACCAATTTTCATTGTCTTCTTTTCAGTCGATGTTACTATCTACCATCGTGGATGGGGCTTTCAACGATACTTTTGAGGTCAAGGACAAAGTCGACGAACAACTACGGAAGATAGCTCAATTCAGTTTGGAATGCCTTCACACAGGCCGTCGCTATCGGTAAGCCTATCTTACGGATTCTAATATTCTTATCGCTGATTTCAGTGAAACCGAGAGTGAAGTTCCGCGAGATCACCATGGTCGTTCAAAAGCACATTTTCACGGATTCTGAGTGGCCAAAGGGGAATGAGGGAACGGACTCCAATCAAAAATCGGAAGATGTCTACAATCAACAAGGAAACGTGTAGCAAATCGTCAATTTGGACAATAAATGTTTCTTGTCCCCCTCTTTTTACTTTCTCCCCATTTTACCATTTCTAGTTATTAGACACTTTGATCGAAAAACTTCCCTATCATGTTCCCTGTAGAGTATTTCTCTCTAATTTACTGTACCTTTCTGTAATTTGTTCAAAATAAATGCATTATCTCTATATCGCTCATTGATTCAGTTATTTTTCAATTATTGACCAAAAATAATTTTCGCGATTGGCCAATTATAGTCGCTTTCGTTCGCGATAGGAGAAATATAGGGCTCAGAATAGACCAATTGTAGACGCTTTTTTCGCGGTAGACCAATAACTGGTCAATTATAGACGAATTTTCGCGATTGGTCTGTTACTTGTCTATCACAGGCGTCACCCCTGGTACCCATTTGACTCAGCCGCGAACAATATTTCACCAATTATAGACGCTCCGCGAATCACCTGTGGTGGCGTAGTGGTGAACGCGCTTGGTCGACAGCATTTTGGTCCCGGGTTCAATTCCATCTAACTTCAAATCATTTTTTTATTTCTTTTTGTGGCATTTTGTGTACACGGAACTGATCCTTATCTTTAGAAATCGCGGTCGTCGACGTCACAGATAATAATGTTTTCGTCTCATCGGATGTTCTTTGATAAGGGATACGGTATCAAGGGGGATATTTTGAAATGAATGTTGGCACGGTGCCAAGGCCCAGGCAAAAAATTCAAAAATATTCTGGATAGAGAGGTCATTGAATTTCAGATGAGAACGCAAGAGCATTACGCAGAAAACCTGAAACCATTGAAATTCTGTCCTGGAAATTTTCCCCCAGAGTCAACTATAATACAGTTTCTATTTTATGTTTTACATACACTGTTGTTTTCAGAGTGTCATATGATTATTTTTGAGGATTATGGTGTGGCAAGGGGAATCAGAACACACTGTTTCAGATGGGGGTGTATTATAGGGAGAGTAGTGGCCTAGGGTCTGAAAACTCGGCCATGGCGATATCTCACCACGAAAATACAATAGTCAATAAAGAAGCAGGGATCATCCTCCCCAGAAACAACGGCATTGGTTGATAACGACTTCTAAGAATCATTTGAACGCGAAAAAATAATAACTACTTCCTGGTATCGAAAATCTAGCTATCAACGTTTGAACCAGGAAGCACAGGGGTCAATAATAATGTTGATAATCGCGCTCCATTGAGAAATTGTCTTTGACTCCGAATCTTCCCGAAAACACTTCGATAGAAACAATGTGTAATCTTTTTCCCTCATCACCCCCTCCCTCCTTTAGCCGCTTTCCCGGTGCAATATGTACGCCCTCCCCCTCCCTCTCCTTCACGCTCCGTTGTGGTCTAGTGGTTAGGATTTATGGCTCTCACCCATAAGGCCGGGGTTCGATTCCCCGCAACGGAAGATTCTTTTTTAAACGTTTACTAGCCTCTAACAGATGCATACGAGTTCTCTCCCTTGTCCTTCTCATCCATAATCTCTCCAATAACCTCTTCCATGTAGTCTTCCATAGTGATAATTCCCACCACCATATAACTCTCTCGTCTCAACATTTTCGCCTTTATCTCCTTCTCTCGTTTCGATTTTTCCCTTTCGAGTTGTGCCTCACTTTCTTCGATCAACTCTTTTTTCGTCTCCGGCTTCTTCTCCGACTTCTCCTTCTCCAATTTCTCTCGTTCCAATTCTGCTTTTTCCTCTTCTTCGACATTCGATTTATCACCAAGATACTGTACCACAATTGCCATAGTACATCCTCGTTGGAGTTCGATCATGAATTGTTGGACGGGAAGCGAGTTGAGAACGAAACAATGCTGGAAGAGGAATCCAAAAAAAGTTAGGTCACCTAAAATTACCTTTCTTCGTTTTTCCAGAACACTGAGAAGGGTACCGGCGGTGATGTCAGTATCAAGTCCACGGCCACCATCATCCATCAGAAGCATGACATCCGAGAGGTTCAAGACTCCACAAATCTGGAAATCATTTGTAGTCCTCTCGGACAAGACTTTTATAGTCCTCTCGGACAAGATTCTCACCTTATTCTCATTATCCTTATCGTGAACCGGCAGTCGTGAGAATCCACGATCAAAAGAGTCCGTCAAAAAGTCCTTCGTCACCACTTTATCCTCACTTATCACCTCGACTTCTCCGATTGGTGTCATCACGTCTTCGGCGCGTTTTTTGCGAAGATCCAACGCTTTTTGGACAACATTCATCATCTGGAAAGACATTTCGCAAGTGTGACAATTCTCAAGTGTGACATATCGAAAATGCGATACTTCAAAAGTACTACTTTTGGTATTGAAACGTCTCACTGTCGAAATAACACACTTGCGAAACGTCGCACTTTCGAAACGTCATCTTTCGAAATGTTGCGGAGTCCTTTTTTGTGGCCTTGCGTACTCCTCGTGGACAATCCAAGTGTGTACCGAATTATCTACGAGGAGTACAAGAGGGTCAAAAAATCAAAAAAATTAGAAAAATCGATCTACACAACGGGAAGCTCAACTTTAAGGATTACAAAATGGGCCCCGCGACATTCCGAAAATGTGACATTTCAAAAGTGTGACATTTCGCAAGAATTTTTAGAATCCCAGAAATCAATAGTCTGGAAATCCCAAAACCTCTCGAAAACACAACGATTCTTGGAAATTGACAATCTTGAAATTTCAGAAACATAGGATTTTTGACTTTGCGACATTTCGCATGTGTGTCATTTCGCAAGTATAACATTTCGAAAGTATGACGTTTAGAAAGCGCGATATTTCACAAGTACAATGTTTTGGTTTTAAGACTTGCGAAACGTCACATTTGCGAAGCGCTGCACTTGAAAAACGTCACACTTTCGAGATGTCGCGGAGCCACAAAATGATGTCAATAATCGCTCCAACTAAACAAATTTGCTCTACCGCTCTAAAACTCGAAAAGTCTCAATGGAGCGAACTTACCCCAACACCATCATCCCATTCCTCGCTCATCGCCACCAACTGTACAGAGTCCACCTCAATTGGAGCTTCTTCGTCCGCTGAAATTTCAAAACTTCAACTTCTTAAAAAATTCAAAATGTACCATTTTCTTTTCCCAATATCCGATCCAAAAGTTTCGATAATGGATAACTGATGGGTAGGGTGACAATCATGGCGAAAATTACAAAGTATTGCATTTTGCTAGCGATTGTTAAGGCATTTCTGAAATTTCGAGAATTTCAGATTTCCAGAATTCCTCTAGCCTACTTTGTACAAATCAACGAAGGCAGAATCTCAGTGAAAATGAGCAAGAGTACTGTAGCTGTCAACTCAACTGGTCCGAACCCTTCGAATCCGTAAAAATCACCAAAATAATTGAGCAATAAAGTGATTGAAGTGTTACAGAAGCAATTTCCGAAAATGATAGTAACCAGAACATAATTACTTTGACGACGAAGACGAAGCACGTCGCCGGCTCGTTGACGGTTACGGTGGTTACTGTCGCTTCCTTGGATTAGCTTAAAGAAAAGAAGAGTGTCTGCGTTTCTTGCCGGCGCGCCCTCTCTAGAGTGGTAAAGTTTGAGAGGCTGTAACTCAACGGAGAGTAAAGATACAAAAAAGGTGACAAATTCAATAATGTACAAAATTTTAAGACAAACATTTTTGAAGTTGACAACGTTTTGATACCTTCACTCTCCAGTGAGTTATGAAGGTTTAAAGAGCAAGCGGAGAGAGCGGCAGAGAGACGAGAGTGTCTGCATCTCTTGCTGGCGCGCGCGTATTGATGCTCTCTCGCGCGAATTTTTGGAAAGCTGTAACTCAATGAAAAGTAAAGATACCAACATTTTTTCTATAAAAAATTAGTAAAACTTTAAGAAAAATGTTTTTGTAGTTGACCACTTCTTGATATCTTTACTCTCTAATGAGTTGTAGTGGTTCAAGAGCACGAAGAAATTTCTAATCTAAATAATTACCTTCAAGTCATTAATACTAAACGACATAATTGCTAAATTGAGTCCGGAGAAAGTGGCTGACATGCAGAGACAGAGAGCAAGAAGAGGCATCATGAAGTACACTTGGCGGTAGTCTGGAAATTTGAATAGGAAATTTCAAACAATTGTATCCTTGTGGAGAGCAGAGCTATCAAGAAATACTCAACTACAAAGTTATTTGTCTTAAAATTTTACACATCTTTGTAATTTACAACTTTTTTCTATCTTCACTCTCCGCGGAGTTACAACCCTCCAAACATCCAGCGCGCCACAAGGAGCTACAGTAACACATAACCTTTAAACCACCATAACTCATTAGAGAGTGGAGATATCAAAATAATTAACTACAAAATTATTAGTCTTAAAATTTTACACACTTTTGTAGTCGACATCTTTTTTCTATCTTCACTCTCCGCTGAGCTACATCCTTCCAAACTTTAGCGCATTAAATAGTGCACGCAACCAGGAGACGCATACACTCTCGTTTCTCTGCCGCCCTCTCCTCTTCGCACACTATTCCACTCACCTTTCCCCTCCGGAATCGTGACCATTTGGTTCATCTCAACACCCGCTGGGTCCGTACAAAAGAAAAATTCGGTTTTCTCATCTTCTGATCTCGTTTCTCCATTGCTCATCCCAAATTTTTGTACAGATTTTTCGGCTTTCGAAGTGTTCAGTTTTTTGAGAGGATAAGCGAGAAAGTGACAGGAAGCGTCGTAGGTTAGAAATGCTCTTTTGACAAGGTTAACTTCTTCACCAAAAAGTTGAAAGTAGTCGGTTTCTTCCAGTATCAACGACTCTCTGGAAATGCGCTCTATTGGGTGCAAATCTGCTCCATTTAACTCTCAATACAGCTTATTTTCAACTCACTTATTGAATCCATCGAGAGCGTACAAGTCAATCGGCCCATTTCCACATTTTGTAGATTTCGCAGTAACAAAAACGAATATGAATAGCTGAAAGTAAGGAATTGTCAATGGAGCGAATTCGCAAATTAAAATTGAAAAAGCTTTTGAGATTGGAGCGCGATTGCATGGCTCATAACATTCAGATAGGGATCCGTCAGAAAACGCGCTCCATTGATAAAATTGAAATTTCGGCTTTTCGAAAGTGCGACGTTTCGAAAATACGACGTTTAGATTGCAAAAATCTTGAATCATTCTGGAGCACTTTCGAAACGTCACACTTGCGAAACGTCACACTTTCGAAATGTCGCGGAGCCAAAACCTGAAGACTTACTAATATCATAAGCTTGAATTTCATCAGAATTTTCTGATGCTTGAGAACTAAAATTCTGCCCGCCAAATTCAAATTCTCTTCTTGAAAATCCACGTATCACAAATGCGCAAAGAAAATCTAGATGAAAGTTCACGATTTTAAAAAAATTTATTAACGGAAATTTGGGAAAATTTTAAAAATTGATCCTAAATTTTTGGCTCCACAGCTTGCTCTTGGCTAATCCGCTTTCATTGCCTTCTTCCGATTCTTTTCAGATTTTGGTGCATCCAAAATTTGACGAACTTCGTCTTCGGATATTCTCATGCCATCAAGATGATCCTCTGAAAAATTTTTGCTAGGTTTTGAAAAGATTTGTAAAAGCTATGTTAGAAAAGCTTTTTCAGACTTCAATCGATTAGAATTTGAAGTTTTTTCGGTGGCCTAGAAATCCAATACTAGTCCCCCATCAATGACCACAATATGAAAAATTTGTGACTATTATCGTCACTATGTTTTTAAAATTGTTTTATCTAGATGATCAATCTATGAAACTTTGACAGAAACTGTTTTCTTGAAGGTAATTGTAAACAAAAATGTGGGGCCTAGAAAATCAGGAGTTTGGATTTCTAGGCCACCAATAATCTAAGAATCTAAAAAGTTAGCTTTTGGTTATTCAAAGCTTTTAGTTTTTTGATAAGGAAAAGCCATGCACGTACCAGTGACCTCTTCAATAGTCGGTCCATCTCCACCACGAAGCGCTGTCAACCATCGCCGTTGGAATGGACGGATCAAAAGTGGCAATAAAAGAACAATGGCTCCCCATAGACCATTGAATAAAAGACGTCCGAATGCATCTCCTGTATACTTGCTAATAGTGTCGGACCACGTTCTGGGTTGATCGAATTTACGAAGATAGTCCTCGTGTTTTTCTCTGGAAAAGGGAACAGTTTTCTTTGATAAACTGGAATTGCGAAGTTTTTTCTAGAATTTGCATTTTTTGTTTTCCAGATTTTCAAGTTCTGAAATTTCGAAAATTTTAGATTTCGAGGGATTTAGATGATACAGTTTAAGCTTATATCAAATCTAATTAATCATTTCGAAAACTTTCCGAAATTCTCCCACAATTTGAACCATGCCATGTGGCCTAGAAACAGAACTTTTTGGATTTCTAGGCCACCAACTTCAAACTCTCATAACTCAGTTCAAAATGAACTGCTTTCAATGCTGAGAATAGTTTTGGGAAGTTAAACATGTGATGATTTCAGTTGAGGAATTTTGAGATTCCGGAGATTCGGAAAAATGAAAATATGGAGATTGTGAAATTTTTGGATTTCGTAAGATTCTGAGATTGCAAATTTTGAGTTCTTAAATCTGTTAGGCTTTTAAAATTTATTCTGGGGTTCTGGAGTTTGAAAATCTATTGAATTCAGAAAATTCTGAAAACCTGAAATCATAAAATTCCAAAATCGTAAAATTCAGAAATCATAACATTCTAAATACTCTATTATGCCAGTCTCCGTCAATGTCAGTCCTGGCCGAATTTCCCCGATTTTTTGGCTGCGATACCTCGGCACGAAAAAGCTACAGTAATCTGTTAAAATTTAAAGGAACATATCCTGATTTTCAAGTCAGTTTTTTGATTTGTCATGTTTTTCGAAGGATTTTCAATGAATTTTGAAGCGAAATGTTATTTTTTGCTCCGAAAATTACATTTCACTCCGAAATTTGTTGAAAAAACATGACAAATTAAAAAATTGGCCTGTAAATCAGGGTATGTTCCTTTAAATTTTAATAGATTACTGTAGCATTTTCGTGCCGAGATATCGCGGCCGAAAAATCCGGAAAACTCGGCCAGGACCGACATTGACGGAGACTGCCATAATACACTGTTTTGAGCAGCAATAATTGGTGCATTCGAATCCGAAAAAAATTCTACATTTTTTTGAAATAGGTTTGAAAAAATGTAGTTCTTGACTTCAAAATTGATTTTCTCGAGTTTTAACGATTTTTATGCAAAAATATTGTTATTTTCGTAAATACTGAAATTGGGACGATCATTTGAGTATAAATAAGACGTGACTGAAATCCTATTTTAACTACCGAAAACCTTAAAATCAAAATTTGGAATCTGAGTTAATGAGATCTCGAGATTTCGAGATTCTAAAGTTATTCTAAATTTTCTCCAAGAATTGTTCAAATTTCCAAAAAAAACCCACAAAAGCCTCGTATGATCATCTTTCGTCGCCTTCAATTCTTTCTCAATTTCTGCAATTCTTTTTTTATAATCCACTTCATCCTCAGCTCCATTTTCCTTCTTCTCATTCGCCAATTTCATCATTTTCACGGCTTTCAGTAGAATTTCCTCATGATTTTTTAAATCCGCCAAGTTATGAATGAATTTGTCTTCAAGCTCTTTTCTGAAAACGTTTTCGGTGGCCTAGGAAATACTTAGGGCATAAAAATACCTTCTATGATGATCTTTTTCAAATTTCACATCCGGTGAGCAACAGCTAGAATTGGAGACGTAGAAACTAAATTTTCCCAATTTTCAGAGTTTTTTGAAATCTAGAGCTCAAAATCTTACCATATCAAAATCAATACTAATAACGGCTTCATTTTTGGAATCGAAATAGTATAGGATTCAGAAGAGACGCAGAGAAAAAAGAATACGTTTTCGGTTCTCGTCTACAAAGCAACGTCTTCTTCTATCTGTTGTGTTGATCATTCTTCGAAGACGTCAGATTTTTTGGAGACTTAGAGAAAAAGAGAGAAAGAGAGGTGGATCCAGTTTTGATGTGATCTCGAGAAATGAGAAAACAAGAAGAAAAAAGGGAGAGTTTTTTGTTTTGGTTTCAGATTCTGTGAGAATTTCGAAATTCTCCAATTTTTCGGTTTTAGAATCCATAGATCTACAATTTTCCATATTTTTGAATTTGCTAGACCTGAAATATAAAAATTCACTAATTTTTTCGAAATAAATGTCTCAATTTCATCAATAAACAAACATTCACAAAATTGTCAGTGACACGAATAGAAGAGAGAAAAACTTGCAATTTCAGAGAATACTCGCGAGGGGGTTAAATTTTTGGCTCCGCGACATTTCGCAATTGTGACGTTTCGCAGGTAAAAACCACTCTGGGGAAAATGCCTCACTATCAGAATGTTTTGGAATTAACTTTCAAAGTGCGAAATTTCGAATGCTATAATTCCAAACCACTCTGATAATGATGCGTTTTCCCCCAGAATAGTTTGAAATTTTCGTTTTAAAAACGGCGCACTTTCGAAATGTCGCCGGGCCAACTTTTTGATTTTTTGAAAATTAGAATGAATGAATAAATAATAAAGCCAGGAGACCATGAAAAGGACGAGATTATGAATGTTACAGGATAAATAAATAAGTTATTTGCGATGGTGAAAGAAAAATAAATTATATAAAAAATTATTGCAATTATTTAGGAAACAATCAGAATCCTCATTGTGTAACGAAGAACTCGCTGAACAAATCGTCATCCATTTCGACGCCCATCGCGTTGTGAATGACGGCGTCGTTGACGAACGCTTCTGGAGCAGCATGAGTCGCCATTTGATGAGCCAAGTGTTGTTGAACATTCTCGGCGAGCTTCTGCTCGATGGGTCCCGCCGGGGGCACTTGCATGAGCATCTGGGGTGGTGGTTGACACAGACGAGCCTCTTGGATGTGGGCGAGATCCTTGATTTCTTGGCCGATATGGTTGAGTTGTTGTTGGACGTTCATGTGTTGCATTGGTTGCATGTACTCGGGGACGGCGGGCTCGGCGGGTTCCTGGAAAAATTGGAATTTCAGAGGGTTTCGATGGAGCAAGATTGCTTCTTCTATACTTTAGGCAGCCAATTTTTCTTCGATTCGGCTCAAAACAGGAGAAAAATGAACTCGAATCCCAGAGTCTTTAGAATCCTAGATTCCTAGATTCCTAGAATCTAAGAATCTAAGAATCTAAGAATCGGAAAATGCAGATTCAGAAATTTCGTATTCCTAGGCCATTTGGAAGTTTCTAGGCCACCAAAAATAGGAACTTTTTAGTCCACCAAAATCGAATTTTCAGTATCTAGATCATGGGTGTATGGAATTCTAGGCCACCAAGAGGAAACTTCAGGATCTTCAAAATCTGAAACCCAAAATCCAAGAATCAAAGAATTCAAAGCATCTAGAATCCTGACACGAATTCTTCAAATTTGGAAAGTTTTTGAGAAGCTTCATAGTAGGTTCAAGATTTCGGGCTCTTCCGAAATCGTTCTGAATTTTTCCTTACCGATGCCGGCGTCGCTGGAATCAGCACTCCCTGTCGAACATCATCCAAGAATCCAACGTCAATTCCAAAGTTGGAAATCGTTCCAATATCGTCGAGCATGTCGGTGAGCGATTTGTTCTGGAACTTTTGGAAGGGGTAATCGGATATTAAGAAGAATAAAACAAACCTTTCCCTCCTCGCTCATCATCATAATCGCCGCATACTCTTCTTGAACATTCTTTCGATCTCCACCCTCGACGAGCTTCATGACTCGCGAGTGCTCGCCATCGGTGGCGGCGTCCAACTGCTTGTCGACGATCTGGAAGGAAAAAATCGAAGTTTTGCAATTTTCTCTTATATCAATTGAAATTTTTCAATCAAAACTTGTATGAAAATGTAGGCCTTGATGAGATCTACAAAATGACATACAGAATAGCTTTATTTATTGGCTCAATTTTGTGCTTGTTACCAAAACAAAAATGAGCCAATTTATATATCATTTTGCAGATCTCATCAAGTTCTACATTTTTCTATAAGTTTCGATGGAAAAATCGCTTCCCTACCTCCGCAAACTCTGGACAATTCTCCACAAACGCCCGCATAGAAGCGACTCCGGAGACATTCGTCCTATCTCCATACGTTCTCAAGAACAAATCCGTATCCTCTTTTGTCATCGTCGACCATGTTGAATCGTACATTGGGGCGAATGACGCGAAGGCACCATAGTTTAGATAGTTGATAGCTTGTTGTGAGAATAGCCGATGCTCTGTCATCTGAATCATTCCAGTCGTTCCCTCTTCCAACGGACCGACGATATCTCCAACTGTGACTCGTCTCGACGGCTGCTGATTCTGATCGCCCTTCTCCTCAGCAGATCCAGCGACCACGTTGAGCACGACTGTCCCATTTTTCTCGCTCAAAAATCCCATCTTCGCCATTTTCTTCGCATTATCTCCTTGAGCTTTGAGATCCGGAATCTTCGAAGATAGTCTGTCTCGAACCTTGACATCAGCGCTTTGTAAGCAGTCTTCTGAAGTCATTCCGTCTCGAACAACAGTCCTTCGTCGATTTACGGGACGTTCAATGGGTAGGGGAACCAGCGGACGAATTCCGATTTTCTCGAAGGGAACCTTGTTGGCAGAGGGAAGAGAATGGAACATATATCGAAGATATTGCTCTCCGAAATAGTAGTTGATTAGATTGGAGAGTCGTTTGGCGGCTAAATAGAAGACAGTGTTGGATTGATTGTATTGAAGAGCGTTGGCTACGATCAGGTCGCAGTCCTCTTTCATAGACGGGATTGATGCATAGAGATTGTCTTCGATTTTTTCTCTGAAAAATTGAGAAGTTTAGCGGAGAAGAAGGCATGTCTGTAATCGTGTAATAAAATTTGTGAAAAATTGTCGAGCTAAAAATGTGGCGCAAAATGCGAGCTAGAAAGCATAACATAAACATTTGACCTTGATTTTAAGGGAGATAGTGGAAAATGCTATTTCTTCGATTCGGGTGTTCCGATTCCCGTGAAAAGTATACCAATCGATAGAGAATTCACAGATGGTTCCTCTGGTCTTATAATGAGATCGTAGTGGAAAAATTAGAAATGCTGGTCTAGTGTTTTAGTCATTTTTTGACGTAAATATGAGCTCAGACTTCTCTTTTTTTCGTTGAGAAAACGAAAATCGAGAATTTCTCCACTTTTACTGGACCAAATTGAGCCAAAATTATACGAATCTATAGGGAATTTTATAGAGAAATCGATAGTATGAAAGATCAGAAATTTTCAAGCTGATTCTAATCACACATGTGCTTTTTTTAATCGGCACGGCTTAACAATAATAAAAAAGTGACGAACTGTCTCCGAGGAAAAAAAAATTGACAAACCATCTCTGTAGAAATTTTTTAAACATTTTGACGACTTAATTCGACAAAAAAACGTTCTGGGATCAAACTTGAGCTCAGTGAGCAAAATTAGGTACGCTTGGGTAGTTTTTCATCATTTCTAGAACAGAAAGATGAGATTAAAGTCTACCGATTTCAATGAAAAATATATATTGATTTTTTTGCTATTTTTCGAAAGTCAATGGTTCAAAAACTAATTTTCTTCTTTTCAAATAGCTGAATTTAAAAAAAATATGTGTGAATCCATAGGGAATGCGTTAGAGAGCGTCAACGATCAAACCTGCAATAAACTTTTCAACGAAATATAAAAAAATCGTTCAGAAAAAAACGCCTGTTGCGAAACAAAAGTTCCTGCAGAACAGAACAGGTTTTATTGTTTCAAATTTTGATACCCATCTTCATCTCCAGACACCCCTCGTTCTCTTTGATTTTCATTGAATTTCAAACATTTTACAAATTTAAATTTTGTGCTTTCTAGCTCGCATTTTTCTCGTTTACTGCCCTTTTTAGCTCACATTTTGAATCGTTTTTTTTTTGTTTTTTGTTTTTTTTTCCATTTTTAGCGCGCATTTCATGGATTTTTCCTTACTTTTAGCTCACAAGTTTTTCAAGAATTGTATTACAAGATTTCAGACCATGATATTTTTTCCCTTACTTTATCGTCTGCAAATCCATCGGCGTCTTTATAATCTCCCTATAATCCGGAGCCATCTCATTCGTAACCGGGAACGAGAAATACTGCTCCGGGTCCTTCTCGACCAACTTTCTCAAAATATGATCCTGCATCAGTTGAATCGGAAGATACGACGAGAACGCCGGCGGTTTCCGTGGTGGCGGAGGTGTTGGCTCCTTGACGACCTCTTCGGGCTCTTCTTCAACTTCTTTCTCTTTTTCCGCTTCTCTCGCTGCTTTCCTCGCCAGAATCTTCTTCTTTTTCAGATGATAGTCTGTTAGCGGAACTCGTTTCTTCTTTCCACGTGGAGTTGTGCCTCCGGCGCCTTTTTTGGCCGGCGTTGGCGCTTCGTCTTCGGAATTTTCCGACTCTTCCTCCTCGCTTTTCTCGGCGTCACTTTGTTTGAATTCTTCCTCTTCTGGCTCTTCTTTTTTCACTCGTTTGGCGGCGCGGGCTGATGATCGAGCTGGTGTTGAGGAGGATGGTGCTGCTGGAGTGTTACCGCCACCTGGAAAACTTGATTTTTGAGTGAAAAAAGGAGCAGAATTCAGGAAAATCTTCATTGTGAGCTTGAGATAAAATCTACGGAACTTTAAACCGAGAAGCTTCAATTTTTTCAATATTTTTATTTACGAAAAAAATTTTTTTTTTTTTTCCAAAAAGTAAAAAAAAAGTCGAGTAAACCTGCTTAGAATCTTTGATTTTTTCTTCAATTCATTGAAACAACATTTTTTTTTAATCGAAAAAAAAAACTTTTTTGAAAAAAGTTGTTTTTTGCTAATTTTTTTCCGTTTCTTCGAGTGCTTAGAATCTTCAGTTTCATCTCCTGATCGTTATTACAGTAGTTTTTCTTATTTTTAAATCTGAAATTTCCCGAAAAATTCGCCTCAAAACCAACAAAAACTCACGAGCTCTTCTCGCCGATGGTGGCGCGCCGACCATGGATTTTCTTGGTGTATCATCAGACATTTTTGAATTCTGAAATAATATATTCGCTTTTTATTCGAAAAATCCAAGAAAAAACAAGAAAATCCGATCAAAATCGATGCAAAACCATCTCGGTCGCGTTTGAATTGACACGAGTCCAGCGGAGCGCGTTTGCATTATCGCGATTTTTTCGATTATTTTGCAGAAAAGTATTCAGAATTCGTTCGAAATCATCGATAAAAGGTGGAAAATTATTGAAAAATCGGTAAAAATCAACTCTTTTATCACTGAGATTATATTGAACAGGTTGGGGGAAAGATGTGTTGGGAAGGAAAAGAAAAAAAGAAGAAAAAACCGAGGGGAATGTAATAAATTGAAGAAAATGGGTTTATTTTTGGGGGAATTTTTGTTGTCTTATTAAAGCACAAACACTGGAAAGGTGCAAAAAACAAATAAATTATCTCTTTTCATCATACAATCGGCGTCTATTAAAAAAAATGGTTAATGATGTAGTAGATACCCGTTGGAATTTTTTTTTGATCACAAGAGTGGAATTGGGATGAAAAAGAGAGAAAAAAGAAGACACCTGAATTGGGAATCGGAAAGAAATGGGACAAGATTTGAGAAGGGAAAAAAGCAATACTCGTTCAATATTTTATTATTTTTTCCTTAACGAGTAGTGTCTCTTTTCCACACACATTTTTAAAAGAGAAAAAAACCGAATTTTCAGAAAACAATTTCACAGTGCACAATGGTACATGAGAAAGAGCACAGGGAGCGGTTAAAAAGGTAATAGGGGGAAAGAGAGAATTGTTGGGCTTTTTTGTTCGCTCAAAAACAATCAGAAACAGACGAGTACTATTATTTTTCGTTTTTTGGCTATATCTCGTTTCGCTGAGATTTTCAGAGACACAATCACAGAAGGGGCGGGGGGAGGCGGGGAAGAAAGAGTTCTGGGGGAAAGAAACAATAAGCGAGGCTTTGGTCTACTCTTATTATACAAATAACCGGACGGAATCGAGATTCATGTTGAATTTTGGGAGGGGGAAAAATGGGAAAGAATTCAAGGGGAAATATGGATAAAACGTTTGGGGTGGGGATTACATCGCCGAGGGCCGATCAGCTGTGAAGAGCTCTTTGTACAGGTCCGGCAGTTTTTCCGATGCTTGTGGATCCGATAGGCGGAATCTGGTGAGAGCCTGGAAGATTAGAAGGTTTTACAGAGTTTTCAATGTTTTATTTTGACAAAAAAAAGGCTAAAAATCCGAAAAAGTGGTCCAAAAAAGTCAAAATTTTGGCACACATTTGGTAGAAACTTTCAGAAACTTCAGTTTTAAATTGCTGAAGATCTACAAATTTGACTGAAAACCAAAATTCGTCAAAATTTCGAAATTATCTCAGGTGTTTGTGGACCAATTTTGATCAAAGTTGCACAGCAAGATTGAAAAGTTTATCAAGGATCCTTTTTCTGTGCGTTTTTTTGAAGTTTTTGGACTATTTAGAGCATAAAAATTGCATTTTTTAGCTTGTTTGGGCTAGAAAACATTGAAAATGATCCATCAATCGAGATTTTTAATCAAAAAAAAGGGGATTTTTTGGTTCAAAATTCACTTTTTCAGATTTTTTTTCTGGTCAAAAATAGTATTTTCTAGATTTTTGGATTATCTCAAGTGTTTGTGGGCCAATTTTGAAGAGGGTTACACAGAAAGATTGGAAATTTTTCAGGGATTCAGATTATATGTGAAATCTGTTTTTTGAAGTTTTTCGACCATTAAGAGCACGAAAATCGCATTTTTCGAGAAAGTTTATGCCAGAAAACATTGAAAATAACCCAGAAATAGTGATTTCTGGTTCAAATCGACTTTTTCAGAATTTCATATTTTCGGATCAAAAATTTATCATTTTCTAGGTTTTTGCAAAAATTTTGTTAGGATTAATTTTAGCTTTAAAATCTCATTTCCGGTCAGGAAATTTCTATGAAAAAAAAATTGAAAATCGTGGTTTTCATTAAAAATCAAGATTTTTGGTTCAAAATTAACTTTTTCAGAATTCCTTTTTTTGGGATCGAAAATCTAGATTTTCCAGTTATTTTTATCTTAAAAATCCTCTCACCTCTTGATGCAAACGAGCCGTGTGCCGAATCTTCTGCTCGACGTCCTGAATCTGAGTCATCGCCGATTCCAGACTGAAACCAAGTCGTACAGCCATGTTCCGATGGAGTGTCGCTTTCAACAAATCCGCAGTCGCCATGGTCGCAGGATCCACAGTACCGAGTCCGTTCATCGCAGACGACGTTGTCGCTTGCTCCAGAAGAAGACCAGCAGCCATGAGGGCCAGATCAGAAGTGTTGGGTTGAAGAGCAACGATGTCGTGGAGGGTTTGATGGATTTCGTTGACAAGGATCCCCTGAAAAAGCTTCATAAAGTTGCGGGAAAAGCTCAGAAGAAAAAAAACGAACCTCATCAGCATCTTCAGTAGAAATCATACCAAAAGGAATCGTGTATCTCTCTCCACACACCGCGTGCGTATCCATATTGTAGTACATGGCAGCAAAAATGAGACACAACTCGAAGACGCTTCCCTTCAACAACTGTATCTGCGTCTCTTGTGGCAAATTCATGAATCCATCGACACACTTGGCAAACTCAATAATCGTCTTGACCAACGGATCCAACTGATTCGAGAACAACTCCCAACCGGCGGCCCGTGTCAAATGAACGAATGTCTCGGGATCCGCGTCACAGACAACGTTGTTGGTACGGTAGTCATGGTGTTGTTGGTCGAAAGAGGTGATGACTCGAGAGACGACGTCTTCTTCAGGGACTTGTGGAGATGGGAAGCTTCCGCCGGTTGCTTGGTGAGCAACGTAGTGAGAGCCTGTGGCAACTGATGGCGTTCCACCGTACATATTCTGGGGCATCGGGGTTACAGGGGTTGCTGGGACAGCGATAGGATATCCGTTGACAGGAGTGGAAGTGCCGGATGGGTAGTGGCCGTACATGCCTCCTTGGTCGAAACTGAAAGAATTGAGTTTTTAGGAAAATTTGATAATTGAATTTCTAAAACGTAAATGGCTAATTTTTGCCCGACTTTGGTTCATAATGGCCCATTTTTCTTCGTTTTTACGCAAATTTTGAACTCAAAAATCGTTTTGAGCTCCTGTCAGCCTTCTGGAGCTCAAAAAGTTTACAAAAAAGTTAAAAAAGCGTTTCTCTTTTTGGGCTGTTTCGGCTTAAAATTTTTCACTTTTCAGGCTCAAACTGAATCATTTTTCTTCATTTTTTAGTTAGTTTTCAGCTCTATTCGGCTCAAAATGGTTCTTTTTTTTTGCTGTTTTGTCTCAAAATGGCTCATTTCTATTTATTTTCAAGCTAATTTTGAGCTCATTGTGGCTCAAAATGGTTCTTTTTTTCTTCGGGCTATGTTGGCTCAAAATTGCTTATTTAGGCTTAAATTTGCTCAATTCTCTACGTTTTGAATCTTATTTTAAGCATCTAGAGCTAACAAAGTTTTAAAAAACTGCATTCTTCTTCATTTATGGCCTGATTTTGGCTCAAAATTGTTCATTTTCGCCTTCCACTATCACTTTCAGCTCGATTCCCATCAATTTTTTCTTCCAAAAAATCAAAAACTCACACATATCCATGTGATGGCGGCGGCGAGTAGTCTCCACCGTACAGATAGTTGAGTCCGTTGGCTTCGGCGAGTTGCTTATGCATGCGGACCTGAAAATTATAATGAAAAATTCAGATTTCTTGTTGGATTTCGAGTACTCTTCAAGTAGAATCGAGTAGTAATTTTTTTAAAAGTTCTCTAAGTCTACAACCCAACAAAAAATGTGCAAAAAATGTTGAGTGTGTGCGAAGCAAACCAAAGCGAACCTTTTCACCTGAACTCCTTCTGCGGGGTGTGGCATGCGTGATCGGCTAAAAAGTGGCGTTAAAATCAACAAAAAAAGTTAATGGATGGAGGGTTAGTTAGAAAAAACATGCAAAAAAAAATCAAGGACAATAAACAAAAGGATCCCGGGGGTGTTAGCTGATTGGTTAGTATGGATAGAGTTAGAAATTTTGATTCCGCAGATTTCGCAGCCAAAAATCACTGTTTTCGCAGTTATTTTGAGATGTTTTATGCAATAAAACAGTGCTTTTTCAGCTTCGGAATGTCCCGGAGCCAAAATTGAAGGCAGAAATTCGAGTACAATCACAATGGACAACAAACCTCATCCTCGACTTTCTCTCGCTGCTTCTTCGACATGCGACCGAATTTGACTGCGTCTCGCGACATTCCCAACTCGATGCACTTTTTCAGACGGCAGTATTGACAGCGATTACGGTTCACTCTGAAAAGAGAATACGATTTTTAGAGGCTTTTTTGGGGGGTTTTAGCGCGATTTCAATTAGGAGCAATTTTCTCCCATAAAAACTGAGATTTTTCTATCGAAACTTATATGAAAATGTAGGCCTCGATGAGATCTACAAAATGGTATACAAATTGACCATATTTACTAGCTCAATTCTGTGTTGCTTTTTTCGTTAAGCAGCACAAAATTGAGCGAATAAATATAGCCATTTTGTATATTATTTTGTAGATCTCATCGAGGCCTACATTTTCATATAAGCTTCGATTGAAAAATAACAATTTTTATGGGAGAAAATTGCGAAAAACTCGTCTTCTGACTCATTTTTGCTCGATTTTTTCTCAAAAAAGTATCCCTCACCTATCGACTATGCAATTCTTCTGACGCGGACACTGATAGTTGACTATCGACGATTGACTGCGACGGAAGAAGCCCTTGCAGCCTTCACACGTGATGACTCCATAATGAACTCCGGACGACTTGTCACCGCACACTTTACACGGTATCACTTCGATCTGTGCTGAAACTGAAAACCAAAAAAATTATGGGAATTTTGAAATGAGCTTGGGAGGTCGAGGAGAGGCGCGCGGATTTTGTGATTTTGTGGACTGGAACTTTCAAATACAGAGCTTCTAGCTGAAAATTCCTTTTTTTGCTTTGGAAAACTAATTTTTGAAGGCAAAATCCAGCCTGGAAGCGGAAAAAAACAAAATTTTAGGGAAACATTCGGATTTTTAAGCTTCAAATTAAGAATACTTGTGGAAAAATGAACTTTTGAGCTAAAAATTTGGATTTTATGGGAACACATGGATTTTTGAACTTCAAATTCAGACTTCACGGAAAAATAGGTTTTTTGAGCTTTAAACCCAGAATTTTTTGTCAAAATTTAGTTTTTTGAGCAGAAAAATGCATTTTTAGCTAGAAACTCAAAATTTGAGACTTTTCCGAAAGTTTTTGGTTCAAAATTTGACTTCTACGGTTTTAGGTGAAATTAAGCTTTGAAGCCGATTTTAGTAGTTCCAAATAGGATTTTCACTGCTTCTTCGCGCTGCAACGTCTGAGGATTCAAATTTGAAGCAAGATTGAAATTTCAGAGGGAAAATCGGATTTTTGAGCTTCCAATTCAGATTTTTGCTTTCAAAATCTAATTTTTCCGACAGAAAAGGGAATTTTATGCTTGAAACTAAAAATTTGAAACTTTTTTGAAAATTTCGGTTGAAATCGAATTTTCGCAGTTTTTTATGAACAGATTTTTACTGTTTTTTTCGTGCTGCCGTGTCTGAAAATTCGAATTTAAAGCCAGAGTCTTCAAAGTACAACAAACACAACACATAGACACAAAAACACAAAAAGCACACACATAATGCATACCCTGCAACGGTTTCGACTCGTACGGATTCATGGATGGATGATATGCGGATCCGTGTGGCACCATTCCGTGCATATTAACTTGATTCGGGTCAATGACACAAGTGAGCAGTTTAGAGAATGGCATATCGCCGTTGCCCTGTCCCTGAACACCTCCCGCGATCATCGGTTTCAACTCGGGCGAATAGCGATAGTCCACTTCGGACTTGATCATGTGCGGAGGGAGCATTCGGGGTTCCGATGATGACAATGGTCCGCCGTGCTCGTTCTCCTTGGACTTTCCATCCGGAGACTCGGATTTCACTTGTAGAGGGTGTCCCTGGAGTGGAAGTGGTCGCTGATGGACGAGTTGTTGCTGTTGTTGGTATTGGTGGATTGGCGATGCGGATGCTGGACGGAGAGACGACGGTGACATAGTTGGATCCACCAACTTGTGCTCGACAGTCTGCATTGGGAAACTGCGAGCTTGTTGAAGCGTACGAGACCAGCTGAATATTGATACAAAAATGATAGGATAGAGTAGTGACGAGGGAGGGGAATTACGAGTAAGAAGGCTGCGATATCTCACAGCGAAAATTCTGCCGTAAAATTTGAAGGAACATACCGTGATTTTCGAGTTTTACGAATTTCGGAGCAAAATATTAATATTTTGGTCCGAAATTTGTAAAAAATCGTTCAAAAAAGAAGAAAAAAAAAATGCATTTTTTTACAAAATTCTTGTTTTTCGAACGAGTTTTACAAACTTTGAAGCGAAATACAATTTTTTGCTTCGAGATTGGTCAAAAATCTTTTGAAAAACAAGAAAAATTTAAAAAATGCACCTTTTAAAAATTCTTGTTTTTCGAACGGGGTTTTTTACGGATTTCGGAGCAAAAAATAATTTTTCGCATCGAAATTTTAAAAAAAGTAAAGAAATCGTTGGAAAAACAAGGAAAAGTAAAAAAAATTCACTTGAAAATCACGGTGTGTTCCTTTAAATTTCAATATTTTACGGTAGAATTTTCGCAAAATCACGAAAATCAGCATTGACTGATACTGGCATAATAGAGGGATTTTCAGTAGTTTTTGAAATTTGAAATTATTTTTTTGGTATTACAAATTTTTTGAGAGAAAATCGGCATTTTCTAGCGAAATTTCGAAGAGTTCTATTCACCGCTATGGCCTTTTTTGCCTAATTTCCCAAAAATCCAATGACTTTCATCGAATTTTCCCAATTTCCATCCCCCTAGCCTATTTCCATTTCCATCTCGACTAACCTATTTCTCGCCGGCAAATTGAAGTCAGAAAATAAATCAACTAGACTTTTCTAGGATGACATTCGATGAAAACGTGGCAAATTGACGTGAGTTGTTTGTGGAAAATGATCTGATTTTATCAAGCCACCGCTCACGAAAAAAAAATTAAATTTCTGCGCTAGACTACGGTAGGTGACCTGGATTGTGAACCTTTGTACGTGAACACCGCTGCGTACCGTAGTGACGGGCGGTGCAAAATTTTTGGTGACAAATTTTTTTCTGTAGCGGTTTCAAGACTAAAATTGGTGGTTTTTCAGGTTTTTCAAGTTAAAATTTCATTAAAAATTAATTTTACAGGTCACAAAGCGTTGCGGGAGCCTAAAATATTCTGAAAATCCAACAAAATGACTTCAGAAACTTCTGTTAAAATTTTCTGCCTAAAAATTGATTTTTCTCCGAAAATTCGACTTGTCGCTGAATTTCGAGAACAAAAAATACAACAAATTTTTGGAAAATTGGGCCGAAATTCCGAGAGAGCCAACTAGATGAGATAAATTTTTGGCGAAAAGAAAAAGTTGCCGACTAAGCAAGTGCAGTGTGGGAAACTGCTCTAGAGGTGGAGAACACCTACTAATCAAACCTCATCGCTCATCACTTCCGAGATAAGCATCTTGTCGATCTTCTCGACTCTTTTATTATTTATGTCTTCTCACCGCCCCCGGGATTCCCAGTGTGTTCCATCTTGTATACATCTATCCATCTAAATAATAATAATTCCCCTTTTTATTTTTGCATCCATCACCTTTTTCCCCTTCCATTCCCAAAACTTTTATCCCCTTTTTACATCTCTTCCTCATCCCATCTCCAAACCACCACGATGACCACCATTTTGCCGCTCCTCTCATAACAATTACAGTGTTTTGAAGGAGGCGAGAGGAGAGGCGAACGATGGATCGAGATGGACGGGATGAAATGAAGAAGACGTAGAAGTAGTAAGGAGATGTATGCGTGTGTACGTCTTCTTCTTCTTCATCTTCTTCTTCTTCTCGAGAAAGAATAAGAAGGAGAAGTGACCTCGGTACCTGTGCACGGTGTATTGGCCGCGAACGGTACGGTATGCCTCCCGCCAGGAGGTGACACTGGGGGGCCCCGAGGCAACAGAGAGGTAGGAGACGTACACACACACACACGTTGACGTCGTCGTCGGGAGAATCAGAAGAGGAGGGGGGGGGGTTGCAATTTCGCAAATTGTACTTTCCGCTGATCATGCGAAACAGCGAGTGAACAAAATAGATGCGCAGACGCCACAACAGCAAGTACGTGATGGTACCGTCATCGGGATGCGTCGATGGTGGTAAAGGAAAGGAAAAAATGCGGAGAAGAAGGATGGGATGGCAGCAAAAAATAAGTGTGTGTTCCGAATTAAAATTGGGCGCGGCGGGGGATACCCTTATCGTGAGAAAAGCGAAAAATTGCGGCGGTGTACTTTGAAAATTCTGAATTCGGGGGCGGAGCTAGAAGCGAGATGAGATAACGAAACCAAATAATTTCTCGAAAATTGCAGAGTTTCACTAGCCTAGAGACCGACGAGACTACAAACTACAGAAAATTCGAAGAAAAACCAGAATTCTGGAGCAAAAAAGTGGATTCTGGTGCTGGAATCTGAGAATCTAACTTCTGGCACCGTCACCTAGGGTTTCAGGAGACATGCGCGCGAATTTCAGCACACTTTCTGCCAGCGGACATTCCACGTGGCAGTTCTGGTGCCAAAGCACAGTGACCTTGCGCTCATGAGTGTCCTCTACCGCAATTTTCATGCACTTTTCCCTCTCTTTCAGGCCATTCCACGTGGATTTTGGTGGGCGTGCGCGCACCGAATGGCAGGTGCCACGTCATCAGTTGGGGAGAAACTCACTAAAGAAAAGCTGGTGACATTTTCAGAGAGAACTGGAGTGCCGAACTGAGGTCGTCGACCCTTTCTGAGAGCTTCGTCGCCCCGATCCAACACTATTGGGTGCCCGGGTCGGTGCTCCGGATTCAAACAGAGCACTGGGGCAAAGGGCATCTAAGAATTTTGCAGGAATCCAAGGAATTCTAAGGACAGAAATCGATAAAAAATATGAAAATTTGAAGAAAAAAATGCTGAAAATCCGAGAAATTAGCTAATTATTGGAGGGAAACCTGATTGAACAGTTTTAAATCGAAATTTTCTGTCGATAAAGGTGTAAAAAGTCAGAGGAAAGGAAAAATTTAGAATTGAAGCTAAAAATTCATTTAAATTATTCAAAAAATCAAAAAAAAACTAAAATCGAAGAATTTCAGCTGCTGATTTTCTAGATGGTTTTCGCACCAAAACTGAATATTTTTTTTGAAAAAAAAAAATGGATTTTCAGATGATCTTTATGTAAAAATTGAAAGAATTCAATTTTTTTTGAAATTTTCACTAAATTTAAATTTTTTTCAAATGAATTTTCAATTTATCAGCTAAAAAATTTTGAGCAAAAATAGAGCGAAAAAATCTTAAATTTCGCAAAAAAAAAATTTAAAGAAAAATCTAATTTTTTAAATTTTGGAAAACTTTTTTTTGGAAGAATAAAGTGCTTCCGAACGTTGAAAAATCAAAATTTCCGCAATTTTGGCCCAGAATTTTTGCACCAAAATTCCTTGAAATTTTGAAAATTCGCCTAGAAAAAATTGAAATTTCGTCTAGGAAATACATTAAAACTAGAAACACTTTGATTTTTTTTCAGAAAAAAACTCGCTTTCTAAAATCTGCACTTTTTAGTGGGCGTGGCTTCTTCGCTTTCTAGGTAAATACCATTCCCTTCCTTCCCCTTCTGAAAATCTCAAAATTCCCTCCCTCTCTCTCTCGATCTTCTTTTTCTCACAATTGAATTCAGAATGTTGCATTGAACTTCATTGAAGCGAGAAGTGGATGGGGAAGGTGCACCTGGTACGGACGTGTCCACTGTCCCCTCTCTAATGGTAGTTGTAGAAGTAGTAGAGTGGACACACGAGAAAAAGAGACAAAATACCGGTTTAGGAGTGGTAGGTTTTGTGGTGGCACGGGATGACCCCCTGGGCGATCGAGATTAGTCATTGATAAAGCGAAGAAAAGTTCCAAGAAGAAATTAAGCTAGGTTGGGACTTATTTGCGAAAAAAAGTGAGTAAGAACAGTTCCAAGGTCAGCGAACTTAATTGAGAATAATAATCGTCGTCTTGTTGTCCGAGAAGGAAGAAGATACCCCTTCCTTCTCACCATTAATACCTATATTATAACTGCGTAGATGGAAAATACGGATCATAAAAAGGAAGGGTTCATACAGAGTCAATCTCTTGATGGATTAGGAGAAAGAGAGAATGATGATTGAAAATTGGTTGTGTGCGCGGATCCTGAGAAAAAGGGAATTTCGATGGAATCGGATGATGAAGTGGGGAATGGGGAGGATGTCTTAGGGGTGGTACAGTAGGAAATTCAAAAATTTGGATAGGAAGAGCTGGAGCTTTGACAGAAATTGGGAGCTAGAGGGAAAATTGGACCTTTGAAAACAAAAAATCAAATCCGAAAAAATA
Organism: Caenorhabditis zanzibari; assembly: GCA_963966625.1. NCBI lineage: Eukaryota > Metazoa > Nematoda > Chromadorea > Rhabditida > Rhabditidae > Caenorhabditis > Caenorhabditis zanzibari. The sequence goes on from OZ016468.1 coordinate 11,748,007, forward strand.
GTGAAAAGAATCGAGATTTTACTGGAAATCGAGAGAGAAAAAATTGAAGCCTGGGAGGTAGAAAATTGGAATTTTCTGAACAGAAATTATACCAAAATGAAGAGCTCAATGAGATCTATAAAATGGTACTAAAATCAATGATACTGTATTTTTCATTTTTTCGCTATGTTCGGTTCAAACTTTAGTAATTTCGGTCGGGCGAGCTTAGTATATTAAAACTTTTGAATCAATTTTCTTGGGCTAGTCGATATTTTCTTATCGATTTTTATGCCAAAATGTAGAGCTTAACGAGATCTACAAAATGGTATTAAAATCAATGACACTGCATCTTTCGATTTTTTCCTAGATTCGGTTCAAACTTTAGTAATTTCGGTCGGGTGAGCATAGTATATGAAAACGTTTGGATCGATTTTCTTCTGCGAAAATTGATATGTTTTTTATCGATTTTTATACCAAAATGTAGAGCTCAATGAGTTCTACAAAATGGCATCAAAATCCACTGTATTGCTCTTTCCAATCTTTCTCTGGAGCTCGAGGGACACTCGAGCTATCAGCCTCCCTATGGGAAGGTCAGTGTTTGACGGGCCCTAGTGAAAAAATCAAAAGTGCCAAATAATAGATTTTTGTACCATTTCGTAGAGCTCAGCGAGCTCTACATTTTAGTATAATTATCGATAGGAAAATCTTAGTTTTAGATGAAGAAAATTGACGAAGAAAAAGTGGCAAATCAATTTGTAAAAATCGAAAAAACCTAAACTTTAAAGAAAAGCTTCGGATTCAAATACATCCAAGAAATCTTAGTCATCCTGGAAGGATCACCAGATCCTCAAGATTTCACAACAACTTATAAAGCTTGCCTCCCGGCAGGTCCGGGAGAATCACAAGGCGGGTCTCGACTGGAAAATACAAACAAAATCTAGACAGTCAAAGTTCGGTTCAGAAGGCAAATGTGACGTGCAGAAACGGGAAGATAGCGGGATTTCGGAAGAGAGAAAGGGGAAGCTTCCGATTCGGCAAATGGGCGGGTTGATGGGACGGGTCTCGAATGGAAAAGTTATTTTGGGTTTTGACTGGAAAGTTACAGTAGTATGGGTAACAAATTTTTTTGCAAAAAAAAATAGTATGGAACTAGAAAAAGTGAAAACGGTTCAGTTCACAGTCCCAACGCTTGGGGTACTGTAGCAGATGAGCGGCTCATGTTGAGCCTACACTATCCAAAAAAAATTCTGAACCCCAAAACCGATTCTAGACGGTCTTCTAATTTGCAGTATCGCAAAAAAAATAATCATCGTGGTAGGTCTTCTTCTCTTCGCTGATTGTCTGTCCAAAAATCGTGTGTGTCTTCGTTCTTTTTGTGTCTTTTTCATCATCATCGTTTCTTCTTTTTCATCTCGATTTGATTGAGAGGGGTTCACTTTGTAAAGGGCATCTTCAAGAGTCGGGGGAAGAATATAACAGGGACAAGCACAAGGACGCATGCATAGACATCGGGACAAACATAGAAAGACTCTGGCATTTTTGAAAAAGGAACGTGGTATCATAACTGAAGGCGCATGTGTGGCGCATGTATCTTCAAAGTTTCCGCCAAGCTTACCGTACCAAATCGAGCAACGATTTAGATACAGTAAGATTTAGATACAGTAAGCTTAACGCTTCGAAGCAAAACCCTTGTGAGCTATGGAAAGCTCGTTTAAAGGCGCATGGGTTTTTGAAAGTCGCGGCAAGCTTACTGTACCAAAACAACGCTAGATACATAATACAGAAAAATTAACGATTAAGCTTAACACTAAATCTTAGCTCTTAAGTTTAAGACTTAATGCTTAACGCTAAAGGCGTCGAAGCGAAATCCGCGTAAGCTGATGAGAGCTCGTTTAAAGGCGCATGTAATTTGAAATCCCCGCCAAGCTTACTGTAGCAAATCGAGCAACGAAAGATCTAGATACAGTAAGCTTACCGTATTCAACAAACCAATGGCTTTTGAATGCGGTAAGCGTGGCATGCGCCTTTAAACATAATCCCAACGATCCGTGGGAGCTTGTGAGACCTTGTTCGAACGCATGTACGTATACTGTAGAAAAATGACATGCGCCTTTAAACGGGGTTCTTCAGGCACCTCAAGCCAAGGCTCAAGATCTTAGACCCTCCATTTCAATCCAACTTGAAATCAAGGATCTAGGATCCTGTACGGGTACAAGAACAAATCGCAAAAATGAGTCGATCTACAGCGCCCGCTATGGCCGAAAACGGGGTGACCGGGTTAGCGGGTCCCCGTTTTGGGGCCATGCCCTCTCGATATTACTAGAGAAGAGATTTGACCTACCTCGCATGTCGTCGTCCGAACGCAAGTGACCCGACGGGCCTTGGTGGTCAGTAGACCTCCCTTCCTCTCTCTGCCTCTCTCTCTCTTCATCTCGCCCAAAAGGATGGAACTATCTATATAACTGTCTGCGTCTCGGGATCCATCACAACTTTTTGGGAGTGAATCCCCATTCTATTATTCTCAGTCTCTTGGGAAGATCAGAGGGCGCGAGAGAGATCTTGATCGGTGGTTGGGGGTGAATGCGGAATCTCTCTGGAAAAAAAAATCCCCGGTAATCAGACAACGTACACATTTTCTTTATCCCTTTGATATTAGCTACTGTCGGAATGAACAACGCCTTACTCGGTTTGCAGCCGAAGGAAGACTTACGGAGATAAGAGTTTTCGGAAAAGATTTTCTGTGGTTGCCCAGGACCTCCGTAAGCCATCAGTTTCTGTGTTGTGGGATACTGTAGTTTTGGACTTTTCTTTTGTAGTTTACGGTAAGGTGTGCTTAAAATTTGCTCCTCTTTTGAATGGTATTGGTGGCGTCCCATAATCCCACTTTTTGTATGAGTCACTCCATAGTTAGCCAAATATAACACTTTCGTCCGCTTCTGAAAAAAGTTCCATCTGAAATCGAGCTTTGGAGGTTTCGGCTCTTTGAGCATACCCTTGAATTCCAGTTTATATGTGCTCTTGTTTGTTCCATTTCTGCTAAAAAACCAGTTTTTTTTTGTTTTTTTTGTACGGGTCATATGAAACTCAATTTCGTACCAGGACAAGCTCGAAGGCTCTCAATTGGCAACCCGATTTTCTCAACTTTAAATTAAGATTTTCTTAACAATATTTATATCAAAATGTAGATCTTGATGAGATCTACAAAATGATATAAAGAACATCAACGATTTAGTTTTCGAAATTTCAGATAGAAGTCTTGAAAAAGGCGATGTCAACTAAAAGGTCCCGAGCCTTTGATAGTTTCTATTAGAAAACTGAAAACGCTGAATATTTTTGTATTATAAACCATTTTGTAGGTCTTGTTAAACTCTACATTTTGGTATTAATTTTCGGTTGGAAAATCTCAGTTTTGATACGATTCATTGACTGATAAGCGTGGTAGGAGTAAATCTTTTGTCTCTCAACCATCGATAAATTAAAAAAGAAAAAACGGATGCAGGTGTGTTCTCTTATCCTCTTGCCATTCTCATTTCATCTACCGTACTCTCCCCCCATCTAAACGACTTTATTTCTTTTGAATCTTCTTCTTTTTTTTTTGAGCGGAAATTGGCAAATGGATAGAGGATACGAAGGTGATGGACCATCTGCCTTTTCTGTCAAATAAGGGATGAATTGTGGTTTGTGGCGCCCGTCTTAATTTGAAATGTTGTTTTTGTTGTTTTCGGCAATAAATGTGGAAGGGAATGGGCTCGCGGAGCTACAGTAGGCGATATTGAGATTTGTAAGCTGAAATGTATTTTCAGATCAAAAATTATAAAAAAATGAAGAGTTTGATAAGGTCTATAAGATAAAATAACAAACAGTATTACATATTAAGAATTGAGATTTTCATCTGAAAACAACCGAAGTTCGGGATCCTTTGAGTCGATGTTGCTGGGATTTCAATTCTTTCAGCGAATAATCTAAACCCAAAGAAAAATTGCTCTGTGAATTATTCTTTTTCTCACATTTTTGGGTCTAAAAATCTCAATTACAACGAAACATTTGCCAGTCAGTTTTTATCAATTTCCACATTCTGCGTTTTTGTCAGTGTTTAGCTGAAAATTTCAGAAGTCAATATTAACGACATTATACTATTTTATAGAGCATGTCAAGAGCTACATTTTGGTATGAAGAATTCCTAGAAATTCTCAATTTCAAAGGAAGATCTGTTCGTATGAAAATCACGTGATCCATCATGATCCATGAAGCTTAGATGATGTCAGAAAGCGATCCCGAAAAAAGTGGGCGGAGCCGAAACTGTTGCTTATTATGTCTTCTCGGCGCTAAACTTCCACAATAGCCATCGTTTCTTCCCGATAATCCGAAGACCTTGGTGCCATGCTCGGATAAACAAGAAGGAAAACAAGAGACGATCTCTTGAGAGAATAGAAAAAGAAGTATAGTCAAATTCTCGAAAATCTCGCCTCTCTTTTCTCTCTCTTCACACCGTCGTCCGGAAGAATGACCTTCAGACGACAGATATATTGTAACGATTTGCCCCTCTCTTAAGAAGATCTTCCCCTTCTATGGCTACATCTTCTTTTGAAATCTTCTTCAACACCTTCTTCTTCTTGCCGCGGATATCGGCTCTCTTCCTCGGGACAAATGTTTGTGTTCAATGGATGATGATGAGATGGGATCGGATTTTTTGACGGCGACGATGCAAAGAGAAGATTTGATCCGTGAAAATGAAAGATGGAGGTGTTAGTGGGGTTAAGGGGAAGGTGGAAAGTCAGTGGGGATTAAAGGTGGTGGGAACAGCAAATTCTGAAAATCTCAAAATTGAAGCTAGAGATATTGTATGCGAATTCCCCCGAATTTACCCCGAAAACTGCTGTCCCGCCATCTTTAAGCGTTCCAAATCGAAACTCAAATTTACATACTCAAAACTTAAAAATGTGAATTCGAATCTGAAAGTCAAACACTCCGATTTTCATAATTCGATCTTTCAATTTCAAAATTTCAAGCCTAAGTATCCAATTTTTGATCCCAAATCTGAAACTTTCCAACCTAATAGGGCCTAAACTCAGAAAAAAATCAAATGAAAATTTCAAAATACAGCACTTCAATTTCCAGAATTCGGTTACAAATACCAAAAAAAAATCATTCACAGGTTTCAAATCTTCAAGCTCAAATCATAACCTTTCAATCCCGAATCTGAAAATTTCGAGCTCTCAACAAATCGACCTCATTTCTCAAAATCGACAGTTCGAAACTTCCAAAGTTTTTCATATTGGATTCAGTTTACTTTTTCGGGAAGTATCAAAATAACGACCTGCGTTATGACGTGAAACATCCTGAAAACTTAATTTTCCAAAAAACAATTTTCCGAAAAAGATTCCACCACTTCACTTCTTTCGAATCAATCACGAAGATAAACTAAATCCAAGATGAAAACTATTTTGGCGCTTGGATTCGTTTTCCAATGTGGTAAGGAAATATGCTCTGAGCATACATCTCAATCGTAACTTCAGCTCTGTACTCCGTTGCATCTGATCCGTTCGTCCTCACCGGTTGTGGCAAAAACGTTCCGGAGTCTACAAAATTTTTCAACGATCTCCGTCGAAGCTTCGCGAGACAGAAAAACATTTCGAACATGCATGAACTGACTGTCGATCCGGATCTAGTGAGCATCGCGAGCAGTTTTAAATCGTGTGCAGAAATTGTGAATGGACCCAATTATCGTGTTAACAACATTACCGATGAGGATTCAATGAGAGCAGTTGATGATTTTTTCGCATGTCATGGCTGCGAGCATGGTACAGTAATGATGGATCGGGAATTTTACAATCCTACACAAACTCGTGTTGGTTACTGTCATCTCAAAGAACCGTATTGTAAGGCTTCATATCCTGCGTTCAAAGGCAAAAAATTAAGGCTCTGGAATAGCGGGGTAATTCAATATGTTAAAGTCTACGGACCAAAGTGAGTTTCTTATAAGAGTGACCATAAAGGGGGTGAGACAGCTCGCAAAATGGGGGACAGAATGGGGGGCGATTTTCATGCCTCCTTTTATGCGCCCTCGGTCGGCGCGCCCGTTTGCCGCCGCGTGGCTCAGTCGGTAGTGGCGCAGTGTCCATAGAAATGCGCCCACAGGTTCGAGCCCACCTAAGGTACATACTGGCAAAATTAGAGCAAAACTTTTTTTGAGGTGTCCTACCACCTATAAAATACGGAAAAATGTTTTAGAACAACATTCTCCAAATCCGACTACACTTATGGAACACCTGGAACAAATTGTCCGCATGGAACGACTGAGGATGGTGTCTTGTGTAAAGGACCTGAAATTGAGAAACCGAAGAAAAATGAAGATGGAACAGTGGCATCAGGAGGAAGTCAGAACCACCATTGGATTGGTTTGATTATTGTCTTTACTGTGATTCATTTTGTGTATGTGTGATTTCTAATGAAGGTCTTCTGATTTTTGTACATTTGGTAGTTTATAAAAGTGCATTGTTTTTCAATGGTTTATGAAGATTGTTTCATTTGGAACTTTTAGCTTTGAACTCAATTTTCTCAATTGTGCTTTCGAGCTCTAATTTCTGAGATTTGAACTTGATTTTTTGAGATTGGGAAGTTTTAAAAAGAAATGTAGGCTTGTTCTTGGAAATCGACGTCGAATTCTGAAAATTCGGGTGCGGTATTTTGAAATTTCCGATTGTTTGTTTGGATAAGAATTGGAAATTTTCAGAAGATCGAATTCTGAAAATGGGAGTGTGGAATTTTCAGAATTGAGTTCGTAAATTTGAGATTTTCCCAGAGGCAGATCTCTCATCGTCGACTATTCTTCTTAAGATTAGTGACAGAGTGGTTAGAGATCGCGAAACTTTTTTTTCCGAAAACATTACACCATCTTGTTCTACATCAATTTTATGTTTAAAACAAAAAATACTAGACCTTCTAAAAGTTGACTTGAGCCGAGTTATGGACCCTCAAAGTTTCACTAGAGCCCTGGTGGCTGCAACTTTGAGGGCTCATATCTCGAGTTACGTGAACATTTTGCCGATTTTCATTGCAGATTCGGTCTTTTCAGGGTCGATAAAAAGGACTTTGCAAAACTGAGAAACGGAAAACTTGTTTTTGTCGGATACTAGGCATCTGTTTTCATTCTTCCGTCTGAAAGGACCTCTCTTTTTCGAAAGACGTTTTTTGAAAGCAATCGTGAAACCATTCATTCCTAAATAACAAAAAATCAAGGTTCCTAAATCTTCACAATCATAAAATCCGTCTTCTCCGCATTCAACTCAAAATTCACCATCTTATAACCAATCACATTCTTCTTCCTCTCACTCATTATATAAGCATACAACTTTCGAATCGTCTCCATATAACTCCACGGCTCAAAACCTCCCATCTCAGCCAACTCGTTCATATAATCCCACTGCTCCTCTATCAAAATATGAAATGCTCCGGGATTCTGGAGAATCTTCAATCTACTCTCTTCGTAGGAACGAATTTTGGATTCCGAAGGCAATTTTCCTTTTCCTGATATCAAGGAGAGCGCATATTTGGCTTGCACCTCGAATAGTGGGAAGGTGATGGTTCCAAGGGGGAGTCCTGGAAAACTGTACTACATTTGGTACGGTATCCTAAAAATTACCAATGAAAAATAAGGACTTTGGATAATCCACATGGCATAGATGTTGATAAAGAGGGGATACCATGAGGTCGTTGTATTTGAGTTGGATTATGGAGGAGTCCAGGAAAGGGAACTGAAGATTTTTCAAGGTTTTTAGATGTCCGGCAGGACTGATCGGCAACGAATTTCGGCAACTCATTCAAAATCGAATAACTTTTTTCAGAGGAATCGGGTGAAATTGCGGTCAACAGAAAACATGTTCATTATCTAAAAAGCTATTGATTGGTCAAAAAACCCTGAAATTTTAACAAAAATGTACAAAGTTACGTCTTCTGCACCCTAAAAATTGCCGATTTTAGCAATTTTGGCAACTATTGGGCAATACAGTACGCAACTCTGTTAATTTTCTTTTTTAATAAGGAACATTTTTTTGCCGAAATTCGTTGCCTCTCATCCATGATGTCCGGATTTCCATACCTTGAATACATATCCGGTGCATACAATAATAACATCGGCCGGAATATTTTCGTCTTCATCGGTAGTAACTCCATGAGAATAGACACTTTTTACATGGGAAGGAATTTGACGAACGGTTTTTGGGAGAACAGGGTGAACAGCTTTCTTGCTGATGAGAGTGACCTAAAAATGGTAGCTACAGTAATCCAGGAAGTACAGTAATCCTTCACAAAACTCACATTTTCCGCAGTCAATGCCACTTGTAGTGTAATATCAATTCCCGAAGGCCCTGCTCCAACAATAACCACATTTTTTCCTTCGAAATGCTCTGCTCTTCTATAGTCATGACTATGTAACATTTCTCCTTGAAATTCAGAACTCGCATATGGATTCAGTGGTTCGAAAAAGTGACCGTTGCAGACGAATACGACATCGAAAAAGTGCACGGATTGGTTGCAGTTTTTGGTGGATGTAGTAACCTGGAATTTGTGGTCTTAAAATAGAGATTTTGATATCGTTATTATATGAAAATGTAGAGCTAAATGAGATCTACAAAATGGTAATAAAACATGTTTCAGGCTCTATTGGATTTCTCTTTGAGACGAGTAGAACTTCGGACATCGATGTACCGTAGCCTTGGACTTTGACATGTTACAGTAAGAAATAGAGCAACTCCACAATTACGATTTTTATACCATTATGTAGATCTTATCAAGAGCTACATTTTGATAAAAAGTTTGTTTGAAAAATCTCAATTTTAAAGAGAGTTAAACAGCACGCAAAATGGAGGGCTTATTTTCCTGCCGCCTTCCTATGTTTTCCTGCCGCCTTCCTTATTGGCGTCCGCGTGACTCAGCCGTTAGTGGCGCGGTACCCATAGCCGAGCGCCGACAGGTTCGAGTCCACATGAGGCAAAATTAGACCAAAACTTTTTTTGAAAGTGTCCTACCTACCTTCCACTTCTCCCCATCCCTTTTCACATCCACTACAGTAGTATTGAATTGAATTGGGAAATCTTTCGAATATTCCTCCAGATATTCCAGGACATCTTCATGACTCATATAGGATGGCAAATCGTCTCGAAATGGTTCATCTTGGAATAGCATGGCTTCTTTGGGAAGATTGGTTATGGAATTCATAGATTGCATATTCGCTCTATTGACAAATTTCGAAAAAAAAGAGAACTCACTTCATAATTTTGTACATACTCGAATGGCATCCGGTTTGCTCGGAATACACCCATGTTCCTCCAACTTTATCGGTTTGCTCGAATATTTCGACCTGGAAACATGGGAAAGTGTTTCTAGAAATTTCGGGTCCCCGACGTTTGGCAACTAGTCATTTCGCAACCAAGGAATTTCACAACTACGACATTTCACAACCAAACACTTTGCCACTAAGCCATTTCGCAAGTAAAAGAAAACATATAGGGAAAAACTGGAGGAGAGCTTGTATCAACTATATATTCTTACAATATTATACCAGACGAAATGACTGGTTGCGAAACGTCGTAGGTTCGAAATGCCATAGTTGCGAAATGCCAAATTTCTTACCTCATGCCCATCTTTAATAGCATGTTTCGCAGTGACCAGTCCAGCTGCTCCGGCTCCAATTATACAGATTCTGGAGCGCATTTTTTGCTGAAAATTCAGGGTTGGATCCAAATTCAACACAAAGACAATTCAAATCGAAGAAAAATTCACCAAAGTAAAGTTTGGAAAAGCCATAAAGTCGAGAAGTCAAGGCTGATGTAATTTTGAGTTTTCCATTTTCTTATCAATTTCGAATAAAAACTTTATCAATATTTTCTTTATTACAAATTGCCAGTGGACATCTATTTGTACTATGCATTGTGTCTTTGAATCTTGTAGCCGTATCTAAAAAAGAGAATGAAATAGTATGGGAAATGAAGAGAAATAGAGAAGAAAGAGAAAAAAGTTGAAAGAAGATAGACAAATCACAGACAGATAAACAAAAAGTGTATGGGATTGAGATTAAACTTGACAGAGTTTAAAAAAAGACAAAAATGCACTTTTTCAAGGTCTGAAAAAGTTGGTTTTGAAGGAGATTTAAACTCAAAATACGTTGATTTCGAAAGTTCAACTATTAATTTTTAAGTTCGAAAATTTCAGATTTGAAGATTTTTTTCCAATTTTTTTTCAATAATCCATAATTTTAGTTTCAATGTCCCCGGAAATTAGAAATTTCGAATATTCAGTTTCTTCTCTTAAAACCAATACCAAAAATTCCCACTTAATCACAAAAAAAAACAGTCGAAAACACTTACGATGTGATTTGGAGGGGTGTAATTAGTTGTATGAGAAACGGAACCAAACATTAGAAAAATACTGAAGCTTGTTTTGGTTTTTCTTGGAAATTCTCATTTTTGAGTTTATTTTGGGTTTTCTGGTGGTCGTAAGCTGAAATCTAGTCAGTTTTGTGGTCTATTGGTTGTTGCTGGGTGCATTTTTACGCCAAAATTTAGTACTACTGTAATTCAAATCTAAAGATAGTGCGTCACTCGTGTTTTTTCCTCCTGTTTATTGAGAAAGTGAGAGTATTATGGGTCAAGAAAATTTTTATTTTCAGCTGCGCAGTCATAGCAGACTCGTATACATGCACCGGATACTATAGTCAAAGTCAAAACTGGATTTCTCAAGTTTTTTAGTCTGAAAGTGGTACTAACAAACTACCGTGTTTAAAAGTTTTAAAGATTATTCCGAATTCTCATAATGGATCACAACATCTGATTTAAAACATACTTTGTGAGTCAACTTTTGACGAGGATTCTAATAAGACTAATTTCGATCAGTTTCAATTTCAAGAATCTGCTCATTTTGAGCTCATCGGGGTTCTCTTTCAATACAGATTTTACGGTACTCTAATACAGTAGATCCCCTCTTACTGGAGGACTTCCAAACGAGCTTGATCCGAGCACTTTTTCGGACGTTTGTGCAATGGAAAATGACCGTAATCGAATCCTCACCGCGCCCAAGGCACCCCAGATCTTCTTATTCCATTTCACAGTAATACTCTCTCCCGCCCACCCATATGCCCTTATAACCTCTTGCAAACATTAATTTCCTTCTCTAAATACTATACACACTTGATCAGTAAACCAGAAGTAGTCTCGTGGGATGTGTGGTTTGTTAATCTCTATAATTATAGATAGTGATACTCAGAAAAAAGGCGTGATTGAGTATTTTGCAAAACTTTCCTTGTCACTCAAAACCAGCAATTTTGCTTGCGTGATCCGTCGTTTTGGAGATTTGGGAGTTTTAGACTCAGCTGAAAATTCTGAAATTGGCTATTGTTTGAAGTTTTTGTTATCCCAGTTTTTGATTACAGTTACCCTCTTTACAGCATTACAAACTACAGTAAGGTTACAGTAGTTTACAGATAACAGTCAATACTATCATCAAAATTCAGATTATCTTGCGGTATTCATAGTTGTTAAAGATGTTAACTTTTCCAAATCGCATTCGATTTGTAGGCAGTCAGATCTAATCCGACTATGTATTATGAAACTACAGTAATCCCACAGTCCTTCTTATAAACTACAGTAATCCTACAGTAATCTGACTATTACAAAACAACATTAATCCTACAGTAGCATCTATTCTCCCCCAAATGCTGTCGTTTCTAGTCCCAAACTGCTCAATGCTCCCAGACCTATTTTTTTCTTCATTTGATATTTTGCTCTCTCTCTCTCTAATTATGATATGAGCAAAAATAGAGTATTTCAAAACTTTTTTTACTTCAAAACTTGTTCAATGATCTCAAAAGTTTTTGATAGAATACATAAGTGGACCATCCTGATTTTCTTAAGTTAGGAACTCCTAGGAGTTTTTAAAGCGCTTGATTTCAAATTTTTCAGTTTTCTGATGAAAATTTTTTTAGAGATGTTCTTCATTCAAAATTGCATACTTCTGATAATTTTTTATACCAAAATGTAGATCATGATGAGATCTTCAAAATGGTATAAAAATTGGGATTAAAGCAATTTTCATGATTTTGCTATGGTCCGTCAAACATCAAGATGTAGGATGTAGGATCTACAGTAATCTCAGGATGTTCAACGTAAAGTCAAAAAGCGCTGGAAAAAATGTTTAGTGTCATTTTATACATCTAGATGCTCTATATTTTTGTATAAGTTTCAATAGTTTGTTTATAATTTCAACAATTTTGAGTACCCAAAAAGTCCCCATTCTAATCTCATTTCTAACACCAACTTCCTTCTAGCCAAATCCAATAATAACAAAAAACTCTCTAATCCACCTGCACCCCCTCTTCTTGTTATCACGCCTTCTACCCTTGTCTCTGCGTCTCTCAAAATTTCACACTATTTTTCACTATTTTCCTTTCTCCCCCATTCGTCATAGTAACCCCGTCGAGAGCCGTTGACTTTCCCTTCAAAACGAAGTGTGAGCTCCAATTTTCTCTGCGTCTCTCAGGCCTCTATACTCTCTCGTCACTTCCACTTCGAACATCTTCTTCTTCTCTATTTCCAACGCCTTCTATTCATTCCCACGACTTCCAATTCACTAAAAAATTCATGAAAAATTAGACTCTTCTTTTTTTTCACATTCTTCTCGACTAGTCTTTTTTTGACGTCTTCTGGATCCAGAAGTTTCTCTTCTCTAAAAAAATGCCAACATTTTTGGAGTGTCCCCATTGTCAGAGACTGTATTCGAGACATTCGCTAGCGATTCACGAGCGAAATTGTATCGAATCGATGCAGAAGATTTTGGAGCAGGAGAAGTTGAAAATGCAGGTGAAATTTTGATTTTTTTTTTGTGTTTGGAGACTGATGGGTATCATTCGAAAGAGGAGATTCTGAAATGTATAGATCTGCTTTCAAAAAAGTGCCTAGCATAAATATGAGCTCTGGGAGTTTGCTCATTTTTATAATAATTAAACTACGGGATTTTCAGCAGAACCAGAAACAAGGACGCTCGAAATCCGGGAAAAGGAAGAAAATCCATCCGTCAGAAGTGGCCGTGGAGAGACCGAGGACGAAGTCCTTGTCTCGGTATAATCATGAGAATGGTGGGTTTTTAAATTTGAGTTTTCAGAAGATTCGAGAATTTTAGAATATTGAAATTTCGGGGTCTTAGAATCTTTGAAAATCAGATGCCTTCAAGATTCTTTAAAATTTTAAAATGTGGGATGGTACAGAACTTCTGAATCTCAGAAACTTTTAGAATTCAGAATAAGAATTCAGAAGATCAGAAACTTTGGAACCCCGATTTTGACATTCTGAAATAGTTTTTTGCTCAAAAAGACTATTCTAATACTGTAATTTCTTAAGATTAGTACCAAAACTGAAACGGATATTAGAACATGAAAATTTAATTGTTTTAGAAATTTCTCATTTCTCAAAACGGCTTAACTTTCTCCGTTATAGAGAAATCTAGGCCGCCAAATAAGTTAGCGGCCTAACATTCCATAGTAGCCTAAATTTTTCCTGATAAAACCTAGGCCACCTTGAATCTGCAAAGCTGTTTGAATTAGGAATTCTGTTAGTTCGGTGCTCATTATTTTCTACGACCACATTTTCCTTGTCTTCATTTTCAAATTCCATAATGGCCTAACTTTCTCCAACTTAGAGAAACCTAGGCCACCAGATAATTTAGTGGCCTAACTACTCCTATGAAAACCTTGGCCACCTTGAAACCATCCAACTTTAGGCTTTTTCTGTTTTTGTGAGGCTCACTATTTTTTGGACACCATTAAGCTTGTCTTCATTTTCAAACTACACGATACCCTAACTTTTCAATTATTCAAAATTGAGGTCATTTTGAAAATTGCCTAGTTCCTTTTAGGCTATTTCCGATGCCTATTATTACTCCCTGAATTCCTTCCGATTTCCTCTTTTTTGACCACCCAGAATCCCCAAATTCCTGATCTATATTCCTCTCCAAAAAAGTGGCCTAACTTTCTCCTTATGAAAAAAATTAGGCTATAAATTCGACCTATTTTCCGGATCTCCATTTGAACCCCTCCAATTTTCCCTCTTATTTTCGGACCTCCCGCATTTTTGACCTCCCATTACTTTTGGGGTTCCCTTTTTTTTATATAAAACGGCCAAAAATCGGAAGGGGTCCTCAATTTCCCTTCTTTTTTTTGCAGACGGACTCCGAATTTGTTTTGTTTGCGGTGAGCAATACGACGACCAAGTCATCGAAGAGCACAAAGAGAAGTGTTATGTTGGTGAGTGAGAATGGGAAAGAAAAACGGAGGGAAAGATGGGAAATTTCGTGGAAAAAGAGGGATGATGATTTATACATTAAATGAAATTTAGAACAAAAAATTATAAAATGAGCAATTGTTTGAAAAAAAACCCGAAAAAATTACAGAATAACGATCTTCGGAATTTGAAGAATTCTAATTCTGGAAATTTCGTGATTTTTGATTTTCAGTTAAATTGATAGATTTTGAAGACGACGCCCGTTGAGCGTTTACAACTACTATTTTTTGGCAACATTTTTTTCTCGATGAATTCTGAATTCTGAAGTCGTGACGCCTTCAGAAGCAATTTCGTGGTGCTTATGGGCTTCAAGAACCCATCAGACGCACATAGACGAAAGAAAGCGTCAGACAAAAAAAAACGGTCCTCAAGACTAAAGACCATTTTCACAAGTGGGATTGGCAGTAGTGATTTTTACCCGATCCATCTGAAAAAAGTAATTCACTCTTGAAATACTTGCCGAAATTCATTGCATGCTCAAAACTCTACGAAATCTTCAAGAATGTTTGTTATAATTTGAGTTTACAACTTGAGTTTACAGTTTTGATTTCACAGTTTTCAGTTTTTCAAGTCTACAACAAAATCTAATCCCAGAACTCCTCAAATTCCTCAAAATCCCTTTCTCCATTTCCAGACTGGTCCCAACAAGCAAAACCTCTCACAATCCGTTTCCACATTCACCAACCAAAAACCTTGAATACTCCGAGTATCGACGGAACAATCGATGTGGCTAGAGAGAATATGAGAGCAGTGCAGAGTTCGCATAATTGTCAAATCGTCCGATGTAGATACTGTAACGCTCGAATCGCTCTTCAACATGCTCACGGCCATCAGTGTGTTCGATTTGAGCCAACTATTGAGTTTTATTGTTGATGGATAATAGAATGTAGATGTTGGAATTGCGCTCTGATGCAAACTTTATTATTTATTTGACAAGTGTACTGTATGAAGCAGAGCCTCGTGTACTTCTCGTGGACAACTGGAGTACGTATAGTTGTCCACAAGGAGTACTCGAGGCGCCTTTGAACTTTCTCTGGTACTCTGAATAAATGTCAGTTGTGGCCTAGGATGCGATAATTCGGCCATGACGATATCTGAAAAAATTCATCAGTTGTCGCCGTATTATCGGATTTTAGATCACGACTTTTTTGCAATAGAGCGCAATTTCAAAGTCTAAAATTTTCTTGATACTCTATTTTTTTCTCTATCCAATCGTCTTTTTTCTCTCATAACTTTTCGTGTAATGTGCCAAGTTTTTAAAAAAATCTTTTTTTTCGGATTTTTTGAATGAATGTTCATTTTTTAACTTTAGTTGCTTTTGGCTCCGCGAGATTTCGAAAGTGTGGATTTTTTACGCATTCTGAAGTTCCCGGAGATTCCGAAATCTAGAATTCCCCGATTTCTCATTTTCCAGTTTCATTCCAAGATGTTTCTCTCTTTTTTTCTTTTCAAAAACTACAAACAACGGTTTTTTTCAATTTTCGTACACAAAAGTGTACGATTTTTAGTGTTTTGTAGTGCGATGAAATCACAGAAATTTATATATGAAAAGTCATAAAAATGATTATTGAAACAGGAAAAAACAGGGAGAAAAGGATGCAAATACGCTCGATTGAACTCAAATTGAATTTCATTGAGCTTTTGAGCTTAAAATTCCAACAGAGCGCATTTGCCGACGTTTGAAACAGGGAAATTACAAAATTACAGAAAAAATCTACAAAACAATACAAGGATACAGGAAGAAGATCACATCTCCTCAAAAATGGCTTTTCTAACCAACTCAATAGCATTTGGATGTTTCAAAATCGCCATATGATCCGCTTGGAAGACCTCATGTACCGTAACCTTATACCCTCCATTATTGCCAATCCAATTGGCGCATACTGTAGCCGATTTCTTATTTACAGTACCATCTCCATCCCCCATAAACTCTGTTGGTGGATAATCGGGGAACGAGTTCTTTGCCCATGAGAATTTCTCCGGCGTCGGCACACCAGTACCGTAGATACAATGAACGGGGACGCCTGGGGCAGTGAGATTGCCATTTAGACGGGCGGCTTGTTTATATTGTTCCCATCCGGTCATGTAGTTGATGTCTTGGAAGAATTCTTTGATGTTGGATACCGTATAGTTTTTGTCTGGAGTGGTAGCGAGGATCTCGTGGGGTTTCCAGGCGACGGGACTGGGGAAGAGGAAGGCGGACGAGGTGAAGGATCTGGAAATTGAGGGATTACTCTAGGGAGTACTGTAGATTTACTATTTGAAAAAAGTATTTAAAGGTGGTGTGCGGGATTTTAACATGAGGGCTCAAATAGGGTATTAATGTCTGTATTTTCATAATATCGTGATGAAAACGCTCAAAAAATTTCTTACGGCCGCAAAACGCCGTCAAAGTGCGATTTACTTGTACGGTAGTGGTCCCAAATGTAAGAGCTGGCCGAGCTTTTGCACTAGTCCGCGGGCTGCCGACGCGCCATTCGCATAATTTTCAGAAATATTCAATTTTCCAGTCAATTTGCCAATAAAATTTAAAAACAGGAAATTTTTGTACCAATTTACGATTTTTCGTATTCTTATAGTGATTGAAACAAATGTGTGTTCTCTCGTTTAAAGTTTTTTTTCCAAATTTATCGAAATCCTTACCTCTGCATTCCTCTCAAGGCACTTGGCGGAAGAATAACTCGGTAATAGTTCATATTGTATCCAGCAGCAAATAATCGGACGATTTGCATCGATCCCGCCCATGGAGCCGCCAAACTAACAAAACTTTGGATGTATTTGTCTTTCCAGGCCTGGAAATGGAAAATTGATGGAACACGAACTTTGAATCAAAATTTGAAACAAAACAACTAAAGATGTCTGTGGGCTTTTGACTTCAGAATTTTTGAACAAAAATAGCTGAAAATTTTCAAGCAGTACCAACTACAGTCACCCTAGGACTCCGATAATTTCCTTTTACCTGATCAACATAATTATTCAAAAAGTAGAGTGAGAGTGGATTTCCCATACTGTGACCGACGAGGACAATTTTCCTGTTATCATTCCATCGATAAGTGGTTTCAACGAGAGTCTTGAGTTGGATGAGCATGTCGTTGAGCTCGTCTGGAAAATTTTTTGGGAATTTTGGGTTTTTGGAGCGCTTATAAATCTTCTAGAAGGATTTTTAGACACTTCTGGGTTTTTTGAAACTGTCCGAAATTTAAAAATCATCTATAAAAGATCCCGTCAGTGATTTTAACTTCAATTTTTTAGAAATGTTTTTGGGCTTTTAAAGGAGCCATCTGGATCTGCTGGAGAGGCTCTGAAAGCCTATCAAAGTTCTCTCGAGATCTCAGCGATCTTCATAATCCTTCAGAACTAAAAACCAACTGACTCGGCGATTTCCTCCAATCGAATGGTGCTCCAACAACATCCTTTCCTCTTCTGTATCCCCATGACACCATTGAATCGACGATATCGAAAAAGTATCGTCCTTGAGAAGCCTTACTCTTATCCAACCACTCAACTGGATCAGTTGCTCCGAATCCAACAACACGGATATCGACTCCTGGCATGTTTTCGGATAGACCAGTGGTTGTGTTGAATACTAATCTGGAAATGGGGACAATTCGCAACCAGAAATTTCAAAACCATGAAATTTTGAAATCGGGACATTTTGGAGCTGTACATTTTGAAACCACTCGATTTCAAAACCTGGACACTTCGAAACCTGTGACATATCAAAACCACCACATTCTAAAACCGTGACATTTGGCAACCGCGAATTTAGAAAAGCTCGATGTTTCGAAACCGCAACATTTTGAAACCGGGACATTTAGCAACTGCAAAATTGCGAAATCGCGACATTTTGCAACCACGAACATTTGAAATCATGACATTTTAAAACCACGACGTTTTAAAACCGACTCAACTCAAAAAAAAAAACCCAAAAAACTCACTGCATATTATCGGCCCAACAATCGATGACATAGGGTGTGAAAAGTTCCAGATTCAGCCATAAATCAAAGTAATCGGCAGTTTGTTTTGAACAAACATAATGGACTACTGTAGGTTTTCCTGTTAGATTTGCTTCAAGTTGGCTACCGCCGTCTCCGGGAACTGAAAAAAAAGGTAAAGGGGTGGAAAAATGATTAATTTCTCAGAATCTCAAATTCTAGAGATTTCAGAACTTAAAATTTTAGAATCTCAAATCTCCAAACTTTTAGTATCTAAAAACTGACCCAAAATAACAGGATGTCCATTGAACTGTTGCTTTCCCCATTTTCCGAACCATCTGCATTCACAAAATCCACAGAATCCTATGAGAATCAGAATCCAGAATAATGGGATTCGCATTTTTCTGATCTTCACCAGGAAAACAGAAAAACTGACCACTGGGAAGAATGAAAGAGTCTCTTCGAGCACCCCCTCCACCTCCAGTCGTCACTTTTTGTCTTCACCTCTTTCTCTGCGTCTCTCTTGATTGTTTGATCTCTGTGTAGGGTGATAAATCAAACGAACAAATGATTCGTTTTTGTCTCCCTTCAGTATATCCCATCACATGAGGTCAGATGGGGTGGAGAAGAAGAGGATAAGATAAAAAAGAGGTTGTAAAAATGAAGAATTTATTGGGGGAGGAGGAGAAGAGATTATGGTTAGGACATCTGGAAATTATTATAGATAAGATTGTGAGATTCTGAATAGAGGATTCTGGAAGTTGATGAAATTCTGAAGAGCTTGGGGAACTTTGTAAACTTGATACAGGATGTTGAGATTCCGAAGAATCGTCAGGTTTTTTTGATACGAATTTCCTAAAGATTCTGTGATTTGGAGTGTCTGAAACTCTGAAAGACTTTGAGGTTCTGAAGGATTTTAAGACTTTGAGATCCTTACAGTTTTCAGGTTTTTTCGACATTGGGATTCAGAAGTTCCGATGATTTTTGAGATTCAGAAAACCATAAATTTTGCTATTTCGATTCTAGAAAAATGATGTTTCAAAGAATCAAAATCTCAAAGTTTCCGGGCAATCAAAGATTCTGAGTTTCAACCGTATTCAAAAAATCTGGAATTTTGATTCTTCCAAATTTTTGGATGTTTCTAGTATCCTGAAAATGTGAGATTCTCAAATCTCACATTTTCAGATTTGGGATGTCCTGAAATTATAAAAATAAAATATTACAGAATTCCAAGATTTACTGACTTTTTGATTTCTGACATTCAGAAGACCACAAGAAATGAAATGTCGAAAATCCAATTCTCGAAGCTTTCAATTTTTTTTGAAGATATAAAGGGATTCTGAAACTCTGGGATCCAAAAGTTCAGAAATGCGAAAATTTTATATTTTCTAAAATTTGTGAAAATTCGAAAATCTATGATTCTACAAATCTTCAATTTTCAGATTTCGGAGACTCTGAAATTCTGAAATTAAGAATATCCAATATTCCAGGATTTCTAGATTTCTAAACTTTTTGATTCTAAAAATGTGACCAACAACCCAAACTACAAAAACCAAATAATTTACTGAAAAAAAGATCAAGACATTTACAAAAAAAATCGAAAAAAAAAAACGAAAAAGTGTTCACTTCGGACTTTTTGACTCCTTTGGTGTTCCAGTGTAGATCTTGGCAGAATCCGACGGCATTTTCTTTCTCTTTTGACGGTACCTAAAAAAATGGAATCTGAAATTTCAGGAAGCCAAAAATATAAAATTAAGAATTCTAGAAAAACTCTGAAAATCCTAGAGGGAGAGTTAGGAATCTTTGAGGGACGAGTTTCCGCAAATTTGGATTCCTAGTCCACTCACAAAGCCATCGACGAATCAGTTGCGATCAATTCATTGGGTTCCGTCAATTTCGATGATGCTCTACTAGTAGAAACGCTCGCCGACGGTGCCTTCGGATCGATGAAATACGGGAAAATCGATGCGCGACCAACTGGAGACGTCGATTTTCGAGGGTAGTCGTCTGAAAATTTGACGTCTTCTAGAAGCTTCAGAATTCCACTCACTTGAAGGAAGGGCCGAGGTATTCTCCCCGGGCTGTCCGTAGTATTGGCTTGGGACGAAACTCTTGTCGCCATTCTTCTCAAGATCCTTTTTGTCTTCTGGTTTTGGCTTTGGAACATCATCTGGATTCTTGGCTTCTTGCTTCTTGGGGGACTCCTTCTTCGGTGGCCCTGTGAAAGATGGAGTCTTCTTGGGATCCAGAATCTCGTAGACGTCAGATTCCTTGGACGATTTTTTGGCCACTGGAGCCTTGTCTTTTGGTGGGGAACGTTTTGGAGATGAGCGCTTCTGGCGTGGCTTGGCTTCAGAATCCTTGGGTTCTGCCGGAGCCGAGGGGGCCGAAGAGGGAGCCGTAGAAGGCTCCGTAGGACCCGAAGCAGTCGCTGGAGAATCAGTGGATGGTGGAGCTAGTGAAGTCTTGGCGTCAGTGAAGGTTCCAGAAGAAGAAGATGAAGTTGCAGTCGAAGATCCAGAAGACGTCACATCTTCTGGATTCTTTGGCGGAGACGGTGGAGCATCGCTTTCCATCGACACTCTCGTCTCATCCAAGTCGATATCTCGACGACGTTCTTGTGCCTTTCGATCCTCAAATTCGCGACGTCTCCTCATGTATTTCTCGCTTTCCTGCTCATCGAATTCTTCGTCGACATCGATTCTTTCACCGTTCTTCCCATCGAATCCGGCTAGCCAGTCTTCTGAAGACTTCTGCTCAACGTCGCCGTCGTTTTTGAAAAGACCGGGAGAGGTTTGGGTGGAGACGTCCTCGACGAGAGTTTCTTGTGGAGAGGAGGGGTCCGGGAATCCAGATGAGCGACGAACTGAAAATTGAAATTTGGAAAAGCTTTAGAATCCAGCAGAGTTCAAATTTGACAACCCGGGCCGTGAATTTTTGATCGATATTTATCCTCATGGGCCCGCGCAAGCTTCTAAGCCTAAGCCTCTAAGCCTAAGCCTCTAAGGCTAAGCCTCTAAGCCTAAGCCTCTACGCCTAAGCATCTAAGCCTAAGCCTCTAAGCCTAAGCCTCTAAGCCTAAGCCTCTAAGCCTAAGCCTCTAAGCCTAAGCCTCTAAGCCTAAGCCTCTAAGCCTAAGCCTAAGCCTCTAAGCCTAAGCCTAAGCCTCTAAGCCTAAGCCTCTAAGCCTAAGCCTCTAAGCCTAAGCCTCTAAGCCTAAGCCTATGCCTCTAAGCCTAAGCCTCAACCCTGGAATCCAGAATCCCTTACCTCTCTGTGTATTATTGAACACTTCCACTGGCACCAACACATACTGCGGCTGTCCTGGCCCACCATGGAAGTGTTGACAATTCTGTGGATTCAGAATCTGTGGTTGAAGCTGTTGGGGAGGCGGCGGCGGTGGCGCTACTGGACCCGTCGGAGACACCCGAACCTCATCACTGGCTCCCTCGTTAACTTGACGAACAATCAACTCGTTGGTGACGTTTCGAGTGACATGTTTGCATGGCTTGGTGACGATGTGGATCTTTCGAGGCTTCGATGAGCTTTTCTTCTTCTTGTCGGGGACTAAAAAAAAGAAAAAAAGAATTTTACGAAGAGGGGAATTGAACCCGCGACCACCCCCTCGGCAGACAGCCGCGCTCCCGCCTGCGCCACCCGTGCAAACTGTGGTAGGGAGAGTACGGCAGTGATAAAAGCGAAGGAAACTGAAACTCACACTCCAACTCCTGCCGCTTCAAACTCAACTCCATCTCCCTTCTCTTATTCTCCTCGTCCTTGTAGGCGTCGATCATCTCGTCGGTCTTCTGACGCAGACGACGTTTGTAGACCCATCGGACGAACAGACACGCGTACAGACAGACGGCGAACAGGAATAGCGAGAAGACGAAGAAGACGATGTTCAACCAAATGTATTGAAGTGATGAGAAATATTCTGGAAATTTGGTTCGAATTTGGCGCTAATTCAAATTCTCACCAGATGCCATGAATTGGAAACTTCTGAAGTCTTGTTCTCGAAATTTTTTAAGTGAGAACTAATTTTTGGTATTCTTTGGAATCCTGGTCCATCTAAAAACCACGTCATCTGAAATCCACATTTGTCAAAAGAGCAAAAAAGCAAAAAGTTATTTTTTAAAGTTCACGCGGAAATTCAAAATTTTATTATTCAAAGATAAATATTTAGACAAAGCAATGAGCAATTTGAGATCGCAAAGTTAAAAATTTCTGGAAAATGTTTTTTTTTCAGGGGCAGGTACAGTAACCCGAGGTACAGTAATATTACAGTAATACTAGTACGGTAATACTTAAAAAATGGGAGAATAGATCAGATATCCAAATATCCAGCCCAGTCGAGACCGATGAGCCATTTGGAGAAGCAAGTCCAGTAGGAGTCTTCGTTCTGGAAAAATGGAAGAGAAAGTGTTGGCCTAGAAATTCAATAATAGGGAAACTAGTCCAGATGGCCTAGAAATCCAACAATGAGGAAAACTAGTCCCCAAAAAAAGTCGATCAGGAGTGGCCTAGAAACCCAAATTTTGGAAAGCTAGTCCTTCAAAATCTTCATGAACTTTTGAATTTGGATTCGATGGTCTAGAAACCTAATATTGAAAAAAACTAGTCCCCAGATGACCTAGAAATCCAACTATAGGGAAAACTAGTCCCCAAAAAAGTCGATCAGGAACGTCCTAGAAACCCAAATCTAATGAAACTAGTCCTTGTAAATTCACATGAATTTTGGATGGCCTAGAAACCCAATATCGAAAAACTAGTCCCCGGATGGCTTAGAAACCCAAACTCGCTTAAACTAGTCCCCCCTACCTCATAAACCCTGGAATCCGGTGTACTCATAATAACTGGAATTCCAGATTCCGTCGATTCAATACACTCGATATCGCATCGGCTTACTGTAGCTGTCTTCACTTTTCCGCTAGTTGTTTTGATACGAAGACGCATTCCGGATTCAAGGAAACTGATTTTGAAGGCCTGGAATCAAAATTTTATGGTGTATTCATGTCCTAAAAGATTGGCCAAGAAGAATGGCGTTTTCAGATAAAGTAGGCCAACTTTGAGAGTCTGAAAAAGTGGGTTGCAAAAGTCCGATTTTTCTGAAATTTTGCGGGTGTATAGAGCAACTCAAGAACTCTATTTTTGTAGTTGACCACTTTTTTATAGGACCATTATCCAGGGAGTTAGGATGAGTTGACTGACGCCTCCTCGAACTTCGTCGAATTTTGGAGTCTTCTGGCTTCCACTCGACCTAACTAACTGGGACATGGTCCTAGGCAAAAAGGTCAACTACAAAAATAGAGTTCTTAAGTTGATCTATACATCTGCAAAGTTTCAAAACATTTGGACTTTTGGAAACCCCCTTTTCAGCCCCTCAAAGTTGACCTGATTTATCAAAAACGAGAATGGGCGCATTCATTTTAAGCCCAAACGGCTTTTAAGCCATAGCGGACTAAGCGGCTAGGCCCAGTCTTACCTCATCTGAAATTGCCACTGGGGTAACTCTTGGAAACTCATCAAACGTCGAGATATAAGATCCATCGTCGAGAATAACCAGAACATTAGCCGTCAAATTTGTGTGCAATTTAAATAGACTATTAGCGAATTGCTCACTCAATTGAAGAGCCTCGATCACAAAATTTACTTTAATCTTCAGAATCTTATCCTGTGCAGTATTCTTAAGATAATTGACATCTCCCACAGCCAATGAGACCATTAAATTCATCAGAAGGATTACTGTAATGATTTCGAAAACCAGAACAAGAATCGATGGGATCCATTGGTTGGTGTCGAGGATGTCGTTGGCATCGACTTCTCCAATCATCATTGTAGAGGTTTTGGTGACGGCTTGAAGAATTACAAGCATCGTACTGATCATTGTCATGTTCGCGGCTTTTTCATCGATTGTTGGCCATGGTTTGACACCGGAATCTCTCATAATGAGGAGGAAAGCAAAGGAGAAGGCGATGAGAGTTGGGATCCAAATGGTGGCGATCTAAAATATTAGAATATGAAGCAAATGCGCTCTATTGCTAAACAGTTTTCCGTCGAGTATTGGTATAATTAAGGCAACTGCGCTCTATCTCACTCTCAAATTCAAATAGTTATACCTCGAGAACGACTGGACCGTTTTCAATGGAAATTATAAGGTTGGATAGAGAATTTGGCGGATATTTTTTTGGAATTGTTTATTTAAAGAAGTAGCAAGGACTATGCGCTCTATTGCGACTCTTTTTTCTAGTATCATTAGAATTACGATTTGGCAACTACGCTCTACCGCACGTAAAAATTTAAAACGTTACATCTCGAGAACCACTGGACCGAATTTGTTGAAAATTATACAGTTGGCTAGGGAATTGTTAGGAGATTGTTTTTGTATTGTTTACTTGAAGTCATAACGGGGAATATGCGCTTGTTTTTCTAGTATCATTAGAATTACGGTTTGGCAATTACGCTCTACCGCACTTTAAAATTCAAAAAAGAATATCTCGAGAACAACTGAACCAAATTCGATAAAAATTATACAGATGGAAAGGAAATTTTATGGAGATTTTTTCGGTATTGTTCATTTAAAGATAATTTTTGCAAATTTTATTTTTAGCCATCAAACAAATCAATTTTGAAAGGATTATTCGAAACCTTTTTTTTAAAGAAATCAGTGAAAAACCTTGGGCTTAGATAGGTTTCTGAAAGCTTCTAACACGAAATTTTAAAAAAACCCAAATTTCAAAATTGTCTCCAGAAAATTTCCAAAGTTTTTGTATAATTTTCACCAAATTTGGTTCCCACGTTTTCAATTCACAACTATTATTCGTTCGCCACCCCATGAACCCTCGTCCAACGACACTCCGCTAAATTTCAGTGCGTTGTTGCGCGCTGTTGATCGAATTTGCACTGAAATTTAACGGAGTGTCGTTGGACGAGGGTTCACGGGGTGGCGAACGAATAATACCGAAACTCCGCACTTTCTTAATCGCCATCGCCACCTTCCCTTCCCAGTGAAGCACGTGGTGTATTGGCTGACGCTTTTGCC
The DNA here is from genome assembly GCA_963966625.1 of Caenorhabditis zanzibari. Classification (NCBI taxonomy): domain Eukaryota; kingdom Metazoa; phylum Nematoda; class Chromadorea; order Rhabditida; family Rhabditidae; genus Caenorhabditis; species Caenorhabditis zanzibari. Next base: position 11,773,287 of record OZ016468.1, read on the forward strand.
CACCAAACCTCACCATCCAGGTTCGATTCCACTCACGGTCAATTCTTTTTTTGCAACTTATTATTCTGTTTTTGGCAACTTACATGAGCGAAACTTCTCAAAATTCGTGTCATCATGAAGATGTAGATTCCAAACGGGGATTTTCTCATGATATACAAGAGGTTCGCCCAGGCAGAGATGATAGCGATGATTGGCAGAAACCAGGTGATGATTTTCTGGAAAAATAACGGAATTTCAATTTCAAAAAAAATAGAGGCTCACCTTGACTTCCATGTGGTAATCATCATAAGAGAAAAGTGTTGGAAACCAGACGTAAGCCAAAGTTGCTCCATAGGTGAAAATATTGAAGCAGAAAGCAATTATGAACCAAGTGGAAACACTTTTAGTGACTCTGGCTTTGATGGTTCCTTTGAGGACCTGAAATTAAGGTAGAAAATGCGCTCTATTGAAAATAAACTTACCAAGAACATGAAGAAAACTCCAGTGAAAATACTGATTAGAAAATCTTTGAAAAGGTTTCGGGAGAACACGTGCCAGGCGAGAAGGAGGAAGAAGATTAGGAAGGCTGGAAATTTGGATTACTGTATTCGCTTCAAGACCCAAATAAAAACTCACCCAAGATGTGCAAACTGTAGAATAATGCGCAGTCGATTAGCTTTTGATTTATGTAGTTCAGAATGAAAGGATGACGAATCACACCCCATTTTTTGTTGGCTTTCAATTTTCGGAGCTCTCGCCAATTGAGCACTTCACCTTCTTCGCCGTCTCTGGAAGGTAGGGTTTTTTGGAATCGAATTCTAAAGTCTTCAGAATCTCAAAAGTATCTGAATGTCAGATTCCGAGAATCCAAAGATCTATGAATCAAAAAATTCAAAAATTGCAATGATCGAAGATTCTCAGAATTCCGACACCCAAAACCTCCTCTGATTTTTCAAAATCCCCAAAAATCTCACCTCAAATAATTGAACATGAACGTCGTCGAATCTTCAGCCTTGTTTCTTCGGATTCTGGATCTTTGATTACAGTAATCCAAAGTGATTTCATCATGATCACCACGTTCACGAAGAGGCATCTCTTCGTCTTTGGGGGAGGATCTCATCTGGAAAAAAATTGAAAAACTTTTTTTTTGAAATTTTTTGAATTTTTTTTTTTGAAAAAATTATGAAATTTTAGAGAAACTTGAAGGATACAAGAGTCGGAGAATATTAAGAAAAAGGTACAAGACAAATTATTTTATTATTACATTTTGGGACTCTATTACACTCAATACCGTAATTTCGGGGTGAGACCCAAAAAAAGTAGATTTTCAAAAAAATATTTTTTTTTTGAAAGTTTTTTGAAATTTTCAGGAAAATGAAATTAATGAAGGACGAAAAGAGTCAGAAGACGAATAAAACATGAAAATTAATGTTTTTATTACTATTTTGGGCTCTAGTACACTCATTACAGTAATTTCGTGGTGAGACCCAAAAAATCAAAACTTTCAGAATTTTTTTAAATGAATTTATACTAATTTTGAAGAAAATTGCGATTTGAATATGATTTTGAAACTTTCAACAAGCAACTATTGAATTTCAATCAAAAAAAAATCCTAGTTTTTTTACTAGAAATTTCAATTCCTAACACCAAAGAAATTATGCTCCCTATGAATCATAAAAACCCTATATAGAATTTCCCTAAATGTCATAAAACACAAACATCAATAAACTTTTCTGAAACTGTTTGCGTCTTTCAATTTTCCACACTCTCTCTTCAAAAATTTCAACCGAGCCCCCCTCCGTATCGATTACAATAGAAAGAGCGCGTTGAGTCATGAAGTGGACAGGCGGATGGAAAAACGATGAAATAAATAAAAAAGAATAATAGAAGAGTACTTGAGAAATAGTAAGGAGAAAAAAAGGTGTTTACTATCGTTTATTTGTGCCAAAATCGAATGGGGAGGAGGATAAAAGCAATTCGTCTCTTTTTGTTTCTACCGGAAATGAGAGGGGAACTGCCATTGACACCAGTGTTTCCGTTTTTGGGAGACACAGGAAATTGGGAAATTTGTTGTTCATGAGAATGAAATGGTCAGGTGAATATAGGAAATAGGAAAATTTTTCAGCTGCTTTGGAATTCTAGAAGCTTCTAAAATGGCATAATGGTGATTCAGTAATTATTTTGTGTACTTATTTTCTTACTGTTTTATCGTTCCAGCTTCATTATTTCCAAAAATAATAATTTTATTGCACAATAATCGATGAAACTCGAGAAAATCGACTTTCAACTTTTGTATGTACAGTGGCGGAAAATGGTGAGTGTCACTTTACATTTTCGTCTGTAACTTTGCTCAAATATGTTCAATCAACACGAAATTTGGCATGTCTATTAACCATATGATTGAGAGTAGAACACATTGTTTTTTGAAAATCAACATTCATTCTGGGCTCCAGAATCCTTCCGGATGTAGGCGTGATCCAAAAATCAAAAAAATAACTTTTCCTGTGGTTGATGAATTATCTTCATTTTTATGCAAAAGGTTGATAATAGATCAGATGAGTACTAGAAAAAATTTGGTTCACTTTTGATTATCGGCTCCTGAGATATGGACGCTAGAGCTCAAAAAGACACGTTTGGCTTATTGACCATATCTCGGCTGAAAATAGTCTCTGGATTATAAAATTTTGGGAAAATATGTATTTCGAAAAACTCTACCGAATGGCAAAAAGAAGTTTCAATTTTGAGCAAAATTTTTTTTCGCGATGTACATAGCCGGTTTTGGCCGACTGTGGTCAATACATGGTAAAAAACTTTTTTGCTCAAAATTGAAATTTCTTTTTGCCATTTGGTAGAGTTTTGTGAACTACATATTGTCCCAAAATTTTAGAATCCAGAGACTATTTTCAGCCGAGATATGGTCAATAAGCCAAACGTGTCTTTTTGAGCTCTAGCGTCCATATCTCAGGAGCCGATAATCGAAAGTGAACCAAACTTTTTCTAGTACTCATCTGATCTATTATCAACCTTTTGCATAAAAATGAAGATAATTCATCAACCACAGGAAAAGTTATTTTTTGATTTTTGGATCACGCCTACATCCGGAAGGATTCTGGAGCCCAGAATGAATGTTGATTTTCAAAAAACAATGTGTTCTACTCTCAATCATATGGTTAATAGACATGCCAAATTTCGTGTTGATTGAACATATTTGAGCAAAGTTACAGACGAAAATGTAAAGTGACACTCACCATTTTCCGCCACTGTACTTGAATTTTTAAAATTTTTATCAATGTCCCAAAACCCCAATTATTGCCCCAAAACTGTGTAAAACAATCAAAAAAGCAGTTGCGTAAATATTGCCTACTATTTTGTGTATGTCCCTTTAAATTTCCGAAACGATAAATTTTTGGAGACAACAGAGGGAGGGGAGGGACACGGACGGCTCAAATAGATTAAAACGGGAAAAGGGAAATATGGGAGGAGTAGAAAGAAAGGGAAAAATAGGAAGAAGAAAAGGGACTAGTGACCAGTTGATGATGGTTTGGGGGGTCAAATTGCATTGAAAATTCAAAACAGGGACGTGAGTTTAGAGAATAAGCTCCATGAAGCTATAAGAAAAGTCTAGAAAGGAAACAAAATGGATATAAATTTGCATTATCCAACTTTAGGAATTTAAAAAAAAACTTATAGTTAGTAGATACAGTATTTAAAAAAAAACATAGTAGATACAGCCCAAAAACTTACTAGATACAGTATTCAGTATTATATATATATAGTATACGGTTGTAGACACCGTACTCAGATTTCCCGGGCCGGGCTTTGAAAAAGGGGCGGAGCCTAATATTTATTAGGAATTATGACTCACTATCCATTTACCAACTTTACTCACCCTTTTTCAAAAACTGTCACCTCTCCATACATTCATGAGAAGTGCAGTAATCACAGTAATACCTAGTTGCGCCTACAATATATTTATGTATGTTCCCCAGCCAGTCCTCCACCAAAATGATCTGCAAACACAGTCATGCGTGCCACTAGCCCCTAACCAACCAATTCGCTCCTTTTCATATCGTCACTCACAGTGTATACGCACATATTATTATTATTATTATTATCGTGTCCATGTTCGCGCTCTGGTAGTGGTCATCATTAGCAGTAGAGTTTGGTTTGGATATTTGGATTTTCAAAAGAGGAAACAGCATCGGTTTTTGAAAAACTATCAAGAATCTCTAAAAAGCATACAACATTTTTTTTGCTATTTGACTTCAACATGCCGTAAACCTTTAATAGAGCGACACCAGACCAATAGCTGACAGTAAGCGGTCTTCTGAAAATACCCTACTTTCTGAAAATCACATTTAATCTGTTTTGTAGCTGGCGAAACTATCTTTGTTCAATAAAATTTTGATAAAAACTACGGTCGTACGGTCTCCAAAATGTCACCTTTCTCGGTTTCGTTCTATTAGATGTTTTACGGTAGTCAAATTTCCATTATTTCATTTTGGAGTCTTCTGGCTTCCAAGCGGCCTAGCTAACTGGATCGTGATCTTATGAAAAAGTTGTGAACTACGAAAATAGAGTTCCAGAGTTGCTCTATAAATCGGCAAACTTTCGAAAAAATCGAATATCTGGAAACCACTTTTTCAGACTCTCAAAGTAGACCTTTTTAACTTAAAATTATCAAATTGTGAGTCTTACGGTACTGTAACTACTACTTTAGGAAAAAATTATTGTTACAAAATTAAAAATGCATCTGGATCTCAGAAATAAAACAAGCTTACTAAACAAGCAAAATGAATTAAAAATCTCTTTTCAAAACCATCTGCCAACCGCTTCACCATCTGCAAGTGTGACTCAAAAACTTCTCCCCAAGTTTCCCAAAAGATACCGCAAAAAGCCGAAAAAAAGTAATGGAAAATCGAATTAGAGAAAAAATCATCGTGCCGCCGCCAAAGGGAGGTAAATGTATTTGTTGCGGTATTCGTTGTATGTATTTGTATTTGACAACTAGACAACAAAAACTACCCATAAATCGGCATAAAAATGAGAAATGGGTAGTGGGGGAGTAGTAGAAAAGGGTGTGGCAAATAAAATAGGGCTTGTGGACATCCGGACAAAACGAAATACGGATAGACATAATTTTGGGGAGGTGATTTTGTAGTCAACTTTTTCCTAGCTTACAGTAGACCGATTCAGATGAAAATTATGTAGATTGATAAGGAACTTCTTTAAGAAACTCAATTTTTAAAAAGTTTAGAAAATGCAGTTCTTCAAAATTAAAAATCCTTAAAAAAGATTGATAGAAGACTGTGACCGCTCGCCTAGCTTTTCCAGGCTGAAAATTGGGCCGAAATTTCATTTAAAATAGCAGAAACATCACGAAAAACAATATGAAGAAGACCTACATAATCTAAAATGAGCACTATATGAAAATGGGGGAAGAGAGCAAGGATGAGCTCTTTGGAGCACACACCAGAGCTCATCCCTTGAAGAAACCTCTTATTGAGAATGCATGAGAGGCTTCGAGTGACTAAAAGAATTACAAGTGAAGAGAGAGAGAAGGTGTCATGAGAAGAGCTTTCAGAGCTCCACAAATAGTTGCGAGGAGAAAAATGTTGGAAGGAGAGAGTAGAGGGCAGTAATTGCATCTAATTTGGCGGAAAACGATGGGAAGAAGGAGGAGAAGAAGAGGGGCATGGGGAAAGGAGCCCAAACTTTGGGATAGTTGAAAAATTGGAAATGGGTATAGACCGATTCTGAGTTCAATTCAAGAAACTAAACGTTCTGAAAGTGATTTTGAGCCGAGATATGGGGTTTGAAAGTTCCGAGATAGCGAAAGAGTGCGCGAAGGGGAGAGACGCCGACGATGATTGACTCTACGTCTCTCACACTCTCACCAGCAAAAAACTTGGATGACGGTATCTCGGCGTACAATTGAGCTGTAGAGTTCAAATTTTTTGTATAATGTGCAGTTTTGAATTATACACTTTTTGAGCTAAATACCATGGTCCTGTCTCAATTTCACGCTGAGATACATCGCTCCAAAGTTGGAGGATCGAGATTTTCCATGCTAGAATACAGTAGTTTTTGAAAGAACCCGAAATTTTAAAGTGTATGATTCTGATGGCTTCTAATTTTGGAAGACGGAATTCTGGAAAGCTTGAGGATCTGCTTTCTCAAATTAAGAGTTACCTTAATTTGAAAAAATGTAAAACTGCTCCATTGAGAACCTCATGAAACTTTCAAACCCTCAAATTGACCCCAGGTTCTATTTTTTGAAGATTGAGTTTTGGGAGGCTTTAGGTTCTACTTTCTCAAAAAAGAAGTCATCTAATATTGAACAATTTAAAACTGCTCCATTGAGAACCTCATGAAACCTTCAAACCCTCAAATTGACCCCAGGAAATTGTGGTCTACTAATTTGGCGGAAACCCAAAACAATAGGAAAACGAAAGAGAGCCTGAGAAGAAAGACAATAAAATGAAATGACTCTTGTGGTTCCGAAGAAAGTATACAGATGGTTGAGTTCCTCTCTTTTCTCTTTTCTCTCATTTCGAAATGCGCGAAATCGGCGCTAAAACATCTGTCTTCTTCGTTTTGTCCACACCAAGAGGACATGTGTTTTCGAATAATGGAAAAATGGAAACGGATATTCTGAGAGAGAAGGGAGAATGTGTGTGTGTGTAGTCGTGCACACAGCCCACCTCATCGAATTCTATTTGTTTATAAATTCATGGATCGAAAAACAGGGGAGAATGTGGAATTGAAAGGAGGGAATTCATTTTTATTGACAGAAGGGGTCATTTTTATATTGGGAAAGGCTCGGAACATCTTGATGAAGTCGTTGGGTCCAGATTATGTCCCATGATGAAGCCCTTACCGGAAAATTGACTTAAAAGGCTCTACCCTAATAAGGTATGAGTAGATCAATACATATGTACCTTTATGGATTACTGTATTTAGAAAAAAACAAAATCACTAGAAAACTCAAAGGACTAAGATAGTGGTCCAAGAGTAGCTTCCACAGTTTCTGACTAAGATAAGAGCATTCGAACAATTTCTTTTGTATTTAAGACAACTTTCCCATAAATACAGTAAATTATTTGTGACCTAAAATTTAACCTGAAATTTGAATTCGATTTGACGTCAAATAACAAAAAATAGAATATTATTGTTTTTCTCCGTCACCCCCTCCTTCCCCCATTTTTTCCTTCCACGTTACAAAATTTGGCAGCCTCGATGAGAGCCCGAAAATTGATAAAGACAATCAGTTCTCAATGAAATCGACTTCCTCTCAACAAAAAATGCCAAAAGGTGCTATTGCATCGTGAGTTTCCTTTGGTCTCCGATCGAAGCCTCTAGAATAAAAATTTTCAGATTTTTGGAATCAAGGATGATGGATGGCATTGATGGCACTGTCCCACGGAAGACGAGGATCATCGTTGGACCATGATGTCGGATGATGTAACTTTTGTATCATTTTTAACTTCTTCTTCCTCTAAACTTCTGAATTCCTTAACATGTCCCTCTCTCGTAAAAAGCATTCTGATATCGATTCCCCTCTGAATGGGTTCTGGATAGCAGACGGTTCAGAGGATATCAGAGTGTATAGGATCCATTAATTCAGATGAATTTACATTCTATCTCTAAATTTCTGAATTCCTTAACATGTCCCTCGTAAAAACATTCTGATATCGATTCTCCTCTGAATGGGTTCTGGATAGCAGACGGTTCAGAGGATATCAGAGTGTATAGGATCCATTAATTCAGATGAATTTACATTCTATCTCTAAACTTCTGAATTCCTTAACATGTCCCTCGTAAAAACATTCTGATATCGATTCCCCTCTGAATGGGTTCTGGATAGCAGACGGTTCAGAGGATATCAGAGTGTATAGGATCCATTAATTCAGATGAATTTACATTCTATCTCTAAACTTCTGAATTCCTTAACATGTCCCTCGTAAAAACATTCTGATATCGATTCTCCTCTGAATGGGTTCTGGATAGCAGACGGTTCAGAGGATATCAGAGTGTATAGGATCCATTAATTCAGATGAATTTACATTCTATCTCTAAACTTCTGAATTCCTTAACATGTCCCTCTCTCGTAAAAAGCATTCTGATATCGATTCCCCTCTGAATGGGTTCTGGATAGCAGACGGTTCAGAGGATATCAGAGTGTATAGGATCCATTAATTCAGATGAATTTACATTCTATCTCTAAACTTCTGAATTCCTTAACATGTCCCTCGTAAAAACATTCTGATATCGATTCCCCTCTGAATGGGTTCTGGATAGCAGACGGTTCAGAGGATATCAGAGTGTATAGGATTCCATCAATTCAGATGAATTTACATTCTATCTCTAAACTTCTGAATTCCTTAACATGTCCCTCTCGTAAAAAACATTCTGATATCGATTCCCCTCTGAATGGGTTCTGGATAGCAGACGGTTCAGAGGATATCAGAGTGTATAGGATCCATTAATTCAGATGAATTTACATTCTATCTCTAAACTTCTGAATTCCTTAACATGTCCCTCGTAAAAACATTCTGATATCGATTCCCCTCTGAATGGGTTCTGGATAGCAGACGGTTCAGAGGATATCAGAGTGTATAGGATTCCATCAATTCAGATGAATTTACATTCTATCTCTAAACTTCTGAATTCCTTAACATGTCCCTCTCGTAAAAACATTCTGATATCGATTCCCCTCTGAATGGGTTCTGGATAGCAGACGGTTCGGATGATATCAGAGTGTATAGGATCCATTAATTCAGAAGATGTGTTTATATTCTTACTCGATTTTCCTCCTCTCATGTTTTCTGTGATTTTTTTTCTCACCAAATAAAGACTTTCCTTTCTTGGAACATGCTAGACTCCATAAAAGCGAGTCTAGAATGTAAATATTATTTTAACTTTTGTTATCTAAATTGCAGAATCTGAAAAAAGTAGAAAAAAAAGAGTAGGTTTTATTTTAATAATAGTACACGTGTCTTTTGGTGTAATAGGTTTATTGAAGGTTGGGTTGAAGGATGGTGGGAAACGGAAAGGACCAGAGCACCTCCTGACCTCAAACAGGGGGATAGGAAAGGAATGGATAGGAGAGGATAAGCTGGAAAAGAATAGAACCTAGATAACACATCGGGCGTGGTCTGGGACACATCATAAGGGGAAAGATCAAGAAAGGGGAGATGGGGCGTCCGGTGGAATTTTGTTCAGAGATTGTAGGTGATTGTAGAGGAACCTGACGTCCGATGACCGATCTGGAATTACATGGCTGTATTTCTCAGAGAGTTTCAGGTATGGAAAAAGCTGAGAATACCTCTGTCGATGAAAGATGATTTGCTGAGGTGACAAAATGACTAAATAACTAGCTACAGTAACCGCGTTAGGTTAATTACAGCACGGCGGGGCTGCGACGATCCCTGGAAGAGTTTTTTCCGCGTTTGCTACTCAGCCGACAAAAGTCCGCAAACATACGATGGTGAACACCTGACAGTAACCCGAAAATCAGTTTCGCTGATGAATAGCATGCTCGCGAACTATGCATTTTTCTGGCTGCTGATTGCATTTTAGAGAAAACGAAAAGTTGGAAAACGATCAGAGAGAGTTTAAGAATCTTTTGACCGTTTCAGAATTTTAATTTTTGTGTGATTTAATGCATTTTTGAGGAGGTTTCTGAAGACGTTCATTTTTCTTCGTTTCAAGAAACGCAACATGCCTAATGTGCTTCTAAAAATGTAACTAAGCATCATCAGATGGTCCTCCTATAATTTCAGAAAATTTGAGAGTTCAATTTTGGGAAAAGTTCAAAAGCCTGGTTTTTAGATACTTTTTTGCATCGATTTTATTTTTCACAAAAACGAAAATAGCAATCGAAAAACACGAACGGTCAAATTAATGTACATAGTCCACTTGTGGATAGAGTTCATAGTCATCGATGCAGTTCCAAAAGCTGCCATTCCGTACCCAACTTTTGTAATGCCCTCTTGTCCCTTGATCTGGTTCCAGGTACTCCGCAAAAGCGCGTACACGATATTCAGATCCGAACATTGTAACTGTACTGTTACTATCCAAATCTTGAAACCGTGACAACTGGTGTTGGACGTCAACAATCAAATGCGAGCTCGTTAGACGAGGGACGTTCACCTCACGACAATTGTGGCAGAGCGTATCCAGTTGTTTCGAGACGTATTCATCGAAATTGATATGGTTTGTTAATCCTTATCATTACTGCTTTTCCAGCGTCTGCCGCAATTTACTGAAAAATATTCGTATGTTGCAAAGCGAAGCTCACAAAACAAATGTAATATTTAAACTTTTGGTTTTCTTCCGTTTTCAGAAAGGCTTCGTGTACTTCTCATGGACAATACTTAGTTTCTCCATGAGGAGTACACATGATTTTTTTTTCAAATTTAGAAATTCAATTTTAGAAAAACTTACTATTTCAAAATATCAAAATGGACAGTCAGTCATGAGGACCCATCGGGAATGTTTGATTGCTCATCAAAGCTGAGCAATCGAAGAAATATTCAGAAATAGAAAATCATTAGAATACAAAGAGGACCTTACACACAGGTCCAAGAATAAATGTAGATTTTAGACTTTAAAAAATCAATAAGAATACAGAGGCTGCTCGTACAGATGGCTGCCAAAGGGAAAGGATAGAAATGATTGAAAATTGTTTTCTTTTTTTTTTGAGGAAGGAGAATCCAGAGAGTGAGAGATGCAGAGATGATAGAAAATGATAGAAAGTTTAATATTTTAAAAAAGATTGATGAAATTGTTAAACTACGGGAGCATGAGTCAAAAAACTTGCTATTTTTATTGACTTTTCGGGGATCCTGAAATTTTTGGATGTTAAAAACGCTTAATTCCAGAGTCCGTTCAAAATTTAGTAAGTTTATCTTGAGAATCTTGCCAAAGTGTGAAAATTTGTGCTTTCAATTTTTTTCGAATTCACAAAGAACTTCTGCAGATTCTTTTTTGTTTTGAACATTTTCAAATACCTCCGAAGTCTTAATTACTTTCTCCTCTTTAAGTGTCCGTATCCGAAAAGAGACAAAACATTAACACTTTCAAATATAATTAGAGGGGCCCCACTGAAGCCCCTCTCATTCACAGTTACTCAACAATTAACCCAACTGTGAAATTAAAAGAGAATGAGACGGGCGGTCGCCCTTTTTTGAACTCCATATTGTTATTGTGAAAATGGCACACTTGCGGAACGTCACTTTCGAAATGTCACACTTGCAAAACAATACATCTTAAATTATCTATAATTCATTTATCACACAAAGGAAAAACAAGGGATAAGAATGGAAATAAGAATGGGATAGTGAGTGAGAAAAAAAGAGAGATTAGAGAAATTTGAATGACAAAAAAATAACTAAATTACAAGAAGTGGATGGGGACTTAATCGAAAATAATTTAGGAATATTCATGAGGAAAGAGGATTATGCGCTTTTAGATCAAATTATGTGGAAAATTTATTTAAAAAATCACAGGACCGTAGTGTTGATGGGGAAAAGGTAAAAGGAGTACTGTAGTTTTTCAAAGTACAGTAATCCGTATCAGTAACAAAGTTAGTATCGTGGGTGTCCGAATGAGGTATCATCAATTTTCTCGCCATCAGTTTTTCGCTTCATTCCGACCATTGCCTTCGGGTTCATGTTTCGTTGACGGACCTGGAAACAAAATTGTCAATAGAGCGAACTTGCACAGGTTTTTTCTTACCTGCTCTTCCAACTGGGTGATCACCTGGACGGCATTGTGTAGAATACCCAATTTCGTCTGATTCCGTTCACTATTCTGATTATGCTGTGTGCACATTCTGCCGAGCTCTTTGAACGCCGAGTTGATGTCTTTCACACGGATTCTGAAGCCAAATTCATAAATTTTCTCGAAATCCCTCAATCCCTTACCTTTCCCTAGCGTTATTCTGCGACCGCCTATCCGTATCCTTCTCATCATTGCTCACCGACTCGTTATCCGAAAGTCTCGACGACGAAGAGTGACGTGTCAACGCTCCAGACGATGGGGGACCTTGTTGTCGTCGACGGCTTCCGGTACGCGACGCCGATTTCTCTCCACCTCGGGTAGACGAGGAGCTCGATCCGGCGGTGGGCATTCCTGGCATGTAGAGGGACGAGTCAAAGTGTGGGCTCATTGCGGCGCCTGGGAATCCGTGGTATTCGGCAAGGTTCGCGTCGCTTCCGAGACCATTCTGCAAGAAAATGTTAATAAAATCTTCATTTTCCAACTCCACAAAGAGCCAAAAAGAGATTACAGCCTTGAAGGAATCGAACCAGGGTCGTGAGATTACCAACCAAAACCGTTCGCCATTAAACCGCGCTTGACTTTTTTGGAACAGGCACAAAATCCATACATGAATTTGCGTATCTCCCCCCTTCCAGCTGCCGCCGCCCACTGACTCTCGCTATACCAACCACTGCCGCTAGCTCTATGGCCTAGTGGCTAACAAGGTTGATTAATAAAATATGGTCGCGGGTTCGAAACTTTTTTGGGTCCAAATTTTTTGCAAGTTTCACTGAGCAAGAAAATCAACTTTTTGTGGCGAAAATAATTGATTTGAAGGTGCTTTTCTGAACTCGACCCCTCTCCACACTCAAATTTCCATTCAATTCAATGGATCCATTTAACGCACTCCATTCGAATGCGCCTGTCTCCTCAAATGACCACTTAATCATGCGGACCGTTTCTTTTCGAGGGCAATGCATTGACCCCACTCAATTGTATAACACTTAGCTCAAAAGTCTTCCGGTCCCAACAAACCGAACAAACTTTTAGCCGTCCTGTATTGGACCACATAATTATGCAACTAATCCATCTTTGGGCATGCTTTTTTTAATGTTTACATTAGTGACTTTTCCAAGGTCGGGCGGGACAGTCTTTTTACAAAAGCCGCCTCTCGAACACCCACCCGTGCGGGTGGCCAAGCAATCATCTAAGGGCGGCGGCTAAGATCAAAGGAGATTTGGAGAAGAAGGAGGAGCGGATTATGCATGCATTCAGGAAAAAGGAAGAAGTAATAAAAAGAAGACAAAAGCACTCTTCTTCTTCTATTGCCTCGAGATTAACTTGTATTGGGGTAAAAACAGTAAAACAAGCGCGGGGCACCTGCTGTTCGGGAAGCAAACATTAGTTTCCAGCCAAACAAAAGAAGCAAAAAAGATTGGGCTGGTGAAGGAATTGAACCAGGGTCGTGAGATTACTAGCCAAAACTGCAAACCAGCAGGCTATGCGTGGCTTTCTGCAGTGGGCGCGAGATCCATACATGAATATCTCCACTCTCCCCTTCGGTCGCCGCAAACTGTCGGCGGCCGACCGACTTTCGAAAAGTAGCAACGCATTGTCGCTAGCAGTGTGGCCAAGTGGCTAGTGAGGTTGGCTAGTAAAACTTGGTCGCGTGTTCGAAACTTTTATGGGTCCAAATTTTTTGCAAGTTTTTCTGGGTAAGAAAATCAAGTTTTGCGGCTACAAACTCGATTTGTAGGTGCTTTTTTTGCAATTTGGCTAGTAAAATTTAGTTCGGAGTTCGATTTTTTTCAAGGCTTACCGGCTGCTGGGGTGTCGCGTAGAAGCCAAGCTCGGGCGCCGTCGCATCCGAAGGCCCAAATGGATAAGCTACAGGTGGCGGAAGAGTAACATATTGGTTCAAGGATCCCGACGCCTTCGCATCGTACGCTCCATAGGCCGCCGGTGGCCACTGCCCATACATCGAAGACATCGCATCAAGGGGTCCCTGTGGCGCTGGTGGATTCTGAGGGGCAACCGCGGCTGTGGCAAGTTCCGCGGAAGTATTGGCCGACGAGGGCTTCAGTTCGAGGACCGATGGCTTCAACTCGGTAGTCGTGGTCGATGTGGTCGTGGGGGCCGCGACGGGCGGTGAAGACGTGGCGGGTGTCAGATGAGGCTTGACTTCGGGAGCTGTTGATAGTGAAGTGGCTGGGACGGTGGCGTCGGGTGCCGCTGTTGGGGCTAGGGGTTGAGAGGTTGGGAGGAAGGCGTTAGTGTAGTCAATTTCCCCGGGTTGCATTGTTGGATAGGGGTTTAGTTGGTAGCCTGGAAGAAGAAGATGTTTACGTTTTTATGGGTAAGTGGTGGTAAGCGGAAAGGGGATAAACCAAAAAAAAGTAAGTAAACTTTGTGTATAAACAAACTGTTCTTAGCGTCCTCAATATTAGTAGGCGCGCTGAAGATCAAACATTCTTCAAAATAAGGTCAAAATATTTTAATTTCTGGTCGAAACTAGGTAAAAGCAGGTTCACAGACACTACAAAAAAAGCAAAACAAATTTCACCCCTAAAAGAATCGAACCCTGGTCTTGAGATTAGCAGTCAAGCCTACTAGCCACTACACCATCAGTGTCCACCAACTGTCGCGGCGTCGCTTCACCCTCACACCGTGGCGCCGCGCACACACCCTTTATCACTCTGATAACTGGTGGCGGCCTCCATAGCCTAGTGGATAGCGAGTTTGACTGGTAAATCTAGGTCGCGAGTTCGAAACTTTTATAGACTCAAAATTTTTTGCATCTTTTACTGAGTAGGAAAACATATTTGGCTTTGGGAAATTCAGTCTTTGAAGCTGTTTTTCAGAAATTTCGTGCTCAAATTTGCAATATTTTAACCTATAATCAAGAAAAGAACAACTGTGATTATTTTCAAAAAACCAACCATTCCAATAATCAGTCATTGCCAACGTGCTCGGATCAATTGCATACGGATATTCGTATCCGAGAGGCATCACTGAAGGCTGAGCAAGACTTGTGGCCGCAGCGACCGTCGACGCCGATGGAAGTTGGCCAACGTTCGGGTCCGTCATGGTTCTGAAAAAGTCAAAAATTGAGGTCTGCGCCGTATATGCATATATGAAAAAGAGAAATCGGGTTTTGCCTCTCGTGGCAACGCGCAATATGACGGAGCATATATAAAGAGGCAAAATATGGAGAAGGGAAAAGAAAGCAGCAGGTGAAAATTAGGTTAGTAAATATATATTCATGATTAGATTTTGGATAAGTCCCAGAACCTGGACCGGCAAGAAAATTGAGTAAATTGAAATCGATTTTTTGAGGAAGAGGGGTAGAGGAGATCAAAATGAAGATTTTCGGTAGATCAATATTGAAATGTACAAAAAAATGCAAATCTGAAGAATCGAGGAGTCTCAAAACCAAAGAATGAAAATCCCCGGTTTCCCATTATTATCCATCTTTCCCGGGGGCTCTAAAACTGTCTCAATTGTTATTTTACGACCCCGGGGACCTCCTTTTATGATACCATCTCAACCACAAAGTACCTAGATAATGAACATGTAAAGGTATCTGATAAGATCTCTAGTTGTTGTCTTGAGTAACATGTTCATTATCCCGTGGAACATTTCGGGACGTAATGACGTAACCGGCTATTATCGATTGCGTTGGTTTTTAATTACAGCAAGATTTTGGCTGCGATGGATTAAAGGAACCATAATTAAAAGTATATTCTTTATTAAACTTTTTTAGACATTTTCAACGCCATCTTTAAAAGACTTTTCTGAAGACTTTTTTAGACTCTTTTAGACATGTTTGATTTTTTTTTTTTGGAAAATTTGAAAAAAAGAGAAAATGTTACTGTATTCTCTAGTGGATACGGATTTGGAATTTCGAGGCATTGCGGTCCCGAAAATTAGAAAAAAAACTAACTTACAACAAGGGTGTTCCCACAGATAGAAATGAACAAAAATCTATTCACAGTTTAGGCTCCACCCCTTTTTTGCTAGGATTTTGAATTTTGCCAACTCCTTAATTTTAACAGAAAAAAACCGTTGCGAAATATTGATTTTTTGAGTAATTACATGTACTGTGATGGGAAGAAGACAAAAACTGTCCCGTTCGGGGATAATGGACAGTTTTAAGGAACCTAGTCTTGAAAATTTGAAAATTTTAGAAATTTAGGACCCTGGAAGTCCAAAAAGTGGAAAAAATCGAATTTTAACAGAAAAAGGTTTACCCGAGAATCGAAATTTCTACATTTGATTTTTTTGCTGTATCAACTTAAACTTTGAAAGGGTTCGAAAATTAAAATTTTGGATCAAAACATGCAAAAAAAAACTTCAAAATTCACAGTGGTAGACTTGGTCTGGAATCACGGCTCATGCCGGGTATGTGAAATTTAAAAGGCGGGAGTTCAAAATTTCAAAATTTCGAACAAATTATATTATTCCGATTCTGTGAGTTTGAACGCTCTAAAAATTGAAAAATTGGAAAAAAATCTCGAAAAACTTTTGAAATCAACATATGAAAAAGCTCAAAAATAAGCCCCCGCCCACTTTTCACATACTTTTTTCCAGATAAAAAATGGGCGTGGCTTGTGGAATTACAGTAACCTTAACTAGAAACAAATTTCCCCTCAAAAAAAAAACCGATGAACAGATGGCGAAAAAGGAGGCTATGTGAGGGTGGATTGAGGGTGGGCAATGGTGGAGAGGCTAAGAATGGTAGGAGGGAAAATGAGGATAAAAAGGGGTCCCCTCTTTTGTCTCCTATTCTCTCTTTAGAAGTGAGAGTGAGACTGTCACCATGGTGAACGTGACGAGACGCAGAGAACTGTAGGGTGTCGTGGTGAGAGACGACGAGAGACGCAGAGAGCGAGGAGGGGTCACGCCCCCTCCTCCAATTTGTGTCTGCGTCTCTCGAGATCCCATGCTATTTCGTCGGTCTCCAATCTAAACATCATCCATCTTTTGGTCTAAAGGAGAGCACCCCCTTTTTTGGATATTCGGATGAATAGGGAGGGGGATTGTAAGTAGAGGTCAGCTCTCTTGGGAGGGGACAAAAAATGAATAGACAGTCTAGAGAGGGAGACTTTTTGTGTATAGCCTGCAACCGGCTGGTTAATGTTGGAAGCAGGTGTTGGGGACTCCAAAAAAAAAAATCGGTGAAAAAATTGAACTTTCAAAAAGTTCGAAAAAATGTCGGGAAAAAAGTGGGCGGGGCCAATAATTACACATGGGATATTGGAAAGCTTTCGTGGAAATTAAGCACTGCCCACTTTCTCCAGGAAAGTTGAAAGTAGGCGGGACTTTAATGAAACTAACTGGAAAATGGTTTGGATCAAAATTTTCTACAATTAGGACTCCTAAAAGAAAGAAAAGTTTAAAGGAAATTCAGGAAGCTGTGAGAAGTGGGCGGAGCTTAAGGATACTTAGTCCAAAAAAGATGTTGAAAACTGTCTGGGGTGCATTTGCCGTGTTTTTGACCTTTTAAGGGTTCCCAATTAACATGGTTTATTATAACGATATTTTAAAAGATAAAAGAGCCTAGATGAAATTTGAGTCGATGGTATTTGGGAAGGATTTTGGACTAATGAGCCTTTTCCGGGCCCCCCTTTGTCCGGACCTTCATTCTCATAAAGGTGTGAACCATCTCGTGATACAACAAAGACAAAGAGGCCTACAAAGAAGACGTCGTGACACCGACTGGGGTTACGTAACCGCCTGGGATACTGTCGGACAAGAGAAATGGGACTCTTTATTACCAGCGATTGTGCAAGAAGCTGCGGAGGTCAAAGAAGAGGAAGAATGGAAGTAATTGACGGTGATTAGTCAAGGCAGTGAAGCCAATTTTCTTCCATTAAAAATCGAAAATTTAGAGCAAATTTCAGGCCGATATATAGAGCTCAGCAAGATGTACAAAATGCTACCAAAAATGTCTATATAAAACTTTTTTGAAGCCCAGGATACGTCAAAACGTTAAAATTTTTGAAAAAAAATTGACATAGCAATTGCTCGCCTTAAAATTTGCTATCGAATGGTATAATTTCCATAAAAATTGGTCATAGTTAGAGGGAGTTGTAACTATTTGAAAAGTCATGAGCCCTCTACTGTCGAGCTCGCCGCTGCCCAGGATCTCATTACTGTATGTTTGTGGTATCAAAGTTGCAGGCTAACGCCTAACGCGTATGTGTATTAGTTACATTAGCCAATTTTTTTGTCCAAACTGTTAATCATACAAAAGTTTGATAGTCAGTCAACTATAATAGCTATCCTTCTCATCCCTCCCATCTTGCTAATGTGTCCCTTTCTATGTTTACGCCTTCACTTTTTTCTGTGTATATTTGACTGCGTATCAAGTCAAGTACAGTATTAGGTAATCGTCTAGGAGGGAGAGAGGATTCTGGGCAAATATTCTAACATAAGCGAGTGGTTCAAGGTGGTAAGTGTGTGCATGGAAACCAGGGATACTAAGATTACAGGTTGCAACTACGCTCTAATGAAATTTATCGATAGGAAGTTTAATGGAGATCTTATTTGATTTTGGTTTGTACAAAAAATTTATTTCAAACATCTTCTGGAAACGATGTAGTTTCCGAGTTTTACCGCAGAATATTCAACTGAAACATTGTAAACATCATAACTCGACTTCTAGTGAACCAATTTTGCTGAAAATCATACAAATCGAAAGGAAATTTTATAGAGGTTATATTTGTTTTTTGGTTTCTCTGAAAATGTTGATTACGACGTCTCCTGGAAGTGATTCAGTTTCCGCGGATCTCTGCAGAATTTTTGATTTTAAATTTGTACACATCATAACTCAACTGCCAGTGAACCAATTTTAATGAAAATTATACACATCGATAGGAAATTTCAAGGAAAACATTTTCTTTTTTAGTTTGTATGAAAAACTTGATTTTGACGGTTTCTAGAAGCGAATCAGTTTCCGAGGTTGTCCGCGGCTTTAACCATCTATCGCCTTCGACCTTGTGGGCGCCCAATACGGCCGAAATTTCAAAAAACCTATTGAATCGTAGAAACTTTCAAAAATTGCAATGGTCTAACTTTCAACCACAAAAAGGTCTTATTTGAATCCGTAATATCATCATTTATTCTTGTCACCGAGCCAGAGGTGCGCCAGCTATCCTGGTACAGAAATTGCAAGCTTTTGGTTTTTGAAGGATTTTCTAGGCATAATATTGTTTGTGAAACAAAATTAAGCCTAGAAAGCCCAACGTTCCCTTACTTTTTATAATAAGAATTTCACTGATTACCAGGCTATTCACATCAATTTTAAAACCCCGCAAAGTCGCGCCAAAGGCGTTCCAGAGAAACCATTTCAGTACAAAAACAGACTTAAAATATGAACTGTCGTAAGATTTGACGCATGGTACGCAGACACTACAACTGACACTCTCACCGAATTCGCCCGCAATTAAGGAAATCCAGGTCAAAATATTAATACTCCCCCAAAATGACCTGTTACCCCCTTCGTGTGCTAACCATGTCAATTTTAATCCCATTTGTCAAGAGTAGTCGTGTCCTAATCTAATCCCCCTTCTACTAGATAAGTACCTGGGGACATGGGTCACCATTTAGAGGTGTTAAGTGAGAGAGGATTCGTGTGTCACCACCTCATCATCATCTATTTCTCAGTGGGGTGGCTAACTCTTATGCTAATTCCATACAGTAGTGGATGGGATGGATACAACACACAAATCATCATGCTGCGACGTTTCAATTGCGGTCGGGAGAAACAGTGAGGGATCCAAGGAGACGGAGAGAAAAAAGTGAAAACCGCGAATTTGAAATTCGAATTGGTGGAAGTTGATGAAGTGGAATGATTGTGCTCAATTTCTTAGTTTTCGTGGAGGAGAAGGTGACTGGTGGTGACATAATACTGAAGACAGGTGAAAATGGGGGTGTCTAGGCTCCAAGGATATACGAATTTTGGTTGTTTTTGGTAGTAAGGGGGGAAATGTCGAGATAGTGGAAATAAAATTGAAATTCACTAACATTACAGGTTGGCACAAAAGGGATTTCTGATGGCTCAAAAATATGACTTTGTAGAAAAAATCAAGTTTCAACTGTAACTTTGTAAACATCATAACTCGACTTCCAGCAAACTAGTTTAGATGAAAGTTATACAGATCGATAGGAAATTTTACAGAGATCATTTTCGCTTTTTGATTGGTATAAAAATGTTGATTCTAACGTCTTCTGGAAGCGATTCTTTTTCCGAGGCTGATCGCGGAATTTCCAACTAAAACTCTGTATACATCATAACTCGACTACCAGTGAACCAATTTTAACGAAAATTATACAGATCGACAGGAAATTTTATGGAGATCATTTTGCTTTTTGTTTATACAAAAACATTGATTCTAACAACTTCTCGACAAAAATATTAATTTTGACGTCTTCTGTAAGCGATTCAGTTTTCGAGGTTAGCCGTGGCTTTTTTCTTCGACCGCTGACCGCCCACCGACCGCTAGCCGACCATCGGGTCGTTTATTTTTACGCCATGCTGTTAAATTAAGCTTGAGCTAGTCACAAAAGTTTTATTTTTGAAAAATCAAGGGGCCAAAAAATATAAAATACAGAAATATCACCACAAAATTTCATTCAAAAAATGTTGTTATTAACAATTCAAAAAAATAGCAACGAATTTTTAGGCTTCGCCCACTATTCCCAGTATTGTTGTTGATAGCAAGTTATGATGCGTAAAATGGTTGAGCTCAAAAGTTGCTGACAAATCGAAAATTTCCAACTTTTCTTGCGATTTTTTAATGAATTCAGAATCTACCAATTTTCTTAATTAAAGGATTATCCTAAACTTCAAAGGAACTTCCTCTAAACTTTTCTAAATTTCAAATCCCTTTAATTTGAACCCAAAAACCGCCGCGCCACCAATCATCCCAACACAAAAAAGTAAGTACTCCTCCTCTCATTTCCCTCATCATCTTTTCTCCCTTCTGATTTAAACCTCCCGCCCGTAAAAATCATTGTCCCAAGGACATGGGGGACCGGTCGGGACAGATGGGTTGAATTGGAGGGGTACCTCTCTCTTGTGGACGGACGGTAGTGAGAGGGGTGGTTTCGAATGGATCAACAAATGATTTACGACGTGTTGGCCCATCAATACACATCCCGACAGAGGAGGGGATGGGATATGTGTCCAAAAGTTTATGAGCCCTTACTATTTGAATGAGAATTCTTTTATTCTTTTTGAAAGAGTGCGGCAGATTGGGTGGTTCAAAAAGAAATAAGTTTTTGTATGGCTTTTTGGATTCTGAGGGGATTTGAAGGAGTTCAGAGATTTAGAAGACTTTTTATGGAATCTAGGATTCTAAAATTCTATAATTTTTTGAAGAATTTGAAATGAAACACGGCACCCTGAAATGGAAATACGTTTCACGGCTACCTACGTGTCTAGGGCATCTCAACTTTTTGAAATTACCACTGAAAAATTGGATTTTCAGCTATAAATCCCTTCAAAAAAAATAAATTCAAAAATCGGCTGAGATTAAAATGTTCAGGGTTTTCCGAGCTACCTGCTGGTATAAAATTGTATCAGCACGTCTAATATCAACTGAGTTATTTCAGCTTCAAATTTCGACAAAAAATGTACTGAAAATTACGATTTTTTGACCTAAAAAAATTTTAAGGACCTAATTTAAAAATCGACTGAGATTAAATTGTAGTCCCATGTGAGACCTACAAGTTGACATATAGATCTCGTAATTTGGGTGAACCTGAGTTGAGTTATTTCAGCTTGAAGATTTTGAGCCAACCGATCTCTTGTTGCAAAAAAGCAAATATGGGCAAATTTGGGTTCAAAAGGATCCCAAGAACATGATTAAGAACTTTGAATTTATAGTATTATACTATGACTGACATGTTTTCTGATATCTAGGTTTCAAGTCAGTGTAGGTTTTAACAATTCCCTGGATTCAAAGTTCACGGGGAAATTGTGAAATTTGAATTTCCATTTGAGGACGCCGTGTGAAATGAGATATTCCGAAAACTTTATTTTCTGAAATTTTTCAATACTTTAAAAAGTTGCAGTTCTAATGTTAACACAGTTGTTGGCTTCACTTCTTGTCACTTTTTCATTATTCAAAATTAGCAGGTTCTTATTAAATTTTATAACAAAATGTAGATCTTATTATCCGTTCGCCACCCCGTGAACCCTCGTCCAACGACACTCCGCTAAATTTCAGTGCAAATTCGATCAACAGCGCGCAACAACTCACTGAAATTTAGCGGAGTGTCGTTGGACGAGGGTTCACGGGGTGGCGAACGGATAATAAGAAGATTTTTCGCAACACTTTTAAGCATTTTTCTAAAAATTGAAATGCGCTATCTTGATGTTTTTTATAACATTTTGGCACAAATTACAACAAAAAATTAGCACTTTGAAGTAGAAAAAATGCTTCTGGAAGATCTCAGCAAGGATTTTGACTTTCCCATTCCCACAGTACCCAGACTGATTGAGTTCCGAAGATATCCCCCTCTAGATATTTACAAAAGAAGAAGACATAATCGAGTGCATGATTGATGGAATGTCAACAAGTGACAGTAGTGTATGTGCACTCTATGGGAATACGGTAGGACTCATAATCTATGCAGAAAGGGATTAGGTTTCATGTTTTATTGATTTTTGGATCCAAAATTCAGAGATGGACAGAAATATTCCAAAAGGCTACAGTACCCAGGACCCCCAGTTCTGAATCACCGCAAGCCGTTCCTTCGAAATTTTCTATACATTTTTGTCCTCCAAACAAAAAGTTGTCCATGGAATTACGCAACTGTATTTTTTCACCTCGCATTTCTTGCGTATCCCTTCCTATTCATGGTATCGAAAATTACGGGACAGGATTACGTCATTTGTGGGAAGAAAAACAATGGAGGACACGAAGGGAAGAAGAAGCATGGAATGCAGGGATGGGGAAATTAGGGAGGAGGGTACTGTAGCTTAAAAATAGGGGTACTGCAGTTTTACTGTAGGGGTACTGTAGAAGAGGGTACTGTAGTTTAAAAATTTGAATAAAGGGGGTACTGTTATTTGAAAATCAAAAATTAAAACTAGTTTTTTTTAAAAGAAGATGGTACTGTAGTTTAAAGGAAGAGTATACTGTATGGGGTGCTGTAGAATAGGGTATTGTATGTAGTTAAAAAAGTTAAAAAGGGGGTACTCCAATTTTAAAAGTAAAAAAAGGTACGGTAGTTTAAAAATTAAAAATCAAAAGTAGTTTTCAAAAAAGTTTAATAAGGTAAAAAAAAGAGTACGGAAGAGTTCTTAAAGCACAATATTGGGACACAACTTTTTCGGGGAAAATTTTCTGAGATTACTGTTATTTCCAGTGTAGCTCTATGATATAAAACTAGATGTAAGGAAACCTGTGTGTCCATTTGTCCTGCTACAGTGCCTACACATACCCACAGGTTAGGTCCCCCATAAAACCATGGTGCCTTGGAGAGGGATCAAGAGAAATAGGGAAAACAGAAGAGGTGATAGCCGAGATGGGAGCATCCATCTATTCCTCTTCTTCTCTTCCGATGCAAGGGGGGCGCAGCTGGACAAACTGAAGGGAAATGGAATGGAGAGAGCATCCTTCTATTGCTATTGGATTGGACTGGGGGAGGAGTATTATTTTAGTTGAAAAAGAGAGAAAAGAATATCGTCATTGATGAGGAGAAAGAGAGGGAGATGTGTTCCGTTTTTGATTGAATGTGTGGAGCACAGTAGTTATGTGTATAATAAAATGAAGAGAAGAAGGAGAACACGAGATTCTGGTGGAAAAGACACAACCTCGTGATGATAGTAGTTCAATGATGATGAGACAGCTGGAGATGGAACTTGGATACTCAGAAGCTAGGAAAAGTTATAGAATTCGAAATTTGAATAAAACGAATATGGATGCTTTTGGTTAAAATGGAAAGAGTACTGCATTCGCAGTTGCTAAAAAAGTTCAAAGAAGTTACATAGATCCCCTAATCTAGTTCTTGAGATATACGCGCTCAAAGTTGACGCAGACAAGAGTCCGTCTCCAAGTGCCCCAACTTTAAGCGCTTGTATCTCAAGAACCAAGCTAGCTATCAAATATCAGGAAACAACAAAAATGTGTAAAATTTACTGCTGAATATTTTTATAGTTAACAAAAATTTGATTATTATCTTGGTTCTTGAGATAAAAGCGCTTGAAGTTGTCTTTCTCTCACAGTCTGCATCTTCAATTGCCCCAAATTTGAGCGCTTGTATCTCTAGAACCAAGCTAGCTATTAAAATTTTGTTAACTAAAAAAATGTGTAAATAAGACGTGTGTTAATCTTGTGCTACACCTTTGACGCAAGATATACCCGTACTGCGAATTCAGAAGTAATCGAATATTCTAAATTATGATCTTATTAGTGTATACGTACGTTTGAAGTTCTCTAACTCAATCAAAGTTGATCAGTCCGTGGTAAACTCTTGAACAAGTCTCTATTTCGCCTAGAAAGTTCTGGATTGTAAATTATTGAAGTCGTTATAGAATCTCCGAAAAAAATATCGTGGCCATTTTTACATCAAACGAACAATGCACTTTTTTGTTCTATGACTGTGGTGTGCGTAGGAGTTTATTAGTACGGTTATGGTTACTAAACTATAGGCCAAATCAACAAATAATGAGAGAAATAGTAAAGCTTTTTTGGATCATTTCAGTCAGCTATAAGTAATTCATTAGCTAAAGAGATTCGGTGATAAGTAAGATAAAAAGCAAATTCCGTATTCCTGGTAAAAATCGAAAAAAATTGAACAGCCAACATATTTTTTTCAAAAAGTTCAAAAAGCTTCTTTCGAAATCTCCATGATTCTAAAATAAACTTGAGCGGCCAGATGTTATATGTACCAGTCACCACAAAACCCCAAATCTACTCAAAAGTGCGGTAAAATGGTATCTCGAAATCCAATAAATGATCAAAAAAGCCGACGTATACATACATAGACACAGATAGATATAGAAAAGATTGTTTGCATTCAAGTGGGAAAAGGAATTGTGTCTTCAAATAAAAAGACAGAGCTACCGTACCACTTTCAAGTTCTTCTTCTTTTTAGGAAGGGGAAAATTGAAAAGGGATTTTCCAATTAAAATCGTTGTCTGAAAGTGACACATTTTTATGAAGAGGAGAACAAATCTCTCATTTTCCATTAGATTAGATAAAGCTGTTGAAGGCGAGAGGGACAGAGATACGAAATTGAATTTGGGAAAATTTCTCATTGGGTTTTGTGATTATTGGTAAATATAAAAGAATGGAAAATTCCTTTGAAAAACTGCAAAACGGAGCATATTATTAGAAGTCTTATAGTCTGATTGATAAGAGTGGGAATTCAGCTTTTTTTTTGTACGCAACCGATGTTCGAAAATTGATTACAGATTTTTTACTATTAAAAAATACTGAATCCTCACTTTAATTAAATCAGAAATGAAAAAATTTTTAAAAAAAGGGGGGATCAAGATTATGAAGGTCATAAACGAGAGGGATGTGTTTGTTGTACTAGGTGCAGGGAGGATCAAGATTGTTCGTATGTTTTTTTTGTGGTTTTTGTTTTCTAAACATTCAGAGGATGTTTAGGGGACAAGAAAAACACTAGGAGGTCTAATTCTTTGAAATCAAAACATAGGCTGGTACAGAAGTACAGAAGAACAAAAGAGAAAAACTGACTAGAAAATTGATTGATCTACAAAAATAGGATAATAGGGAGTAAAGATGAAAAAATTAGAACTTTGGAAGTTTGACTGTTGTTGAGAACTGGTTCACTATTTGTCTTGTCCATGATTTTTTACGGCCGAGAAATCCTATTACACTAGAACAATCTGAATTAGAAGAGCATGTCTTTCTATTATATTTTCCCAAACACAAAATATTATTTCTGATTTCTCAAAATGGATCATAACATCTGATTTGAAACATATTTTGTGAGTCAACTTTTGACGAGGATTCTAATAAGACTAATTTCAATCAGTTTCAATATTAAGCATGCGCTCATTTTGAGCTCATTGGGATACCCTTCTAATACAGATTTTACGGTACCTTACTATCTATGTACATATAGTTTAACTTTTTCACACAATTTCATAGAAATACATGTATTTGAACATCTGCCACGCGTCTCTTCTCTAACTATCTAAAAATCTTGTGATCTCGTTTAGACCATTATATCAACGGAAGTACCAACGGTTGAGCATCTATCTGTTTCTAGGTGTTTTTGTTGGCTTGAAACCTCTGGTCAACTTCAAAAGTTTTGGGATAGTAAAAGATACATGATTGATTCGAAAGCTGGAATTTTTAAAATGAATAAGACAAACCGTTCAAAAAAATATTAAAATAGTTTACAGTGGCAAACATGTAGTGGCAACGTATGTATAACTTCGTCTGATCAGAAGTATCGGTCAAAAATGGAACCCTTATTATAGGTAACCACAACTGATCTGAAGTAATAACTAGCCTAATAGAATGCGTTATAGCTCCTATAATCGAAAATCAAAAACTTCTAGAAGGTTCCATGAGAAATCAGAAAAACTAAGAAATTGAGAGCACAACAAAAAAGAGCATCTCCGATGGAGCACAAGCACCAATCGATTCCTTTCTTTTTCCATCCCATTCTTCTTCTTAGATTCTTCCCGCTTTCCCTATTTTCAACCGTCCCCTTACTGAAAAATAGCACATGATTTTTGGAGACCCAGACAATCCCTCTACTCTAAATTTCGTTTCTCTTCCGACCGCACATCTGGCATTCGTCTCTGAATAAAAACGACCCGTTTTTCGACACTGAGACGATTGGGAAATTGGAAGAGAAAAGGGGGAAAGGGTCTTTTTATAAGACAAACATGAAAAAAGCCTATTGAGACTTCGAAGAGATTCTGAAGCTCCAAAAACTGTAAAATTTCGAAAAAATTGGGTCTCAGCCTGCAAAGCCATAAGCCATGGCCAAAATATGAGAAAAATAGTATTTTGAAATTGAAATTTTTGGAAAAAAAAAGAATTCCCAGACGATTTTCGTTTTTTTTCACTGGCCGTCTGGTTACAGTAACTCTAATAATCGTTAAAAATTCCAGGTTCTAGAAGATTCCACAAGTAATAAACTCGTGTCATAAGACATCTAAAAAGCCTTGAGCCGAAGAAAAGAGCCCAGAAACGATCAAGGTCACCTCTCCCCGAGCAGAGAAGAATCGGGACATCTGGTGAGCCCCTACTGACGATTGCGGGGTTGTGGAATTGAGGGGAGTCGTAAATTTGGTGTAGTTTGTTGAAAGGGAAAGGAAACCAAGAGAAAAACAAGGAATAAGAAAGTGGAGAAATTAGCAATGGAGCGAAGATGTTTACAGTTTCAAAAAATCTATATTTTTTGAAAGGGGTAGTCTTGAAATTCACAAATCTCAATTTTTCGGCTCTATGACTTTTACGATGACGTTTCGCAAATGTGACGTTTCAAAAGTGTGACATTTCGAAAGTGTGGCGTTTCGAAAGTATAAAACCGTGGATTCGCCTAATTTTTTGAATTTTTCATTCATATTTTTGCGTCTTTTGAGCCTTATTTTGTAGGCCAAAGATCATAAACACAAATATATATTGTATATATAAAGAATTTTAAAAAATGCGATTTCTCACTTTCGAAACGTCTGCTTTGGATACATCGAACATTCGAAACGTAAAACTTGCGAAACTTCACACCTTCGAAACGTCACACTTACGAAACGTCACACTTTCGAAATATCGCGGAGCCGATATTTTTTACGAATCTCAAAACATCAGAACCTTCCATCAAAAACTCATTACTCAAAAAATTTGAAAATTCAGAAACCCAGAATCTTGCTATCTCAAAGTCTCTGTAATTGGGAAAATTACAGAATTTTGGAACTCCAAAAATAAAAACTACAGTAACCCCAGTTTCCCGCCAAAAACCACCAAAAAAGGATCCATCAAACTGTGCGTGAAAAAATGAGGTTATTTGGTTAGCCCAAGAAAAATTGAGAAAAAAAAGTGTCTTTTAGAAAATCTCCCGTTGAGAATCGGAGAGAGACACCCTCTCTCCGTATCCTCATCAAACTGTCACTCAATTTTTCAAATTTGGCGCGTGCCACAGTAATGAAGAAATAGTGTGTGGGATGGAGAGATTTAGAGAAAGAAAGCGAGAGACAGATAGATTAGAAGGCTTTGTTTGGGGGAATTGAAGAAGTGTCACTGTGCCACACACACGCGATTTCGAAAAAAAGAGAAGAAGATGGTAGAAAGATAGGGTTTACCGCGGCACGCGCCGGAATAATGAGTGAAAAAAGCGTCATTGTTGAAGGCTTGAAGGCACAGCGCTACCGAAGACCGAATGGTTGAAGGCGCAGCACTACTGAAGGCCCAAAAGCTTTAAAGGCGCAGCGCGGCCGAAGGCCCAAAGGCCTTAAAGGCGCAGCGCGGCCAAAGGCCCAAAGGTCTTAAAGGCGCAGCGCGGCCGAAGGCTTAAAGGTTGAAAACGCAGCGCGGTCGAAGACCTAAAGGTTGAAGGCACAGCGTGGCCGAAGGCCCAAAGGGTTTTTGAAGACACAGCGCGGCCGAAAGTCCAAATATTGGCGCGGTCTGAAGCCTAAAGAGGTTGAAGGCACAGCGCGGCCAAAGGCGGGCTTAAAGGCACATGGGCCGAAATTTCAAGTTTAGTCTATGAAAGAGTTTAAAGGCGCATGGAGAAACTTCGGCCTTGTGTGCCTTTAAGGTCGGCCTCTGTTTGTACATAAAAAAAATAGACAAAAATTCATTCATTTCCACAAAAACCAAAGACAAATCACTGCTTATGTACCCTTGCCTTCGATCTGTACGGATACGGATTACGGTAGATGTTTCCACGATTTGGGCATTGGCAGTAACCGGCATCTGGTCCAGGCCCACCGGGCAGTCCCGGCTCGCCTGGAATTCCACTTTGTCCCTGCATTCCCGGATATCCTGGTTTTCCTTCGGGGCCTGCTGGACCAGGAAGACCGATTCTTCCAGGCTTTCCATCTCTTCCCGGTTGTCCTTCTTTTCCCAAATATCCAGGTCGGCCCATTCTTCCTGGCAATCCTCGTCCCTTCTTTCCATCTCTTCCAGGTAATCCCGGCTTTCCATTCTCTCCTGGTCTCCCCGGCAATCCACTGTTTCCTTGTTCCCCTTGACGGCCTGGCTTTCCATCGGATCCTCGATATCCCGGACTTCCAGGCTTCCCATTTGGTCCGGGAAGTCCCGGGGCACCATCTCTTCCGGGGTATCCGGGACGCCCTGCTGGGCATCGGATACAATCTCTCTCGGGAGTTGGGCAACGAATCGGTTCGTAGATTTGATGATTGTCCTCTCCGGGTGCACCACGGGAACCAGGGGTTCCCGGTGAGCCGGGATTTCCGGGAGCGCCTGGAAATGGAAAAGTCAAGTCTTATGGATAGGCACCGCAATGAAAGGGTGCGTGGCCTCTCGATTTTTCTCTTGGGGGGTAGTTGCGCACTTTGAAGGCCTGTAACTCGGCGGTAGATCAACCAATCATCTCGAAATTTGGTCTCATTATGTAATCGAATACGTAGATTTCAAAAATCTTACCAGTTTTTATTGAAAACAAACTGTTTTTTTGAAAAATGAGAAAAACTAAAGTTTTCTTTAGAAAATCTTATTTTCTGGCTCAGCTATAGGGGATCTCGGTCGAGTTATTTATAGATTCTGAAAGCCAAAGAGATGCATTAATAGATTTTGAGAATGGATAATCATGAGGAGTTCGCGAAAATTTTCAGCATGCGCTCAAACTTCAAACAATTTTTCTGAAAATGTTTCAGCGATGACCCATATTTTTTAGTTGAGCATTAAAGAAAGTAACTTTTTAATTACCTATATACCAGATTTCATAGCTGTAAACCATCTTGAAGTTACTTTTTTCCGTGTCTAAAAGAAGCATGCTTTTGAAATTTAGCAGTTTTTCCATGTTTTATATATGACGCTGGTCGATCTCGCATGAGTTCTTATTACGATCTGAATCTACAAAAAATTTCCTATAAAATGGTATATGTGGTTTGTTTGAACGAGTTCGCGAAAAAAATTGTGCGGCATTTTTAGGAGAAAAAATCCCTCAAAAATTAAGAAATTCGTTGAAAAAATGGCGGCTGCCGACCGCCGACAGTTTCTCATTCGTATACAAGTTCCGCGCCGCGCGACGATTTCGCCTCCGTGGCGTAGTGGATAGTGACTCTGACCATCGAAAAATTGAAGTGGGGTTCAACTCCGAAAGTGTCCTAATAGTTTTTTCTTCTTTTGTTTTCATATAAAAACTATTTCTGAACTTCATTAGTGATCAGTTTTGTGTGGTTATACACTTTGTCCCGACCCGCCGCCTACCCCCCAAGAGAAACTCAGTACTAAAATTTGCGCACTAAAATAGCTGTAACTTTGTTACCGGCAAATATTTTTCGACGAAAATTTGGAATCTGTCTATTTTCGAGAAGGGGAACACAATGATATAAATTTTTTTGGAATACGGCAAGTTTGAAAATTTTGTTGCGGTCTCTACTTATGGATTCCGAAATTCTGATATTTCAGAATTTTCAGATTCTAGGAACTCAATATTCTCGATTGTTAAACTTTCAATGTTCCTTGTCAAAGTTTGAAGTTTTTACTTTTTTTTCAATTAGATTTTTTTGTTGGAATTTTTTGAACAACTAACCTGGTGGTCCCGGTGGACAAACCGGCTTAGTCGGTTCACACTGACACCACGACGGAAGTCCTCCATAAGTGTGTCTCTTCTTTTTCAAATGACTTTCGAATGGATTTTTTGGTGCTTGGGATGGCGGAGCAACTGATGTTTGAACATCCATCATATCATGCCATGCTGGATCAGTTTCGAATTGAAATACTCGGATGGACTCGTTGACCTGGAATGTGGTGGCTTTTGGGGTCCGCGAAGTTTCGAAAATGTGACGTTTCAAAAGTGTCGCTTTTCGCAATTGTGACGTTTCGAAAGTGTCCCAGTTTTGAATAGTCACACTTGCGAAATTTCACACCTTCGAAACGTCACACCTCCGAAAGGTCGCGGAACTGATTTTTGAAGTTTTTAAGATCAGAAGCATCCTGGTTTTGAATTGTAGGTTCAAAATATTTTTGAACGGTAAAAAGTCTTGGAAGTGGTTCGATTTTGAGAGTACGGTATATTTGTAGCTTCAGACATTAGAATTTGGACTTTGACATAAAATTTCAGAAACCAAGAATCTGGCAATTTCAGAGCCGCAAGTTTCTAGAATTTCAAAATCTCAGAGACCTGTTTTTTCAGTATTTTAAAGGCACATGGCGGCTCATTCAGAAGGATATCTTTTCACAAAGTTATTTATTTCCAGTTCAAAAAGCAGTACTATTCAATTTTTGTTCAGTTTAATCTTTTTTGAGCTAAAAGTAGATCAATTTTTGGCGAGTTATTCTTCTGAACAGAGTATAAAAATACAGTAAGAAAGTACGAGAATTTCCGAATCCCAAAAAACCTCACCTGAACTTCCATCTCATCCATTTCCTGGAACAGTCCATGAAGTACCACAAGACAGCTCAAAATGGCTCCAAGTGAGCACGCAGTGCTCACTGCGGCCACAGCTTTGACCTCCCAAATCATCGGAATTTTTGAGCTGAATTCAAAATTCTTCTACAGATTCTAATTCAAATTGGCTTACCTTATTAAAAGCTTCTAGAATCTTCTTGACGTCTTCTTCTTTCAGAAGACGTTCCTTGAATCTTCAGAATTCCCTTCTCCTTTTTATACTTCCATCTCAATTTGTAACTGGTTCCATTTCTCACTCCTCCCCCTTTTTTTGAGTGAATTAAAATGCATTTGTAGAAAATTACGGTGTCTTTGTCCTTCCTTCCTCGACTTTTTTTCCGTTTCACTCTCTCCTTCAGACACCCAAAAAAAACGAAAATCCAATTTGACGGATATTCTTTTTGGCGGTATGGACAGCAGTTTGATGGAGTAGGAAAAATGGGATTTTTTATTCAGAAGAAGAAGAAGACGTTTGAATGGAATTGAAGAGCACAATGTCGAGCAAGGAACACATAGAAGATACATCAATGAGGTGACACTTTTAGTACAAACAATGGAAACGAGGAGGATTTATTGGAATTTTTGGAAAAAAAGGAGGGGGGTCTAGGAATTTGGAACAAAAAGAGGGACCTAAGAATCTGAGGATCTAAGAATCCGGAAATTCAGAATCCAGAAACTTGGAAACACAGAAATCCAGAAATTTGGAAATTGAGAAATTTGAACATCCAGAAATTTGGAATGAGAAATCGAGGAATCCACAAGTTCGGAAATTAAGAAATCCAGAAATCCAGAAAATTGGAAATTTGGAAATCCAGCGTTCCTAAAATTCAGAAATCCAAAAATCCAGAAATCCAGAAACTTGGAAATTCAGAAATTTGGAAATTCAGAAATTTGGAAATCCAAAAGTTTGGAAATCCAAATAATCCGAAATCCAGCAATCTAGAAATTCACATATACAGAAATCCAGATATTCGGAAACACAGAGATCCAGAAACCCAGAATTTCGGAACTTCAAATATCTAGAAATTCAGAAATTTGAAAATTTGGAAATCCAGAGATTCAGAAATTTGGAAATTCAGAAATTTAGAAATCCAGAAAATTAGAAATCTAGAAATCCAGAAATCCAGAAATCGAGAAATCTAGAAATTTGGAAATCCAGAAATCCAAAAATCCAGAAATCCAAAAATCCAGAAATCCAAAAATCCAGAAATCCAAAAATCCAGAAATCCAAAAATCCAGAAATCCAAAAATTTGGAATTTTGGAAATCCAAAAATTTGGAAAATCCGAAAAAAAATTAACGAGATTTTATGAATTTTTTATTTTCCATTATCTGAAATTTTCGAGATTCTGATTTTTAAATTTGGTTATTAAAATTTTTTATCCATTTTAAAATTCCCAATTTTTTTATCTTAGACATTCCAAAAATCTCCTTCATACCCGAATTTCTCTACAAAAGTACAATTTCCTTGAGTAATTAGTGTCCTCCATAAAAATGACGAAGCCAAAAGACCTTCAAGGAAAACCTGAAACCAGTAATTTGCCCCCGGTTCAATTGCATAGACTCTAGTTTTATTACTTCATGAAATTTGAACTTTTGAATTTCATTGTCTGCATCTAGACCTTGAAATATTAGATGTTTGATTTTCCTCAAAAAAATTTAATTCAAAAAATTGAAAAATAAATTATTACATAAAATCACATGGATCTGCTCAGCACCGCCTGTTGAATCTCCTCAATAGTTGCCAAATTTTCTGGAGTATAAATATTCATCTCAATTAGGTTGGGTTGTTTGAGCATGAAGAAACTCTGAAAATTTGAATATTTTTCTCTGTAATTGTGGACTTGAAAACCAACATGTCTGTCAATTTCCTCCGCTTTGAGTGCATCCATCAAGTTGATTTTTCCACGACGGACAAAGTGGGCCCAGATCATTTCTGAAAGTTGGCAATTTTAATAAAACACGGAAAGTAGAGCGTATTTCAGTGAAAAAAAATTATTATCCTGGTCAATTAAGCCTAGAAAAAAACATTGGCACATTGAAAGAATCGAACCCGGGTCATGAGATTACCAGGCAAAGCTGTTAGCCACTAGGCCGTTCCGGTGGGCGCGCGTTCCCATGAAAGTTGACAGCGCCGATATGGCCTAGTGGATAGCATGCTTGACTGGTAATCTCATGACCCGAGTTCGATTCTTTTTTCTCGCCAAACTTTTTTGTGAGTTTTACTTTGCTAGGAATTCACATTTTAATAAGAAAAACTAACCATCCGTCACCGGCACGAACTGTCTTGGTCTCGCCACGACTACCGTAGGCACATTGTTAGCCGACGCCGACGCTCTTGCCCTCGAAGCCTGCGCTGAGAAGAACTCGGTGGGTCCCCGGGACCCAGAATCCCTGATTTTCTTGATACTTCTGGGAGTTGTTCGGACAGGATTTGGCGAGGAATCTGTGGTGGTGATGGTTCTTGGCTTCCGATAGTCGTTTCTCTCGACACTTCCCTTTCGTGGCCATGTGCGAGTTTTCGGGCTATAAGGAACGCTCTCTCGTTTTGATTCGTTGTCTTTTCGGGGATACGTTGATCGTTTGGCGTTGAATTGAGCAATGTCGTAGTAGTCGGGAGACTTTGTGTTATCGTGTTCACCATAGAAATCTGTGAAACACATCACGGCGAATGATTGGCATTCCTAAAATGGTATTTAATAAGTTAAAAAATAGTTTAAACACGATATTTTAGGATAAAACATTGATTTCCAAGTAAAGTAAAACTTGCAAAAAAGATTGGAAAGAAAAAAGAATCGAACCCGGGTCATGAGATTACTAGTCAAAACTGTTATCCCCTAGGCCACCTCTACGCACTCTGCGTCTCCTCATTTCGCACACTTCCTCGGCCGCCCGTTTGCAGTCAGCAATCGTCGCAACCTTCGCGCGTTACTCATGGCCTAGTGGGTAACAGCTTCGACTAGGAATCTCATGACCACGGTTCGATTCTTTCAAGGTCTCAAAATTTTTTTGCAGGTTTTTGCTGCCGAGATTTCAACTTTTTGAGTCGAAATTTTAGATTTTTTGCTTTTTTTTCAGGATTTTTTCAAAAGTACCTCAATATACTCCCTGGTAGCTTCTGTCTCGTTATCAAATTCATTAGTTTCTGGTCGCTTCGCAATTCTTGTAGACTTCAGAATATCCTCAACTGATGCAAACTTCTAAAATCCAAAAATAACTACAGTAATCCTCGGCTATAACTCACATAAGTGTTTCTCATTTTCCCTGGTTGATATTTCACTTTTGCCTCCAGCCACTGCCTTGGTTCGATTTTGTCGATGTGATTCGTGGAATTCATCAGAATTTGAGAGGGAATTTTGTTCAGGAGATTCTAGAAAAACTTTTAGATTGTCAAATGGATTGCTCATTTCTTACTTTTGTTCCAAAAATTTTGGTAAAATTCGAAGAGGAATTGCTCAGATTCAGTTTGGTCTCACCGCGATAACAGTGAAGTTGAGCTCGCATTTGGCCGGGCTCCATGGAATCTACAATAAGTTTTTGTTCTCTTTATTTTCTAACCCAGGGTACCTGAAGACATCAGGTACAAGTCATAAGCATTGAGTCCATATTTATTGAATACTGTAGTATCTGCACCCCGTTGGATGAGGATTGGAATGATCTCGTCGACTCGAAGAAGACTCGCGATTTGAAGAGCAGTTATATGCATATTATCTCTCATGTTGACATCGGAATCTCGATGGAGGACGAGGGATTTGGCCTGAAAGAGGAGAAATAGGTTTAGAATAGGATTTGAGCGATAAAAAATATTTCCAGGCAGGGCAAAACTTGCAAAAAAGTTTGGCACCCAAAAAGAATCGAACCCGGGTCTTGAGATTACTAGTCAGAACTGTTAGCCAATAGGCTATGCCGGCGCGCGCTCTTGTATGCGTCTCTCTGTTGCGCGCGCGCTCTCCCTTTCGCCCTCCGAACGTTGGCGGCGTGGCCTAGTGGATAGTATGTTCGACTAGTAATCTCATGACCCGGGTTCGATTCTTTTTCCCTGCCAATCTTTTTTGCAAGCTTTGCTGAGCTAGAAAATCAAAGTTTCAGGGCCAATTCCAATTTTGAAGCCATTTTTCAATAATTTCTCACCGAATTAATACTCCTAACAGTCGTTGCATACATGAGCAAAGTACATCCATTCTGTGGAGGCGGTCCCAGCTCTCTTTCAATCATCATATCCTTCTTGATTTCCCTTCTCAAATCGCTATCAGCGTTCATTCCTGGAACCAAAAATTTCGAATTTTTAGAGTTAAAAACTTACTTCGATAATTCCTCTTTTCCCTAAAAAAGTTGAGTACATCCTTTCGATTAAATTTGTCAGCAATTTCTTCTGGAGACAATCTATACAAAGATTTCTTGGTTGCACTTGCACCACGATCCAATAGAGTTCGAATCATATAGAGTCCAGGCGTACAGATAATAGCCACGGCCATTGCCGATAGGCCTTTTAGGATGTCCATTGTTTCGTCCATGTTGGCTCGGGCGCTGAAACAAAACTTCATTTTAATTTTTTGAGATTTCCTCGAGAACCGGAGCTTTTACTTTCAAATAGTCAACTGCGAAATTGTTCACCATAAAATTCTGCACATTCTTGTAGTTTTGAACTTTTGCATAACTCCACCCCTT
This sequence comes from Caenorhabditis zanzibari, assembly GCA_963966625.1. NCBI lineage: Eukaryota > Metazoa > Nematoda > Chromadorea > Rhabditida > Rhabditidae > Caenorhabditis > Caenorhabditis zanzibari. Next base: position 11,809,277 of record OZ016468.1, read on the forward strand.
CAGGAGATATAGACACTCAGAGTTTGAGTGCCAACCAGGAGAGACGCAGACGACGAGCGTGTCTACGTCTCTCTGGAGGAAGTGAGGGCTTACACTACTTCCACATCTTGAGTATGAATATAAAGAGTTAGAAAAAAGTTGTAATTGACAAAAATGCTCAAAATTTTGTCAGCTATCGAATGAAACAAATTTTGAATCTCTAGCTCGATTTTACTTTTTTTTTGAGGTGCTAACTCACTCCGCCAAATACCCACAAATCAATGGTGACTTGCTGCACGTCGCCACAATCAATGGAGTTGGTGCCAACGATCTCTTCGCAGTTTCAGATCTTGGATTTTCATTTGGCAGGCGAATGAGTCTCCGAACAACGTCCGCATGTCCCCCGGCACATGCTAGAGTGAGAGCTGTGACTCCTAGGAACGTTTTTTGGTTCTTAGGTGCTCCACGTTGGAGAAGAGTATCGATTACGGCGAGTTGTCCTTCTCTGGCTGCATAGTGGTAAGCGGTCATTCCCAATTGGTTGACTGCGTTGATGTTGGCGCCTTGGTCGAGGAGACGGACTACCTGAAACATTTTTAAATGAATTTTTACTTTTTCTCAAATTTTTTTGTTATTAAATAATCAAGAGTTTCGGCTTTTCGAAGATTCAAAAAGTCTGATACGGTGATTGGAGCCTCATCTTCATACTCAAAATGTTGAAATAGCGCTCTCCCCCGAGAGAAGCAGACAACGAGAGTATCTTCGTCTCTCCTAATGGGCACTCAAACTTTGAGCGTCTGTGAATCCCGAACGGGCGGAGTTATGAAAAAGTTCAAAACTAGAAAAATGTGTGAAATTTAATAGGGAACAACTTTGTAGTTGATCATTTCTTAGTAGGGTGTCTGGTTCTCGCGAAAAAATGGTTTGAAAAAAAAACCTTTTTTAAAAATACAAATGAAGATAGAGATTCAAACTTACTTTCATATTCTAGCTGGCACAGAAGGCACTTTTGGCAATCATAACTTTTGTAGCCTCATCTTTATACTCACTATATAAAAATAGCATTAGCACCACTTTCCCCCGAGAGACGCAGACCAGGAGAGAGCTCTCGTCGTCTGCGTCTCTCCAAGTGAACGCTCAAACTTTGAGTGTCTGTAACTCCAGACGGGGCGGAGCTATGAGAATGGTCAAAACTACAGAAGTGTGTAGAATTTAATGGTGAATAATTTATTAGTGGACTATTTTAAAGTAGGGTGTCTGGTTCTCGAGGAAATCTTTAAAAATGGAGAAGAAGTTGTTTTTAAATATTGAAGCAGCGCTTTTTTAGTTTTTGTCGAATAGTTTACTTCCTTGTACTTTTTTACATTTCTAGGGTTAAAAAAACTCACCAACTTATTATTTCCCATAGCGGCGGCAATATGAAGTGCAGTAACATGATCATCATCCACCGAGTCGATAGGTACTCGCTTTTCTCGTATCAGGTAGTCTATCTGGAAAATTTGAAAATCGAATTTTAAATTTTTGAACAAATATTGAAAAAATAAAATTTGAATTATAAAAATCCAAAGGCGAACCTCAAAATCGAAAATCGAAACTCGAATTCAAACTCAAATTATAAAAATTCAAATCTCAATTTCTTCCAAAATTTTCAAAAGTTTCTCTTACTTTTTCAATATCCCCACCGAATGCTGCATCGAAAAGTTCCTGTTTCTCAAGGTCCCTATCATCGATGCCACCCGCAGCGGCTGCGCTCATAATTATTCAAAAATATAACAAATCGATATTAGGAAAAAATGATAGATGAGATGAATAGGAAGAATAAGAAGATGTCAAATAAAAATCGGAAGAAAAAAAGAAGAATAGCGAGAGAGAAGAGAATTAGAGAATGGAATCCAGTTTTTGAGATGTGATGAGATGAGTAGTGATTGGAATTGCGCAGTAGTGATGAAGATGATATTGAGGAAGGGAAAAGAGAAAAGATACGGAAATAAGTAATATTAGTTTGTGATGGAATTTTTTTTCATTTCGAGTATAGATTTTCTGAAAGTATGATACTGATGAACGATTGTCAAAGTTTGAGCTGCTCTGTCATTTTTCTGTTATTCAAAAAAGAAAAGAGAAAGTATTTTAACGAAAAAAAACAGAATAAATGTTTAACACAATACAGAATCGAGTCAGAGAAAAATTATTTGCTTTCAATCGCAATCACAGTCATCACCAGTGCATCCAGTACATTCGGAGTCTCCCTGAAACATGAACAATTTTTAGTTCCTTTCTAAAATTACTGAATTGTTATGCATGTTAAAATGGCTTACTTCTGGATCCAAAGTGCAGCAAATTCGATAACGGACAGGTCCATTGGTAAGCGTGTAATTATTATCAACAATTGACTGAAAGAAGTACGTTTGTATTAAAAAGATTCAATGAACTTACAGCCTGAACTAGATATGGTTCAGTCTTGACACCTGGTGCTGCATTAGACATGGCAAAAAGAGCAAGAAGAAGAACAGCAATAGCAGAAACGAACTTTTTCATTTTCAATGATTTCAATTCGAACGTTGATAGTAGTCTTCTCGAATGGAGCATCTTTTTATATCAGTTTCTTATCAATTTTATCAATGCGTGTTCTGTTTTGTGGCTCAAAAACATCCTGTTTTTGATCTTTTGTTTCAAACCGTATCAATTAAAAAAGACACATTTGAAACGAACATTTCCATGGTTTTTGTTATTATGAATTTGAAACTTCCTATTTTGAATGCATTGTTTTGAAGACATCGGATGTTTTTGAAGTGAAGATGATAAGAATTCGCTATAAATACGTGCGACATTTGAATGGAGCTCCATCAATTTTCTTCATTGAGAATTCGAAAACAATGATCAAAATTGCATTCATTCTCCTGTTGGTTTTATTCAATGTTGCTCACGGAGCATTAAATGCCGAAACTCCATTCGAAGCGGTTGGTTTTTGAGCAAAAGGTTTTAATGAACACAACTTCAGTTTTACAGGCCAAAATCAATCCTGAGGCTCCTGGAGTGGCAATAAACAAGGATCTTCAAGGAATCAAATTCGATGTCTGCTGTACCACAGACGGTGACACTACAACTTGCGTGGGATGTATCAAACACGCTTGATCCGCTTGGAAGAAATCCAAAAAATGTGACAGTTTTTTTATAAATTTCTGTTTGCAATTTGTGATAAACCGTTTACTTTTTTATCTGATCTTTTTACTTGCTCACTCATCAGTTTTCGAGAACGTTTCAGAAATCAATTGAATTCACGGCTCTGTTTCAGAATCGGGCCCCCGAAAAATCAAGAACCGTTGATGCTGCTGATCTAATGGGACCACATTATCGATTTTTTCATAGGGGGAGTCCCCATGAAAAATTTGTTATAAGCATTTCAGTCGATAACAAAATTGTGCTCCCGAGTTCGGAAAAAAAGTATATAGCTTTTGTAGCAAATTTTGCGTATATTTTGCTTTTGAAATAAAAACGCGGGTCTTCTTGGGTGCCCGAGCTGAAAATCATTTTTCTATCAAATGAGTAAACGATGACAATAAATGTACGAAATTATGCTAGGAATCAATTACAAAATACATTGCATCCCCGAATCAGAAACAATTTAACGTTTTTAGCTCTGAGGCCCAATTTCAGGCTGTGCTCTGAGAAGGCATTTTATGTTTTAATGACACTAATAAGAATTATCACTACGGCAAATATCATTCAGCTTAAACATTTTAACCCTTCTCAATATGTCGCGGAGTAGTTGAGACTTTCTCGCAACCTATCCTAAAAACTTCAAAAAAGATCTGATAAAAAAGGAAACGGTTTATCACAAATTTCAAATAACAAATTTCTTTAAAAAAACGTCACATTTTTAATTCCAAACGGATCAAGCATGTTTGATACATCCCACACAAGTTGTAGTGTCACCGTCTGTGGTACAGCAGACATCGAATTTGATTCCTGGAAGATCCTTGTTTACTGCCAATCCTGGAGCTGCAGGATTGATTTTGGCCTATAAAAGGAAGTTGTATTCATTAAAACCTTTTTCTCAAAAACCAACCGCTTCGAATGGAGTTTCGGCATTTGATGCTCCGTGAGCCACATTGAATAAAACCAACAGGAGAATGAATGCAATTTTGATCATTTTTTTCGAATTCTCAATAAAGAAAATTGATGGAGCTCCATTCAAATGTCGCACGTATTTATAGCGAATTCTTATCATTTTGATTCAATTCAAAAACATCCGATGTCTTCAAAACAATGCATTCAAAATAGGAAGTTTCAAATTCATAATAACAAAAATAAGAAATGTTCGTTTCAAATGTATCTTTTTCAATTGATACGGTCTGAAACAAAAGATCAAAAACAGGATGTTTTTGAGCCACAAAACAGAACACGCATTGATAAAATTGATAAGAAACTGATATAAAAAGATGCTCCATTCGAGAAGACTACTATCAACGTTCGAATTGAAATCAGTGAAAATGAACAAGTTCGTTTCTGCTATTGCTATCCTTCTTCTTGCTCTTTTTGCCATGTCTAATGCAGCACCAGGTGTCAAGACTGAACCATATCTAGTTCAGGCTGTAAGTTCATTGAATCTTTTTAATACAAACGTACTTCTTTCAGTCAATTGTTGATAATAATTACACGCTTACCAATGGACCTGTCCACTATCGAATTTGCTGCACTTTGTATCCAGAAGTAAGCCATTTTAACGTCATAACAATTCAGTAATTTAAAACTCAATTTTTAACAATGGTTCATGTTTCAGGGAGGTTCCGAATGCACCGGATGCGCTGGTGATGACTGTGATTGCGATTGAAAGCAAATAATTTTTCTCTGACTCGATTCTGTATTGTGTTAAACATTTATTCTGTTTTTTTGTTAAAATAAACTTTATCTTTGCTTTTTTGAATAACAGAGAAATGACAGATCAGCTCAAACTTTGACAATCGTTCATCATTAGTATTCTTTCGGAAAATCTATATTTAAAACGATTATTTTTATTCAAAATGTAAATTATCTCGAAAAACGGTCGAAAACAATTCAAGCAATAAGTTACAGAAAATTTACAATTGCAAAGATATATTTTTTCCCAATTGAAAAAATCTTAAAGCGGCGGAAGCTAATTTTTAAATTGTCGGGTTTTTATATGAGCCGATTTAGAAAAACGCAAGGGAAAGAAAACTCTCTTGCGAAAAGTTTCAAAAATTGCCTCAAAAAAGTTATGGATAAAAAACAAACTCCCGAACTGAGCAGATTTAGTGAGAAAAAATCTCAAGCACTCACGTTTCGCCAATGTTAAATTTTTGTTCGCTAAATCCGCTTAGTTCGGCAGTTTGTTTTTCACCCATAACTTTTTTGGGGCAATTTTTGAAACTTTTCGCAAGAGAGTTTTCTTTTCCTTGCGTTTTTTTGAATCGGCTCATATAAAACCACCACAATTTTAAAATTAGCGTCCGCGCCCTTTCACAAATAAGGAAAAGTTCAGGTAATCTCGAAAATCTTAAAATTTCTCTTTCCATGTGCCAACTGGTAGCATTTCCATGACAAAATTCCATCCGACTCCCCGAATCTGAAGTTCCTCATTTGTGTACCCAATAGTCTTCTCATAATAATAGTGCATTTCCACATCATCGTTTACAGGCTCCACAACTCGGTATGGGTATACGGTATTCCTGAAAAATAAATGTTTTTATCAGCGATTGGTTACTGTAGCGCTTACCAAGTAGTCTGGTTTCTCCGTTGCTTAGTTCCATGACCCACCCATAATCCCACGAAGTACTGTACGAAAAAGGTTTTGGTGTCGAAATTCGGTATATGAAATGAGCACTTCTTCTGGAGCAAATGCCTTATCATTTTATTCTTACACATATGAACTGTAGTCGTGATTCCGTCGAGATTCAAAAAATAGATATTCTTCTGTGGAAGATTTTCGAGATTATTCCAGATATGATTCACTTTGACTCTTCGGATTATCAGATTTGGAGTTTCTTGAAAAATCGGGGATTCTAGGGGAAAACTATGCCAATCGAGAGTTATGGATTCTAATGGAAGGCTGGAAGGGTCCAGTGGAATCTTCTGGAGAACTTCATTGGATTCAACGATGAGATTTTTGGTTTGAAATTTCGAGGAATTTCGAACAATCTCACACGCTTCAATAGTCATACTCAGAGTCTCCGATATTATGGACGCATTTCGATTTGTCAGAAATTTCTTGACAAGATAATGCATTCCTTCTGAAATTGGACGCGCCAGAGTCAAGCGTTCGTAATTTCCGGATCCATTAGAAAACAGAATGTACTCTCGATGAGCAACGATCTGACAGATTTCGTAGATGACTTCGTTCATTTCTAGATGCCACAGCTTTAGAGTCAGATTTCGGATTTTCAAGGGTGCTGATTTTTGGATAATGCGAAATTCCCGGCAACAGCGGGATAGTTGGAATCTGAAAACTGTGCTTTGGAATTCTGGTATATTATGTATTTAGAAAATTTAGAATTTGAGAATTCAATGAGAATTCAGTTTGTACTCAAATAATAGTCCCAATTTCAGTAATTTCGAAAATCACAATATTTTTCCTTAAAAATCGATAAAACTCGAGAAAATTGGTTTTCAAATCGCAGGCTTACATTTTGCCTAACAAATTTCAATTAAAGGTGGTAGGACACCACAAAAAAAGTTTTGCTCTTTTTTGCCAGAATGTACCTTACGTGGGCTCGAACCTGTGGGCGCATTTCTATGGACACTGCGCCACTACCGACTGCGCCACGCGGACGCAAATGGGCGCGCCGACCGAGGACGTATAAAAGGAGGCATGTAAATCGCCCCCCATTCTGCCCCCCATTTTGCGAGCTGTCTCACCCCCAATTTTTTACTAATTCGAATGCATCTAATATCGCAGCTCAAAACGCTCTAGAAACATTTTTTAGCCAAATTTTTGTCGGCAGCATTTATCCTCGGCAGTTTTTTGTCGGTATTTTTTTAAAAATAAACCTAAAAATGCATAACTTCCACTTCAAAATAGTCCAAAATACGGTCAAAACGGACCATTTTGAAGCGAGTTATGAGCGTTTTAAGTTTCAGTCAGAGACGCAGAAATTATCTCGTTTCTCTGCGTCTCTTCGACAACGAGAGTGTCTGCTTTCTCTGTGTCTCTTACTGACACTTCAAACGATTATAACTCGCTTCAAAATGCGTTTTGAGTAACGATATTAAGTGCATTTGTATCAGCGAAAAATTCTGCATTTTTTAAATAGGTTCGAACAAAATTGAGTAAAAATTTTGAATATCGATTTTTATGCAAAAATATTGTTATTTTCGATGAAACTAAAAATGAGACAATTATTTAAGTACAGATCGAACTCCGACCATTGAAACATTTTCAAAAAATGAGATTTGTAATTTTTCTTTATTTTTTCTGACATATTTTTTCTTGAGTATCTGTAACTTTGAACGCTCACCTCAAATTTGGATCCATTTCCTTGATTATAGACAATTGGCTCATATAGGACAATTTGATAGTCATTTTTTGAGATTTCGACGAATCTGTCTAATATGTAGAAATCGAAAGAGAAAAACTGATCAATGTGCAGACAGAGACCTAGGATTGTTCTTTGTTCGTTGTCTTACTGTCACTCAACACATGATGCATATTCGGTATTCTGGGAATGAAGGAGCACACAGGGCCTCCTCACTGTCTGATCCAGTAAACGCGCTCGGTCGCACTCTCGTTATTTGAGCAACGTATCGTGTTACTGTGAACTTAGTCGCTTCGTCTCAAACCACGTCAATTCAAAAAATATATAATTGACCAGACAAATTGCGACTCCGTGGGAGCATATTGATATCTCACACATTCGGAGAAATTGAGAAAATATTTTAAAAGCTAGATTTAAAATTCGTTCACAGCCATGTTGAATTGATACTGCATTTTTTTTTAAGTTTCTTGACAATATTCGGCTCCCAAAAACCAGATTTTCCAGCAGTTTCACAATTACAAGACTAGATTTACAGTAACCTTCAATGTCAAAATCCTCAAATAATTTATTCACTATGTATTTGAAATTTTAGAATATCTTTATATGTTAGTCTCCATCACAGTTATAATCCACATGTACAAAACATCTCTCCACGAAATCCAACTTTTGAATGTTTTTCTCCAAATCGTGAGATATGTCATGTGTTATCTAAAATACGATTCATTTTGTAGACTTTAAAAAAATTCAACTCACTTTCAATGGTAACTTTTCATCAAGAACGATATGGAGCTCAACTTGAGCGTTGAGGCCAGTATAGTAGATCATCGAGTGGTCGATGTATCTGAAAAATTTTCAAGTTTTTTTTGGAATTTGGCAAAAAGCGATTCAATAAATCTCAGAATCCTAAGGATTACTGTATTTTTCTAAAGGAATACTGTGGTTTTGGTTCACTGTACGTTTTTAATGATTATTGTAGTTTTGGATCACTGTATTTTTTTAGAGGACTGAAACAGCCAAATTAAGTAAAAATGGTATACTTTTTGTGATTTTTAGCGTTTTTTTAAAGTAGGGCTATAGTCTTTTTTTTTATTTATGCTCAAACTAGTGTCCCAATTAAAGTATTATGGCATAAAATTAGTTGAAAATCGATTTTCGAATTTTTTACTCAATTTTGTTGTTACCTATTCTAAAAATTGCAGATTTTTTCGCTGATCCAAATGCACCTAATATCGATGCTCAAAACACATTTCGAAGCGAGTTATGAGCGGTTGAAGTTTCAGTATGAGATACGCTGAGAATGCAGACACTCTCGTTGTCGAAGAGACGCAGAGAAACGAGACAGTGTCTGCGTCTCTCACGAAAACTTCAAACTCTCATAACTCGCTTCAAAATGATCCTTTTGGACTCGTTTTTGAGGTAAAAAAAACATTTAAAAGCGAATACTTGAACGTTTCATGACAGAAATTGAAAATCGTTGAAAAATTTTCTAGAGAGTCTTATGCGCGTTAGAATTAGCGAAAAATTTTACATTTTTTGAAATTGGTTAGAAAAAATATTAGTTCGCGATTTGAAAATCGATTTTCATGAAAAATTTTTGTTTTTTCGTAAAACTGAAATTGGGACGATTATTTGAGTAAAAATTTCAAAAAAATACTGTAATTTTAATGAAAAAGTATACCCCTATCCCCAAAAACCCACTTGATCCTTTCATCATGCTTCAACGTAATATTCAAAATCCTCGACATCTGATCCCTCTCCGCGGATATTCCCACCAGCTGTGGGATATTATCAATAGCATGTCGACACCACGAATAAGCAATCCAAGTACACACACAAATGGCTCCAATCGGGTCAGCAAACTTCCAAACATAATCTCCCAAATATCCACAAATTAACGCTAAGCTTCGGGTCATTAAATCATTCCTCAAATCCATAGCTATCACTAGACTCGATGTTGAATTCCGCTTATAACACATCCACATTATAATCGCTTTCAGAACAGTTTGTATCACCACAATTGCAATTGTTGCATTTGTCATTTTTGGGTCTACCGTATCATTCACTATTGAGTTTATGGATTGCATTATCATTGAAACATTGGCAAATGCCATGATTACAGAGCATAGAATAACTCCGATGAGCTCTAGCCGATCCCGTCCACGTGGATACTTTAGAGCATCGGTTTTGCTAATTGCGGAGAGACAAATGTTCATGACGAAACTGCATGCAATGTCCATGGAGGAGTCGACGAAGGTACTGAAAAGGGAAAGTTGAAATTTTAGATTTTTGGGGAAGGGGTTGGCCTAGAGAGTGCTATGTTTTGTTTCCTAGGTCAGCTCTCTTATTATGACTCTTGGAATAGCACCAACTTTGAGATTTTCGTATCTAATTTGAACTGCTTATAACTCAAGTTCTAGTGGACCAAATTTCATGAAAATTAAATCATTTTAAAGGAAACTTTTAGGAGATAATTTTCACAAAAAAAAATTGAGTTTGATTTTTCGAGCCTTTTTTTCGTACCTACTATGTATTTCCGTATAATTTTTTCATGCCACTAACTTTCCTTTGCCCATAACTCGAGTACTAGTGGGTCAATTTTCATGCAAATTATACCGATTGTTTGGGAATTTTAAGTTTTTTTAGCTTTGATGATAAGGTATTTGTAATTTAAATTTTTATATTCAACTCACTGAGCCCATAAAAAATACCTACTATGTATTTTCAGATAACACTTTTCTATTTCAATAACTTTCATTCGCTCATAACTCGAGTTCCAGTTGACCACATTTCATGAAAATTATACTACAGGGTGACCAATAAATAATAGGACGCGTTGTAAACGCTGTAACTTCTCTGAAAATAGGTCGATCAACATGAAATTTTAACAAAAGTTTATTGAAACAATATAGAAACAAGATTTAACAATAGTTTTCGAATCGTCCTCCATTGGCCTTGATTACAGCTCGGAGACGCTTCGGGTAGGCGTCGACGACGGCACGGAGGTAAGTGACGTCAAGATTGTCCCATTCCTTCAGCAGCGCGACCTTCAGGGCTCCCAAACTTGAATAGTTTTTCGCAGAGACCTTCTGGGTCAAATATCCCCAAATGGCATAGTCCATTGGATTGAGATCTGGCGACGAAGACGGCCATTCCGCAGCAGTGATGAACTTGGGAAAGTGGTCCTTGCACCACTGTTGAGTGGCTTTCGCTCGATGGGCAGGCGCCCCATCCTGTTGAAAGGTCCAATCGTTGTTTCCGAAGTGTGCATTGGCCCACGGAAGCACTTCCGACTCCAAAATGTGATCTCTGTAATACTGTTGGTTCACCTTGGCTCCCAGATCGACGAAAATCAATGGCGTCTTGCCAGTTGCACAAATTCCACCAAAAACCATCACAGAAGCTGGGTGAGATAGTGTGTCGTCTCGCGAGATTCAGCTTCAGCACTTTGCGAGAATTCAGCATTTTCTCGCATCAGCATAATCTCGTTCAGCACAGTTCAGTTCAGCATCGAGTTCAGCATATTCTCGTTCAGCATAGTTCAGTTCAGCATCGAGTTCAGCGTGTTCTCGTTTCAGCATAGTTCAGCACTTTTACAATTTTTCTCATTCCAGCATCCATTCTCGCTGAACTTGCGTGATAAAAAAGCTAGTCATTTTTTGGAGTGGAAAAAAAACAAAAAAGTTAAAAATGAACTAAAACCACGTTTCTCAATCGATTTTCTCGACCCGTTTGCAAAGGAAACATTTCTAGTTCACGCTTGTCTCGCGAGAATATTGCGAACTTCAGCGAGAATGGATGCTGAAATGGGAAAATTGCGAAATCGCTGAACTTTGCTGAAACGAGAACACGCTGAACTCTGCTGAAACGAGAATATGCTGAACTGGATGCTGAACTGAACTGTGCTGAACGAGAATATGCTGAACTCGATGCTGAACTAAACTATGCTGAATTTTGCTGAACTATTGCGAGACTGTGCGAGAAAATGCTGGAATCGTCTCGCGAGACGACACACTAGGGTGAGACGTCTTATTGAGAATTTTTCCTTTGTTACAAGCATCTTGATAATCTCGTGCTAGAATCCGATGATTCTGACCATTTTTATTTGCTTCCACAGTGAAAATTTTCTCATCAGTAAACACCGTTGTCAAGTGCGTGCCAGAGCGCGTGCCTTGAAGAAGATGTTTGGCTTTCTGCATACGAAGACCCTTATTTTTCTCTGTTAAGAAAGCACCCTTCTGAATACGATAAGTGATCATCTTCAGCTTCTCTTTCACAATTTTTCGCATGGTTTCCCTGGGAATTTTGAAGTCCTTAGCCAACGTTCTCATGCTCCTTTCCGGGGTTCTTCTGATTCGTTCTCTCACAGCTTTGATGACTTTCGGAGTGGAGACAGTGACCGGGCGACCAGTTCTAGCTTCATCTTCGAATGTCCCAAGATGTCTGTAACGATTTACAGTGCGATGGACCAACGATTTGTGAATGCCAAGCTTGCGAGCGATCTCTGGATTCGTCATCCCTTTCCGAGCGCAGTCGATGATGGCGACTCTGTACGGGGAAGCGGCTACCATTGTCTTGAAAAAAGGAGTTATGAGCTTAAACTTGAAAAACATTGAAAACAAAATAATAAACAACAAAAAAAATAACTACTGTACCCATTCAGCGCTGTACCACGGCGCCAAACTCGACGCGAAATCGCGTCCTATTATTTATTGGTCACCCTGTAATTGAAAGGGAATTTGATAATAAAACTAGATGTAACACAATTCTTATATTTGTCTCGCTGAGCCCATTAAAAGCATTCGCTAACGATTTTCAGTGAGATGTAGAACTTTGTCAATGTCACTAACTTGCATTTGCTCATAACTTGAGTATAAGTGGACCAATTTTCATGAAAAGTATACCGTTTGAAAGGGAATTTTTAGGAGTTTTGAAGCCCCAAAAAGATCATTAAGTAAGATCACACTTTCGCCTAAATTTTAGTCCCAAAGTTGGCACTTCAACAAAATGACGATATTTCATTTTTTTTTTCATAACTATTCCAGAAAAATCACAATGTCTTCCAAAATGGATTCAATCGTCTCGTTCTCATTGTTTTCCTGAATTTCAAATGTTTGGAATTCTTGAAGAATCTGTAAAACTTTTGAAACATCACTTTTTCTTTTTAAAAATAGTTCTTTGCTTTTTATGGATTCTGCTCGCAAGAGTTCAGGAATCTATTTTCGGATTCTGAACTTCAAAATTATCAAATTTTTAATATTCACAAGTGTTTGAATCTGGAAATTTTGAAATCAGAATTTCAGAAGACTTTTCAGTATCATTGTAGATCACCGTAATCTCAAAGAATCCAAAATAATCGGAAAAGAAATTTGAACATTCTCCCAGATTCCGGAACTTGTCAGATTATAAGAAATCTAATCTTTTTCAACTTTTAACTTTTCAATTTTCGAAAAGTGCACGATTTCAACCCTTTCCGCTTACGTCAATACCCATTCAAACCTCGTTTTCATATCAGTATGCGACGTATTGAACTTTCAATGTTGATCTACCATCGATCACATGCTTTTAAACAATTTCAAACAACAAACAAAACAAAAAATAAAACTGACCTCATAATTGATAATGATCCAGAGATTACAGAAGCGGTGAGATTACCAATAAGACTTCCAATGTTTAGGACGAAAGTGGCTTGGGCGAGAATTCGGTCTTCGTAGCGTTCGTCTTCTTCCTAAAAAAATTACGGAAAATTTAGGCTCTGAGGAAGTTTAGGGGTCCCTTTAGATGAAGGAATGAAAATTTTTAGGTTCCCCAAGCTAAATTACACAATTATTTAAAAACCAAACAGTTCGAAGTTTTTTCAACTAGATTCCGAGATAGTTGGAAATTTAATTTTTTTTCCGATTCTTGATTTTTCTGATTCAAAATTCAACACTATTTGAAAATCCCTTTAAAATTTTATCAAAAACTTCAAAAATCATACCTCCGCCACTTTCCCCGGTTTTTGAATCGTCTCCTGGTCTTCCTCAAACTTCTGGAGCAACTCTTTTTGTTGCTCATAAAATTCATCCACTTTTTTCTGAACTTCCGGAGACAATGGCTCTTTCTGCCGACCTCCATCTGGTTTCTCCTCAACTTTTCTTTTTCTGGCGGTCATTTTTTAAAGGCTGAAATCCAGAAATTTTTTTAAAAAGCAAAAAAATTAGTTGGTCGATTGTAAAACAAATAAAAACAGTGTGAAAGAAACAGAAACATCTAGCAAAATGCTGCCGAAAGGAAAAATTGATAAGAGCAAATGATATGATGGTGCACTATTAAGGCTGCTGATGTTTTAAGAAGATTATATGAGGCAGAAACTAGAAAAGTTCGAGAAGGGGTAACTACTGAATGATAAGAAGAGACTTGATGTATGGAAGATGAAAGAACTTTGAAATCTTAAAATAATAAAATCTCGGATTTTCAGAACATCGAAATTTTGTTGTGTCTGAATCTAACTGCGAAACTGAAAAAATAACTGAAAAAATTCAAAACAAATTTTATAATTTTGTCTTCAATTTTTCTCGAGAACCAGTAAACCGATTTTTATAAAAATTACACCGGTCGATTGGAAATTTTAAGCAGATTATTTTACAATTTTGATCTTTGAAAAATTTTTGAAGTTTGACGTCTACTGGAACTATAAATCTCGAAGAGCCCATGATTCATGTTGCCGTACCGTCATTTTTCAAAAACTACTTAAATTAAGGCTCCGCGACGTTTCGAAAGCAGACATTTCGAAAGTGTGACGTTTCGAAAGTGCGACGTTTCGAAAACAAAAATTTCAAGGCTATCTCCCAAACAGGCTCAAATGCTACACTATACTAAAAGGTATTTTCCCCCAGAATGGCTTGAAATTTTTGCTTTTGAAACGTCGCACTTTCGAAATGTCGCGGAGTCCTAACTGTAAGTAGTATTTGAATCTAAAAATCTGAAATTCATCGAATTACAGTATCAAAAATTCGAAATTGCAAAATTAGGGACGGCAACATGAAGTTGGCATAAAGCGTCACTCAAGATTTATAGTTCCAGGAAATGTCAAACTTCAAGTTTAAAAAATCAAATTCGTAAAATAATCTTCTTAAAGGAGGCGTAACATAATTATTTTTGTGTTGATATTTTTACATGATTCGACGCAGAATTTTTGTGAGAACAATAAATTCTCTTGGAGCATAGTCTAAAAATGCCTAGTTTTTGATTTACAAGCCAAAAACAGGCCAAAAATTAGTACTGAGCGAGTGCAGATTTTTCCACGTGGCAATTCTGCACTCGCTCAGTACTAGTTTTTGGCCTGTTTTTGGCTTATAACTCAAAAACTAGGAATTTTCAGACTATGCTCCAAAAGGATTTATTGTTCTCACAAAAATTCTGCGTTTTTTCAGACTATGCTCCAAAAGGATTTATTGTTCTCACAAAAATTCTGCGTCGAACCATGTAAAAGATCAACAAAAAAAATTATGTTATGCCTCCTTTAAAATTTCCAATCGACCGGTATAATTTTCATAAAAATCGGCTAACTGGTTCTCGAGAAAAATTGAAAAAAAAATATTTCTTAATTTTTTTTTCAATTTTTACTTTTTGCATGATTTAAAAAACTATATAGTGGACCAAATCTTATCTTTCTTCTACTACTAATCTAAACACACATTCTCATAGAGACCTCCCTAGGGTCCCTAATTCCAATTCCTCCTGCTAAAACCACCCCAACCCCCTTTTTCCCTTCCACCTATCACCGACATCTTTATCACGTGAACCCGAAGAAAACTCGGCGGTAGTATAATAACCTGCCTTTTTGATTTTGACGTGTGTGAAGCCTCTATAGTTCTTCCATGAGTCCCCCATAGAGAGAAATAGTGTACAAAATGAAGAGAGCCCAGATTGATAAGTGCGAATATTTGCCGATAGGCGATATCCCCCCCGGCTGTCAATTCGACAGGAAGAAAGTTTCCCCGGCGCGCGCCGAGGCTCACCGCGGGCTCTATTCTTTTAATTCTTTTCAATTTGAATTATTCATTTCTAACTCTTTAGTTGAGAATCCTGGATGAACCGAATCCGAGCGGCGTTGCCGTGGAGGAAGAAGTGAGTTCAAGCTTAGTTTCAAAATCTGAAAATCTGAAAATCTCTAGAACCTACTACGGCGACTCGGACTCCACGGGTTACTGTAGTTCATCTGATGTGTCGAAAGCGTTATCCGATTCTCAATTTATACTTCGTCCGAATACAGCATTGTTGAGTTCATCGTATTCACAGGGCACTAATTATTATGCGGTGAGTTTTTCAAAGTTAAAATGAGGTTTTTTAAAATAAAATTTGATAGTTTCAAGGTTCTTAAATTCAATTTAAATTTAATTGTATAGACTACAATCTAGTTATACAGTATAGTTTGTAAAGTTCCAAAAAATTGATTTTCAGCTCGACTACACGGAAAGTTCTAGGCGTCCAAAGGATAAGGGAAGTACGATAACTTCGAGAAGTTCGACTATTAGCTCAACGACTTTTAAATCGCATTCAATGGTAAGATTTTGAAATCCTAGGCCGCCGAAGTTAACTAGGTCTGAATTATTGGTTCACGATTCTCAAACGTTTTGTGGTGGTTTAAGCTCAATAGCTTCACTTTGAGTCAAGTTATGACACTTTTAAGAATGTGGCCTAGAAAACCGAAAATTTTGACTTCTAGGCCACAAACGTAGTTGAAACTTGTCTGAATCAGTTTCTTGTAAAAAATAGATTAGCGAAAATACAAAAAAATTCTAGGAATCGCTTCTCAAAAATCAGTTATAGGTACTCTTCTGAAATTTGAATTTTTTTGGGAGGTTGAACGCTTCTTGAAGTAGTACGGTATTTCGCAGGCCCATCTGTGCTAGAAACAAAATGTTCATCCTCCTCAAAATCAAAATTCAAACTTCACAAAAGCATCCACAATTAATTTTTGAGAAGCAATTCCGAGTGTATTTCATATTGATCCTAGTCAATTTCTTATAAGGAATCGATTGAGACTACTTTCAGATTCACAGAAATCCGAGAAAGTGCTCTTTTCGGGCTCAATTAGGTGTCCTTCTATGAGGGATGTCCTTCTAATAGAGGTTTTACGGTACTTGACTTTTGCAAAAAGTTAGCAAACCAAAAAAGATCTTATATCTTGACTCAAAATGCTCGTAGATAGCTCAAAACTAGACCAATCTTCTTGAATTTTTCTGGGGATTTCGAAGCAATAGTTAGTTTCAAAAGATTTCTAGAGTTTCGACTGTCTTTCTCGATCCAAAACACTTCAAAACTTATGTGGTGCAGTTCTGACCAAAATTAATGACGTTCTCCGTTGAAATAGGTCAACTTTGAGGGGCTGAAAAATTGGTTTCCAGATATCCGATTTTTCTAAAAGTTTGTGGGCGCATAGAACAACTCTAGAACTCTGTTTTTGTAGTTGACAACTTTTTCATAGGACCAGGATCCAGTTAGTTAGATCGCGCGGAAGCGAGAAACCCCAAAATGAACCAAAATTCGAATTTAGTCAACTTGATCTATGTAACTAGCTGGATTGCAATTATATGAAAAATTGTCAACTACAAAAAAATAGTTCTAGGATTGCTCTATACATCCAGAAAAATTGGACACCTGGAAATCATTTTTTGGGCCCTCAAAGTTGGGCCTAAAACGCCGGTACATTGAATGGACTACAATCATTGAAGTGTTCTCAAAAAGTGAGATTTTTATATGGACCGATTCGAATCGTTAGACAAGAAAAAATCCTTTTGGAGACACTCCTGTACCACTGTAAAAGAAAAAATAATCTGAAAATTCAAAATAAGTTGTATAAATTCGCTACAGACTTCTGATGATCCAAAACATTTCAGAACACCGCCGCCGACGGTGACGACGAAGGCGACCCCGACGATGACCAAGACGATGAGGCGAGCACAATCCGAGCTAACTCTGTGCGACAAGTACCAATGATGCCAAAACTAACATCACTGAAACATTTAATGACCGAGAGCTCATCATCAAGTGAAGAACTCCCGCAACACGAGGAAATCGAAGATGACGTGGCGACGCTAGAGGAAGTTACAATGGATTATGATGATGATGAAGATGATGATATTACATTGGATATTGTACCAAGAAGAGAATATCGGAATTCGAGTTTCAGAAGTTTTCCATTTTCTTATCAACTAATGGAAAGTGAAATGGATCGACTTTTTGATATGATGCAAGTGGACGAGCAGATTCCGAGTACTTCACATTCATCAAATTCAAATGACTCTCGGAAGAAAAGACTTTTGATTCGAGAGCCCACTTCTAAGATCTACTACCATGATATTAGCTCATCGGAAGCCACGCCCCTTCCGCCAAGGCCTAATCTTCAAAGAACTGAAAGTGTGCCCAGGTCGATTCTGAAAAATTCATCATCCTTCGCAATTTACGAGGAGATCTATGGGGACCACCTGACTCCACCTCCAACGGATATTCGTCCGCAGCTACCGGATCGTCCGATTATGGCATTCCAACAGTTTCCGCCGTGCACTACGTTTCAGCCGAGGCTGCCACAGAGGTTTGGTTAAGGGATTGCTCAGCTTAAAAGGGATTGCTCAGTTTAAAAAGGATTGCTCAGCATAAATTTTAGAGAGTTTTTTAGTGGAAAGTGTTGAGTTAGATTCGTCGCTTTATAAGTTGGTATAATTTAGGAAGCGCGATTTTTTGAAGTTCGGGAATCAAAAATATCTTAAAATTTCAAATTTCTGAAATTCTGAGATTCTGAAATTCAAGATTTCGGAACTCTCAAGATTCCAAATTTGAGATTTTGATTCTTTGACGAATTTTGAGGTTCCGGATGTTTAGAGGTTCTAAAATTCGGCTCCGCGAGATTTTGAAAGCGCGACATTTCGAAAGTACGACATTTCGAAAGTGCGACATTTCGAAAGTACGACGTTTCGGCGAGAGTTTCTTCCAAGACTGATTTAAAATTTTTGCTTTCGAAACGTCACACTTTCGAAACATCGCACTTTCGAAACGTCGCACTCTTGAAAGTTCACAATTGCGTAATGTCACACTTTCGAAAAATCGCACTTGCGAAACGTCACACTTTCGAAACGCCGCACTTTCGAAACGTCACACTTTCAAAGCGTCACACTTTTTAAACGTCACGCTTTCGAAACGTTACACTTTTGAAACGTTATACTTTTGAAATGTCACACTTCCGAAACGTTATACTTGCGAAACGTCACACTTGCGAAACGTCATCTCCCCAAATTTTCAGAATGCCCTCTGTCCGCCGTCGTAAGAAAATGCCAAGCCTCCATCACTCGACATCCTTCGCCTCCTATTTTAGACGAAGGAAATAACTTCATTTTCAAATTGAGTGAGGTATTACTGTAGTTAACCAATGGATACAGTATGTATTGAAAGTTCATTGATAATAAGTGTATGTACACAAGAATAAAGATTACTTTTTCGGCTTCAAAATCGCCAGTGCCACATCAATTTGTATAACATGTGCAAAAAAGTCGACGACATTAACAGCCAGAGCAAATTGAGCACTTTGATCCGATGAATCTTGTAGTCGACTTGCCAACACTTCCCAGACACATTCCTCCATTGAAGTGTAGTTAAGACGGAAAATAACTACAGTAATCACATATCCTTCTCTCAATCTTGACAGCTTCTCATCTACAGTACTCTCGGAGATTCCACGTGGATTTTCAAGGACTTCCCGAAGTTGCCGAGCAGCGATTAGGTGCCATTGAGGGATCGCGTGTTTTCGGGATTCATCGAATTTCAGTTTTATCTCTCTTTCGAGGGAGATTCGAAGCTCAACGATCCAATCTTCGGGAAGTTTTGAGTAGCGGATGGAAGCGGGTTGTACACTTTCAAGGGGTTCATCGTTGGCGGCAAAGAGGGGCTTCCAGTGGGCGGGTTTCTGGAAAAATTAGGGGCTTTTTGAGTGAGAACATTGAAAATTTGCCTTAACTGTTTTGTTATTAATTTTATAATCGTTCTAATGAATTTTAAATCGTTTAAAAATTCAATGTTTGAAAAAAGTTATTCCATCTTAATCTTGAGCAAAATTAGTTCAAGATCAATTTTCACTCACATTCAACCCCATTGAAATCTGCGGGGCCTGATCGTACGCCTGTACATTTGCGTAGTAATTCTTCTCATCAAATGCTCCATAAATCTTCTCCAATGCACAATTGGAGTCAGTGACTTGATAAATGTGCCCATCCTCTGGATCGATGAGCACTTGTTTTTCTTCAATCGTAGTGAGCACAAATCCAGTTTTTTCGCCACGGGATTCGCCTGTAATGAAGAAGAAATGCGGATCATTTTTTTAAATCGAATTTACCGTAAAACCTCTATTAGAAGGACACCCAATTCAGCCCGGAAAGAGCACTTTTTTCAGATTTCTGTGCATCTGAAAGTAGTCTCAATCGATTCCTAATCAAAAATAAACTAGGATCAATATGAAATACATTACGAGTTGCTTCTCAAAAATTTGTTATGGATACTTTTGTGAAATTGGAATTTTGATTTTGAGGAGGTTGAACAATAGAAGGACATGTCCCTCTATTAGAGGTTTTACGGTATACTATTTTGTAGATCTCATTAAAATCTACAATTTCACATGAGATTTGATCAAAGCCTCTTATTTCAACGGAAGATACAGTACTAGCCAAAATGAATGCGCTCACTAACGTTTTAGGCCCGACTTTGAGTGTCTAAAAAAGTGGTTTCCGGATATCCAATTTTTTTGAAATTTTGTGGATGTATAGAGCAACTCAAGAACTCTATTTTTGTAGTTTATCACTTTTTTATAAGACCAAAATCCGGTTAGTTGGGACACGTGGAAGCCGAGGGCTCCAAAAGGACGAGACGAAATTCAAGGTGCTGTCAGTTAACGTGAGGTAACTGGCTGGATCGTGGTTCTCTGAAAAAGTTGTCAACTACGAAAATAGAGTTTTTGAGTTGATCTATACACCCCCGAAGTTTCAGAAAAATCGGATATCCGGAAACCACTTTTTAAGAGCATCAAATTTGACCTATTTCCACCTCTGCGCGCACTTTTTTTGGCCAGTACTGTAGGCCCATTTGAAAAGATGTCTATCACATACAGTACCTTCATACAGTACCTCACATGCAGTACTTAAACCAAATTTTAAAACAGCTAATAAGAATCACTCACCCAACACAATAGCAACCGGAATCCTGAAATGCATCAACCAGCACCCCAACAAAGTGGCTCTCTCTTCCAAACCGCCAGCTGCTATACTAGTCAGCTGAAAAACATTTCCCCAAATGTCCGAATGCGATGTTGTATCCACTCTAGGCATCCCTGACACTATTTTCGCTGCCAATCTACAGATTTCTGGAATATTCGCCGCATTCTCTTGCATAACTATAGTCGGTGGAATAATTGGTCGAAGATATCTTGTGCAGATTGTCGAATGAGCATTGAGATCAGTGACCAGGGGACGGAAGACTCTTTTTGGGAATTGGTCGTGGAGTTGTTTTTCGAGAAGGGCACATTTTTCAAGTGTCTTTTGGTTTTCAAAGCTCGATGTGCTTCGAGTGTACTCGATTTGGGATTTCGGGTCGATTTGGGTGGAGAATAAGACTTTGAGGAAACTGGAGTCGGGGGAGATTCTGGAAATGTTAAATTTTGGATCTGTATTGGAATACCTATTAGTAGAAAACATATAAGATTTGGTCCACTAGTTTTTGAGATTATGCAAAAAAATTGAATTTTTTAAAAACATTTTTCTCGAGAACCAGTGAGCCGCTTTTCATGAAAATTATACGAATCGATTGGAAATTGCAAGCAGATTATTTTCAGTTTTGAAATTCAGAAAATTTCAATGTTTGACGGCTTCTGGAACTATAAGTCTTGAGTGGCGCCTGGCGCCTACTTCGTGGCTCCGCTACATTTCGAACTGTGACGTTTCGAAAGCAAAATTTTCAAACGACTCAAAAAGTGCTGAACTGTACTGAGAGGTATATTTCCCCAGAATAGTTTGAACTTTTCGCTTTCGAAACGTCGCGGAGCCAGCCAATTTTTCAACGTCACCATCCTCACCTGTAGTTAGAAATATACAACGGAACGTCTAGTTTGATTGGCGCGTTGATTTTCGAAACTACCGCCAAAGTTTCGAAGCGGATTTTTTGTGTTGCTAATAGACGAGCCGACAGTTGTTCGTGTACAACATTCTGGATCCGATCGTCCTTGTCAATGCCTTCGACAAGCTGAAAATTCAGGGGGTTTTGTAGTTCAGTTTATCTCTAAGTTTCAAGTTGATCTAGTAGGCCTGTTACAATAATATTTTATTCCACCATATCCCTTTTCAAAATCGAAATTTTCTCGAAAAAAATTTTTTTTAGATTTGTAAAACGCTATAATAAGCAATACAGTGCTAATACATAACTACATATTATTCAAATTTTTCCTGGGTCCCGTTGGAGTTGAGGACCAAAATTTGAATTTTTGTACCGTTATGGTAATGTACTGTCTACCATTTCAAAGATCCCATCAAAACCTATTATTTCCTATAATTTCAAACTAGTAGAACTATTACCTGATCATAAACGCGAATCTCAATAAACTCCGCCTCTCGATCTTCCTTCGAAATCACTAGCTTTCCAGTAAACTGCCAATTCGGATGCCGGCCAATTGCGACATCAGAATTGATTCGTTTCCCAGAATAGCTCACAACAACGAATGGTTGAAGTTGTCCAGTGGAGCGAACTGGAAGATTGATGGCTGATTGGATATTGACGACGATGGTATTATCCCAGCCGTCTTCTCGGGCGCGTTCTGGAAATGGAGAGTGTATATTATACTGATAATTAGGTACTGTAGGGTCGCGTATCGTAATTGTTGTGTTAGCTGCAAATTTGAAGGCTCATATTTCGAATTACAAAAGCATTCGAGTATTTTTTATTACAGGTTTGAAATCTACATGGTCAATTTGGTCCAGGACCAAGTTTTCACAAAAAGTCCAGGCCAAAGTTTAAAGAATTCAAAAATCCATAAATCCCTGTTTTATGATCGAAAATATCTGTGCAGTATCAATTCAGCATGGCTACGCAGCGAAAAAAACCCCCACCTTCCTTCCTCATCGGCTTCAATCTTCTCGAAACGTCTGCTGGCCCGAATAATTGAGAAAACGCTACAGACAATGTTGGAATTTGTTCTTCTCTCACAATCTCCTCATATTTTCTCTCCTTCCTTTGGCGTCGATCCATGACTCGTTTCCTTGCCAAGTTGGCGAATTGAAGGGCAGAGATTCTTCTGGAGTCGATTGCACTTCGATAAGCGAACCGCTTTTGAGCACGATCTTCTTCACGGAGCTCTTCGAGTCTAAAAAATTTCAAATCTTTTAGTTTAGTTTTCATCAATATTGGATCACTAGATGCAAATATAACGTACCTTCTTTTATCCTCTTCCTGATCCAAACTTCCCAACACAAGCTCTTTTGGAATCAATTCAAACGTATTCTTCCGTCTCTCTTGCATGGATTCCGCCAACAATCTCTCATCAGCAATTCTCAATTCGCCATCTTCAAGCATAGTTCGGCATAGGATTCGGCCGGTTTCTTTTCGAGTCGGGTTCGAGCCAAGGCTACCGGAAATTCTGGAAGGGAAAGGATGTGAGGGCTTATGAATCTAGAGAAATTCGTATTGGTTGTACTTTTTACACCAAATTACGCCAGAGAACTGTGGGGGACTGTTTGATACCATTAATTTAGCATGCTGCGTCTCTTCGCGAGAGAGTACTCTCTCGTCGATGAGTCATCGGGATGGCTCCCTCACTGTTTGTTCTCTGCTCCCTCCCTATAAGGAATACTATCTCGTCATTTTTTGGTGGTCGTCGAGGGGACTCGAACCCCAGAGGTCTGAATGTTGACTCAGACCACTAACCAGGAAGCTATAGGTGTAAACTGGACCTGAGGGTCAATTGTGGTTTATATATTGAGGGCGGCGGAGCAAACAGTAGGGGAAGTGATGGTAGGGAGCAAAGGGAGAAGGGAGTAAACAGTAAGGGAACTGTGGGTGTTGGGGAAGACGGTGGGGGAAAGAAAGATGATATCAAGTAATTAGTACAGTACCCATACAGTAACCCGAATATACGGATATGAATAATCCCTCATGATATTATATTCATTCTGTTCAGAATTTTGCGTTGATTCCAAATATGGTATTCTTTTCTCAATTCGAATTAATTAAATTTTTATGTTTTTTTTAACCTAAAAATTAAAAGATGATATAAGTGGTGACGTCAATGTTTACCCTCGACTTTTTGTCCTCGCACGCGAACGAAGATGGGAGGACAAAAGTTACCAGAATACCTCATTCTATTTTTTTTTCAAAAGACGGCTTGTGAATGCTGTCTCCTGTATTATTGATTTTATTCGAACTATGATGTATTCCATATTAATCTGAGATTCAACTGTATAAGAATCTCATTATTTTTAATTATTTTAATTAAACTCTACGAGGAGAAAAGATTTGGTAAGTAATTGAAAGTTGGAACATTTTACTCCTTCAAGGTTTAGTTTAGGGCTAGATAAGGGACTTTAGAATTGGAATACTAGGACTAGATTTTCCGAGGAGTTCCGAATTATTGTAACTCAGATTGGTCATTATTCCGGAGTTCGAACACTACCTGCACTCTTCAACACCAAATATTATTGTGATATTTGTGAGACAGGATACAAGGATGCATCCGCCCACTACAATTGCCCCAATATCCATCGAATTTGTGAGAAAGAAGGATGCAAACCGAAGAAAGGAGATACGCCAGTAACCTGTGAGAAATGCAAGATCGTGTTCCCTTCTCAAGAATGTTATGAAAACCACAAAATGAATGGGAAGTTGTTAAAAATGAGAGAGTCTCTAATTTGCAAACTTTTCAGGTCCAAAGAATGGCAAGAGCAGATGTGAGCACACCGAATTCTGTGTCCTATGTGAGAAAGCTGGTTACCGGAACAAGAATGCCAGGCTTCACGTCTGTCACGAGACCTATTGCCATAGATACCAGTGTCCTCGAGATGTTCACCACAAGTGCACCATGATGCCATCGAAAAAGAATGTGAAGAGCTTTACTCATTGCCGGATATACTACGACTCTCTTTTTATGTATCTTTATATTTAATCAAAACAAATAATCTTTAATTAATTAGTAATAAATTAGTCAATGATATCAACTTTTTCTTTTAATTACAATTGAGCAAAGAATACCATATTTGGAATCAGCGCAAAATTCTGAACAGAATGAATATAATATAATGAGGTAATATTCATATCCGTATATTCGGGTTACTGTAAGAGTACTGTACCTTAATGAGTCATCATCTTTCTTTCCCCCACCGTCTCCACCAACACCCACAGTTCCCTTACTGTTTACTCCCTTCTCCCCTTGCTCCCTACCATCACTTCCCCTACTGTTTGCTCCGCCGCCCTCAATATATAAACCACAATTGACCCTCTCGTCCAGTTTACACCCATAGCCTTCTGGTTAGTAGTCTGACTGAACATTCAGACCTCGGGGGTTCGAGTCCCCTCGACGACCACCAAAAAATGACGAGATAGTATTCCTTATAGGGAGGGAGCAGAGAACAAACAGTGAGGGAGCCATCCCGATGACTCATCGACGAGAGAGTACTCTCTCGCGAAGAGACGCAGCATGCGAAGTTAATGGTCTCAAACAGTCCCCCACAGTTCTCTTACGCCAGTGTTTCTAACGATTTCGAAGAATTTCAGTAAAAAAATGCCCCTACTAACTTTAAAACTAGGACGAAATCCGTAAAAGTCAAACGAAAAACTAATATTTCGTCAATCAAAATGCAAACTGTGCAATGCACTGACGCGAAATTGCGGAAACGCGCCATAGATGCGCTGCGACTCTTATAGCCTTTTACAAATGAAAACTCACGGCTCCATGAACTTGTCATTCTCGAACCAAACTTCATGCAACGCGATCTCCAAGTCGTCCTCCGATGGCAACGGAACACTCCCCCTTCCCAACTCTCTCGTCTTCCCATTACACTGTTCGAAAACCAACAATTGCAGAGATTTCATCGGTGAATACAGTTCCAATTCGAATCTCTTCACAGCTGACATCACATCAGAACTCAACGGAATCCACGCGGTCCGACTAACTTCCATATCGTTAAAGTACAGTACCAACTGGATATTGGTACGTCTCATCATTGCGATTCGCTCACGGGAGGCTTTGGGAATTTGTCGGATTGATGTGAGCTTGGCGGACTTGTTGACGCTACCGTAGGAACTCCAGTCGTCGATATCCCTGGAAGTTGTCATTTCATCGAGTTTTCTCGACCCTATGTTGGCGAGGTCAGAGTCATGGTATAGGACCTACCACGGTGTCTTGGCTGGCACAAAATTCGTCGTCGTCGCTGTGTACCCTTGGCTTCTACGAGTCTCCTGAAGCACATCGCCAAGTCGTTCCAACTCCACACGTCCCTTTCGAACTTGCTCTTTCATCCGCGGTTGGCGGTCGTGGTCTCTGAAAAGGTTGCAAGTTTTGCGGTTAGCTATGTAGTTAGCTAATTAGAAGAGTAGTAAGCTAAGTGGTCAGCTGAAGGCTTAACTGAATAGCTAGCTAAGGCAAGGCCCTTATCTAAGTAGCAAGCAGTTAGCTAAGTAGCTAGCTAAGCAGTAAGCTAAGTGGTTAGTTGAGTAGTTAGCTGAGTGGTCTGTTATCTAGCTAATTAATCAGCTAAGCTCCCAAGCCCACTTACAACTGATGCCTCTCCAGTTGCGCTATCTCATGTACTCTGAGCAGCTGCAACATGTACTCATTCCGCAGCTCTGCAGTTGTCACTTCCTCATCCGACCATAGATAGTGATGATCGAAGTGAATCGAGTCGATGAAGACGTCGAGTTGGACGTATTTTCGGTTTCTGAAAATAAAAGTTGAAGTGGGTCTTGGCACGATCTTTCAAATTACGAAAAAATAGGGTGTGAATGGGTCAGTCTCGGTCCAACTTTCACCAAAAAATTTGGAATTTCGTCGCGATTTTGAAGCTCCTGTTTCTTCATACTTTGAAAAATGTAGTTTTTTCAAATTCTAAGCTTTTTTAGTATTTTGTGGTATCATCTTAACGTTGCTACGCAGTGAATTTCAAAATAGCCTACCTTATCTGACTAGCGACATTATCCATGACTTCTGGCGCCGTGTAGATGCTCACAGAGTCTTCGGTGTACTCGACCTGGAAATGGGCTTGGATTACTGTAGCTTTCTATTCTCTCAAAAGTAAGATTTGTAATTCGCTACGTGGAAGTGATACTGTACAGTTTTGTGTCCTGCAGATCTTACTTCGATCAAGATCCCGCGAAAT
The DNA here is from genome assembly GCA_963966625.1 of Caenorhabditis zanzibari. Classification (NCBI taxonomy): domain Eukaryota; kingdom Metazoa; phylum Nematoda; class Chromadorea; order Rhabditida; family Rhabditidae; genus Caenorhabditis; species Caenorhabditis zanzibari. Next base: position 11,836,125 of record OZ016468.1, read on the forward strand.
TTGAAAATTCAAAATGCGATTACTTACCCTAGTCGGCGGTACCGTAGCCTTCCTCAACACATCCTTGGGTATGATTTCTCCGCAAATAATATTGCTGAAATCATTATCGTCTGATTCTCTTTTCTCCCTCAAATTCGACCTACCTATCCTTGAACACATACTTAACCAACAAATCATGTTGATATTTCACCTCTTCCACTCTTCCATACACCACTCTCCTGGGTTCTTCTTTTTTGACCCCATTTTCTTTAGGTTTCGCCTCGAAAAACTCATCGATATCTTTTCCAGCATTGCTTGTGTCGTTAGCAACCAGGTACTTTTCGCCCATCTGAAATCGAAAATTTTGTGATTCCGAAATTTTCTGGATCTGGGACCCCCACCTTAATAGTCCTCTCCACTTGCTCATCAATGGCATGTAGGTCATTCTCATCCAAATGTTCCTCTTGAACTACAGTAGGCCGCCTGGCGAGCCTTCGATTCAATTGAACGTTTCCACGAGTACGCTCTACAGCTTTCTGGGCACTTTTGCGGATGCGATTTCTCATTTGCTCTTTGGATTCTTTTTTGGAGGTCTCTTGTTGGATAGAAGATTCGCTGGCCTGTTCATCAACCACATTTACAGATAGTTCTTCTTTTGCGTCGCCGTCTGAGGTTTGGGACTGGAAATCGGGGGATTACTGTGTTTTGGGCGGTCAAGAAGCAAATTTCGACAGTAACCCGTAATTTTTATTTTTGGGCGCTTTTAGAATTTGAACACAGTATCGTGCCCTACTCACTGACGTGAGCCATTTCCATAATAATACTTTTTAGCTCAATCGGTTACCTAGAACGGCAGTTATGATGTCTATTCGAATCTCAAAATCTGGTCTAACTTATTGAAAATTTTGGTAGGTAAAATAAGCACATTATTTTGATGATTACTGTCAAGATTTCGCTACGCCATGCCAGTTGAAATAATTTGAAATTGACTGACACCAGACTTCGCTACTTGAAAAGTGTTGTATCAATTTTACATGACTATGCAGTGAGAACTCGAAACCAAGTCACTATTTAGTGTTCGGTTGAAAAAATGAAAAAAAAACTTCAGTAATCGTTTGTGATTTTCTCAATCTAATGCTCGACTATTTTCTTTTCGTCTATTCCAGAAAATACCCTGAAAATAATTCAAAAATTCACCAAAAACGACATGCTATTCTGCGGTGTATCCTCGCTCATCGGCTTCACCGTCTGCTGTTTATCCTCCAAAATTTTCCCGGCCTTCGCTTTGAACTTCAACAAATGTTCCTTAATCGACTCTCTTCTATTCGATTTCTTATCATCTTTTGGGCCCGGTGATGGTGATTGTTCGCCATCCTCTCCGGGTGCCAAGCCCACCGAAGCGGAGCGGAGGTGGAGTTTCTCCGGTTTTTTGCGAGTGGCCAGGATTTGTTCGGCCGGTGGACGGACTGAATAGGGGAAGGGGTTTTTTCAATGGGATTTCAATTTTCAGAATACTCACAGGGGTCGAACGCCAGAGGTATGCAAAAGCGCTCTATAGAGAAGCCGGGCCTAAAAGTAATTTTTTAGACCCGATTTCCGCTCATTTTTTTAAAAATTGTATTTTATTCCGGTACTAAATTCAGTCGAGAATTTTTCTGAAGCAAAAATATTCAGAAAAAAAACACTGGAATTTGAATAAGAAGGCGTCAAAGTTTGGAAAAAAGGGCCAAATCAGGGGAGCGCGTTTGCATACCTCATTCGGTCGACCCCTGTGAATACTGTAAACTTCTGAAACTGATAGATATTTTCGATCGATTTATATTTTCAGAGTGTTTTAATACTTGATTATTTTTAGAATTCCGGCATAGCTCTTCTCTGCTATTATCGCGCCACTATCGGTTTTCAGTCTAATTTAAAGGCGCATGCAACTTTTTTGAATGTTACCTTGCTGCGACTAACTTTGACAATAATCCACCGCGGTGGGATACTGTCAAAGTTGTTCGCGGCGCGATATCATTCGAAATAAGCGCATGCTCCTTTAAATCGAACTGATCACAGACGGTGGAGATAATAACAATTTTCCCAATTCAATGCGCCTTTAAATCAATGTCAACTTGTTGTGAACTTTTAATAGCATCTTCACAGGCCATCTTCCCCCAATTAGTTTTCTTCTTTTTCGACCCCACATACTGCGATAAGATAACCTTTCACTTTTATGGCTAACCACTGCTGTATGATTTTTGTATTGCTTGTTATTCTATTATTGTTATTCTTTGCCGTAAATATCTACTTTATTATCAGTTTATTCCTAATTCTGTTTTTTGCCAAATAGCGATGCGGTTGCGTCGCGGCTGTCAAATACTATTATTGCTTTGCCCAAAATTGTGTTGCTGACGTGGCAAATCGATCAATATTGCCAAATTTGCCCTCCGGGAAGGAAAAATAGCTAATTTTGGGCTCAAAGTTTTGAAGAAAATTCAAATTTTTTTGAATAAAAACACGATTTTTGGCCCTAAAATGCTAGGCAGATCGTAGCATTTTAGCATTTTGAAACCGAACTGAAGCCGAACTAATTTCACCCGGTTTTTCGACAAAATTTTAAGCTAAATTTCAAATTTTTAGCTATCTAGCCCCTACTTGCCAGTCAGATATGGTCGATTAGTTCCGAATCGAAGAAAACTTACTAGAAAAAAATCGCCGATTACCCGATCTGAGCTGCTGTGTCTTGCCAGCGGCACCGAAGGAAGGGCTGGCTCGACAAGGCAACCCAAGCCGGGTGTCAACGAAACAAAAAAGGGTCCACGAGTAAAGAAAAACCGAGTCGACTGCCTACATCTTGCCAGCAAAGGTTTATAGCTGATGTTAGCTGGCTCGACGTGGCAACCGAATCGGTTTTCGGGACGGGAATATTTTTTAGTAGCAATATGGTGGTGGGGAGGACGAATGAATGAATGAACCTTCCCTCGGGGTCTCTCCTTTTATATGCATCTGGTTGGCGCGCGCACAAGGGCAAACGATTCGAAAAGGTGGAATTGCGCGCGCGCACTATTTATACCTGTACGTGGTTTTCGGTGGGGCGCGATTGCGTAATGCCTCCCAAAAAAGTGTGGGCCTAGGAATTTTCTAGAAGAATTTGAATTTTCTCGCTAATTAAATATTTTTTTTTAATGGTAAGTTTGTCGCGATTCCAATTTGGGCTGCCTGTTCGAGCCATCTAATTAAAAATGCTGCTGGCAAGAATCGGCAGGCTAGACTGGTTTTTGGACACTTTTTTTGATTTTTTGAACAGTTTCAGAGGTTTTAAAATTCAAATTTCAAGCCAAAATACTCACCAATGCCATCCTCCACCGAGACCGAGTTTCGTCGCATAGCGGACCTTAATATTGATGTTTATGCGCGCCTTGAGCTCCGGGGAGAGCCGGAGCACCCTGGTCTCCATGGAGACGCTTTTAGAAAGAAGAAGGAGGAGAGGGGGGAAAGGGGGCGTAAAGCACATTTATACGTACATTTTCAAGATCAATAAATAGGGGAAATTAGTGAGACCGGGGTGAATTTTCGATTTTCTCCACTTCGAATTCAAAATTTTGGGTCAATTTTTATACCAAAATGTAGAACTTGATGAGATCTATAAAATGGTACTAAAATCAACAAGATTCCATGTTTAGAACTTGTAGAAAACACACACAAACATTCGGAAATTTTTTCCTGCCGAAAATTTCTCGAAAAAAAAATGTTCGGAAATTTTTTCATGGCCATGCATGGGGACATTTTCTCGATTTTTTCAGACGGAAAATGTCTCGATCTCTTTTTTTCAGAAAATAAGTTTTGGAAAATCGAGAAAAATAGATGAAAATAGCCTGAAAATAAGATTTTGACGAAAAATCTCAATTTTTGAGCAAATTTTTTTTCGATTTTCCAAGTTTGTTTTTGGGTTTCTACAATTTCTAGACATGCAATCTTGATGATTTTTGTACCATTTCAAAGGTCTCATCGAGTTCTACATTTTGATATAAAAATTGACCCACAAATTTGAATTTTAGGTAGAGAAAATAGGGTAGAACGAAACAACAAAAATTGTTTATAGCTTCTCGAAGACCTCCTCATAATCGCACGTCTGACACTTCCTCTTCCACTCATCGTCCTTCACGTGCTTCTCAGCGCCGAACTCATGATTATGAGGCTTGCCAAAGTCCACACGCATTCCGGCGTTGCCTCGGATTTGCTGACGAAGATCCTTGAGCTTCTTCTCGAATCGCTTCTCACTCCGAACCTCTTTCGACTGTTCGCGAATCTCCTTCTTCAACTCGAGCTCTTCGAAACTTCCGTGCACTTCGATGACGCGTTTCTCGACCTGACACTTCAGATACAACTTCATATCTCCGTATCTCGGATTGTGCGGATTTTTCTTCGCCCAAAATCTGAGGGGAGGCTTTCGAAGGTCTAGATCACAATCTTTTAGGAGATACGTCGTCTTAACTTCGGTTCTCGCCAACAACTTGTGCTCTCCTTTATCGTCTCGACACGCATCGCAAACCGCACAATTGTATCTTTCCCAAAGCCAACTGTCCATCAGAACTTTTTCACACTTTTCACAGTTGTCGGGTGCTTTTTCCGAGCTGAACGCTGCGTCGGCGCCTGGAACAAGAAAATTAAGGAAAATCTTCGTAAATTCAAATAATACGTTTCTGTCTAGCCTCTGAAATCTGCTCCCGTCGCTCCTGAACCTCGTCGTCGTCGTCGCAGAAGCCGCCGCCGATGAAGTCGGATTCTTGGTTTTCTCTGGAATTTTTTGGATTTTTTCAGGAGGGAAAACCCCAAAATTTCAGAAACAAACCTGTATAATTTTTCTACAATCGGAACTTTGTCCTCCTCGTTTGCTGATGGATTGTAGCCGCGTTTTGGCATTTTTTCGAGTAGATTTTTTGTTAGCTGAAAAATCGAAGTTTGTGAGGAAATCGGGAAGAAAAATCGAGTAAAAAAACAAGAAAAATAATTTTTAAGCAGATTAAATTGTCGGAAGATAACCAAAACTTCAAAATATTTTATTCTGACCTAAAACAAAGATAAAATTCGAAAAACACAAAATTTAGATTTTTTTATTTTTTTTTTTTTTTCACCCATTTTTCTTGCTTTTTCCAGCATTTCCTCTAAGATAAATATACTTTTCAGGTTTTGAAATTGAATTTACATCTAAATTTTTCCAAAAATCGCCAAAATAACGCCAGAGAATTTTTTTTAATTCGAAAAACACAAAATTTAGAGTTTTGAGTTTTCATTAGCTTTTTTGCACTTTTTTCAGAATTTCTTTTGATTTTCAGTAATTTTTCAGGATTTTCGACAACATTTTTAGCTAATTTTCCCCGAAAAACCTCCAAAAACCCCCAAAAACCAACGAAAAATGTGTCGAAATTTATTTGTTTTCCGATTTGTTTCCTCCGAGAGGACTACACGGCCGAGTTTTCTCTGTTTCCCAGCAAGACTCGCTCGCAAGTTTTCAAGCAGGATCCTTTAAGAGTAGACTACTGTAGTTGGAAAAAACTGTTTTTTTTTATTTTTTGGAATTTTTTTAAACAATTTTTCGATGTTTTTCGCTAATTTTTCGTAGATTTTCGGCGGTTTTCGTGATTCATAGCATTCGCCTCCTAGATTCATAGATTTTCCACTAGAAAACAATGATAAAATGTCGAAAAAGATGACATCTCTCCTGGTTTTTGCTATCTAATTGCATTTGAAAACCGTTCCGCAAAGAGAGAAATAGGCCAGGCTATTCCGGCCACTCGTAATAACTCATTCAAGACCCCCGTCTTTTTCTTATTCTTCTCCTATTTTCCCCCCTTCGCTCATCGTTTCAATTATCCCGTCCTCTTCTCCCCGTCGTCGTTCCTTCGTCCGTTGGAGCTCCCATCATCATCGATTTTGACACTTTTTGCTGTGGCTTTTTCAATTTTTGGACAACCGGAAGGAACAACGAACACTATATGGATTTTTCGACATGTCCTTGCTTCTCTCTCGATTCTCTTCCAATAATACAGTCTATTTCCTATATTTGGAAGAGAGAGAATGACTTGTTCCTCTCTCTGTGTCTGTATTGTGTGTTTAGTGGTGTGGCGCCACAAACAAAACAAAAAAATCATTCGGAGGGGTCTCTCTCTCTCAATTCGTTTTCTACACCTGGGGGCTACTCATCATGTTCCTGGCCCAGAGAGGCTCGTTTTTTTGTTCTCCGGGAGAAAATCGATTTGTTTATTTGTTTACTTTTACCTGGGCTTAGGGTTACTTACTAGTAGTTGGCTGGGCCTTGTGTTCAACACAGAACAACACAGAACATGTTCTTGTTCGAACATAACAATAAAAAAATGATTTCTGTGGGAATTTTCAAAAATAATGGCTAATACGGTCGAAGGAGGGATGTCAGAATCCTCGTATTGTTTTGTATTTTTACGGGTCGAAATTTTCGAATTTGAAATTTTGAAAAATTTTGACCCGAAAACGATGTTCTTTGGAGATTCCAGAAGTGAGCTATAGCACTTCAGAATCCCTAATTTTTGGCCAGAAAATTCTATTCAAATTTTCTTGGTTTTTCTGTTCTTTCAAGGGTCTTAATATCACGATTGACTGTCTTAGAATTCCAATATTCTACTTTGGTCGAAGCTTTTTCAGACTTTTCACTATTTTGAGATTTTTCGGTTCAAAAATTCGCCTGCTCCATTTGTCCATGCGATTCGAGTCTTCGCGGGCCGTCGATTTTCTCCACTTCAATTTCAGATTTTTCGGTCAATTTTTATACCGAAATGTAGAGCACGATAACACCTATGAAATGGTACTAAAATCAACAAGATTGACTGTCTCCGTTTTTGTCTAGAACTTGTAGAACACCTACGCAAAGCATCCGGTGTTCTTCGAGTCCTAGCCAAAAACTGAGACAAGCAATCTTGTTGATTTTAGTACCATTTCATAGATCTCATCGAGTTCAACATTTCGGTGTAAAAATTGACAAAAAAAATTTGAATTTGAATTGGAGAAAATCGACGGCCAGTGAAGGCCCGGATCTCATTTATGAAAAATGGAGCAGGCGAATTTTTGAGCCGGAAAACCTCAAAATAGTGAGAAGTCTATAGAAGGTTCGACATCAGTGGGATATTGGAGTTCTAAAACAGTCTGTCTTGATGTTAAGACTCTTGAAAGAACAAAAAAATTGGACGGAATTTTCTTGCCAAAAATGAGGAATTCTGAAGCTCAAGGGGTGCTAAGAGAGTCAGACTCTTAAAAATCGAAAAAAATTCAAAGTTTGAGTTTCTGGAGAATAAAAGAAGTTTCCAAACTTCTAATGTTGAGTTGATAGTCTTCTTGAGATTCCAAAAATCTCTGTTTTCAATCTTCACTCGGTTTTGCGCCAACGGTGCCCCAGTGTCTATGATATACGGAAAGAGAGAAGCGCGCAAAACCCCTAACACGAAAGTCAGACTCAGTCCACAACCATATAAGTATTTACTTTTCTCCTCTCTCCCCTGACTCTCTTTCTCTCTTGTTTATTCCTTCAACTTCAGAGAGAGAGTCACCAGTGGGTGACTCTTCTGTTCTGTTCCTTTTCTGGGGTTGATTCATTCAAATTAGTGAGCCTCTCTAGGAAGAAGAAGGGTCCACCACCAATTGGTGCAATTCTCTTGCTCTTCTTTGCTTCTCGCAGAAGGCACCTCTTCTTCTATTATCATCGCCTTCTTTGTTGTTTTCCCTCCAGAACCCCACCCGAACAACAACATTTCTTCTTCACGTCTTCTAAGCCCTCCTTAAGACAGAGAAAGGGAGACGGAAGTTGATTCTGTTTCGACGAAACTGAAGAAATTTTCATAAAAACACCCGCGATTCTAACTAAGATGATGTCCATTTCATTGTCCTTTTCTCTCTCCGTCAGTCAAGCCAACAACACCGAAAAACAATTAATTTCCACTCACTGACACACAATTAGCATATTCATGGGCTCCCCATATTCCCAATGGGACCCCATAATTCCGATATGGAATACATTTGTTATCGGTCTGTGTGCCGGTTTGTCCCAGGATAATTTAGAGCAAAAACTGAATTTCTTGGCTTAATTTGTAGAGCCGAAATTTGAGTGTCAAGTGATTTTTTTTCGAGGAAACTTGATTTTTTCGAAAGTTTTTAAGAGGGAGATTTCAGTAATTTTTTTATTTGTACTCAAATGGTCGCCCCAATCACAGTTTTATTATGGTTCTTTTTTCCAGAAAAAGCGCGTTCCGCTGCACTAGACGGCGGACTAGCGTTTGGGGAAAGCTCTTCCATCAAAAAGGCCTGAATTTGGTGGAAGAGCTTTCCCCAAACGCTAGTCCGCCGTCTAGTGCAGCGGAGCGCGCTTTTTCTGGAAAAAATAGCCAAAATAGCGAAAAAAAAATTTTTTTCATAAAAATCATTAACTCAAGAAAATCGATTTTCAAATCGCGAACTTACATTTTTCTAATCTATTTCAAACAATGCAGAACTTTTAGCTGATTCGATTGCACCTAATTTCGCTGCTCAAAACGCTCTAGAATTTTTAGACGATTTTTAAATTTTTCGTGCTGAAATTTCAGTGCAAAAATTTAAAAATCGTCTAAAAATTGTTCTACAGCGTCTTGAGCAGCGATATTAGGCTCATTCAAAGCAGCGAAAAATTCTGCATTTTTTGAAATTGATTAGAAAAATGTAAATTCGCGATTTGACAGTCGATTTTCTCGAGTTTTTACGATTTTTATGCAAAAATAATTGTTATTTTCGTAAATACTGGAATTAGGACGATTATTTGAGTGCAAATTAAAAATGAATGAAACCCCTTTTTTTTAATTGAGAAAAAATTAAACAATTGAGGAAAAAAGTAGTCACACAAGCTTCACTCAACAAAAAAACTGAAACCAAATTTTCGAAAACTGAAAACAAATTTTCAAATCGCCCATGTCCCTTTAAACGACCGTATCACCATTTTCGCTATTAGATATCATTGTAACCGATATTCCACAGACACCTCCAGTATACAGAATTACTCATTCATCAGTTGACTTTTCCCCCAGTTTTCACTGTCCTTTTTGTCGATTTTTTTTCTGTTCCTCAAAATTCGAATTCTGAGTCATAATACGGTGTATAAATGACCTGTTTATTCCTAACGCTATTTAAATTTTTTTTGTGAATGACTGTGCAATGAAAAAACAACAACATTTCATTCTTCCGGAAGAAGTTCAAAATATTCATTATCAGTAGTAGCGACCCCCTATTTTTGAAATATTCCCATTTTCGTACTATCGCTAACTCCCAAAACTGGGTCAACTCTTTTCTCTTCCATCAGCATCTGGTGCCTCATGCAATGATCAAATATTACGAAACGATAGTGGGGGAAGAGAGAGAACAACTTGGAATGTTCACTTTTCCTTCGTAAATATTTCGATTCCGAGATGACTCACTTTTTATATATTGTTGTTAAATATGTGAGTGTGAACAGATAATACGCTTTTGATTTGAAAGTTTAAGCTAGAAATTTAGTTGCTAAACTTTTTGAAAATTCTAAATTTATGGAACTCTCCTCTATGCACCCCGAAAATCCTTAGATATCGGCTGATTTTTTGGAAGCTTCCAAGTAGCATTTTTATGCTTGTTTCCTTACCAAAAAAATGATACAGAGAGGCAGAAGGAATTTCGTGAACTCGAAACTTATGGAACTTTCGTCTATTGATGATCGAGCTAATCTTTAGAAGTTCTGAAGTTTTTTTTTTGCTCAATAGAACGATCCAAAGAGATGTTGACTGTCTAGGAAATGCTGAAACGTCAATTTGACGATTTTCTTGATTCTTCGATGTCTTCTATATGAATTCGACGCGTTTCAATATTAGACAGTCAGCTGAATGTATTCTGAACTTCAGAATGCCTCTAAAGAATCTGAAGATCTTCTAGAAGCGCCAACGTATTCTAAAAGCGTCTCAAGCTTCCCAGTCTTTCTCGAACAGCTGCCAAACGTCTGGGCTTCGTCTAGACGTTGTTTGGAAATCTGAAGAGCATCTGATGTTCACCTGGCTCCATACATGTGATCCGGACCTTTTCGGACCTTTGCGAGCCGTCGATTTTTTCGCTTCAAATTTGAAATGGTATCAAAATCACCAAGATTGCCTGTCTCACTTTTTGTATAGAAATTGAAGAACTTCATCAAGTTCTAGACAACAACTGAGACTGGCAATCTTGTTGATTTTAGTACCATTTCATAGGTCTCAGCGAGTTCCACATTTTGGTATGAAAATTGACCAAAAATTTCGAATTTGAAGTAGAGAAAATCGACGGCCCGCGAAGGACCGTGAAGGCCCAGATCACATGTATGGTGTCAATTGTTCTTCGAACGGTTAACATAGGCCTTAGCATCTCCGGAACGTCTTCTGATGTACCAAGCATTTTTGGAGGCTTTTCTGAATGCCCAGAATCTGGTTTCCAGAAGTTTCAGGATCTTCGGAATGTTTCCAGATGCTCCAAGCATCGTCAGACTCTATTCTGAAGGCACGGCAGGTTTCGTTTACTTCCAGACATCTAATGACTCATCTGGATAACCTAACAAACTAAATACCTTGGAAGCCTAAGAATCTGTATCTTCCCTACCTCTCTAAACCTCTCCATCGCTCATTTTCCTTTATCTACCCAAATAAAACCCCCGAAACCAATTCCCAACCGTTCCCCCGCTTGTAATACCTATTGTTTCCCCGGCCCATCCACCCGGATCATTTACCACACATGTTTCACATACTATTTCGATGCCTCTTTTCCAAAATCGAAACTTTCCGAAGACAAAGAAAAACGACGGCCTTGTCCACCACCACCAGAGTGTGCAATGTGTTATCAGTGAGACGGTCAACTCCACTAGCGGTGGCGTTTTCCATCTGTCAATTTGAGGACATATAAACGAGAAAAGGGGAGAAGAACCTATACTCTTTTCTCTGTCTCTTTCTCTGCGTCTCTCCACGGGACACTACGCTATTCCATACTCTCTCGTCATTCGTTCGCCTCTGCCCTCCAAACGACGCTCCATCCACTCGATTCGCCCTCTGTCCATTGTGTATCTCTCTTCTTTCTTTTTTTTTCTTGTCGAAAAAATGACAATTTTCACACTTTTCGATGAGTCATCAATTTGGTTTTCAGATCAACGTGTAGATGAGTGTTCCAGCTTGAATCATCAAAAAAGAGAAGGAAATTAAGATCAAAGGAATAGAGGGGAGCAAGAATGTCAATGTCCAGGAGCACGATTCAGGAGTTGTGCGATTTTGTGCAGCGTGAGTTTTTTGAGGTTTTTAGAGTCCGGGAAATCTAGACACTGGATGTAAAAACAGGTAGGAAGAGTTGGAAAATCTGAAGAGAAAAATTTAAATTTTCAATTTGAAACCCAGAGAAAAAACTTTTTGGAATTAAGAAAATAAGGAAAAATGAGAAATTTCACAGGTTTTTGAAGCTCAAAATGTACAAAAATTCAATTTTTTGATACCGGTAGACTCCTAGTTTTTTGAGCTTTTTTATTCTATTATGCCCAAAATTAGGAAAAAAATTGGCGGTTTTCACCAGCTGGAAGCCTGGGAAAGGTTCCAAAACTCGAAAACTTTCCCAAAACTTCAAAATCCAAGTTTTTCAAAACTTCAAAAACTGAGTATCTTCTCCAGAAAATTTTCTATCGATTAGTACCATTTTCATCGAAATCGGACAATTCAGAGCTGAGAAATCTGACTTTTGACGATTTTGACCAACTGAAAGCCTTGAAAAAATTCATAAACTCAAAAACCCTCCAAAAAAATCAATATCCAACTTTTGTCAAGCTTCAAATTGAGAATCTTCCCCAGAAAATTTCCTATCGATCCGTACAATTTTAATTAAAATTGGATCACTCGGAGCTGAGATATGGCTTCAAATATTGAAAATCTTAATAGTTCATAAACCCAAAAAGGCTTTATAAAGCTTGAAAGGAGTTCTGGGCTTTTCTAGTGCAAACCTGATAACTTAAAACACTATAGAATCAATTTTAGACGAGTTGGAAGCTTTGTCAGTGAAAAAATTGCTTTAGGAACTACTAAATTTGAAAAAGGCCCTCCAAAAGCTGAAAATGCTCTTTGGAGACTCCGTAGGCAAATCTTGCCGATAAAAATGCTCCAGAATCAGTTTTCAAGCGTCATATCACCCTGAAATTCTCTCTCGATCCGTACAATTTTCATCAAAATTGATCCATTTTCAGACAAACCCTCACAAATCCTCGGCAACAAATTCTTCGACTCTCGCATCGTTGTACAGGTCGACGTGGCACACAAGGCAGACAAATATGAGCCGCGCATTTTTATCATATCCAAATTTAGGTTAGTCTTGAATTGCTCTATTTGTCCCTTCATTATAACGATTCCAGAATATTCCTTCTTATGGGTAAAACAACATCCTCACTGAAAATCGAAAAATCGTTCCATGTGCTGACGATCAAGGCGATTCATGTGATCGCCGAAGATGAAGTGGTGATTCATTTGGACGATGGGGTGCACAAGAAAAAGATGAATGTGAAGTGTGCGGTACAGACGGCCGGGCATTTGGCCAGGCAGTTGTTGTCGGCGATTAAGCATTATTTTCCCGATTTTGGTGGGTTTTCGATTTTTTAAAAGTTTAAGATACTCTCTGAGAAATTGGCTTTTGATTGGTATAATTTTCATAAAAATTGGTCTGCTAGAAGTTGAAATTACAAGCGAAAAATGATCCCAAGGTTTTCATCCGAATGTGGTTTTCTACTAGAAAATTTCTAGAATTTGCCGAAAAATCAGTTGAGAAAAACTTAAGGATCTTTTACCTAAACTCAAGTTTGAGGGAAGCTTGAGATCCTTGAAAATAGTTTTTAAAACCTTGAAACTCGTTCAAAAACCTTAAAAATTGTTTAAGAGCCTTGAAAATCATTTAAAACTCTCAAAAATCGTTTAAAAACCAAAAAATTCGTTCAAAAATCCTAAAAATAATTCAAAAACTTTTGAAATACTTATAACACCTTTAAAATTTTTTTTAAATCTTTACTAATAACATTTGAAAACTTCTGTATGTCTGTTTGTATGTTGCAGGCTGTAACTAAGCCCAAACTGAACCGATTTCGATGAAAGTTATACAGAAAGATCAGAAATTTTTCCTATATGATGCCCATATGTTTCGATTTTTGACAGCTCAAAAACTGAGCAAGTTACGGCTCATTTCGTGAATTTTCAGTACTAATTTCGGTACCGAAAATGTGTCGCTAACCCTTTCGTATACTCAAAGTTAACCGATTCTTTTGAAATTTTCACAGTTTGTTCCTGATTATCTGAGGATGATGCCCGTCTATTTTGTTTCTTGAAATTCCAATTCTGACGCCTTCTGGAGCACTTTTCCTGAGCAACTGGATTCGTTTTCGCATGCGCGACGACAGAGAGGCAGAGACAATTTCACTCGCGCGGCGGCAGAGAGGCAGGGCACACACAAAGTATAGTGGCCGACGCGGACCTCGATTGATGTCGGCTGCTTACTTTCATCACCCCCGCCGACAATGAACGAGGCGCCGGTTCAGTTACCCAAGTTTGGGGAGAGATTCGCGAGGGAAAGAGATAGATGGGTCGAATTTTATGTCATTGTGTTTGTCTCAACACGAGGAGACAGAATATGTTAGAACATTTTGGGAAAGTTGAATTTGAAGGAATGTTATCGTGGTTTGAAACTCCAAAATGTGTCTAATCTGATTCCATGAAGTACTAAATGTGTTGCTTTGTGGTTCCGAAGGTTCACCGTTTTAAGAAAGAACCGAAGGCTCTGAAAACGAAACCGAAAGTTCCCAGTTAAAAAGACAGAGCCGAAGGCTTTGAAAATGGAACAGTAGGTTCAAAACCTAGAGTAAGCGAAGGCCAGGTGGATGAGCCCCGGAGGGGCGACAGCCACCTGGTTTCAAAAATAGTTCACAAACTTTGAAAATCGTTTAAAAACCTTGTAAATCATTTTAAACCCTTGAAAATCGTTTAAAAGCCGTGAAAATGGTTTGAAAACCTTGAAAATCGTTCAAAAAATCTCAAAAATCGCAAGTTTTCTTGGTGATTTTTTAAAGATGTTTGAGCGATTTTCAAGATTTTCAAAGTCAACCAATTATTTTTCCATTTTTCGCATATTTAAAATCTTCCAATCTCTCCAATTCCATTCCCATCGTCTTCCCCACCCTCGATTGCCCTTGGGAAGTCCTCTTGCACCCCAAATACCGTCTTTTATCACAGAGAATACCCATATTCAGAATATGTGCCCCGGTGGCCGAGTGGTCTAAGGCGTGAGAGTGGGATCTCGTTGGGTAAAACCGATCGTGGGTTCGAATCCCACCCGGGGCAAAACATTTTTTGCTTTTTCCTTGGAAGTTTGAATTGTTTTCAGTGTTTCTAATCGGGATTTGAGTGGATTTTGAATTTTAGAATGTCAAAATTTTGATTTTTGTTGATTTTTTTGCGAAATTTGGTTTTTTTTTACTCAAAAGTGGGTTTCCTGGTGATTTTTATAGAATTTGTGAACGTTTTGGATACCGGAAATTGACACAAAGTTATTGAATTCTCAACCTTCAATTTCCAGGCTCTCACCTCAACTCGACCATCGACGTCAACCCTGCCTCCCTCTACACTGAATTCTCCTCCCTTCCCTCGGCGTCTCCCCGCCCGTGTCATTCCTTCAGAAGAACCTACGCGGCCCTCTGCGACTTCTACGATCAACCGTACCGGGAAGAAGTCTCATGGGACGTTGAGAAGATCTATACGGCTAACAAGTTGAAGGATTTGAAAATTGACGATTTCTCGCATCTTTTGCCGAAGGACTTGCTGCCAATAGTCGGTGTGCTACAGTACTCCTCATATTTTACGGGACTGATTTGTGATGCTGTACGGGTGTCGTCGGAGGTTATCGATGTGGTGTTGAGTGTGATTCGGAAGTCGCATAATTTGAAGAAGCTGCAGTTGAGGAGTTGTGGGCTGCCAAAGTGAGTTGGATACAGAAGGTTTTAAATGCGTCTGGAATCTTTTGGAGCATATGTAGTGCTTCTAGAACGCTCTGAAATCGAGGATTCCGGGGAGCAGGAATTGGATTTTTAAGATTTTCAAGCTGAAAATAACCCTAAAAAACAAAGAAAATGATAGATTTTTGACACAAAAATATGAAATTCTGGAAAAAAATTGAACCAAAACCATCACTTTTTAATGAGAAATCACGATATCCGGATCATTTTCGATGTTTTCTAGCTCAAACTAACTAAAAAAAGCGATTTTCATGCTCTAAATGATCGAAAAACCTCAAGAAACGCAGATTTTTGTCCTTGAAAAAATCCCAATCTTTTTGCATAATTTTCATCACAATCGGTCCACAAGCTCCTGAGAAAATCTAGAAATCGAAAAACTATCGAGTTCTGACCAAAAATATGAAATTCTGAAAAAAATGATTTTGAACCAAAAGAAACTCAGTTTTTTATTTTGAAAAATCCCTGAAAAATGTTCTGAAATCGACTAAAAGTCTCTGAAGGATGCCAACCTCCTCCAGAACCCTTTTTCTGAAGTTCCTGAGCGTTTTTTGGGCTTCTGGAACTTTACTGACCCCTTTGAAGGGATTTTGATGATTCTGAGCTATTTTGACGATTTTGAGCACCCCCACATAGGCTAAATTTCCCCGATTTTCAGAGACTTTGTCACTCTGCTCGCCTCCGCTCTTCATAACAACCCAAATGCCTGTCTCGAGCACCTCGACATCTCCAGGAATCCCCTCGACGACAAGAAAGGATTCACGATTCTCTCGTCAGTCCTCCCACGATTAACCCAACTGAAATATGTCAACGTCGCCGAGTGTCAACTGACGGATAAGTCGATGACATTGTTGTGTACCGGACTTTATAAGTGAGCTCTCATTTCAGCTTGGATTCTTAAAAAATTTGAATTTTCAGTGGAATGACATCATGCAAAAGTGGCGGAATGCAGTTGACCGAGTTGATTTTGTCGACGAATCCGATAAAGGATGATGTGAGTTGGGAGAATATGAAATTTTTAAAATTTTCAAAAAAAAATTTTTTTGAGAAAAAAACATTTTTTATCGAAAATTCATAATTTTTTGTGTCAATACCAAGATTTTCAGGGACCATAAATGTGAATTTCAAGCTGAAAATAATCCGAAAAACCTAGAAAATTATAGATATTTTACCCAAAAAATATGAAATTCTGAAAAAAGTTAATTTTGAACAAAAAAACCTAATTTTTAATGAAAAACTACTATTTTCGGGTCATTTTCAAAGTTTTCTGGCTCAAAAATAGCGATTTTTATGGTCTAATTGGCCGAAAAACCTGAAGAAAAACGCAGATTTTCACGTCCCTGCAAAATAGATTTTAGCACAGATTTTTTTGGCAACGATTTTTTGCACAGCCCATTTTCTCATAAAGATTTTCTGAAAAATTTCCTATCTTTCCGTATAATTTTCACTAAAATTGGCCCACAATCTCCGGAGATAATCCAAAAATCAAAAAAGTGTTCGATTTTCGACCCAAAAATGTAAAATTCTGAATCTTAATTTTGAACCAAAAATCACGATTTCCGATCTCAAGAACACACATTTTGGTCCCTGAAGAATTCCACATATTTCTGTATAATTTTCATTAAAATTGGTCTACAAACCCTTGAGATAATTTAAAATTCAATAAATGCTCTTCCAGATCTCCTCGATCATCAACCTCGTCTCCATCTGCACCTCCCTCCGTGTCCTGGATCTCTCCGACACTGGAATCCATCTAGACAAACTCTGGAATTCTCTGAAATTCGGTGGACTTCAAATCGAAAAACTCCTTCTCAACGGATGTACCCTCGGAGGAAAGAAGTCAGAAGGCGTTCAAACTGCAAAGGAATACTTCTCGATGGCAGTGAATCTAACGCATATTTCCTTCAACAACACATCAATGTCATCGGATTATCTGAAAGCAGTTCTTCTGGGTCTTGCCTCGAATCAACAACTTCAACCGTTCCGTCTGGATCTTGACGCTACTTGTGAGAAAGGATCGGCGAATGTTCTCGACGCATGCATCGGCGGAGTTCGTTGCGAGACCCTTAGCTTGAGGGACAACAATTTGGATGGAGATCTTCAAGGAGTCCTTCAAAGCCTGATGATGGTCACATGTCTGCGAAGGCTCGACATCGGTGGAGCGAATATGAATGCGTTGAAGAAGAATAATAAACAGGCGCATGTTATCAACAAGATCCTTTTGGATGTTGTAAAGTTGTACAGTGAGGAGGGGTGTCTCGAGGAGCTCAATTTATCTGAATGTCGCCTTGGAGCATATCTCAGTGTCCTGTTGAACACCCTCGGAGCAACGACCACCCTGAAGAGCCTAGATATATCTGGAAATGAGATAGGAAACTTTGGAGCGCGTATTCTCTCGAAAGCCCTTCAGGTCAATGTATCCCTTCGCTCGGTGTCCATAGACAATAATCATATTGGAGCCGATGGATTTGTGGACCTGGCGACTTCCATGAAGATGAATCATACTCTAACCCACTTTCCTTACCCAGTACAAGATGCTTTCGATTGTATGCAACGAGTGGAGAGGCCGAGAGCCGTCGCAGCGCTAACACAGATTCAAAACTGTCTCTATAGAAATCGAACGGCCATCGGAGCCGACGAGGCGAATTGTAAACGAATGTTCGCTGGTGGGGTACTTCAACAGATGGAGAAGGCTTCTGACGACGTCGTCGGCGGAATCATCGACTCCATTTCCACCTACGGACAAGAGTCATTCCCACCGCGGATGACAGAGATTATCGAGGATTTCGTGAGCAAATTCCAAGTGGAAGGAGGTCGCCTAATCTCCGAGAACATCTCGAGAACCATTGGTGGCGATTTGAATGCGACGTCCCGCCGAGCCGAGCAGCTGGCCGTTTTCCGGCTTACAGAAGTGTGCACCGAGCAAGTGAAGCATGTGTTTAGCGAATGGAAGTGGCGGGAGATGTGTGAGCATGTGGAGTCCGAGTTGTCACGAACGTCGATTGGAGGATCTGGAGACGCGTGTAGTCTTGGAAGAACGTCGTCGGTTGGCACTGGATCGCCGGCTTTATCCTCCCCGTTCACGCCGAAGAAAGTCGCAGGACACCGACCGAGAAGTATCATTGGAGACTTGACATCATCGACGACGTCTTCGGAAACTATTAACGGAGGGAGTGAGCAGGGAATCAATCTGGATCTTCCACCGAAACCATCCGGATTGTCGCATCTTCAAAAAGCGAGACCCCGAAAGCGTGGAGGCGCTTCTTCTGTGAGCCCATCTGATGACGTGATGCTCACGAGTAAATCTTCAAGTGGGGGACCTGAAAACGGAGACATGGAAGATCTGATCGAAGAAGTCGAGGAGGCGGAGGAGCCGAAAAGAGTGCCGATGGGCGGAAGGGTTGCCATGATTCCGGATACTTCGCTTCTATCCCAAGTGCATCTGAGGCCATCGGCGGATCGAACAATGTCAGCGGCGAGTTCGGATTTCTCGCTATCACCGAGAGGAGAAGCATCGCCAACGACGGCTCACAAGATTATGACGACGTCGAGTGTATCGGACTCGCCACCGCCGTTGCCGCAGAGGAATCGGTAAGGATTTGAAAGATTCTAGAAAGTTTTGGAGCACAGGCGTTTTGAAAATGTGATATTTCGAAGGCAGACATTCTGAAAGCGAGACATTTCGCAAGTGCGACGTTTCGAAAGCAAAAAATTTTTTAAAATTCAAAAAAATTTCTATGGAAAAAGAGAGGTATTTTTCCCTAGAATGGTTGGAAAGTTTTGCTTTCGAAACTTCGCACTTGCGAAACGTCACACTTTCGAAATGTCGCACTTTCGAAACGTCCCACTTGGAAAATATCTGCCTTCGAAATGTCGCGGAGCCAAAATTTTAGAATTCAAAAATCCATGTTGAAAATGATAACATTCTGGATCCCAAATCCGAAGACAGTCAAAATCTCAAAAACCCGGGAAAAACTTTCGAAACGTCGCACTTTCGAAACGTCGCACTTTCGAAATGTCACACTTAGAGCCAGAAAAAGGATCCCTGAAAAATTCTCTATCTTTCTGTTTAATTTCCGACGAAATTGGTCCACAGATTCTCGAGATAATCCACAAATCGAAAATTAACTACGTCTCACTTTCAAAGTGTCTTCTTTTGAAACGTCATACTTGCGAAACGTCACACCTTCGAAATGTCACACTTTCGAAATGTCGCGGAACCAAAATTTCAGAATCCAAAAATCAATGTTGAAAATGATAACATTCTGGATCTGAAGTCCTAAAACAGTCGAAAGCTCAGAAACCCCGGAATTTCTGAATTCCCAAAACCCTAACCCTAAAAAAAAAACTCACATGCTACAGTAACCACTACAGAAAGTGTTACCACACTTGCGAAACGTCACACTTTGAGAAACGCTTAAAAATCAAAGAACAACGTCTTCAAAATCCGAACTACGTCAACAAAAAATCAAAAATATTTCATTCTCAAAAAGTATTCAGAGTTTCTTTCACTTCTTCTCCTCTTCATCAGTCTTCTTCTTATCCTCCTCATCCTTTTTCTCATCCTTCTTATTATCCGCATCCGAATCCTCTTTCTTCTCGTCCTTCTTCTCGTCCTTCTTCTCCTCACCACCACCACCACCACCACCCTCTTCCTTCTTCTTCTTTTTCTTATCATTATCACTCAAACTCTTATTAAATTCACTATTCTCAATAATCTTATTCCACGTCTTGTAGTCTCCCTTATTCTCCGCCTTCTTCTTATCGCCCAACTCTTTCTTCCGGTCGGCGTCCTGCTTCTTCGGCTGAATCGCGTCGAACGTGTCCTCTTGCTTCTCCTTCTCCTTATTCTTCTCGGATTTTCGATCGTTCTCCTTCTTCGGCGCTTCGGGCTCCTTCACCTCGCTATGCTTCGTTGTCTCTTTCGCGGGCTCCGGCTCCTTCTCGGCTTGCTTCACAGAGGAAGTGGACGCTGGTGGAGCCACTGGATTCGTCATTTTTGACGCTTTGCTGGCGTTGGCTGTCTGGAAATCAAATATTGAAGAAATTACAGTACGGAGTTGCAATCCGGGCCGAAACGGAATAGTGATTTTCAAATCAAAATTCATATAAAAATGAAGAGCTCGATGAGATCTACAGAATGGTAGTTAGACTGTCTAAATTCCATATCTATATTTTCCATAAATCCTCAGAAAGCGGACGGGAGATTTCGGTCCGTTCGCTTTCTAACGTATTTTGGAAAGTATGGATATGGAATTTAGATATTCTAACTACCATTCTGTAGATCTCATCGAGCTCTACATTTTAATAGAAGTTTTAACTTAGAAATCACAATGTAGAGCGGAGAAAATCGTCGGACCGAATTGCAACCCTGTTACAGTAACCCTGGGCCATGGAGCCCTGAAGAATAATTACCGGCTTTGCAGCAGGCTTTGGTTTCGCTTTCGCCTTTGACTTGCACCCGACGAGAACTGCCACGGACAGTAACGAACTGGAAAAAATTGAATTTCTAGATCCTAAATGTTGGAAAAAACCAACTCCGCGACATTTCGAAAGTGAGACAATTCGAAAGCAAAAATTTAAAACGAGTATTGCTCGAATTCGAATTTTTAATTAATTTACAGTTATTTTGAGCCCAAAATCACATTTTTTGGATCAGATTGAGCCGAGTTATGATTTTTTGAAATTAAAAAAAAACCTTTTTTGGAGTTTTTTTTTCGGAAAAATTTGGTTTTTGATGTTTTTAATAGTCAGAAAATCAGATTCTTTAAAAATTCTTGCTTTCGAAATGTCACACCTTCGAAACGTCACACTTTCGAAACGTCCCGGAGCCAAAATAAAACTAACATTGTGAAAATGTGATAAACACAAACGGCTGGAATCATTCTCTGTCAGTTTTGACGGTTGTTGTGTTCTAGACTGATTTCGGATACTCAGATGATGATGGAGATTTTTGTGAAATAAGAATGCTTTGAAGTTTTTTCGAATAAATTCTTTTGTTTTCGTGGAATTTGGGGGAAGAAAAAGTGCAAAGGAGTTTTAAATTTTCCACGTGAATTTTCAGAAATTAATAACTTTTTTCAGGGGGATCGGATGAAAATACGGTCAATAGAAAAAATTTTCCCTATTTAAAAAGCTATCGACTGGTTAAAAATCCGTTGAATTTCAGAGAAAAAAAAACTTGAAAAATTAAGCCTTTTTTGCCGCAATTGCTTTCAAAATCGGCATTTTCCGGCAAAAATCGTAACTTTCGATAGCTTTTTTGATAAGGAACACTTTTGCTGTTGGCCGTGTTTTTACCCGACCACCCTGAAAAAAGTTATACGCTTTTGAATAATTTTTTTTCCCGTACAAAAACCAATTTTTCTTTCAGAATCGGTCCCGGCGGTGCTCCGCCACCCCTTCTCCCTCCGAAGCCTGAGCCTCGTACCCGTTTGGTTGGCCTCAACTCGGGCGGCTCCCCGACAACCCCGCCAGCCACTGCTGAAGACGATGAGAACGCGAATAGCCGACGATCGGTGGCCGATATGGCGAAAATCTTTCAAAAATGATTATCAATTTTCCTATGTTCCCTGTGACACTTTCCTCTGAAAAACGGATTATTACTATGCTTAAAACGGTCACATAGTTTTCATATTTTTTAAACTTTTCTCTGTCACCAAAAATTCCTTCTTGTATTTATTATTTTTTATTGAAAATTCAAATTTTAACCCGCACAGCTTTACCTGGCATATTCTTTTCCTCTTCTTGTATCTACTTTTTGCGAGTCGCATTTCCTAAAATTTCCATGTCTCATTATATCCGGAACTGTTCACTTTTCCCTTGTTGTTATATGTATTTACAAAAAAAAAACGCGGTTTTCTATTTTATAAATGATGACTTTTCTCTTTTTTTTCTGTGGAAGATTAGTGGAAAATTGAGATTTTGAGCCTGAAATTCATTAAAAATGAGAAAAAATCCCCACAATAATTTTTTGATTGGTCTCGACGCGAAATTGAGTTATGCAAGTGCGCGCCAATGGGAGCTAGTAGAAAACGCGGCAAAACAGCGTTTTTAAATTTTTTCAACGAATTTTTGCATTTTTTAACTTTATTTTTCGCAATTTTTGGTGTTTTTTTTCGCATTTAAAAGCTTGTTCTCACATTGTTTTAGGTTGTTAGAACGCTATAGAATGCTACTTTGTTCGATATTCTTGGTTTTAACTCATAAAATTGCTCAAAATCGTTATTTTTGTTTTTTTTTTCAGAAGCGAAAATGTTCGGCGATCGGCGAAAAACTGGAGGCCCGAGCTTCAACGGTGGTCGCTTGTCGACGGCTGTCACACCCACCAAAAGATTCACAGACTGTGGAATCGGATCGACTAGAAAGTAAGTTTTTGGCTCCAAAATATTTGAAACGAAAGTCCAAAAAAAAATCATAAAAATAATTCCAGACCAGAAACCGCGCGTCTCAGTATGAGTCAAGGGCATCGGCCATCGCTTTTCCAAAAAGGCTCCGCAGTTCCGCCACGAGACGTCAAGACGTTGAAAGCGGCGAATGTTTCGAAAATCTTCAACTTTCTTGTCGAGAGCGACGGATCAGAAGCGCCATCGGAGAGCACGATTCGATCGCCACCAGGAAAAAATGATTTCATTGCGATTTTCGAGTCAATGTATCAGCACTTGAGCAAGGATTACGAGTTTCCAGCGTCGGCGCGGATGGAGGAAGAGGTCTCCTCGATTTTCAAGGGCCTCGGATACCCGTTTCCACTCAAGAACAGCTACTTTCAACCGATGGGAGGTGCTCACGGATGGCCGCATTTGTTGGATGCGTTGGCGTGGCTCGTCGACGTGGTGAAGATGAATCAGGCTGTGAGCCGGGACACTCAGAATATTCTCTTCGGAGATTTTATGGATCAAGGGAAGGTTCAAGAGAAGGCGTTGAGCTATATGTGGTATTCGAAAGTGTTCCGGGATTATACGAACGATCGGAAAGCGGCGGAGGACAAGGATGGAGAGTTCTGGACGAATTCGGGAGCGGAATTGAGGAGATATTTCGAGAATTCGAATGATAATGAGGAGATGATGACGAATTTGCAGAATGTCCTGCAACAGTTGCACTTCGATTGTGATGAGATTGAGGCGGAGGTAAGAATAATGCCCTGATAGCTCCAAACTTGTAGTTTTTAGTCTCAAAATCGATCGTTTTTGTTGATTTTCGATGTATTTAGTAGTAGAACGCTTTAAAATTACTCAAAAACCTGAAAAATTGGCCAAAAATCGCTCAAAAACTGTAAGCTAACTCCATATTTAGCAGCGCAAGGCTTGTTTTTGGTCATTTTTGCTCTTTCCAGTATTTATGAAAATAAGAAACTTTTTTCATTAAAATTGTTAAAAGTCGTAAAAATAGCGCTTCAAATCTCAAAATTTCGCTGATTCGAATGCACTCGTCGCTCAAAACACAATAGAATTAATTTTTCACCAAGTT
This sequence comes from Caenorhabditis zanzibari, assembly GCA_963966625.1. Lineage (NCBI taxonomy): Eukaryota > Metazoa > Nematoda > Chromadorea > Rhabditida > Rhabditidae > Caenorhabditis > Caenorhabditis zanzibari. The sequence continues at coordinate 11,859,613 of OZ016468.1, forward strand.
TCTAAAATTCCAGAACAAAAATTTGAAAATAGTACAAAAAATTGTCTACCCTAAAAAAATGACTGAATTCGTTTTTGAGGGTTTTCTTGACTTTCATATTTTCGAATTCTGAACTTCGGAGCTTCAGAAGTCATTTAGATTCTTTAAAAAATCAAGATTTTCACTATTTTCGCAGTTTTTTTCTTATTTTCGCAGTTTTTTTCAAAAACTAAACTGCGAAATTCGTGAAAATCTTTGAAAATTTTCAGGATTTGAATGACTTCTGAATTTTTTGAAGTTCAGAATCTGAAAATTTGAAAACCACAAAAACCCTCCAAAAACGAATTCAGTCATTTTTAGCCTGGAAAATTTTTTGTGCCATTTTCAAATTTTTGTTCTACAGTTTTAGAAAATTATTGAAAAATTGTCTATAGCGTCTTGAGCAGCGATTTTAGGCGCGTTCGAATCAGCGAAAAATTCTACATTTTTGAAATATTATTCAGTTTTCCCAAGTTTCATCGCGCTCCATTGCGAACTTGGGGAAATTCAAAATTTTGAGCTTTCCCGCTCACTTGTTTCTCATGTAGGTCACGTCAAATATAAAAATTTTGTTGATTTTGCGGTTTCGACGTGACCTACAAGAGAAACAAGTGAGCGGGAAAGCTCAAAATTTTGAATTTCACCAAGTTCGCAATGGAGCGCGGTGAAACTTGGAAAAATTGGATAATATTTAGGTTAGAAAAATGTGAGTTCGCGATTTGAAATGCGATTTTCTCGAGTTTTAACGATTTTTTGAAAAAAAAAAGCTATTTTTGTAAATACTGGAATTGAGAGATCCTTTTGAGTATAAAAGAAAAATGACTCCGGTTCCATTTTACAGAAGATAAGGAAAATTATAAAATGACTGGAATCTTAATTAAAAATGTAACTTTTCTATATATTTGCATTCCAGAAAGGCCAAGAACAGACCTACGTGGAAGACATTGCTCGAATGAAGGACGACATCCGAAAAGCGGCCGAATATCTCGAATCGACTCAACGTGTCAAAGAGCTGAAGCAAGCGGAATTCACCGCAGTGAAGCAAGATCTCGACTCGAGAAAAGCCGAGTTGGAGAAGGCGGTTGGAATGGTGATCGAGTTGAAAGAGAGAATCGAACAGCAGAAGCGAATCCACGGTTGCAGTGGAAAAGAAGTTCGACAGATGAATCTGGAGAACAGTAAGGATAAGGAAATGCTGTCGGAGCTGCAGGCGGAGTTGGACGAGATCTCGAAGGAGACGTGGAGACTGAAGAATGATGATAGTTTCAAGGATCAAACGAAGAAATTCGTGCAAGTCCTGGTTAACATCAGAAAGATGCTCGCCAATCTCAACATTCAGTTGAACCTTGACCTACTTCAAGTTCCCAAAGATGAGCAAGAGTTGAAGGTTTGCTGGGAGACACTCAACGGCGTCTGGGTTCCAGAAATTAGTCGTCAAATGCATCAGAGAAAGTTGGAGTTGGAGACTGAGAAGGCGAGATTTGTCGATAAGTTCGCGGCCGCTGAGTGAGTTTTCTTAATATTTCACTATTTTTGCACTGATTTTAGTCAGCTATCAACTTTTGACAGCCTGTTTAGACAACCCAATTCTTTATTCAAAAATTGGTTTCTTAAAGCATTTGTTGCTCATTTTCGATCAGTTTGAGCTATTTTTCGAGCAATTTGGAGCATTTTGAGCCATTTTTTGCTTATTTTGGAGCATTTTGAACCATTTTTCGAGCAACTACATTCGAGCTCTGCTAATAGTGGTAATTTTGAAATCCCGTTTTCCTCAGTAATGTCGAGATAAAAATTAACGTTTTCTATATGAATCGATAGCTGAGATTATCCTTTTTTAGTTTGTGAGAAACCAATTTTTGAATAAAAAATTGAAATGCCTAAACAGATTGTCAAAAGTTGATTTCTTAGCGAAAATTTTGAACTTTGACGTTCTCGATAACCTAAAATCCAATTTTTCCAGAGAACGAATCCAAATCGAGAACGAGAAGCTGTGCGAGGCGAAGAAGAAGGAAGGACGCGACGAACGAGTTCAGCGAATCGAGCGAGAGGAATGGAAGGTGGCTCGGCAGCAGCTGGAGAAGCGATACGACGAGTTGGAGAACGAGAAGGAGGTGTTGACGAAGAAGATGCATTTGGATGGAAGTCTGGAAAAGGAGATCAAGGAGGAGAAGGATAAGATGACCAAGATGGAGCAGGTGGCGGAGGCGAAGAGACAGGATTTGGAGATGGCGATTCGAGAGAAGTTGGAGAAAATGGTGGTGGAGATTTCCGAGATTGGACAGGAGAAGATCATGTTCCATGCGGAGTCGACGGATGTGGCGAGAGTCATCAATGAAAAGTGCTTGCTGGATTGTTGAGAAAACTCGTTTTTCTATTTCTTCTGAAGATTTTACTATTGATCTCTGTAAATAGTTTTTACCGGAAAAAAATTCCAATTTTTGTTCAAAAAAAAGTGTTTTGTCTTTGCTTTTATGCCCTGGTTTTTGCTTCAATTTCAGATCTTCTTTCCTGTTTTTGTTTCTCATTTTGAAACATGTTTTCTCAAAGTTTTATTAGTTCATCCGGTCAAAAGTAATATACAAAAACAGGATGTTTAGGGGAGCATCCTTGATAAGAAATTGATATAAAAATTCTACTGAAAATTAATAGAGAATTTGATTCTTCAATTTCTGAACCATGAAAATGTTCAATTCTATTTGGGCTATTCTGGTTTTGGTGTCTACCATGGCTCACGGAGCACCAAGGGGTACCACGACTCCTCCAGAGGAGATTCAGGCGGTAAGGGTTTTTTTTCCGGGAATTTGAAAATCTGAAAAACTGTGTTCTTGGATTTTTGAGTTCGAATTCAAACCAAAATTTCGAAATTTTCAGTCAACCATCAGTTATAATGGAATCACTCCAGATGTCTATCGTGTTTGCTGTACATTGTATCCAAATGTAAGTCTTTTCGAGGAAGAAAAATCTTTTGATTTTTACATACATTTATAATACTGAAAATTCCCTATCAAACAATATACTTTTCATAAAAATCGACCCACTCATACTTGAGATACAGTAGCTCGAAAATTTAAAGAAGGATTCAGGCCAAAACAATTTTTTTCCTAACTTCGCCGAAGTGGCGCCCGGAATCCTCCATTAAGACAACATTATTATGATGCATTTTCGTTACAGTAAACCACAGTAATCCAAAAAAAAATTATACAAACAATTACATATCAATTAGTATAATTTTCGCAAAAATCGGTGTATTCTTTCTTGAGATATTATTAGATGCATTTTTTACAGTAACCCACAGTAATCCAAATCTTCAAAATTTTCAGGGCAACATGACATGTACTGGATGTCCAGGATCCGACTGTAACTGCGATGGAAAGTTGTATGCTCTTGTTTAATTGAGTTTTCTCTGTACTTTTTTGAGATTGATAAAAATATTTATTCCTGAAAAAAAAGTTTCCAATATTTTCTTGACACTTTGCAACTACGACGTTTTGCAACGAGTCATTTCGCAACTGGTACAATATTGACCAGTTTGGACCGTCCTTAATTGCAAAATGACCGGTTGCGAAACATTTTTAAAATTTCGAAAAAAAATTCAAAAAAACTTTAAAAAAAAATTTCTTTATTTTTCAAAACAATTTTATACCCATCTGACTAAAAAAACAAATGATAAGAAGATTTGTATAAAAGTCTGCTGCAAAAAGGATGAAAACATTCAAAATGAATTCCTCTCTTATCACTGTTTTTCTTCTAACCACACTCTCTATTTCTATTTTCGGAGCTCCAGTCTCGAAGGATACTGTAAGAATTCATGTTATATTGGCCTGTTAGGTTCTCCAAAATTTCAGAATCTCCCAGTTGAAATTGAACAAAAAATGACGGATTTTGAGTGAAAGAAAAATGGGAGAAAAATGAGCCGATCAACTATAAAGTTTGTTGTGTACCCACGGATGTGAGTTTTTGGAATTCCAGCTAAGCGACATTTCGAAAGTGTGACATTTCGAAAGTAAAACTTTTGAAGCTCTTTGTTTGATTAAATATCCTACGAAAAGGGCTGAAGTGCTGCACAGTACTGAGGGATCGTACTTGCGAAACGTCGCACTTTCGAAACGTCGCACTTGCGAAACGTCACACCGAACTTTCGATTTTCAGTGGAGAAGCTACTGTTATCCATGCTGAACAACTGCACTTATTTTTTTGTTTTTTTGTTGTTGAAATAAAATTTTAAAATTTCGTTTTATTTCAAATTGAACAAATCAATAAAAGAACACACACAGCTAAAAATAGCAATACGATTTCGACATCAGAATATCCAATATTCGAACATCTTCCAAAAAAAAAAAAATTCTGGGAAAAAAGTGAGAGAGAAAAGTAGTTTGAAAACCGTACAAGGTCAATTTGTATCATAGTTTTTTTTTTTTGAAAATTTTTTTGGTTTTTTCTTGAATACACATGTACGTGGGAATGAGATGGCGACAAATTGAAGAAGGAGAAAATGGAGAAAATTCTGGGAAAATAGATTTTTAGCTCTTTCCTTGTCCGAGTTGAACTCTGCAACAGATGAATCCATTATCGTTTCCAGTGTAGAGACAAGCGGAATTGTCGGGACACGATTGTGGGGTACCGGCACGGGCGTATCTGGAAGAAATTGATTTTTTTGGATTTTGAAATTTTCAGATTTTTCAATTTCTGAGATTTTTGAGGTTTTGAGAGTTTTTTAGACGCAGGATTTTGAAATTACAAGAATTTCTAAAGTAGTTGAAATTCCAAGAAAAAATTGGGGTCTCATTATTCTTAACAGTAATCCCTACAGTAATCCATGGTTTCTTAACTACAGTAATCCGATTGAAGTACAACAGTACTGGTTTTTGGAGATTTTGAGATTTTCGAATTTCCAGACATTCAGATTTCGAGATTTTTTGAGATTTTGAGAATTTCAGACTTTCAGAATTTCCAATTTTTAGAGATGTGGAAAATTTTCTAATTACGGGATTTTAAAAGTTAAAAGATTTTCAGTCAAAACCCAAAAAAAATGTGTTTCGATTTTTGAAATCATGAAAATCTTTCAAAAGCTTCAGAAGTAGAACAGTAACCCCACCTACAGTAATCCCTGATTTTTGAGATCTTGAGATTTTTCTAATTGCAGGATTTTAAAGTTACAAAATTGTAATCTCATGTTTCCTTCACTACAGTAGTCTCTTTTTTCACTACAGTAATCATAAGTTTTCTTCACTACAGTAATCCCATATTTTCTCCACTATAGTTTAAAAAAATTCAGAAAAACTACAGTAATCTCACTTTTTTGCTACAGTAATCCTAAGATCACTTCACCACAGTCATCCTGTGTTTTATACGCTACAGTTATTCCTTATTTTCACTACAATTATTCCTTTTTTTGTTACAGTTATCTCATGTTTTCTTTACTACAGTAATCCAACTTTTTCTTCACTACAGCAATCCCAACTACCGTAATCCCATGTTTTCTACGCTACAGTAATCCCATTCCAAACTTCCCCTTCCCAAACTCACGGATTGCACGTCCTATAATTTCCAGCCAACTCAACAGGCACCAAATTGGCGGGTTGTGGTGGGCACACGTTCGGCAGCCGAACATCAGACTCCAATCCGCAACAAATGTATCTTTCCAAATTCGTCGAGAATTGACAATGTCTGTTGGCTCCGCATCCTTGGATCGCGTCGTTGAGTGGAGCTGATGGGGAGCAGTACTTGTATTGGGCACCGTTCTCTCCGGGTACTGGCACGAGTTGTGGTGGGCAGTCTGGAAAAGTTTTGTAGGTCTAGGGGTCTTAACAGTCAGAGGAACTAGGTTTTTGCAGTATCAACTCAGCGTGGAAACGCAGCGAATTACAAAGATAAAAGATTAGATAGTGTAATTCGCTATGAAGAGCTATAAAAGACTCACATCCAGTATCAACACTGTCTGGAGATCTACAACAGTAGAAGGCGTTGACGGAAGTGGTTGTGGTCGAGAACCAGCAGAAGAAGTTTCCTGGACAAGCTCCGTCGACATTTGGTGTACATTGCATTGGTTGAAGAGACAAGGCAGAGATGAATGGAGTGGAGGCCGCTGGGCAGAGAGCTGGAAGAGAAATTGATAAGGTTATTGTTAATATCACTAGTCAGGTTTTTCTCCAAAAACTTTCCTATCAATCTGTATAATTTTCATCAAAATTGGACCATCGGTAATCGAGTTATGAAGCTTATATATTTTGTCCATAAAGTTTTCCTTTATTTTCTTTTTTTAATTTCTGTGAAAATCTAGTTGTCTGCGTCTCTTCGTCCTACACTGAAACGCAGACAGTTAGAGTGCCTCGTCGTCTGAACTCTAACCGTTGAATGAGCATTTCTCGCTTCTAGATAAGCTAAAGAATTGAAAATTGAACGGAAATATGTGGAATTGAAAATAGAATCGAATAAAAGGCTTATATCCGTGAAAAATTTCCGATCGATCCATGTAATAAGTAATCGTACGTAGCTCCGAGCAAAGAGTTTGCATGGCTTAAACTAGACTTAAACTAGCTCATACTAGATTTTCAATGTAAGGATCGTGTTTAACGTTGAAAATTACCCTAGAACATAAATTTCGATAACTACAGTATACCTACAGTTCACTACAATTTGATCATTTTTAGATAAAAAAAGGGGTTCCTTTGAGGGCCCCAAAACGTGGTTTTCAGATATTCAATTTTTCTCAAATTTTGTGGATGTATCAGGCGATTCTGGAACTTCATTTTTGTAGTTGACAACTTTTTTATAGGACCCCGATCCAATGAGTTAAGACAAAAAGATTAACATGAACTTGAACTTTGCCTCTTTTCCGATCTAGTTTTCTTTCCACCTGTCATAACTAACTGGATTTCGGTCCTATTAAAAAGTGCTCAATTACAAAAATAAAGTTCTAGAGTTGAATAATACCCTCACAAAGTTTCTAACGAATTGGATATCTAGAAACCACGTTTTCAGGCTTTCAAAGTTTCCCTAAGTCCTCTTACTCACATTGAAGCTCCGTCGACGCTCCACAGCACACGTTCTGATCCAAAAGTGGCGATGAATAACAAGTGTATCCATCTGGACATCCACCGGAAACTCTTCCATTTCCACCTGGATTCGAGCACTGCACCAAACGAGACCCATCTCCGTCCTTGGCGACGACGGTTCCTGGTGGGCAGGCTTCCGAGAGACAATAGTTTTGACACGACTTTTGAGAAGCGAAATTATTTCTGTTTCCTTCGCATCCATTGTATTCGAAGGTCTGGCATGTCTTCGAGTCCGCGTTGAAGTACCATCTGGAGATTCTGGTGCTGGAGCAGCGGACTCCAACGTCGCGTGGTTGAGAGCACACGAAGTTCTTCGATGGGCAACAGAGGGACTTTGTTTGGTATACGGTACCAGTCCACGTGGTAACAGGGGTGCAGTAATGAGTAGATGGACATTGTCGGTTGGTAGTGCAAGCACGGGCGGCTCCATTCTGCTCCTTCCACACCTCTCCACCATCTGGACACGACTCGACTCTACAGTAATCCTTGCAATCTTGTTGGGTAGCAAAGTTGTTCGAGTTCCCGTCACATCCATTGAACGAGTATGTCTGGCAGGTACGGGTGGTTGAGTCATAGTACCAACGGGTGACAGCTGGTCCGCAAGATGCTCCAGATTTGTAGGAAAGTGAGCAAGTGTAGGCTTGAGTTGGACAGCATCCATAGGTGGTACCGTCGTAGTAGCAGTAGTGGTTGGCTGGACAGGTAGTCGATGCGGCCGAGGATCCTCCACAGATGATGAAGTTTCCATTGGAATCGGTAAGGGCGGTTCCTTGGATACACTGTGGCTCGGATCTGGCATCTCTACAGTAATCCTGACACTCTTTGTATGTCTCAAAGTTGTTCGCGTTTCCTTGACATCCCGAGTAGATGAACTCCTCGCAGTTTCCGGTCTTGGCATTGAACCACCAACGATTCGAGTAGGTTCCGCAGTTACCCTGTTCTCTTGGTAACTTGCACACGTACTGCGGACGTGGGCAACACACTCCGCCGAATGTTGTTGAGCCGGATGTGGACTCACAGGAGTGAGTGGATGGGCAAGAGTTGGCTCCGGAGCCAGTTGGGGAGCATTCCATGTTGCGTTCGCCTGACGAATCCTTGAGTGGTTCTCCGGCCGAGCAGAGGACTGAAATGTGTATGGTATGGTAATGAAAGGATATTATTAAGTCGGCTCCGGGACATTCCGCAGCCAGACATTTCACAGCCGGACATCTCGCAGCCAAAAATGCACTATTTTTCGCATAAAATATCTCAAAATGACTGCAACAATGACAATATGACAATGTCCGTTGCCATTGTGAATTGTCCATTTTTTGTCCATTTTGAGATAATTTATGCGAAAAATAGTGCGAAAGCGTGCGTCGATTTACGTTAAACGACGCGCCTTGCGGAGTGTCGTGGTTGCACTGGATAATACGAGTAACAAAGAATAACTCACTTCTCGAACAGAACTTCTCGCAATGATCCTGTGACAAGAAGTTGTTGAAGTTTCCTCCTTGTCCCAAATACGAGAACTGGATACATCTTCCCTCTCTGGAATCATAATAGAATCTTGGCGAAGTATTTCCAGATCCGTCTGGAATTCCGACGTCGAAGTATTCGGTTGGAAGGCCTCCGGCGGTGTTGTACACTTCTGATGGAATACCTCCGTTGCGAGAGCAGATGAACACTGGAAATATGGATTTTATAAGATACTTTTAGCTACAGTAATCTGTAATCGCTTCAAGACCAACGGTTGTCCAAAAAACTCACAATAAGTTGGACAGCACTGTTGAAGGGTTCCCATGGTGGTACACTGGTAGTTCGGGTTGTTACATCCGTTGTCGTTTCCTTGACAATAGACTGGCTCTTGTTTCACTCCGGTGGTACGGTCACGGTAGAGTGGAAGACCACGGTTACAGGCTGGAAATGGTATTGGGTTACGGTATTTGCAATATTACGAGATTGTGAATGGAAGGAACTCAGATTCCTCTAGAATACTTAGAATCGAAGAATCTCGAGTTTCAAGGATCACGAAATCTTGATATTTCAGAGTTGCGAAATTTCAGATTATCAGAATATCAAAAATCTAGAATCTCTAGATAACTGAAAAACTCTTATTCGGTCTTATTTTGAATACAGTCTCTGAAATTCTACAGTATCTCTGAATCTCAAAATTTTGAATTTTCAATATCTTACAATTCTTCAGGATCAGAAAACGTCGAAATCCTGAAGAACCTTCAATTTCTACAAATCTGAATTTTGAAATTATTATTTGAAAACCTATATTTTGTGTTCTTAACTTTCCTTATTTTAATTATCAACCTTTCGATTTTACGACTCCGGGACGTTTTAGAACCGGACGTTTTAAAACCGGAACAATCGAAACGAAGACGTTTCAGAACCGGACGTTTAAAAACCATGAAAATTCGAAACGAAAAAGTTTAAGAACCGGACGTTCTAAAACCGCGACAATTCGCAACGAAATCGTTCTAAAATCGTTCATTTTGCAACCGAGATATCCAGGAACTAAGACGTTTGAGAACCGCGACATTTCACAACTTTCTCTCTTCAGTGCTGAGCGAGCAAGTTTATCTGCGTAAATCCTACTGAAAGCGTCCGGTTTTAAAACTTCCGGTTTCAAAACGTCCGTCCAATTTCCAATCGTCTTTATTTTATACTGTTGTGGTCCTAAGACGTCCGGTTTTGAAACGTCTGGACCATTTTCCATGGTAGTTTCCCTAACAATGATCTTCTATTGTTCAAATTTCTCAAAGTTCAAAAATCACAGAAATACTCATAACCACTTTTTGAGAAGCAATTCATAAGGTTTTTTTAAATGTGCCTAGTCTATTTTTGACAAGAAAACAATTGAGATTAGTTTCAGCTTCTTAAAAAGGCTATTTTCGAGTTTTAAGTCCTCTTCTATATGAGGTACTTATAAGTGATGCGACAGCTAAATTGTATTATAAGCTTTTTGAAACTCCTCTGAACTGAAGCCATAGATAGTCTAAGCGGTTCCTTATATGCCAACCGTCCAAAAACAGGCTTAAAATATGAACTGTCGTAAGGTTTGAGGCATGGTACGCAAACACCCTCAAAAATGCACAGAACTCACTTTGTTTACAGTAAGATTCACAATGATCCTTTGTCTGGAAGTTATTGGCATTTCCACCGTATCCTTGATACTTCAATTCTCTGCATTCTCCGGTAATTGGATCGTGATACCAATGATTCAAAGTGGTACCACCACCCGGTGGAGTGTATCCCTCATTTGGTGGTTGAATACAAGCGAATGCTCTCGATGGACAACAGAAACTAATTGGATTGTTAACTGTGCAATCGTCCGAATCACAAATACAATCATAAGCCAAGGCTCCGATAGCCTCACAAGTCGCATCGGCTCCACCGTAACACTGTTGAACTTGATTTTCGATGCGGAACTTTGGATTGTTTCCGTTTAGAGGGCAGAATCCGTAATTGAGGCAGACAAGACCGTCACGGGTACGGAATGGTGGCTGATTGTTGGCACATCGACACTCTCCAGATCTACAGTATGCTCCTGGCCAGACGGCTTCGCACTGACGGTTTTGGGTACATCCAGACTCTCCCGGGTTGATTTCTGGAATTGTTTTTGGTTTGGCGGGAGTTCAAATTTCGAATGTTTTTTTTAAATTCTATTGTGGCGGTAAAATGTAGGTAAACTTGCTCCACCGCACTCCAGTGGAAAAATCACCGTTTCGGGACCTTTTAACACAGGAGTGCGGTGGCGCAAATCCAGCTGCATTTTACCGCCACAATACATTTATCTAATTTGATTTGAAAGATTTAAAAATAATTTCAAATTTTCTTTGAATTTTGTAGTTCAGAACCTCAGAATATGAGAATCCATAAAACTTTAGAAGCTCATGGTCCAGATTCTGAAAATTTTCTGAGGTTTTCAGATTCCAATAATCCCATTTTGAAATTTTTTAGAATCGAGAAGTTGTCTTTTTTTAGAAAGAGCGACATTTCGAAAGTGTGACGGTTCGAAAGCAAACATTTCAAACCATTCCGGAGAAAATACCTCTCAGTCCCCAGAATGGTTTGAAATTTTGGCTTTTGAAACGTCGCACTTGCGAAACGTCACACTTTCGAAGTGTCTGTTTTCGAAATCCAAAAAAACCGATTTTGTAATTTTTCAGAATCGAGCGAATTTCTGCAAAAATTTATCCAAAAATCGAAATTTCAGCTTTTCAAAATCATCTAAATTTGATAATTTTACAATTTCCAAATTCCAGAATCTTTCATAAAACTTGTTTATCTCTTATTCTCTCAAGCCAACGTTCACAGAAGCAGCTTTCAGAAAAAAAGGGGCGGAGCCAAAGCAGCAAAATCAATTCATAATTTATTTATGCATCAAAAAAGTTTGGAAAGGAAGAGAAGATTCAGGAAGGGATGGGGGAAGGAAGAAGGAGAAGAAGAAGCAAGAGAAAGGAATTTTGTGTGTGACTCGATGACTATGGTGGATTCTGACGACGTGTCGTCTTCAGAATCCCAGGATTCTGAATCCGTCAATTCATCGTCAGAATATGAGAAAGATGGATGGGGTGTGAAAACGTGTGTTTGTGGGGAATACCCGCCAGGAGAGTGGACAACTACAACAACCCAGCAAAAAAAATGAAAAAAGAAACAGAAAAAAGATTAGGAGAAATTTCAAAAGCGAACCGGGTGTGTCTCGAAAAAATGGGCGCGTTTTTTTGGGTGGAAAATTATCTGACAAGAGAATTTTGGATGGGGAAGGACCTAGTGGGGCATTCTAGACAAAAAATATATATTGGAAGAAGAAAAAAAAACAAAAAAAGTAGAAGAAAAGCGAAAAAGATAAAACAGAGCAGGTTGGATAAGGTGGATGGGGGAGGAGGAGGAAGAGTACGGTAGAGCAGAGTTGCTAGAGTGCAAAATCGCTCTAATGAACTTCAAGAAGTACAATAGAGCGCGGTAGCCGAAATTTAGAAATTTCGAAGCCAAAAACTGCAAAATCGCTTCAGTGAACTCTAAGGAAACTCCAGTGTACGGTAGAGCGCAAAATCAAGAAATTTCAAAGCCAAAAACTGCGAAACCGCTCTAGTGAACTCAACAGTAACCTGAAAGCCCCACAGAGCACGCTTACTCTCTCTCTCCCTCATCCTCATATGGTGATGAAAGTTTGAATGGGGACCGAAAATGAGAAGTGACAAAAAAAATAATATATAGGATATAAGAAGAAAGTGCCTAGATTGTGAAGTATTCAACATGAATAATAATAATAATTTGGGGCATTTTTTGAAAGGCTCTCTCTCTCTCTCTCTCTTTTTTTTTCTCAGAACTTTTTAAATCCAACAAAAAACTCACTTCTCCAACAGTACGAGTCAATCTCAACGTATGTCGTCAGACACGCGCATCGCTTGTTTCCAGCACAATAATTTCCCGTACCACAATCTGTGGACACCTCACACGGCCTGCCGACGGTTCCGTGTTGGGCCGTGGCCGAACCGGCGAGCAGCAAAAGAGCCGCTAGTTTCAGCATGTGGATAGATATTGGAGTAATAGTATAATGGAGTATTCGCTGATAGTTTATGAGGAGATGAGGGGACCGTAAGTGTGTGTATATAGAGAGCACCAAAAGTAAAAAGAGAGCTCGTCCTTCTTAGTCAATCTCTCTCTTTCTTTCTTGACCGTGTCCGTCCTCTTCTTCGCACGACCGCAAATACCCGCCACTACCAAATATCCCCCCTTAGAGAGTCAACAGAATGCTCCGTGGGTGCTCCGCCCTGTTTGAGCAATTACTTCCTGGGCGGGGGTAGGCGAGACCGTACTTCTCTACTAAAACTTTTGCTCACGGGTAAACAATGCGCTCCCGCTAAAGGGCACAGTTAGTTCTAAACCTCGAAATGTTGGAGAGAAGATTCTAGATTTTGAAAAAAAAGAAAAAGAGAGCCCCTAGAAATATGATTGGATGAGATGAAGCAGAAGAAGACACAAAAAAAACAAGAAGAATTCAAAAAGAAAAAAAAAACAAAACGAAAAGAGAATAAAACATGGTGGAGAAGGCGACTAGGAGGAATTTTTGGTCGTGGATCCAGAAGACGTCGTCGTTAACACGGGCGGCTTCTTCGTCGGCGACGCTATTGTAGGTCGAGGTGTTGGGACGTGGGGCGGTGGTAATACCAGGGGATTGCTGGAGGTTTTGGAGGATGGGGTGGAGAGGACGATGATCGAGGAAGTTCCATTCTCCAGTGGTCGTTGGGGTATTGTTGATGGATCGTCGTGGGGTTCCCTGGAAAAAAACATTAATTTTTTAGGGATTCTTGAGGTTTAGAAGTCGAAGAGTCTGCTATATGGGGTTTAGGTTATAGGGATCCCAAACTTGCAGATTTCCGGAATGTGAAAAAGCCGGATTCTGACATCGAAAGGCATGATTTTTGAGAACTTTCAAATTTTCTAGTTTCCGGAATTTGAATAAAAAGTTGCATACCGAAGTCAAAAGTTTTATAGGAATCTGTAGAACCTTAGGAATTCTATCAGCCATGTTTGGGTTATATTTCGCTTTGGAAGCTGCGTGTACTTCTGGTGAACAAATTGAGTAATTATCTGTTTTCCTCTATCCTATTCGCTAGGTCACCTTTTTTTCTAAATTTTTTGCTGTGCCTAAGCGATTCCAATTTCGCTCATTTTTCGTGATTTTTAGCTATTTTTCAGCCATTTTTGCTCAATTTTCTTCATTTTTAGCTCATTTTTTGCAATTTCTCTCCAATTTTCTCAGTTTTCGGCTTATTTTTACCAATTTTCGCTCAATTTTCCAGATTTTTGGCTCATTTCAAACCTAACCTATCTCAAGCCTAACTTTCTCCATTTCAATCTCCCTTACCTCAACGACGTGTTCTCATTATTCCCCTCCTCTTCCTTCTGCTCCATTCGTTGTTCCTTCTCCTGCTCCAACTCCTGCTGCTTCTCCTCGGCCTCGCGTCGTTGCGCACGTATCTCGAACGCCGCCGAGATCGCTCGCTCGACACCATCGGAATCCAGCTGCAAGACAAAAAGAAACTGTCTCGTTTTTTGTTGTTTTTCCTTTCCCTAAATTTGCTCATCCTTGACCCGCGTGTTTGTTAGCTATATGTGTTTTGGCTCGGAGAGCCTCAAATCATCGCTTGTCATCACCATCATCATCATCATAAGCGTGCGCGAGGTATAAGTCAACCGGAGAAAAAAAGAAGGTCAAGACAGAGAGACTATTTGACCGCCGCCCCGTCGTCGCTCGCTTATATGCCCTTATTTGTTGAGAAATAACAGATTATCCGACGATTGTTTCTCTTTAGAAGGGGGAGAGGGTTTAGGAAGGAAAACTAGAGAGTAGAGGGTTTTGGGGGATTTCAACGGTCGTCTGGACCTTCTCGAGGTATCAGAAGCTCCCTGAAGCTCTCCAAGGATTCAGAACCATACTGTAGTGTTCTGGAGCCTTCTCGCTTTACGGGGAAGTTCTACAGCTTTCTATAGTCTTTAGACTTCCTGGGAATCCTCAGGAAAGCGTTAGGGATCTCTAGTAACATCCGCAGAAGATATGGAAGCTTCCAAAATCCTCCAGCCTCTTACCTGACACATAAATCCGTGCGTGATCAGATTCTCCGTCAGCGACGCCGGATTGTCGGACTTGTTGACCGACGTTGTCAGCTGTCGATGCATCTGATCTTCCAGCAGCAGAACTATCGACATTTCTCTGAAAAGATCGATGATTTAGGATTCGAATCTCCCCATCAACTCACTCATTCTCAATATGCACATTGATTTCCAGTATATGCCGATTCTCCAGCCTCATATTATCATTCGCCGCTTCCGCATTCTCATCTTCCGGTGTCGGTGATGCTGCGTCTCTCGTCCCTGCTCCCTCTCCAGATGTCACTCCACTCGTTCCCGTCGCTTCCGTGGCTTCCGATGGATTCACCAGCGTCGTCGACGACGTCATCGCAGTCGCAGAAGCCGTCACTCCTTCCGTTCCATTCGTCTCTCCGGATGCGTTCTTCTTGTTACCCCCATCCACCGCATCCGTACCCGCTCCACTCTGAGCCCCCTTCTGAATCGACGATTGACTCGATGCTCCAGATGCACCACCACTTGCTCCATTCAAACTTCCACTCAAATTCAACTGTCCCTGAGCCGCCGCAGCCGCCGCCGCTTGATTCGCCACAGCCGTCTGATCCGCGGTGATCGTCGTGTTCGCCGATGGATGTGTCGAGGATGGTAGTGACAACGAGTCGGTGAGAAGCGTTGGCGGATTCGTCTGAAAATTCTAATTTGAATAGGGAAACGACCCTTTTGCAGGGGAATGTCCCTACATTCGAGTAGGCCCGCAGTGTCGTCGATGGCTGGTGTGCCAGTGGCGCGAAAGCCGTCAGCGGATAGATTCCGTTTCGAACATCGTCGAGGAACTTCTCGAGGTCCACTTGAAACGCCGCCACTTGACAGTACTGCATCTCTCGAAGTTTCGATGTGGCCGCAACCTGAAACTAGGCGTTTTTTCTTAATTGTTTTTGTGGCGTCTTGAATCGTTTCTCCTTCCTAATGGTATTGGTCTTGGGGGCTCGCCGAAAAGTGACCGCCACAGGGGTGTCAAATATTGACTCTTCTTTCTCGAGATAGGTAAGTAGGGGCAACACAAAAGGAAACTATTCACCCCCTAATAAGGTCGGATACTGTTGCGAATGCACTTGGCTTGGGTTCAACTTTTCCTGGGGGGCAATTTTTAGGTCATTGAAATCGCTCAAAAATTTCAAACTTTGGCTTCAAAAAACTCTCGAAATTGGCTAAATTTTTACCTATTTTCCAGTACAAACTATAGAGAAAAAACCGTACCTGTTCATTGTCCTTTATCCGAAACGCACTCTCCGGAACATCCTCATACTTTTTTGAGTCGACGATAGCGTGAGCCGATAGCAGTTTTAGCGAGTGTACCTGGAAAGGAAATTTTGGTTCTTTCGGGGCTTACAAGCTTTTAAGAGGCTTTTTTACCTCAAAAAGAATCTGATGAAACAGAAGCTCCCTCGCCGATGGTCTCGACTTCGGATCCTTCTTTAGACACTGCCTAATAAAATCCTGTTGTAGAGGATCTTCCAACGATCGTATCGCCTTCTCAATCACATCCTCCGTCACGGGACCTTCCGAACTTCCATTCTGACACCCGGAGAGCCCTCCGATAACCGCAATCTCCAGCGAACAAATCCCAAACGAGTAGATATCCGCAGCCGATGTCAGTTCGGTGTTGTCTAAAACTTTATGAGGGGGATTAAGGAGAATCGCTTATCGATGAGCCTACTTTCGTATTCCGGAGCAATATAGTGCATGTAGCGCATGTTCTCTCGACACGTCTTCACATGATGGTTGATCGCGTCGGGGGCCACTGAAAATGGGAAAAGGGTTGATGAGGGAAGAAGGGGTTGGGATATAGGGAATAGGGGGATGTAGTAGAAGCAAAACATCTATTGGGCTCCGCGACATTTCGCAGGTGTGACGTTTCGCTAGTACGACGTTTCGACAGCGCGAAATTTTGGAAGTGCGGAGTTTCGAAACTTTCGAATCGAAAGCAAAAATTTCAAACAATTTCAGGGGGCTTTTTTCGTTTGAATTTTTATTTTCAAAACGTCGCACTTGCGAGTTGTCACACCTTCGAAATGTCGCGGAGCCATCTATTGCACTATATCAAAGAAGCACATTTAAATTTAGGTTTTCTGGAATCGAAAAAAAAACAAAAAATGTGAGAGGATACTGTATGTTTTTTTACGTAAGTTTGTCTGGGATCGTCTCTGCGGACCTGACACTGTATTTGACGCCTAGATATGATTTTTGGATGAATTTTTCAAAAAATATCTGACATGTAATGATCCCCAAGTGTTGCCTCTGAATTTTTTTGAATTGGCCATAAATCGATACTACTCATAGATGTAAGGAAACCCACAAAACAATTTTTTTTGAGGGGGCCCCCTTCCCGAGATATACCGGCATAAAGTTTATTAGGCGAGATTGGTCAACTCTGACTTTGACAAGGCATAACTTGAGTTGTAGTTGAGCAATCAAAACGATTTTACTATCAAAATGTGCCAAATTTACTCGACTTTAACATGTTAATAATAAAAAATTACGAAAATAATTTTTTCGTCTTGAAAATCAGGAATTTGTAAAAAGTGGCATTACCAAGTACGTATTTTTGACGCTACAGGATTTTGAAAATATAACCAAAAGAAAGAGCACATTTGGTTTAGTATACATCCGAAAAATCAGCATAGGTTGTCGGTCATTTTTGAGAGAAAAAATACGTTTTGTAAGAAAATTGCCTATTTTAATGGTACTGATGTGACTTCATCATCCACTATATATCTCAAACTGCTCCAAAAGTTCTAAAATTTTGTGTACGCATTAATCGTTACGTAATTTATCAAACACGATTGTTGATTTCAAGATTTGCATTTTTTTGACCTACTGTAAAATGTCCCTCAAAATCGAAATATTGCCAACTTATCAAAATTTTTGTTATGGAAGATAGACTGAAAATCTATTTAGAATTCAATTCTTCATTGTTTCCTCATAATTTTTAGAAAATTTTAGAACTTTTGGAGCAGTTTGAGATATATAGTGGATGATGAAGTCACATCAGTACCATTAAAATAGGCAATTTTCTTACAAAACGTATTTTTTCTCTCAAAAATGACCGACAACCTATGCTGATTTTTCGGATGTATACTAAACCAAATGTGCTCTTTCTTTTGGTTATATTTTCAAAATCCTGTAGCGTCAAAAATACGTACTTGGTAATGCCACTTTTTACAAATTCCTGATTTTCAAGACGAAAAAATTATTTTCGTAATTTTTTATTATTAACATGTTAAAGTCGAGTAAATTTGGCACATTTTGATAGTAAAATCGTTTTGATTGCTCAACTACAACTCAAGTTATGCCTTGTCAAAGTCAGAGTTGACCAATCTCGCCTAATAAACTTTATGCCGGTATATCTCGGGAAGGGGGCCCCCTCAAAAAAAATCGCTTTGTGGGTTTCCTTACATCTATAAGTAGTATCGATTTATGGCCAATTCAAAAAAATTCAGAGGCAACACTTGGGGATCATTACATGTGAGTTTTTGAGCGAAAGTTGGGTAATAGAGCCTTCAAAAATTCCAGACTTCTCTGTTTTTGTATAGCTTCAATTGTCTTTTTCTTTCTGTGAATCTTATAAATCGACGTATTCCGGAATCTCAGATTCTAAAACTCTCCGCGTCTCCACTATCTCTCTCGAACTTTTCCAAAGGTCATATCTTCCTCACACATTTCTTCAATCTTCTTGCACTTTTTCCTCTCTCACTGATACTGCCATCATTCTCTTCTTCTCTCATTCGCCGCTCGGCCACACCGCCACCTCTCTCTCGCACCAGGTACCCATTGGAACGGCACAACTCTTTCTTCTTTGAAATCAACAAACAAAACTCGTACTCTTTCTCTTTCTTTCACTAAAAGTTTCGCAGAGATCCGCGAAATAGTTCGCTCGAAAATCTAATCAGCAAACAAATTGTACCACTATCACCGGGCGGTATCACACACACACACACACACAAATAGGCCCTCGGCTCAATCCTCAAAGTTTTACTTTTGTAAGGGAAAATATAGTAGACCAAAATCTGGGGTTCGACACTTTTCGAGTGGGCTCCGAGAGAGTTGAGGATGGTCAGCTGGGAACGCGGAACTAATCATCTAGTGATCCACAAATTTTAAAAGGATCGCGAAATTTTCGATTTCTTTTGGATCCAGGGCCGTTTTTCGAGTAGAAAAGTTTGTATTCTGAAGTTTTCGGAATACTTTTCTCCAAGTTTTCAAAAGATCAGATTCGTTGGATCTTCTGCAGACTGGGATGATGAAGGGATCTTGATCATCCCAAAGTACAAACTCATTTCGAAGTTGTACTTCTAGGAGCCTTGGTCTCTAGGATGAGTAGGAGGTTCTAATTGGATCTTTATGTTTGAAAAGTTAATGGGATCCAAGATTCAAGAGTTCACAGACTCTAACTAGATCATTACACAGCTCAACAAGAGCTATTTACGAGATTAGATTAATAATAAAAATTGGCTCCGGGACATTTCGCAAGTGGTCATTTCGGGAAAATTCCATTATACCCCCCACACTGTTATCGGCCCCCACCACTCGGAATACCCCCCCACACAGTTGAAAAGTGGGGGGTCCAAATGGTGGGGGGTTAAAATGGAATGATAGGAGCGGGGGGACATATTGGAATCCAATAAGTTCCCCACCGTTGATTTGGGGGGTTATATTGAAATCCTTGGCAATCTTCCATTATAGCCCCCCGTAACATTCCAATAAGACCCCCCAAAAGCCATTATTGGCAGAACCCCCCGCATGGGGGGTCATATTGATATGTGGGGGGTTATCTTGAAATAGAGGGGGGCTATATTAGAATCTGTTATATCACCCCACTTTTTTCTAAGCCTATTTTTCAGCAAAATGGTGAAACTAAGCCTAAGAAATAGCTGAAAATATCAAAAACTAGCTCTTAAGGGTACATTGTGGCCATAAAGTTAGATTTATGAAGAAAAAAGCAAAAAAATTGCGAAAAATATCGAAAAAATGAAGAAAATAGGCCCAAAAACGTAGAAAATGTCGATTTCGAAATGAATTTTTCACTGCTCGATTTGGCTTCTTACTTTTCAACTAGTTTGATACTCAGCCTGATGAACACTGTTATACCACCCCACCAAATGCGGGGGGCCATATTGAAATAGTGGGGGTCTATATTGAAATCTTATGTGTGGGGGGTCTTATTGAAATGGTGGGGGTTCATATTGATATCTGAAATTCCGTTGGTGGGGGGTTATTCCAATGTTTATCTCTGGGGGGTTATATTGGAATAGGTCGGGGGGCTTAAATGAAATAATCCCGTCATTTCGAAGGAAGGACATTTCAAAAGTGTGTAACCGCGTTTTAGTCTAACATTTTTGAATTTTTCATATGTTTTTTTTGCTTTTATGATCTATTACATAGAAAACAATCGATTTTGAAAATAGAGGGCATGAAAAATTCAACTTTTTTCTGGGAATTTCGAAAAACTCAAAATCTTCATGCTCCATATTTTCGGCATCCAAAGCTTCAGAAACTAGAATTTCAATTTTCTGTTTTTTTTAAAGATTTTTTAAACGAATTTTTGGGTGAAATTCGTTGTTTTTCGGCTCAAAACTCCTGTTTTCAGAAATCAGAAGTTTCGCTTTTTCAGGTTTTGCTCATCTTTAAAATTCCGTCAATTTTTTTTAATGAAGAAAACTCAGCATCTTCTACTCATTTAGGTTAGTGTAAAACCCAAAAATCTGGTAAATTGAAACATCTAATATTTAAAAAAACAAAACAAGGACATGCACAAGAAACCAAAGACCATATGAAAAGGAAGAGGAGAAGAAAAAATGGACAGGAATACACTGGCAGCAATTGCGCTCTATCTCATTTCGATGGAGCACATTTGCTTCATTATAAAAGCACCACCACACACAGGTTATAGAGGATAGAAGAAGCTAATGGAACACCCACCAAGAAGGTTTTGTCCACTGCCGTCTTTACACATCGAGATACCTGAATAAGAATGAGAAATTCAAAGAACTTTTTTGGAGGAGACCTGTTAAGACAATGAACAATAGGGAGAATTTTAGAGAAAAATTCAAATTTCGCATGCATTTTTTTGTTGAAAAAATAAAAAAACTGAAATTTCAAGAGGGGCTAGAAAATTCTAAACCATTTTTCTTACTCACCACAACCAATTTTTATTAGTCCGTTCACTTGAATAAACACTGTATTACAAGTGAGATTCCCATGAATTATAGGCGGATCCGAGGAATGGAGATAGTTTAGTGCAGACAGGATCTGTGTCGTCCATTTTTTCCAAGCCTGAAAAATGGCTGATTTTTGATGGGGAACAGGGGACCGTAAAAAATGGGTTCCGGGACATTTCGAAAGTGTGACATCGCGTTTCTCCCTAATTTTTGGAACTTTTCATACATATTTTTTGCATTTTTTTAAAAATAACAAGACATTGTTCAAGGTATAATGGGTCATTTACGCAAAAAAAATATATGAACAGTTCCGAAAATTGGGCAAAAAGCGATTTCACATTTTCAAAATTTCCGCTTTCGAAATGGCCGGCAGCCGAAAAATGCACTAATTTTCGTCAAAAAAACCTCAAAATTATTGCAAAAATGGCTAAATTTTTCAAAAGTGCAGTTTTTGTTTAAAAAATGCCCTAAAACGTAAAAATTACCTTGATACTCAGAGAAGATCCGGCTTTTCGTGTTCGTTGCAGGAAAGCGGACATTGATCCTGATGACATGTATTCGGTGATGAATATTATCTGAAAATTAAGAAGATTTTGGAAAGATTTTAGAGGTGAAAAATGGTCTAATGTGGATTTGAATGCAGTGGAAAACACCTCGAAAAGCTTTAATTTTCAGCAAGAGACAAACGGAATTTCAACAGGATTTTCAGGTTTTTTAAGGTTAAATTCAATTTGAATGGTTTGAGTTCGAATGTTTATCGAATTTTTTGAAAATCTTATGATTATGAAAATTTAGAATATTAGAGTATTGAAACCTCAGAAATCTGATTTTCAGCATTCGAAAATTTTAAATTTTCAAATGTCTGAATTTCAACATTTTGGTGTTTCCGCAGAACCTCAGGCTTTCCAAACATCTGATTTTTTAAAACTTCAAAAATCAAAATCTTGGTTTTTTTTCAAAAATCAGTATTTTCTTAACTTCACAATGCCTTCAAAACCATACAAATCGATGTAAAACTTTCCGCTTTTCCTCGATTTTATGTCCATTTTTATCTCCTCGAAACAGAAAACTCACCCTCGGTTTCTCCGATTTCGAATCGGTCCAATATTTATGAAATTTGACTAGATTTGTGTGTACTAATTGCGTCAGATTGTCGAAAACCGCGTTGATCTTCTCCTCTTGAGCGCGAAGATTTTTGCGCTCTGAGAATTGAACCTCGTTCCAGACGACTTCATTACCTGAAAGGAAAAATGGGAGAATTTGAGGGGAATCTAGAGGATTTTCTTCCGTTGTTTAGGCACAAAGTTGTCACTTATAAATTCGAAGTTTTTCCGTTGTTTTTCAACGAGAACTCTCAATTCCAAAGCCAATTTTTTTTCAAAACTTTCAGGGATCTTCCGCCGAGAATTTAGCAGAACTTTTTTTTGAATTTTTAGCTTCAAATTTGAGCCAAAAACTCTCCGCTTTCCAATCAAATCAAACCCTTACCAGTTTCATTATCCATAGCCAAATAGGCGACATCTATACCGGGTACATCTCTCTGTTTCACTTGTTCTCTCCGTTTTGACCATCGTTTGTCCGGTGACTCTTCTAGGATCTGAAAGTGCTTACTGTAGGTTTGCTGTGGGATTCGGAACATTGTGTTTTGTGGAAAACGAAAATCTGTTTAGTTTTGGAACGTTAGAATGGTTAGAACTTGAAATTTTGAAAAAGGAAGAAAAATCAAAATTTTTGAGCAAAAATTTCGCATTCTGTTGGTCTAATTTTCAAAAAAAAGATCCATTAGAAGATCAAGTTTTTATGGTTTTTGAATCGCTTCAAATTCTGAATTTTTAGTTTTGAGTCAAAATCTAAATTTTCAGCTCAAAATCCTAATTTTAAGCTTCAAATCAAAATATTTAGCTCAAAATACGAAATCGCAGCTCAAAATCCAAGTTTTTAGCTTAAAATCCAATCTTTTGGTTTAAATTCAAAATTTTGGCTCAAATTCGAAATCTAGGCTCAAAGATCCAATCTTTTGGTTCAAAATTTAAAACTTTGGCTTAAAATCCAAATATTGGCCTCAGAATTCGAAATTTTGCTCAAAATCTAAAATTGTAGCTTAAAATCCAAATTTTTAGCTCGAAGGCCAAAATTGTAGCTCACAAATCGAATTTTTAGCTTAAAGTCCAAAATTTTAACTCAAAATCCGAATTTTCGGCTTAAAATCCAAATTTTGGTCGATTTTCCATATTTTTACACCATTTTTTGCGTACCTCTTCAGCTCCATCTGCATCTGAATCACTGGCGACATCATCTGATTTGCCAGCGGCCGCTCGTTCCTCTCCAGAACTGACCATTGTGATCGAGAACTTTTGAAGACTGCTGGGCGATCAATTGGACAATTCTGGAAGAAAATTCAAAAACTTGTTGGAATTTCCTTTCTTTTTTAGATCATTTTTTAGTACTAGTCAAAAAAAATAACTGGTGATTGGACACTTGACACGTGAACTGTCAATCCGTTGCTCTTTTTCTCGTTTTTTGTCCTGTTCTGTGTTCCTCTGAATCACATGAATCACATGAGCCACATGATCATCATGTCAACATTTCGGAATTTTTTGAACATTTTCTCTTGAAATAAAAAATGAAAAAAATGGAAAAACGAACTGTCACAGACAAGAAGAATCGACCAATGCTCCGCCAGTTTGCCGGCCGGTTTTTAGAGATTTGAATCTCTCGGGGAGGGGAAAAGATATTCAATCGATTATTCTTCACTCTCGATTCCAATCGACCCCGATATAATTCTGAAAATTGGGAAATTGGAATTTTTAACGAAAAAGTTGAGAAAAAACTGAAGAAAAGGCGGAGAATTGGAAGAATGGAGCTATAAAAAATCATAACAGAAATTAAAGAAATTTCTCTAGAGGTTTTTCAGGCTGAAAAATACAGAAATCAACTCAAAAACCCAAAAAATCACATAAAGAAGCAAAAATTCATTAAAAATGGAAAGAAAAGAACAATAGACACATTTTGAGGTTGAAAATATGGTTTTCAATGTAACAATACAGAAAAAAGTTATTTTTTGGATTTTTTGGTCAAAAATGAAAAACATCGAAATTCCGCAAGTTTTAGCTTTTCGCATCCAGAAATTTCAATTTTTCTGGAGTATTCTTGGGCTGAAAAATCCAAAAAAATTGATTTCTTGCCTGAAAATAGGGAAAATAAATTCAGAAGCCCAAAATAGTCACCAAAAAAGCAAAAATATTAAAAATTGAAAGAAAAGAATAATAGAGGTAAAATGAATCATGGAGGATTTTTTGAAGTTGAAAATATGATTTTTGAGGTAAAGTTAGGTGAAAAAATTGATTCTTTTAAATTTTTCAGCCAAAAAATTACAGAAATTCAGTGTGAAATTGCCCAAAGCCGAAGAAATTGGATCAAAACTTTAAAAGTTCAACATTTCGCAAATTATAGGTTTTCGCACCCAGAAAATTCGAATTTCACAACAAGAGATAACAAATTTTCCTCTTTTCTAATTTTCCAACTATCAAACCACCTGGAGCCTGAAAGGTTAAACAAAGAGTAGCGCGAGGTGGAATCATTGAAAAAAATTCCAAACAAAAGAGAAAAAAAAGGTATTTAGAGAGAGAGAGACCATATGACAATATACGTTTTTACCACCCTTTTTCTCTCTCCAGCGGGTTTGTTCCTCTATACTTCTCACGGGACCTCATCCCCGGGCGAAAAATAGTGGGCTCCCGGTGAGAGACGCAGATGAGTCAATCGACCCCCGGGAAGTGAGAGAGATTGGAGAATTGGGAGAGACGCAGAGAAAGAGACTCTCGATGAGTAGTCACTCTTTCTTTACTCATAGAAAAATGATAAAAGTCAGTTGATCAGCTGCGATTTCAAAGTAGCAAAGGTTAAAGAAACGGAAGGCTGAAAATCTATTCCTCACTATTTTTAGAACTTTTCAGTCTAAAAATATCAATTCTGAACACTTGATTTTCTGCAGATTATTAGATTACTATTCAACACACTGTCTACACATTCGTTATCTCGTCTCGCGTAAACGACGATGATAGGGGAGAGTAGAAATTGGAGAAACGAGACAAGTTTTGTTGCAAAAAAAACTATTTTTTGATTGAACAGCTTTGTAACAAAAACTAGCGAAAAAATCAAGGAGAAATCGGACTTTTTTGATTGGAAAAAAGGGGAAAAATGTTGAGAAAATTGAAATTTTTGAAAATTTCAGAACAATGCAAACGCGCTCCAATGAACTGGAGAGTTTTTGAATTTTTCAGATTTTTTCAATAAATTTTTCGATGATTTTTCACCCAAAAACAGAGAAAAATGTGTGATTTTTATAGTTTTTAAAAGTTTTCTGAAGCAAAATATTTATTAAAACCATAAAAATGAGTCATTTTGCGATGGTTTTCAGGATGAATTATGCCTTTTTAGGCGAAAATAAGAAAAATTTCAAAAATCAGGTCAAAACGTGGTTCAATCTTTTTTGTTAAAAAAATATGAATTTGCAATAGAAATTCAGGTCAGTTTTGGAAGTTAACAAAATCGATTCAAAAATCAGAAATTCGGACTTCCAGAAGCTCTGAAACTAAATATAAAAAATCGGGTCAAAGCGTGGGTAGTTTTTTTTGTGAAAAATAAGTTGCAAGAGAATATTAGGCTTAATTTTAAAAGTTTATAAAAACAGTCCAAAAATCTGGACTGCCAGAATCTCTGAAACTTCAAAAAATCCCTCCCCATTTTCCCCCAAAAAATTCCACTTGCAAAACTAAAAAGAGCACTGGCCGAGAAATAGTGAGAGCGAGAGAAAAAAGAGACAAGAACAACAGAGAGCCCCCTGCTCTGCTGCGAGAGTCTCTCGCAACAATTTATTGAGTTTGGAGCGCACTAAAAAAGGAGCGGCGGTGCTTCTGGAGGCCATTGGCAATGGGGGAAAGGAAGAAACCCATTCCATTTTCTTCGAGAAGAACCAGAACGTTCCAGTCCAGTGAACACAACCACTTTTACAAGGGAAGAGGGGGCCTCCTCTTATCATCCAAAAGTTCTCTAATAGTAAACCCGCCGATAGTTAAATAATACATTCGATTTCCATAATAATAAAAATCGGCGCCTCTGTCGGCGTCAAATGAATATTAAAAATGTATATAAATGCAACATGTACCGGGGCGCCGCTCTTTCCCCTATCTCTCTTGTTCCGTTTTTTTTTTTGGCCGCGAACGGCCGCGCAGAGCCAATGATATTTGCTCAAACGGAAGAGCTCTGGGAGTAGAGGGAGAGAGCTCTTCCCACTGCTGCTCCCGGGGATAATTGACACGGGAGCAGCACTCTTGCAGCACTTTTTCTGTGTCTTGGAGAGATACCAGAGAAGCGAACGTGCAAACTTGAACCGAGCGCAAACTTTTATCAGCAGGGGGGACTCTTGGAGGACTGGTAGTTGACAGTTTTTCAAAATTGTTCTCGAGTGGAAGGCTTTAGTTAAGCTATTTGTAGGTACAAGGCAAAGGTTAAAAGTATAGATTAGAGATGGCTAAAGGCGCACGTAGCTTTGAATACGGTAATCGTGGTGGGATATCTTTTTGAAAACAGCATGCACCTTTAAACAAAGTTTCCCTTTGTAAAAGAGCGATAGTAGGGAAAAAGTTGAACTCTCGAAATTTCTAGACCATCATTTCTAATTAGGTGAATAGAAATGAAATTTTTAAATATTTTTGCTGTTTTTATATATTTATGTGTCCAGAATTCTGACTGAAAATACAACTTTTAGAATAGTTTTTCAAAAAAAAAAAAAAACATTTTTTGGGCGGAAATCAGTAACTTGTGGAAACTTTTGAATCTTCCCCGAAATTTTGATTTTTTTTAAATGGATATTTAGAAACTGCTGGCTTTAAAATAAAAAACGTTCAATTTGAAGTCAGAAGTAAAAATTTTAAAAAAATTGCAAAATTCCGAAAAAATAATAAAAAATAGAGAAAAAACTTTTGGATTTTCGCAAAAAATTGAAATTTCGAGAAGGCATTTACAGTATCGGTGAAAATGCACTTTGAATGAATAACAAAACAGTTTTTAATGGCTCAACGAAAATAATTTACAAAATGTTTTCAATTTGAAAATTTTATGATGACTCACTTTGCAAAAAAACTCAATTTCTGCAATTTTCCAATTAAAAAAAAATCAGGAACTTCAATTTTCCAAAGACAACGAACTTTGAAAATTTAAAAAAAAAATCAAATTTTTCCAATTTTCGAAAATTCAAAAATAAGAATTTCCCCAAAAATGACCGAACTAATAGAATGAGAACAAAGTCAATGAGATTAGGAAATAAATACTCCTAATTAAGCCGCCCCAAAAGGTGATAACGAGGGGTCGAAGGCTATGGGAATCCTCTTCTCGCCCCCAAAGAGAGGTCAATTGTCCAAAGGGACCCCTCTCTCTAGAGATAGAGAGAGACAGTGGTATGCAGAGAATGGGCGAATGGCCACGGCCGAAACACACACAGCCAAAGCAGCCCCCCTTCTCTTCTCCTTCTCGTCAACGACGGCGGCTACGAAGAGTGAGAGAGTACCACTCATCTGAGAGACTGCCAGACAGGCCAGACGGTTCGAAGAAATAGCATAGTGACGTAGACACCGGGCGAGAGAGTGTGGAAGCCTGGGAGAGCGGGTAGAGAAAGAGAGGGGACGACGGGGAAAGCGTCAGTCAGAGGATTCTGAGCCATCTGGATTGTTTCTGTTTTGCATAGCAATCGGTTTGTCGCCTCTCTCGTTCTCGTGGTTGTTTGCCAGAAGTGACGATGATGATGGTGGCGTTGATGTCATTTTGAAAGGGGATACAAAAATTGTGAGAGAGTTAAAATGAAAACATCAAAATTCATATCATTAAACAGCAATCTAGGGTATCTACTAAACAAAAAAGGCAGTACTAGACACAAGAAGAAAGGAACACGTTCGTTTTTAGCTTTGGATTTTAAATACTATATAGCAGATCAGTCAGCTTACAATCTCGCTCTACTAGAAA
Source organism: Caenorhabditis zanzibari (assembly GCA_963966625.1). Taxonomy (NCBI): domain Eukaryota; kingdom Metazoa; phylum Nematoda; class Chromadorea; order Rhabditida; family Rhabditidae; genus Caenorhabditis; species Caenorhabditis zanzibari. The sequence continues at coordinate 11,887,511 of OZ016468.1, forward strand.
TATTTCTATTTTTTGTAAAAATTTTTTTCAATTTTCTTTAATTTCTTATAGAGCGCATTTGCAAACCGGCCTAATTTCTACATAGAACAAAAAATTCAAAAAATTGAGCTCAAGAAATAAAAACATTGAGATTTGGTAGATTTCGAGGTGAGCACGCGACTTGGAGTTGGCGATCCTTCCGTCCTAATAACAGATTTTTGACGATTTCCGAGATTCCATGGACGAGTTTTTCGGATTCATAATCGGGCCGGAGGACCAAAGCGTTGGGCTGAAAATTATGGATACTGTAGGTGGGGATTCAGAAGATTCAGAAGTCATCGGATTATTAGGTATAATTACTGAATATAACGAATTTTTGGCTCCGCGATATTTTGAGAGTGTGACGTTTCGAAAATGTGACATTTCGCAAGTGCGACGTTTCAAAAGCAAAATGCGATTTTTTTTTTGCGTAGCGATGTTTGCAAAACAAAAAAAAACAAAGAAAATTCATTGCACTTTCAAAACGTCACACTTGCGAAATGTTACACTTTCGAAACGTCACACTTTCGAAGCGCTAAAATTTCGAAACGTCGCGGAGCCAAATTAGCTGTTCTTAAGTTTGAGGAATGCTCAAAAGCCTTAAAAATCGGTTAAACGCCTTGAAAATCGTTCAAAAACCTCAAGAATCGCTCTGATATCAGAAATGCGATTTCCAGGTTTTTTGAACGATTTTTGAGGTTTTTGAGCGGTTTTTTTTAGATTAGGATGTTTTCAGAGTTCCTCAGGTTTGGGTGATTTTGAACTTCAGAATATCAAGATTTTGAGCCTAAGCGTCCCATGAGCTCCAGTTCATCTCTTTCTCGCGTTACAACTTCAAAAACTCCTTACCAAATGCTCGACCTTCTTCGGAATCGTATACAACGTATCAAAAGTCTCCACAACATCCGTAATTGGTACCACGGCAATCTTCGCCATTTCCGACGTCTTCTTAAACTTCTGCACCTGGGAAGCGACGCCTTGCCACGCGGGAAGGTCGAATGAATCCCAGGAGGAGTAGAAGCCAAGCCTCCACGGAATCACGTCGCCTAACTGATTCATCGTTCGTTCACATGATGCGTAGATGGGTCCGTAGTTACAGGAGAACTTTCGGGGAGCCGCAAAGACCACTCCGTCGAGTTTCGGAAGGACTTCTTTGATCTTCGTGGACCAGTACTGGAAAATGGGGGGTTTAAGGGATTCTTAGATTTTTTTAAAATTGAAACTTCAAAAGAAACATACATCCGCCAAAATCGAGTGATTATTCCATCTCCAAACAGCGTGAACATCATAGGAATAGTCGGAATTTTGTTCGATTCGGCTCCCAACAATATTTTGGTTTCCGCGGACCAGAGGGGCTGAAAATGGAGAATTTTAGAATTTTTGGTTTGAAAAATCGGAATTTTAACTTTATGGTTCGCTTGGGATTTAGGGTTTTTGGATTTCAAAAGTTTCTAATTTTAAGGATTCATGATATTTCGAAAATGTGACGTTTCGAAAGCAAAGGGTGCACTTTCGAAACGTCGCACTTTCAAAATGTCGCGGAGCTAATTTTAGCTCCTTATTATCGAATTCTAGATTTTGGACTAAAAACTGAAATTTCGAATTTTGAGATTAAAAAAAATTCTTACACGACGTTTTCTCAATAATCTTGGCCGATTCCACTAGCAAATTTTCGCCGTCGCTACTGGAGAAATGTGGGTAGAGAGGCATGAAGATGTAGCGTTGGGAACGGTGTCTGGAAATTTTCAGATTTTTTTGGAATAGATTTTTCGGCTGAAGTTTGAATTGGCCGGTCAAATTCGATGAGAGTTTGAAGATCTTTATACAGAAATATTCTCAGATTTGGCATTTTGAGGCAGCAAAAATCAAGCATTCGAAAACGTCACTCTTTAGAAATTCGCGGAGCCATTGTTAGAATTCAATTTCATTATTTTTTCAAGTTTTTGGCACGTAAATTTTATAACTTTAGAACCCATTTTCAAAAGATTTTCAAATTTAAAATCTCAATTTTTGGATATGAAAATTTTTCTGAATTTCATCTTTTTTATAGTTTTTTGAAATTTCAAAACCCTCACCCCTTAATCTCTTTCATCCTCTCCTCAAACGGCATCTCATCAAACTGAAACAATCTCGAAACTCGAAATGGTCCGTGCTCGGGAACTACAGTATCCAAGGACTCCTCAACACGTTGAGCCAATTTTTCTACTTGTGATTCTAGACTTGGAACGTCTTTATAAGCGGCAATGCATCCTTTCAAATTGTCATTCATCATTTTTGAGTTGGCGATGGTGCTGGAAATTTGAACTTTTAGGCTCCGCCCATTTTCTGGCCGACTCCGAATATTTTTTGAAAAATGAAAATGAATCCAGAGACTCTTTTTGAGCAACTTTGTCAATTGCATCCTATGTCGTGCTCTTTATTTCCATCATATGCTCAAAATTTGGATTTTTAGTTTTATTGTATAAAAACATTTTTTGAGCATTTTTCGTGGAATATTTTTTGAAATTTCCGATCAATTTTTCCAGCTACAAATCGCCATTTTGCGTCGTTTTCCATGAATTTTAGCTTCCAAATTCCAAAAATCGCTCCACCAACCTATGCACAAAATTCGGAAGCCTAAATCTCGAGCTCAACGCCGACTGATTTTTCAAAAATTCTCTGGCATGAAATTCGTTCCACGGCTGTCCGGCGTGCATCAAAACGAGCTCGGTTTGTGTCGAACGAGCCGGATCCGCTGTGAAATGCGAACGAGTCTGAAAAGTTCTCAATTTAAATTGAATTCCCACAAAAACAAACCGCGACTCGAAAAACTTGTGCATTCCTTGATGTCAACATTTTGTCCATTTTCTAGTGTTGCATTCTAAAAAATGTCCTAATTTTAAAGTTAAAATTGAGAAAAAAAGGAAAGAAATTCGTCGAGAATCGGGAGAAAACGAGAGAGTGCGCAACGCGCGGAGACGCAGAAAGAAAAAGGAAATTGTCGCAGAGAGGCGTCCGTTTTTCAATTGATTTTCCAGCGAATTTAGATGTAAAAACTTCGATGTTTTCAACGAAATAAACTTCAAAATGGTTTAACGACAACATATATACTTTATTACTTTATACTTTATTTGTTCAATAATTAAATATTTACACCGAAGCTTCGGCCGAAGAAGTCTGAACTTGCTGCTGGATGAAGATCAATAGTAAAATCGTCAGAAGAAGAAGAAAAAAAAGATAAAAACAAAGAAAAATATTATAACAGTTGCGAAATGACTGGTTGCAAAACGTTGCGTTTGCCATTTTGCGATGAAGATCACTCTGTGTGACGAAAATGTTGAAAACTTTTTGAATATCTTTTTCTCCATGACCATTGGATCTCAGGAATCCAGTCATACCAAGATTCCTCCACCCTTTGGATCAGTAAGACTATTATAGTAGAATCAGGTCGCGGTCGAGCACGGTCGACCGCAAAAAATAGTTTTAGTTTTATCCTCCTCAAATTGAAGTCGTGATTCACGAAGTGTAACTTCAGAAAGCAGATTCAGTCAACTATGGGCTATCTCCTCTTTAAATTTTTAAAGACATGTTGCGGTAAAATAAATGGTTTTGTCTAAACTAGAGTGTCGCCTCGCGAGACGGTTCTCGCATTTCTCGCATTGTCTCGCAAACTTCTCATTCTCGCTTTGTCTCGCATGTTCAAGCATGATTCTCGCATACTTCCATTCTCGCATCTTCTCGCAATGTCTCGCAATTTCTCGTTCTCGCGTCAGCATTTTCTCGCAAAATTTCATTTCTCGCATCATTCTCGCATATTCTCGCGAGAAGATGCGAGATTCTCGAATTGCGAGAAAAGGTCACGTTTTTCATTGAAATTTCTATGTAATTTCTCATTTTCCAAACTTTTTCCCAAGCTGAAGAAACTTCCACGTTTCAGCAACTCGAAAACAATTTTCAGATCGAAATATTTTTTTTTAAATCTGGATATAATGAAAATTATCTAGGAATTTCAATGGAAAACGTGACATTTCCAGCGGTGCGGAATCTCGCTTTTTCTCGCGAGAATATGCGAGAATGATGCGAGAAATGAAATTTTGCGAGAAAATGCTGACGCGAGAACGAGAAATTGCGAGACATTGCGAGAAGATGCGAGAATGGAAGTATGCGAGAATCATGCTTGAACATGCGAGACAAAGCGAGAACGAGAAATTGCGAGTCTCGCACATTTTTCTCGCAAATTGCGGACGCTGGATCTCGCGAGGCGGTACTCTAGTCTAAACATTTATGTTCATTTTATTCAAATTCTCACAACAAAAAAACCAGCAATATATTGAAGAGCAGTTGTTGTAGCCTAAGGGTATAGTATACCCAAAGGGTATACTCGGTAGACAGCAGTTTCGGTAGTTGTTCGGCTCGTTTTCCACCAATTTTTCTTTGAATCCGGTCAAACAATCAGTCATGTTTTGTTCTATCTCAACTGGGAGATTCTGAAATTTCGAGATCTCTATCGATAATCTAAAAGTTCAAATGAATATAAATTGACTTACAGTATCCTTGGAGACTGGAACACCAGAAATAAAAATAGTGAGCATGGTTAGAATGAAAACATTGATAAAAGAGGAATTCATTTTGAATGTTTTCATCCGTTTTGTAGATGACTTTTATACCGATCTTCTTATCATCTGTTTTTTAGTCAGATGTGTTTAAACTGTTTCGATTGTTTTGAAGAATATAGGAAATTTTTTTAATGTATTCTTCATAAAGAATAAGCCAGAAAAATGAAGTGTACCTTAAAAAATGAACTCACAGAAAAATTTAAGTTCACAATACAACAATAAAAATGAAATCATCAGCCCTCCCCAGTTTCAATTAGCTGCCCAGAATTTGACTCCAGAAATTTGTGTGTCTTTGTTGCACCATTGATTAAAAGCACAATGATATCCTCTTGGGCAGCAGAAGTCGGAGCAGCAGACACCCTGGAAATTTTGGGAGTTTTGGAAAGAATATAAGAATTCTCGACTCAGATTTCCAATCTACCGTAAACCCTGTAATTTTTTCAGCACTTAAAAAAATAATTCTAAATTCAAAAAATGGATCATCACATCTGATTTGATACATATTTTTGAGTCAACTTTTGACGAGGATTCTAATAACACTAATTTCAATCCGTTTCAATTTCAAGAATGCGCTCATTTTGAGCTCATTGGGATACCCTTCTAATACAAATTTTACGGTATACTTGAAAATCTGAAAATCTTACATTGCTCAATGGACAACACATATACTGTCCCTTTATCATGCAGCAAGTAGACCCTGATGGACAATGACCGATTCCACAAGAAACGACGTCGAGATTGTTCTGGAAGATTACAGTATTTCCTCTAATAGTAGAGCATGCTTCTACTGTTCAACTTTCTTAAAATAAACTTTGAATTTCAGAAAAGTATTTATAACTAATTTTTGATAAGGTTCTCCATTTTGAGCCTAGTCTACAAGGAATCGATTCCGACATTTTTCAGTAGCACATAAATTTGAGAAAGTGCCCTTCTATTAGAGTATTACGGTAACATAAAACCAGAGAATCTTCAATTAGAAACCTTACCGGAGGAACATTGGTACTGTTTCCTGCTCCGTAAGCCAATATCCCCATCGCCAAAACCAGAATAGCCAAAATTGAAGTGAAAATTTTCATGGTTGAGAATTGGTATGATATTCTATTAATTTTCAGGAACTTTTTTATACCAATTTCTTATCAAAGATGCTCCCTGAAACATCCTGTTTTTTCCTCTCTTATCAGTTAGACCGGATGGACCTGTTTCAAAAGTTGGAAAAAACAAAAACAGGATACAGTAAAAGTTCCGTTTTGAGCATCATTTGATACTTTAATATTTCAACCATGAAAATGTTCACTTCTATTTTGGCTATTTTGGTTTTGGCTATGCCGGCTCACGGAGCATTAAATGATACCACGAGTCCTCCAGTTGAGGAGGTAAGGATTTTTAGAAGATTTTGAGGATCTTGGAAGATGAGGAAATGAGATTCGTGGTTTTTTGGATTTTTGGCTTCTCTGTTTCTCAAATTTTTAGATGCTGTATTTCCAACATTTCAGACTACCACAATCTTCAATGGGACCACTATCTGGGGTTACCTACCCTATCAAGTTTGCTGTACATTGTACCCAAATGTAAGTATCAAAGGGAACTTTTGGAATTATTGCTTGATATGAAATTTGGTTAATTAGTTCTTGAAATATATTTTATAAAGTAGTTTTTGGGATAGTAAAAACTTATGTTCTTCGATACATGATTCGTCTTGAAAACTAGTTACAGTAATCCTCCAAAAAATTTCAGGGCGGCTCGAAGTGTGTCGAATGTCCAGGACCCGACTGTGATTGTGATGGAAAGTTGTATACACTGTTTTAACTGTAAATTTTTCTGTGTTTCTTTTTTCAAATTGGTCAACAAAGTTTGTTAAAAAACTTAAGGGAAAAATCATTAATCCATTTTTTTCCCTCCATTACAGGCGTTCAATACTGTAGTCAAACCAGTTGCGAAATGGCTGGTTGCGAGATGTCGTGGTTATGAAATGGATGTTTGGTTGCGAAGTGTAACCAATTACTTCGCAACCAGTCATTCTGCAACCAGTAAATTCGCAACCGAAAGAACCAAACTACAAGTTTGGACCACCATAAATTATGGTCCATAACAAGGAAAACTAGTTGCTTGTCCTTGGTTGCGAAATGGCTGGTTGCAAAATGTTTTTTTTTTGTTTTTTGACCCCTTGGCTTTTGCCCTTTCCTGAAAAGTTTTCAATATAAGTAGTTTTAAAACTAAGCTAAAATTACCTGTCCTTTAAAACATATCAAGTTGTTTACAACTTTTGAACTTTTCCACTTTTTTTCGAAATAACAAACATTTTTGTGTTTATATTATGACAAATTTTCATGTATTTGAAAAACTATGATTTCATCTAATTACGGACCTTTTAAAATTCAAGAATCTGAAAATCTAGGGATCGAAGAATCCAAGGATCCATAAACAAAAGATTTTTGAATTTCAACTTCAGATTATTCCGAAATTCTGAAAATTCTAAATTCTTTCATTTTTTTGGAATCTCGGACTTTTGATATCCGAGAATTCCAAAATTGAGGGAGCCAAGAATCCAAGAATCCAGAAACGCAAGAATTTCGAACTTCAGCTTCAGATTCTACCGAAATTCAGAAAATCAAAACAGAATCCAATTTTTTTCAGGATCCATTTGAAACTGAATTCGAGGCTCTCTAAAATTTTAAAATCCAAAAATACTATTCTAGATTTCCTCTCCTCTGAAACCTCTGAAATTTCGTTACTTTCAGAGTTCTCAAAAATTTCGACATTTCTCTTTTTTCCATAAAAATTTATCTTTTCTTTGGCTAATCTATAATTATTTTCTCGATTGTTTTCGCTTCATCTAAAATTTCAGCCCTCGAAAAAATTCATCTGCCTTCCAATTTCCGTAAACATAACATTTTCAAATCACCTGTTTTTCCCCAAAATCAATAACAATCTGCATTATGAAATCACTTACCTGCTTCTCATTTTTTTCAAAAATTTTTTTTCCAAATCATTGAATTTTCGTCTCTAAATCTCTCTCTCCACCAGCTATACACACTGCCACATCACAAAATTTTGGCAGATGTGAGGAAGTGAGTCAACTGGTGAAGAGTAAGGGACATCACAGTATAGTACAGAGAATAAGGATAAGAAGATTCTAGAAAACAGAATATATGAATAGAAGAAGAAGAAGCACGTGGAGAGGCACCCGGGACGCCGCTCCGAATGGCGAGGGACAAAAAAATGGGGGAAAAAATAAGAAAAGGAACAGAGAAAAAGAGTCGAGAGTGTTGTTATGGGCATATTGAGAGAGAGAGTGAGAGAGTGAGAGAGCCCAGACATTGCCACGAATTCCGTGAGTCTCTCGGCAGTTTCTCTGTGTGTATGTTTCGGTGGTGGCATAGGTGCTATCTGAAAAAGGGGCGGGGCTTGTAAGGAAATGGTATGGAGAATCAGAAGGCGAATTCACTGAGCATAGGTACTTTACATAGGAATCCGAAATAAGGGGGCGTGGCCAGAAAGTGGGCGGAGCTTCTTGAAAAAATATTGAGAAGTGTACAGTACCGGACAAAAAGAAATGAACTTTTACTTTTTTTGGAATAACTTTTTTTGAGAGAAGGTATCAACGTCAAATTTTAACACGACATTTAAGACATAATTAGACACATGTCTACCAATTTTTATAAAAATATCTGGAAAATTGATGATTTTGTGAGCGACAAGATGATTTCGCCAAAAAGTTGATTTTCAGAGGTTTTCAGTAAAACGTTCGTATCTTCCCAGAAACAAAGTTTATTTTATCTAATTATGGCTGAAATAATTTTCAGAGTGTATTACTTGATTGCAAACCCTTTCTCATCAATGATGACCTCCATCTTCTAAAGATCGAGTCGATCAAAGAATCGGTTCTCGACACGGAAATCCGATTCCATTCCAGCTGCAGTTGGGCGAATATTTCATATCCTTTTTTTGCGTTTTTGTATTCCAAACGTCTGGCAGTGTATTTCCATTGATTTTCAATCGAATTCAAGTCAGGGGATTGGTTTGGCGACTCCTGACGTTGCGTCGGAGGCTCTTGAACCAATCCTGATGGACTGAAATACTGCACTTAACCAGCTTTCTTCTTAAATTGACGAATGTTTTGGATCATTTTCTTGATGAAAAAGGCTACCAAGATCCCTGGCCTTCAGATTCGGTAACATTTCCGATTCCAGAAGGTTCTTATAGACAGAGAGATCCATGATTCCACCCGTGGTCGGATGACAGTGAATTACTACTGTTTGGCAGTGCAATTTTTTTTCTTCCGATTTTCCGAAAAAAAATTTCGGAAAGAAATTTGAGAAGTCGTTTTTCCGAACAAGCCTGCTCTGAAGTATTATTAGGCTATGGTTTTCCTATTTTCAAACTCACGAGGCTTTCTTTTGGAACGAACACTTCCTGGCATTCCTTGTCTTGTTCTTGAGTGTTGATGTAGTTTCTATATATTATACAACATCAATTATATGTCTTATATCAAGAAATTCTTTAAAAAACAAGCAAAATTACAAAAAAATTAGGAGAAAATTTAAAAGAAAATGACACGCGACGCCTACACGCAACGCGCTTAAACACCGGCCAAATTCCGGCCAACTTCCGGCCTGCCGTCATCTCGCCCGCGCCCAACTTCCGCCTAACCTCCGGTCAACTTCCGAACCTTCGCGCATCACTAAAGTTGTGGGCGACTTCCGGCCAAAAGCCGGACCCCTCCCAACTTACGACCAGAAGCTGACCAAAGTCCGGCCAAAAGCCGGACCCCTTCAACTTCCGGCCTGAAGCCGACCAAAGTCTGATCAAAAGTTGCCAGCATAACCCGAATCGCGACCTTGTCGTTCAACGTCCGTCCTAAAGCTGGCTAACATCCGATCAAAAGCCGAACCCCCCTCAACT